>OY740798.1:22155775-23355775 GCA_963514005.1 Raja brachyura | reverse complement strand
AAACAGAGGAATAGCTTCTCCTATATGTCGAAATTTGGTTGAGGTGCAAGGATTTCAGGCCAAGTTAAAGGCAGTGTTAGAAATATTGAGCAAATGCTCAGATACAGGAAAATTTGAAATGACGTTAGTATTCAGAATCATTGTGACCAGTTCTAGATCGAAGAGAGCTACAGGTGGAATATAGTGTTTCTGAATACTGAGGATGGAATGGGGAAATAGAAATTTGGAAGGAGAAGTTTGGCAGTTTCAGGAGTAGAATGTGGCAATGTTAGCAACTGGATTTTGCAGGACCTCTCATTGGGTTATTGGTAATGGGGGGGGGGGGGGGAGAGGAGGATTAGCAGCCTTGCGAAGCAAAGGAATAGAAACCTAACTGTCTTGGGCATCTGTTAAACCAATGGACTCCAACCAATTATCCAGAACTCATCTGCATTCTTTGACTACCTCAATAGTCTATTTTCAGCCTAGATCCCATCATATTCCACCCTCTCCCCAGTGTTTATCACATTATCCAACCACTGGCTTTCTTTACTAAAAGATTTAAGCACATTTTATTTTTATATCTGTTTACAGCAAATAAGCAGAACATGTGTATTTCCTCGCTGAGAAGGCAGGATTCATCCCTCCATCTGATTTTTCAAGTTCTGCAGTTCTTTTGTCAACCCTTTATCGTCTTTCCTTTCTATTTCACATTCCTTGCTTTTAATTTCCACCTGGTTCTTCCGTTATCAATGCCATATGCAAGAGTATGAAATTACAAGGGGGCAGGTTTACATAGGTGGCTCTCGTTATAATTACGGACATAATTACTGCGGAAACAAGGAGTGAACATACCACTAAAAATTAGTAAATGAACAGTGGTTGTTCATCCCAATCAAATTAGCCTGATTTCTAACCAACTTTAAAAGAAAAAGAAAAAAAAAAAAAAATCTCTCCCAGAGATGTTTTATTTGACCTTGTATTCTTTCCTGTCCAGACAAGGGCATGATTCATGCCAGCTGGAGGAAAAATACTAATATCAACTTCAGCACTTCCTGAATTGTAGGAACTGTGTTTAAACATCTGTTGTGTTACTTCTGAATGAAGAATATGAGTAAAGCAAACAATTAAAGACTAAGATGGTCTGAGGTGTACCTTTAAAGTACAATCTTGCTGCAGCACTTGCACTGATTCTTGGGATTTAAAATTAAGCCAATTTTTGTTTAGTTTAGAGATAGTGCAGAAACAGGCCCTTCGGCCCACTGGGTCCACACCCAACCAGCGATCCTCGCACACTAACACTATCCTACACAAACTATGGACAATTTACAATTTTACCTAAGTCAATTAACCTACAAATCTCTATGTCTTTGGAATGGGGGAGCAAACTGAAGCTCCTTGAGAAACGTACAAACTCCACACGGACAAGCACATAGTCATATTGAACCCGGGTCTTTGGTGCTGCATGGCAGATTTCTACTGCTGTGCCACTTGTGCCTTTGTAAGTTCAGACACAAAAATAGTGGAATACTCACTGAGAAAAAATGAGTGTGATTCGTAGAATCACATTTGTCAGGTACGGGTTTTGGGAATACGATTAGTTTTCCAATAGATTGCTGGTGGAAGTTAAAAAAAAGTACTGTGGGATGATTGAGATGAGGTAGATGAATTATAATGAGGAAATATTGAAAGCCAATTTCTTAATAACCGTCTTCAATCAGTTTTAGACATGAAGAATACTTGGAGCTAGAGGGTCTCTACAGTGCCCTCCATAATGTATAGGACAAAGACACATCATTTATTTACTTGCCTCTGTACTCCACAATTTGAGATTTGTAATAGAAAAATCACATGTGGTTAAACTGCACATTGTCAGATTTTATTAAAGGGTATTTTTTATACATTTTGGTTTCACCATGTATAAATTACAGCAGTGTTTATACATAGCCCCCCCCCCCCCCCCCCCCCCCATTTCAGGGCACCATAATGTTTGGGACACATGGCTTCACAGGTGTTTGCAATTGCTCAGGTGTGTCTAAATGCCTCCTTAATGCAGGTATAAGCAAGTTCTCAGCACCTAGTCGTTCCTCCAGTCTTTCCATCACCATTGGAAACTTTTATTGGTTTATCAAAGTCGTGCCAATAAAAGTCAAATAAACCATTATGAGACTGCGAAACAAGAATAAAACCGTTGGAGACATCAGCCAAACCTTAGGCTTACCAAAATCAACTGTTTGGAACATCATTAAGAAGAAAGAGAGTACTGGTGAGCTTACAAATCGCAAAGGGACTGGCAGGCTAAGGAAGAACCTCCACAGCGGATGACAGAAGAATTCTCTCTATAATAAAGAAAAATCGCAAACACCTGTCCGACAGATCAGAAACACTCTTCAGGAATCAGGTGTGCATTTGTCAATGACCACTGACCTCTTGAACAAAAATACAGAGGCTACACTGCAAGGTGCAAACCACTGGTTAACCGCTAAAATAGGATGGCCAGGTTACAGTTTGCCAAGAAGTACTTAAAAGAGCAACCACAGTTCTGGAAAAAGATCTTGTGGACAGATGAGACAAAGATTAACCTATATATCAGAGTGATAGCAAGAGCAAAGAATGGAGGAGAGAAGGAACTGCCCAAGATCCAAAATATACCACCTCATCTGCGAAACACGGTGGTGGGGGTGGTGTGGCCTGGGCATGTATGGCTGCTGAAGGTACTGGCTCACTTAAATGAATGAATGAATGAATGAATAAGTTTATTGGCCAAGTATTCACATACAAGGAATTTGCCTTGGTGCTCCGCCCGCACGTGACAACTTAGGAATGACACCTAAAACATTAAACATTAATAATAAAACATTATTGATTAAACATGTGAATTAAGTAAAATACCAGAGCAAAGGGAGGTTACAGATTTTTTGGTTATTGAGTTATTGAGCTACTACTCGTGGAAAAAAAGCTGTTTTTATGTCTGGCTGTGGCAGCTTTGACAGTCCGGAGTCGCCTTCCAGAGCGAAGTAAATTCAAAGAGAATGTGGCCAGGGTGAGAGGGGTCAGACATGATCTTACCCGCTCGCTTCCTGGCCCTTGCAGTATACAGTTCATCAATGGAGAGAAGGTTGCAGCCAATAACCTTCTTAGCTGATCTACGATTCGCTGCATCGTCCAGGTGTCGTGCTTGGCGGCTGAGCCAAACCAGACCATGATGGAGAAGGTAAGGACAGACTCTACGATGGCCGTATATAATTGGACCATCATTGCCTGTGTCAGATTGTGCTTCCTCAGCTGCCACAGGAGGTACATCCTCTGTTGTGCCTTTTTGACTGTGGAGCCCCTCATTTAAGGTCCTTGGAGATGATGGTTCTCAGGAACTTAAAAAGACTCCACAGATGTGACTGTGGTGTTGTTGATGGTGAGTGGGGTGAGGGGAGGGGGAGCTCTCCTAAAGTCTACTATCAATCCCACCTTCTTAAGAGCATTGAGCTCCTGATTGTTGCGATGGCACCAGGACGCCAGCTGTGTCACTTCCTATCTGTAGGCAGATTCTTCCCCATCCTGGATCAGTCCAATCAGGGTTGTGTCGTCTGCAATCTCGAGAAGCTCGACAGTGGAGGTGCAGTCGTTGGTGTAGAGAGAGCCGAGGATGAGGAGAGAGTACGCAGCCTTGCGGTGCTCCTACGCTGAGGGTTTGTGGGTCCGAGATGTGCTTTCCCAGCCTCACATGCTGCTTCCTGTCACTCAGGAAGTTGGTGATCCACTGACAGAGGGGTTCACGGACAGACAACTCGGAAAGTTTGGAGTGTAGTAGCTCTGGCACAATGGTGTTGAATGCAGAGCTAAAATCAACAAACAAAATCCTCGCATAGGTCCCCTGACGGTCTAGGTGCTGGAGGATGAAGTGCAGGCCCAGGTTGACTGCATCATCCACAGATCTATTGGCCCGATATGCAAACTGCAGAGTACAATATGCAAATATGCATATATGCAAACTGCACTTATCTTCATTAATGATACAACTGCTGATGGTAGTAGCATAATGAATTCTGAAGTGTATAGACACATCCTATCTGCTCAAGTTTAAACAAATGCCTCAAAACTCACTGGCCGGCAGCTCTTCTACAGCAAGATAATGATTCCAAACATACTGTTAAAGCAACACAGGAGTTTTTCAAAGCTAAAAAATTGTAAATTCTTGAGTGGCCACGTCAATCACCCAATCTGAACCCAATTGAGCATGCCTTTTATATGCTGAAGAGGAAACTGATGGGGACTTGCCCCCAAAACAAGCATATGTTAAAGGTGGCTGCATGACAGGCCTGGCAGAGCATCACCAGGGAACTGGTGATGTCCATGAATCGCAGACTTCAAGCAGTCATTGCATACAAAGGATATGCAACAAAACACTAAACATGACTACTTACATTTACACGACATTGCTGTGTCCCAAACATTATGGTGCCCTGAAATGGGGGAATGATGTATAAACACTGCTGTAATTTCTACATGATCAGCAATGATCATAGTGAATGGCAGTGCTGGCTCGAAGGGCCGAATGGCCTACTCGTGCACCTATTGTCTATTGAAACCAAAATGTATAAAAATGGCCTTTATTAAAATCTGACAATGTGCACAATGTTTTCTTTTACAAAACTCAAATTGTGGAGTACAGAGGCAAATAAATAAATGATGGGTCTTTGTCCCAAATATTATGAAGGGCACTATAAATTAGTTAAGGAGTGAAAATGGGAACAATATTGGGCGCAGTTAATTACTGAGAATGGGGCTCAATGAAACTCAAGTTATGACCTGTCATAATAGTACACTACTGTAACTTTTCTGACTAAAATTCAAACTCACACAATCAAATAAGCAAATCAGATTCTTCAGAACTTTCTTGTATACATGAAGATATGAATGTGCATGTCCAATGATATATGCATTTGAACATTTGTGACTGTCGATCATGTCACCAGCTGTGATCATACAGCCAGGCAGCAACACATCAGCACCTGTCACTCAAGCTCAATTTCTGGCAATATACATCTCTATAATATTTGCACATTACTCAGTTAGGGCAACAAGTCTGTGCAAAAACAAAACTCATGGGGAGAACACACAGGCACAACTTGCATCAATCATGAACAACCATGTTGTAGCTTAGTGCCTAAAATCAATCAGCACCAAAACATTAGGACTAACATTTCTGTGCTTTGTGCAAATGTCTGATATGATTAAAGCTCAAAACATACTATTGAAATGAGTGGTTTGATCATCAACGTGCCTAAAATCTTTATGGAAAAATTATTTTGAAATAGCTACAGCAAGAATTTTCATTGCAAGATTAACTTGATGTTGGTATTTTAATTTCTAAAAGACTTATCACATGCTGAATTATTGGATTATTATTAAACTAAGTTTATTAACTCTCACTACTACATGATATGGCGACCAATGGTGATTTGAAACACAGTGAAGGTGGGAAATTAAGTCTGAACACTGCAAGCTTTTTCCTCAATCGGCAAATGACTGCAAAATACTAAATCATTTTCCCAAAATTGGGCGCAGTTTTTTATCCTACCTCTCTACAAAATAACCATGTTTTAACTTGATTTGAAATGACATAAACAATAGAAAATACTTGAAATGTTTAGCAGGTCAAGCAGCATAGGCCGAGAAAAAACAAATTATTAGGCAGGTCATGCTACTGGCAGTACTATGGAGAGGGTCTGCAGTATAGCAAATTGAAGGACAGGTGCAAGCGCACCTCATCTTCTGTTGTTCCATTTGACTCACCACTGACTGAATTCAAAGGTATCCTGTAACTTACTGTGCCCAGGAGCCACACTTCACACCAGAATTACTTCATATCTGACCACTCCATTGAATGTCAGATGCAGCATGGCTGGAATTGCCCTATTCCGTTGATCCTATATCCTTGATCAAACAAATACATTTACGGACATAAAGAACTGCGGATGTTGGAATCATGAGCAGGGCACATAATATCAGAGTAACTTAGCAGGTTCTGCTGAGGATGTTGCCTGATCTGCTAAGTTACTGCAGCACTTTGTATACATTTGCTAGATTTCATTTTAGCTTTCTTTATTTTGCTGTTTATTTATTTATTTTTAAAGTAACTTGATTCATAAAATTATTTTATAATTAAAAGAGATTATTTAAATAATTTTCCAGTCCTTAAATTGACTTTGAATCAGCTGCAGGTCTAGTGTAGAGGAGGGTATAGCACTGAAGGCAAGTGTAAGTAGTAAGGTGGATCGAGCACCAACTAGCCCAATCTTAGTCTGTAAATACGAGCTATGAATCTCTCAACAAAACTGTTGCTCCTCCTGCTGAGACTTCCAGCATATTCTGTTTTTATTTTTGATTTCTGGTACCTCTGCCAAGAACAATTATGTTTTCCCAACTAAACTAATGTATTTTTCAGGAAGTGCAAAGTTTGCAGGCAAAATGCATCCATCCATCAGATAGCTGTAGAAAATTATACAACTGCTTACAAGATTTAATGTGTTTGAAACGCTTTTGCTTTTCAGTAGCACGACAGAGCTTTTATGATATATTTACAACTATAAAGCTTTTCATTTTACACAGGTAAAATATGTTGCCAAAACTAAAGTTCACTTGCCAACACTAAATTGCATTTGAATGTAGACATGGAGTTCACACGCAAATCTTTATCCCTGTTAGATCTTGTCTGCTATAAATGGATTTTAAGAGGGGGGAAAAAAAGTGTTGTGTTTCAGTACTCATTATTTAAACGGCTTGAACTCTGTAAATTCCAACACAATGGTCTATGCACACATGGAATCTATTGTAAAACAGACTGTCCACCAGCTGCTGTGGTGACTGTGGACCACAAACAAGTGGAGTTGATGCCAGTTTCCAGAAAAATTGTGTTAATAAGCCACAAACAAAACCAAATACAAAATAAATATCACCATGTGCAGGTCCCCTGTCTCAACCACAAAGGACATGTGTCACTTAGGAACAAAACAAAAGTAACATTGTTTGAGTTGAATGGAAGCCTGTGTGCCCATGTGTTTTTTGTATTAGCGTATATTCAAGCATGGTTTGAAGAAGGGTTTCGGCCCGAAACGTTGCCTATCTCCTTCGCTCCATAGATGCTGCTGCACTCGCTGAGTTTCTCCAGCATTTTGTGTACCCTATATTGAAGCATAACCTCCCTCATGGCTCGAGTGCAACCCCATCAACAAGTGAGATATTCAAAGAAAGATAATCTAAAAGTGATCAATGGATTTGATTCAACTAACTATAATTCTGACGTGTTTATATCGCAATGTAATCACTCTAGCACTGGTCTTCAGCTATATGGTTCTAAATGCAAGCAGAAGTTCTCGAAACGTCTCTTCACAGGATCGTTATGTTCCTTAACAGCTGTTTTCCCTCCAAAATCCTTTGATTTTTATTTGATAGTTCTCTTGTAAACTAATTTGGAACATTTTTAGTCAGTTCATGGCGCAATGCCTTTAGCCAGGTTGTCACTGCTGTCATTTTAGCCAGGGCAGAGTTCATACCATTCCAGATTTTGGGTTGAGACCCTGAATCAGAACTGATGTAACGTGTCAGCCCACAACATTGACTTACACCCACCCTATGGCTGCACAAATGTTGCATGATCTGCTGAATTCTTCCAGCAATCTGTTTTCTGTTCCAGATTCAAGCATCTGCAGTCTCTTTTGTCTTCATGCCATTCCAAATGTTGGCAGGGTCTGGGCCTTTGAAGGCTGCAGGATAGGGTAAATCTGGTGGTTTCTATCTGTTTTGCAGGAATTTGTGAACTGTTGGACATTGTTGAGCTGTGTTAATTGGACTGGCTCAGAGGTGAAGTCTGGCATTTATGCAAGGCTGGCAACAGCAGCTGATGCCTTTGGAATCATAGCTATGTGGGAGTCAGCATTTTCTGGATATCAGAGGGAAAAATCAATCTGCAAAAAATAAAGTATTCCAGCAGTTCTCCCCAATATTTTTCTCCCTCCCTTCATTTCCTCCCTGTGAGATCCAGGCCTGGATAGACTTTCCTTCTTCATTGCTGTGATCTGCAGAAAAAGATGAAAAATGTCTAAAATTGATTCTCCACCCTCTCCCCCTCTCTCACCTGTTTTGGGCAGAATTTCTGGCAGTTTCCGAGCTGCCAGCCCACCAGGCCTGAATGACTGAGCTGCCAGCCCACCAGGCCTGAGTGACTGAGCTTCCTGCCCAATAATCCATTCGGCCCACAATGTCCATCCTAGCCCTCTGGAAACCAGTCCCTTCTGTCAACAACAACCATCCCCCCCCCCCCCCCCCACCCTTTTGGAATTGTAGTCCTAAGGGGCAATTCCAAAAGGGCATCTCCAGTCATCTAAACACATATTCTGGATTATTTCACCAAATGAAGAAGTTTCACCTTGTTCAATCCTTTATCTCAGTTATGATAAATAGTCATTCATTTTAAATTTTAGCTTCTATATTTTCTAGCTTTATCAGATATTTAAACATGTGTTTCTTTCAATTATTAAAACGGCATTTGAATATTTCCTGAATAAGCCTTGGTTTAGACTTTAAAGGTAGATTGAGACTGCCTCACAAACATTTAATATTTGATGCCACTGTTTGGCAGGGCCACACATCCAGTGATCACATTTCTATGTTACTCAGTTATGTTCCACGGTGTTTATAAGATGGCTGTGTCAAAGTGATTATTAAAATTATACGTTAGACTTCTTGCTTATTAAATACTACTACGAGATAATTGCATGAAAATCAGCACGAGGGAAAATGGTGCATCTCTTGATTCTGCCAATGTTGTATAAACTTTGACATATGTTAAATGGAAAAGTGTACTTTTCAGTTCCAGCAGACATAACAATCTGATTGGCGTATACAAGGCTTGTTAGAAATACTAGTATTTCCCTTGCAACCGTAAGAGATGTTACACTTGTCGCTTTACCTCCCCCCTTGACTCCATTCAAGGACCCAAGCAGTCGTTCCAGGTGCGAGAGGTTCACTTGCATCTCCTCCAACCTCATCTATTGCACCCGCTGCTCTAGATGTCAGCTGATCTACATCGGTGAGACCAAGCGTAGGCTTGGCGATCGTTTCGCTGAACACCTCCGCTCGGTCCGCATTAACCAACCTGATCTCCCAGTGGCTCACCACTTCAACTCCCCCTCACATTCCAAATCCGACCTTTCTGTCCTGGGCCTCCTCCATGGCCAGAGTGAGCACCACTGGAAATTGAAGGAGCAGCACCCCATATTCCGCTTGGGTAGTTTGCACCCTAGCAGCATAAACATTGACTTCTCCAATTTCCGCTAGCCCTTGCTGTCTCCTCCCCTTCTCAGCTCTCCCGCAGCCTTCGGGCTCCTCCTCTTCCTTTCTTCTCCCCGCCCTACATCAGTCTGAAGAAGGGTTTTGGCCCGAAACGTTGCCCATTTCCTTCGCTCCATAGATGATGCTGCTGCACCCGCTGAGTTTCTCCAGCACTTTTGTCTACCTTCGATTTTCCAGCATCTGCAGTTCCTTCTTAGAAATACTAGCAGCTCTTTAATGGGCTTGCTCCAATGAGTTGGTGTTTTCATAAATTGCATAACATTGGAGTGGTGAAGAGGTCAGGAGAGAGGATTTGGAATATCTCCATTGAAAGAATTTGAAAAGGGATTTGTAAGGAGAGTGCCCAGGAATTTTTATGAGTCTTCTGTATTATTACACCTTGCAAAATAAATATCTTCATGAAACATGTGAAGCAGTTCCATCCAATCTATTGGTGCAGGGTGGAAATTTTGAGAAATGGAAGTTGGTCATAAAGTATACAAATAGTACGGCAACACCACTGTGATTTATTTTTCCATTTAAAAATGTCTTGAATGAGCTCAATTGGGCTGAAAAGTTCAGTTCAACTTAATTACATCAACATTCAGAACTTGAATGTACGATCGCCTTTCAAATACGAATACACCCAATATAACTTTTAAATAAATATATTCTATTTTCATCTTTGAATCTCAGAACAAAGAATTAAAAAAAAAATGTAAGAGTTGTTACTTCTGGGAACTTTCCCATTCTTTGGTTTATTTTCGAAGGGTGCCCAGGTGTATCTTTTGCTTGTTAACTGCGGTTGTGGGAGAATACGCAGAACGCTTTTGTTTCACAACTAATAAATTAAAATTTTAATTATGCAACCATAGTCTCACTGAATGGGACAATGGAGAAAAGTCAATGGAGGAGAATATTGTGATCTTCCATATCACTGAGGATGAGGAAGTTAAGAGGCATGATGCCCCCATTAAGAACTGGTATAGGTAACTGGGTTTGTGCCAAAATTCTCCAAATTCATTGGAAAGGTAAACAAACCAACATCAGCGTCTTCTCCTGGGCCAACACCCCTGCATTGGTATTAGATGTCTACATTGAACCAGTCAAGTTGTTCTCATAACTGACATTAGACTCCCAAAATAGACATTCTATTTAAAGCTCTGCCACAGAAAGAGATTACCAGGCAAGTTAAGGAGAAGAATTCAAGGATATAATTGATCCTTGAAAAATGCGATGCAGACTTCTAGGAATCCATGGCCCATGATGACTCAAAATGAGGAAAGAACAATCAAGACAGTGTTGAGAACGCCAGGTACTTGTATTGGGAGACACAGAAGCCTGTTTCAGTGGAGTGCTCCATCTAATAAACTAACCATCATACACCCTTGTTAGGCATTTCCTGCCCCATCTATGGCACACTCTGCAGTGCCCACATTGGTCTCATTGGCCACATCAGAATCCACAAAACGGCCTAAGATGACAACATCCTAACCGTTTCCTGAAAGGCTTTACATTCCAAAAACTACAATGTGGTCATCTCTCACTAACCTATAACTATTGTTTTTTCCAAATTGCCTCCGAGGTCTTTTTGAACACCTGAAGCCCATCTGATAAATATACTCTACAGTATTGCTGGAGTATTAGAACTTTCAATAATGATGTTGATGATGTGGTTGATCCTGCAATGGTTCTGGTCAACATTGACCCCTATGATATGGAGGGTAGAAGCATTGTCACTGGGAAAGTCTTATCAGTGAACTCAGATAGGTGGTTGGATTATCTTTTGTTGGAAAAGAACATTACCTGGTTCTGATGTAGCATAAAAATTGGCTGTCCATGTCTTACTGTTGTCAATGCTTCATTATTTAAGGAGTTGCAAATGGAAATGAACCGTGTGCAATTTATCAGCAAACAGCCACAGTCTTGACTTGTTGAGAGCGGAAAACCTCCTGAAGCAGCTAAATTTAGTTCATTTTATCAGGGAGATGATGCCATTGTTCAAAATTGCTTAATGCCAATGATATCCTCACTTCTTCAGTGTGTGTGGACTGTGAAAAGGTCTGGAGCTGAGTTGCTGTGATGACCAAGAAAGATCATCACTAATCTGTTTATCACAGTGTAGATGTCACTTGATAGCAATGTCATCAACATGTCCCTTCACTTTAAGAACAGATCATCCAGACAGCAACTCGCCTGAGTGAATGGATATGTTTTATTTTGTTTTATAAAGAGAAAGTCTGAACAATTTTCCACATTATCAACATTGTTGTAAATGCAACGGTACAGTTTGTCTGGAGATGCATCCAGTTATAGAGTATAAGTATTCAGCACTTTGCCCGGGATGTTGTCAGGGCTCATAGTCTTTGCAGTATGCAGTGCACTCAGCTGTTGCTTGATATCATGTGGAGTGAATTGAATTGGCCAAGGACCAAGTGTGATGATGACAGTTTCAGGAGCAGACCCAGGTGGATCATCCACTCAACACCTCAGGCCCAACACTTCTGGCTGCAAATACTTCAGCCTTGTCTTTAGCACTCCAGTCCTGGGGTTCAGTAAAAAAACTATTGTAAATCCAAATAATGTTTAATAAAGTAAAAACTATTTTTTTGTAGAATAAACTTTTGTATCATGGTGTCATCATGACAGGCCCTTCATTTAAACCACAATGTTCATAGCATGATACAATGACACAAATCAATAACAAAAGCCTGTTTAATATAATTAGCGGTCAAAGAATATACAAATATTCAAAAACTGTACAGAATGCAAACGTGACCTGCCCTCTCAGGAAAACATAACCTACTCTCCCACCCAGCCACAATCTCATTCGAGTTAAACCAGAAAGAAGCCCATTTTCACCATTTTTACTAATTTAAATAAGTCTATTGACTTTCCTGCACCCCTTGCAGACACCGAGGCAAGGGTAAAATAATTAAAATTAGATGTTATTACATTATTTAAAATTAAGGGTACAATTTTGTGAAAGGAATTTTATGGAAATAAAACTGTCACAATAAAGTAATCCCCCAGTTTGCTGCATAGCTTCTCTTTGGTGGAATGTTCTTGTTTTTCCTCATCATAAGATCGATCCCATACCATATGCTGATAACTAAAATACAATGTAAACATTATACATAATGCAAACCTTATTTGCACACTAGGCTTTGAGATAATCATATTTTTTCAAATTTCTACAAATTATTTTGGGGAATGTTACTGCTTTCAGCTATTCATGTATGCCTGTTTCTGCCACAAGAAGGGATTATTACTCAATTAGTCAAACTGACACGAGCTCTTTCATTGCATGGATAAAAACTAGGTCACTTGAGCACCCCTCCATGCCTCTTGGCTGACAACATTGATTTTATATATTACATAATGCTTGACTTTGCTGTACAAGAAATGTTATTTTGGCACACGTATTGATACAGCAATGTGATATACTTTATAAAGAATGAAAGATAGTTGGCGGGCCTCTAATCAAACTCATGAGAATCTGATGTGTGAAATTGCACCTGGGAATGATTGATCCCAAGGCAGAATTCATGACAGACAACAGATTCAATGTAGACAGCAAATGCATCTTAAAAGCAATGCAGATGTGAACAGAATCAGTGCACTGATATGGAGTGCATTCCTCATTCTTACCTGGATCATCATTTAAAATGTACATACTAATCACACTAATCTCTGCAATGCTATGGTCTTGTTTCTACAACATGCATTTTTATGTCAAATTGGCAGGGTTTATCTACTTAAATGCCAGTATCTATCAATTTCTGCATTCAGTATCCTATCTATCTATCTATCTATCTATCTATCTATCTATCTATCTATCTATCTATCTATCTTACTAAAACTCTCATCTTGTTTGTGTGTATGTATATGTGCGTGTGGGTGGGTGGGTATCATCTGGGCACAATCTGGTTAATTCCTATTTTCATCCAAATGCTAGGCCACAGCCTTCCCATTTTCACACATTCTACTCACATTTTTCCCGTCGATGTGATAAACATCTTCCCGTCGCAATCCCACCTATATTTCCCAACTTTTTAATTGTTTAAAGATTTAAAAAGTCAAAAACTCATCCTTTTCACAATGGACTCGCAAGGCAGGACGGGACACTCCGGGAGGGAGGGACACTCCGGGAGGAAGGGCCACTCCAACGCTCGGGGAGGGGTGGAGGAAAATGTCCCTCCCTATCTACCCTCACTCCCTCCCTCTCTACCCCCCTCCCTCCCTCCCTCCCTCCCCCCACTGTACCCCCTCCCTCTCTGCCCCCCTTCCCCTCCCTCTCTGCCCCCCTCCCTCTCTAGGGATTGAAGAGGGAGGGTGAAGAGGAGGAGGGAGTGCTGGTTGATGAGCAGAAATGAGCTGTGCCTGCGCTGTTACCTGCTTCAACTACCTCCTCTGGCAGCTCGTTCCATACAGTGACCACTTGAAATAAGTGAATGTATATTTTTTTGAATGGTGTTTTACTATGTTAAATTATTTAATGGTATTTCTTTTTTTTTAATGAATTGCTTTTTGTAATGGTTTTTAAATCTTCTTGGGTGTTTCTGAATATGAGATATTTATTGAGGAGCATTCAAAATCGCCGATAAGCAGGTTGGATTTTGGGTGAGAATTTAGTACTATTTGGTTAGGGTAGTCCAGAATCCAGTTCCAGTATTATGCGGGGAAACTGCAGGACAGCAATTGCTTTGGAGACTCCCTCCCTCTCCCCCTCCAACAAAATTCCAACAACAGGTCCCTCAGTTCCTACAAATCATACTGAATCTAGTTATCAACTCCTCTTGAACTCCTATAAGCTTTGCATTATGTCTGAGCGGAAGTGTCCCCTTTATTTAATCCATGGTTGCTCAACCATTTCTCCCTCGATGTTCATTAGAAACAGTATCACACAGCGTAGATGATTCTAGGGGTTACTAAGGGAATAAGCCTGGCTATAAATGTGTTCAGTCAATAGTCAAAACAAACTCTGGAAACCCACAATAATTATGGCAGCAATAACGAGGTGTAGATGGTACGAATGGACATAGAACATAAAATAGCAGGTCAGATAAACGAGTAATTTAAGTCTAAGAGTGGGGACTGAACATTTTGAAAAGTCCAATCACAGAGACAAGGCTAAATAAAATAACATTTTGTTTGACACCACAAATAGCACCTGGGCAAAGTTCAACATATAGGCATTGCCTAATGGTTAGTAATCATGCTCTTTCACACCCGTTGGGAAAGTATAATTAGCAAATATTGTAATACCTACTTTAAAAAAAAAAAATCCAAATTATAATAGAAATTGGAACATAGAATATAAAACAGCACAGGAACAGGCCTTTCGGCTTACAATGGCAGTGCCAAACATACCAAGTTAAATTAATCTCCTCTGCCAGTACATGATCATTATGCCTTTGTGCCCTGCATATCCATGTGCCTATCTAAACGTCTTTTAAATGCCACTATTGCATCTGCCTCCACCACCACACTTGGCAGCACGTTCCAGGCATCTGTGTAAAGACTAGTTCCAAACTTCTAGAAACTTTGCTGCTCCCACCTTATAGGTAGGGACTTTAGTCCTTCACATTTCCACTGTGACGAAGAATAATCTGACCAAATATCTTATCTACGCTTCTCATAATTTTATAAATATTCCTATCAAGCCTCATTCATCCTTCGTGATACAGAGAAAACAATCTAAGGTTAGCCAACCTCTCCTGATAGCTAATACCCTCTAAAACTGGCAGCATTCTCGTAAACCTCTTCTGCACCCTTTCCAAAGCTTCCACATCCTTCCTGTAATGGAGCAACTAGAACTGCACACATTACTGCAAATGCGGCCTAATCGAAGTCCAATACTAGGTATGTTGCAAAACTTACCTTGAGCAGCGCTGCAGTTCTGCCGCTCCCCGTGTGCGCAACTTTGGCGCCTTTCAGAGGGGGGCGGGCTTAAAGTGCCGTTTTTCCACAGGCAGGGAAAATCGATGAATGTCGGGCGATTTCGTTGCGGAAGAAAAATCGCTCCGACATTTCATGAATGAAAGTATTTTTAAATTACTCTAAATTATTTATTAACTAGAGTAATTTAAAAATCACCTTCAAAAGCTGTGAGCGCCGACAACCAGAAGGATTTTGCGTAGGGGAGAAGAAAAGGTAAATAGTTTATTTTTATATTAAAAGTTGGTTTTTCGGGAGGCTTTAATAATATTTTTATGTTGCGAAATGGGGTCCCAAAAAATGTATGAACCAACAGTATTTTTCCTCCCGACTTCACAGCAAACCGCAACGTTCCAATCCACCGCATTCCACTAAAACCCACTCGCTAGTTGATTTAAATGGCCATTAATTTACAGGCATAAAACACTAAATTCCTTCCATTTGGCCCAGAAATTCATGAAAATTAGATTTAAAAATTATGTTATATTGTGGATTATTGTGTGAATGTTATTTGGACACTTAGGCAATTTAAAAAAAGTTTATCTTTTCTTAAGAAATGGATAGATGTTTAGATCGACTCATTGAATTTTGTAATTAGCTACAATTAGATAACTAACTAATTATATGCTTTAATTTCAGGTCATACAAATAAGATTGTTTCATATTTGTTTCAGAATGCTTCAATCTATAATAACTGAAAATTTCATTGAGTTCTCTTAATTTTTAAGAAAGTTATGGGCTTTTAACTTTTCCAGATCACAGCTTTTGAGTTAAGTCAATTGAAAGGCAATGGGGAACAAGATGCTAATTCCTGAGTATGAAAATGGCCATAACTTTCTTAATACTGAAGATATGAAAGTAAATTAGGTGTCAAATTAAACTTCGTTTTATGCTTTATCTGATGGGATAAATTGCAGACTTGATTTTTTAAATCTCAAAATTTTGTAACATTGCTACCAATACTGCTGCACGTTAACTTCCTGATTATTTTCATCAATGCTCTGACCGATGAAGACAAGGACACCATATGCCTTCTACTTTTCACTGTATCTCCTTGTGATGCCACTTTCAGGGAGCTATCAATTGGCAACTCAAAATCCCTCTGTACATCAACGCTGTTGAGGAGCTTGCCATTAACTGTATACTTTCCCCTTACTTTAGACTTCCAAAGTGTAAGACTTTACACTTGATCGGATTACATTCTACCTGCCATTTATCCGCAGCTCCCCTACGGAACTCCACTGGTCATAGTCCTCCAGCTGGAATAATACCCTCCCACCACAATCCCGTCTCCTATGAATAAGCCAGTTTTCAATCCAAATGACCACGTCACCCTGAGTCCCATGCTTCTTAATTTTCTGGATCAGCCTAACATAAGAAACTTTATCAAATGCCTTACCAAAATCCATGTTGACCACATCCATCACACTTGTTTCTTCCTCAAAAAACTCGATCAAGTTCATTAGACATGACCTCAAGTGGCCAAAGCCACACAGACTGTCTCTTATTAGCACATACTCTTCGAAATGCAAGTAAATCCTTTCCCAAAGAATTTATCCTGCCAGTGATATGAGACTCACCAGCCTACAACCTCTACTTTCCTTCTTAACAGCAGCTAATTTCCAGGCTTCCAGGAACTTGGGTATGGCTTTGAGAAGTTGCAAAGGTTCCTACAATCTCCTGTCGCCTCTCCCAATAATCTGAAATATATTATATCAGGGCCTGAGGATTTTCACACTTTAATGCCCTTCAAAAGCCCCAAACACCACCTCCTTCTTGATCTCAAACTGCCCTAACATATTAGTCTTCCCCTTGGTGAATCTAGCTGCCAAGTACTTTAGTATCTCACCTACATATTCTGACTCCAAGCATAAATTTCCTGCTTCAGTCCTCCCTCTTCCCTGGCTACCAGGGAACACCTAACAAATTCTGTCCCATCTTGATCGTTTGTGCAGGTGGGCTGAGGAATGGTTGATGGAATTTAATACACAGAAATGTGAGGTGTTGCATTTTGGGAAGTCTAACATGGGCAGGACCTACACAGTGAATGATAGGTCTCTGGGGAGTGTTGTAGAGCAGAGGAATCTATGAGTGCAGGCACATACCCTTGGAGGTGGAGTCACTGGTAAGATAGGATGGTCAAAAAGGCTTCTGGCACATTGGCCTTCATCAGTCAGAGTATTGAGTATTAAAGTTAGGAGGTCATGTTGCAGTTATAAAAGATGTTGGTGAGGCCGCATTTGGAGTATTGCGTTCAGTTCTGGGCACCATGTTATAGGAAAGATGTTATCAAGCTGGAAAAGGTGCAGAGAAGATTTACAAGGATGCTGCCAGGACTCGGGGGTCTGAGCTGTAGGGAGAGGTTGAGTTGGCTGGGACTCTATTTCTTGGAGCGCTGGATGATGGACGGTGATTATACCTTTGAACCTTAATTTAAAAGTACTCACTGGAAGACACAATCCAGAATCAATTGAAAACAATAGAATGTGCCCCCACCTTATTGGCAGAAGGTGTCACCTGATCCTGCTGCATGGCCCAGTTAGTTATCAATTTTCTATTTAGCTGTTTGATGGTAGAGCACATTGTCGTTGATCATTGCACAAAGCTCTGCATTGGGTCTCATCTTTCAGGTTTGGGATAGCATTCATCAGCAAGTTGACACTGGTGGATTCACATGTGTAATTAGGTACTTACCACATGGGACAAATGCAAGTGCAGGCAGACTGCTCTTGGCAGCAAGAAACTTTCTTCATATGTTCAGAGAAGGAAATAATTATCTAAGAGCTCAATGCAGGTGCATTCATATTAGGTGACACCTCCTCCCTCCCACTTTAAATAGTGCAAAGTATCCCAACAATCAATTTATCCTGTTTGGATTTGGATAATGCTCAGCAACACCTGCAGTAGCTCCAGGCTAAAATCTAAAATACTTAGCATTAAATATTTTCCTGCTTGGACATGTGAAGATTTAGTTTAACTGCTAGGACTTTATAACAAACTAGACCAAGGGGGACCCGTTGCTGGGGTGGGGGGGAGGGGGGGGGGGGGGTGGATAAGCCCAAAATGAAGGCGAGGACCCAGGTATTTCGAGAATAATTTTATTAGTTGTTGTTCTCTTGTCCAGTCGGGTCTGCAAGAGAGCGATCGCACCTAAACCCCTGCCCTTTATCCCTGTAGCTAAGGGCCGCCCACGGACTAGTCCATTCCCGTGCCGAGGGGTTTGATAGTGGAATGGCCCGGCCCTTAGGAGCCGCCACACCCTACAGTTACACATAGAACAATACAGCACAGGAACAAGCCCTCCAGCCCACAATGTCTGTGCCGATCATGATGCCAAAAACGAATTCATATTTGGCTGCAGATAATCTATATCCTGCACCATTTCCTGCATATTCATGTTCTATCCAAAAGTCTCTTATCGTATCTATCTCCACCATCACCCTGGTAAGTGCGTTCTAGACACTCACCATGTTGTGTAAAATATTTGCCCCGCACATGTCCATTAAACTACCTCAAGTCAAGAGAGTTTATTGTCATGTGTCCCAGATAGGACAATGAAATTCTGGCTTGCAACAGCATAACAGAATGTAGTAAATATAAATACAGAACAGTTCAGTGTGTCTATATAGCATAGACCATATATGTACACACAAATAAACAGATAAATTGCAATAGGCTGTTATAGTTCAGTTTGTTTGATGGCGAGTTTAATAGCCGGATGGCTGTGGGGATGACGCTGTTCATGTACCAGATTTCAGGCCCCTGTGCCTTCCACCTGATGGCAGCCGAGAGATGAGTGTGGTCAGGATAGTGTGCGTCCTTGATGATGCTGGCGGCCTTTTTGAGTAAGCGACTGCGATAGATCCCTCTATATACCTCAATCACATTAAACTCATGCCCTTTAGTATTTGATATTTCCATTCTGGGGGAATGGTTCTGACTATCTACCCTATCAATGCCACTCAGAATGTTGTATGCATTAAACCCTTGCAATAATGGATCTTTTTATAATGGATTTTGGTTATGGTGGACAGATTCTGCTGCGGACAGAGTTTGTTATTTCACGGTGTGACCACTAGGCAGATGGAGAGATTGCAAGATTGCTGCAAAGACATGCAGGCCTGCAGCCCCACTGGCCTTCACAAACCGCCGGCAGAGCTCTTGCCCCATAGCGTCAGAGTAAACCCACACAGCCACAAAATGTACCCAAGATCATGATCGAACCCAGGCACAGGGAGGCAGCGGCTCCACCGGCTACCCATGGAAGCCTACCAAACCACAACCCCACACATCTCCGCAATGCGGGAGGAAACCCAAGCACTTGGACGAAATTCACGCTGCCACAGGGAGCACCCGAGGTCAGGATCAAATTCAGGTCTCTGGTGGTGTAAGATTATTGTCATGTGTCCCAGATAGGACAATGTAATTCTTGCTTGCTGCAGCACAACAGAATATAGTAAGCATAAATACAGAACAGTTCAGTGTGTCTATATAGCAAAGACCATATATACAGTGACTTGCAAAAGTTTTCATACCCCTTGAACCTTTCCACATTTTGTCACGTTACAACCACAAACGTAAATATATTTTATTGGGATTTTATGTGATAGACCAAGACAAAGTGGTGAATAATTGTGAAGCGGAAGGAAAATTATACATTGTTTCCAAATTTTATTACAAAAAAACTGAAAAGTGTGGCGTGCAAATGTATTCTGCCCCCGAGTCAATACTTTGTAGAACGACCTTTCGCTGCAATTACAGCTGCAAGTCTTTTGGGGTATGTCTCTACCAGCTTTGCACATCTAGAGACTGAAATTTTTTGCCCATTCATCTTTGCAAAATAGCTCAAGTTCAGTCAGATTGGATGGAGAGCGTCTGTGAACAGCAATTTCCAAGTCTTGCCAGAGATTCTCAATTGGATTTAGGTCTGGACTTTGACTGGGCCATTCTAACACATGAATATGCTTTGATCTAAACCATTCCATTGTAGCTCTGGCTGGATGTTTAGGGCCGTTGTCCTGCTGGAAGGTGAACCTCCGCCCCAGTCTCAAGTCTTTTGCAGACTCTAACAGGTTTTCTTCCAAGATTGCCCTGTATTTGGCTCCATCCATCTTCCCATCAACTCTGACCAGCTTCCCTGTCCTTGCTGAAGAAAAGCATCCCCACCGCATGATGCTGCCACCACCATGTTTCACAGTGGGGATGGTGTGTTCAGGGTGATGTGCAGTGTTAGTTTTCCGCCACACATAGCGTTTTGCACTTAGGCCAAAAACTTCAATTTTGGTCTCATCAGACCAGAGCACCTTCCTCTACATGTTTGCTGTGTCCCCCACATGGCTTGTGGCAAACTGCAAACGGGACTTCTTACGGCTTTCTTCTTGCCACTCTTCCATAAAGGCCCGATTTGTGGCGTGCACGACTAATAGTTGTCCTGTGGACAGATTCTCCCACCTGAGCTGTGGATCTTTGCAGCTCATCCAGAGTTACCATGGGCCTCTTGGCTGCTTCTCTGATCAATGCTCTCCTTGCATGGCCTGTCAGTTTAGGTGGACGGCCATGACTTGGTAGGTTTGCAATTGTGCCATACTCTTTCCATTTTCGGATGGTGGATTGAACAGTGCTCCGTGAGATTTTCAAAGCTTGGGATTTTTTTATAACCTAACCCTGCTTTAAACCTCTCCACAACTTTATCCCTGACCTGTATGGTGTGTTCCTTGGGCTTCATGATGCTGTTTGTTCACTAATGTTCTCCAACAAACCTCTGAGGCCTTCACAGAACAGCTGTATTTATACTGAGATTAGATTACACACAAATGGACTCCATTTACTAATTAGGTGACTTCTGAAGGCAATTGCTTGCACTGGATTTTATTTAGGGGTATCAGAGTAAAGGGAGCTGAATACTTTTGCACACCACACTTTTCAGTTTTTTATTTGTAAAAAAAATTGAAAACCATGTATCATTTTCCTTCCACTTCACAATTATGCACCACTTTGTGTTGGTCTATCACATAAAATCCCAATAAAATCCATTTACGTTTGTGGTTGTAAAATGTGGAAAAGTTCAAGGGGTATGAAAACTTTTGCAAGCCACTGTATATATAACATAAATAAACAGATAAAGTGCAATAGGCTGTTATATTTCAGAGTTTGTTTGATGACGAGTTTAATAGCCTGATGGCTGTGGGGAAGTAGCTGTTCATGAACCTGGATTGCCCGATATCAGGCTCCTGTACCTTCTACCTGATGGCAGCGGAGAGATGAGTGTGTGGCCAGGATAGTGTGGGTCCTTGATGATGCTGGCAACCTTTTTGAGGCAGCGACTGCGATAGATCCCTTTGATGGTGGGGAGGTCAGAGCCGATGATGAACTGGGCAGTGGTCACAACTTTCTGCAATCTTTTCCGCTCCTGGATGCTCGAGTTGCCGAACCAAGCCACGATGCAACCAATCAGCATGCTCTCTACTGTGCACCTGTAGAATACTGTACATATCTACCTCCTTATTTCAGTAATAATGGATAATTGGTAATAATGGACAGCATCTCCCCCCCCGGTGCGGTCTTTCCTCAACCTCTGGAATTCCAGAGAAAGGTAGTTTCCATTTGAAACTCTGTTATTGATGGAGAGAAAATATGACCAGATATTGATCCAAAAAAGCATTCAGCTATAGCATTTAAAATAGAATGCAAGTTGTCCTCAGGTTCTGAATGTTTAAATTGTGGACACCATTATATACGAATGAGCTCCTACACTATTATTTAATTCAAAAGTCTGATATATATATATATATGAACATTTGTTCCTATGAGTGGCAGAACTAGTTGCCCCTCGGTCCACTTTTAGTAATTATTCATTCATTACAGTATTATGGAGTTACCATAGCAAGTGATATTTGGGTGTTTTCCATTTTTTTGTACATAAATTCACCTACGGACAGCCATAATTATATGAAGAGGGCCTGTACTGAACAAAGATATTTCAATAACTACCATAACAAAGATTTAAATTTATGGGATAGTTTAAACATAGTAAATTCTCGCTCGGTGTTTCCCCACAATTAAACAAAATTTAAGATCAAGCTACAGATAGGCAAGTCATAGAGTCAGTCTTACAGCGTGGAAACGGGCCCTTCAGCCCAACTTGCCCACACCATCCAACATGTCCCATCTACACTGATCCCACCTGTCTGCATTTGGCCCATATCCCCATAAACCTGTATAGAGTCAGAGTCTTACTGTTATTTTTATGATTATTTCAGTTTATTTCAGTCAAGTTTATTTTCCACAAGTATGGTGATGCATAGGTACAATGGCACTCAATTTGACAGTCATAACCTTTTTCCCCAGCGGGAAATGTCAGACACTAGAGGGCATAAGTATAAGGTAAGAGGGGGAAATTTAACAGGGCAAGTTTTTTTTTTACACAGAGAGTAGTGAGGGCCTGGAACACATTGCTAGGGGTGGTGGTGAAGGCAGATGTGATAGTGGCATTTAAGAGGCCTTTAGACACATGGAAGTGCAGGGAATTGAGGGATATGTCTCGTGCAGAGGCAGATGAGATCAGTTTAACTTGGCATCATGTTTGGTACAAACATTGTGGGCCGAAGGGCCCATTCCTGTTATGTTCAATGTAATGAAAATCGTGCAGCAGCATCGTATGCACATACAATCAGACACCATATAAATCATTAATTATACATAAATCGTATAAGACAGTGAAAAGAAAAACAGTGCAAAAACAAGAATTTCGTGCAAACCACATTTAGGAAAGCAAGTTAGATAATATGCTTAGACAAAAAGATGAATATAAAGGAGTGTCATAAAGAGAAATGGAGATGCAGAGAGTTTAGAGAGTAAGTTTCAAAAACAGAGGCTCAGAATTCAAAGGCACAGCTGAGAAGGCTGCAGCAATTATATTTGGGAATGCACAAGCAGCCAAAATTGGAGGAGTGCAGTATATAGGGAGGTTAAAGAGATTACAGAGATAGGGAGGGAGAGAGCATGGAAGAATTTGAAAAGGATTTAAAAGTCAATGTTCAATTGTACAGGTATAATGTTGAAATAATCTAGTGTTATACCATTGAATTTCTTTGAATGCATGCCAACAACAAGCTTTCAGAGGAAACCAAAGAGTTTTGCTGACACTCTCCTATGCATGTTTTTTGGACATTAAATTCAAAGAAATATGCATCTATTTGTTTTCTCCTCAAATTGGGCTTTTGGCATAATAATCTACGATGTTAGAAATAAGGAGGTGTGACAGCTGGGGAAAAAATTCAAGACAGCAATACTTTTCTCAAAATAGACGCAGAAAACTGGAGTAACTCAGCGGGACAGGCAGCATCTCTGGGGAGAAGGAATGGGTGACGTTTCGGGTCGAGACCCTTCTTAAAAAACTGTTACACAAATAATTCAGTTTGCCAGTAGGAACAAGGTTCTTTTCAGAAAACGAGCTTTCATAGGCACAGGGATATCTGCACAGGGAACCTGGGGGGGAAGCTGCACAACCAAAAGTCTTCCATTTATAGTCATTCAGGCACTGAATAGGCACATTCCAAATGCCACAAGGCATATTCAGGTCCCTTCAATCAAGTGACCTGATGTTTATTTTATCTCCGACAAAGAACTCATACAAAATATGAAACAAAAATAAACACAGCATTTTATGCCAATTGAACAGCATATATTTTTGTTTATTATTGTCTGCAATATTATTCATGATAATGTTCTCCAGTTACTGAAAAAACAATCCGAAAGAAAAAGTTATTGTCTTTAATTGTTAAAGATTTATGCTTAAAAACTTTTTAAAGTATTTTATTTATTTGTGCATTTTGGATAAGAACTGCATTTTTTTTTAAACGATTCTGCAGAGAATTCAAGTAAAGGAATTCTGAAAGCAAGATTGCCAAATGGAGTATGAGAGCCTTCTGTTAGAAGGAGTGCGTGGCGGTCTGTGGGGGTTCTCATAGGTCCCAATCAGGCCCACATTATGCCTTCATTGTTAGAGAAAAAGGTGAGGGTCACCTCCCATCAAGAAAAGGACAGCTTCCTTTCCCACAGAACCACGCCGGACAATCAAAAGCTCCGAAAGACAAGCCTCTTTCTAAAACCATGATTGAGTACTAATGTCATTTAGATTCAACAAAGCCCCCCAAAAGGGGGGGGGGGGGGGGGGAAGAATGTGCAATAGGAACATCATTCTAAGAAAGATTGTTAAACAAAAAGTGCTACTTTGTAAAGAATGGATGAGGGTGTGAGGAGGAAAATTCTGTTACTAAAATAAAAGTTTCTTTAAGCTTCAAACAATCTAAATTTACCATGGCACTTCCTGCATTTTAATCGTGAACACTCCTAAAAGTATGGCTTGGCTGAATTAACAATTTTGTTCAGTACAACCACCATTATTATGCTCTTTAACACACAGCATTACTATTCAGATGCCTATACAAATCTCTATGCACACAGTCACTAAACTGAAAGCAGTTTCCTTTTGATTAAGCCATTCAGCAGCTTTATTCCAAAAGTGCTACATTTCCTTAGCATTTGGAAAAAAAAACATTAAAATGTTCGCTGCTGCCTGACTCAACACAAAGTCAAGCTGTACTTTTGGTCTCAGGCTTTAAAGAGAAAAATGCAGAAAACAGATGCACGCAAATGGGGAAACTGAAGCAAGTTTAAAACAGTAAATCATTTAATCTTCTCTTATGCAAGTGCATTCCCTGCACTCTAAATATTATGCAGAATTTTAACATAAGGGAAAAACAAACCTACACAACAAGGTTATGTATAAGGTTCCCAAAGATTTCCAGCCAATATTAAAATTATCAATATGACAAGAAAATATACACCTTCAATCTTCTTTTTAGGTGAAGGAACCTCTAGGAGGGAGTGACCATGATTTGATAAATTTTCATCTGCAATTTGAGAGGGAGAAAGTTAAATCAGAAGTGTCAGTGTTGCAGTTGAACAAAGGGAACTGTGAAGGCATGAGAGAGGAGCTGGCCAAGGTCGACTGGAAAAGGATCCAAACAGGAATGACGGTGGAACAGCAATGGCAAGAATTTCTGGGCATAATCCAGAAGATGCAGGATCATTTCATTCCAATAAGGAAGACAGATTCTAAGGAGAGTAAGAGACAACGGTGGCTGACGCGGGAAGCCAGAGGATTGGGAAACATTTAAAGGACAACAGAAGGTAACAAAAAGGGCAATATCGGGTGAAAAGATGAAGTGCGAGGGTAACCTGGCCAAGAATATAAAGAAGCATCTTTAGGTATGTTAAGAGAAAAATAATAGTAAAGTCAAATGCGGGTCCCTTGAAGGCAGAAACAGATGACATTATGATGGGGCAGAAGAGTTGAACAAGTACTTTGGTTCTGTCTTCACTAAGGAAGACACAAACAATCTCCCAGATGTACAAGAGCACAGAGCATTTAGGGAGACAGGGGAACTGAAATAAATTTGCATTAGGTGAGAAATAGTATTGGTTAGACTGATGGGAGAAAATGGTGTTGGGTAAACTGATGGGACTGAAGGCAGATAAATCCCCAGGGCCTGATGGTCTGCATCCCAGGGTACTCAAGGAAGTGGCTCTCGAAATCATGGATGCATTGGTGATCATTTTCCAATGTTCTATACATTCAGGGTCAGTTCCTGTGGATTGCAGGGTAGTTAATGCAATCCCACTTTTCAAGAAAGGAGCGAGAGAGAAAACGGGGAATTATAGACCAGTTAGCCCGACATCGGTGGTGGGGAAGATGCTGGAGTCAATTATTAAAGAAGTAATAATGGCGCATTTGGATAGCAGTAAAAGGATTGGTCCAAGTCAAGATGGATTTATATAGGGGGAAATATGGTCAATTCTTGGGTGGCCAATCATCCGATCTGAACTGAATTGCGCAATCCTTTAAAATGCTGAAGAGAAAACTGAAGAAAACTAGCCCCCAAAACAAGCCGAAGGTAAAGATGGCTGCAATACAGGCCTGGCAGAGCATCACCAGAGAAGACACCCAGCAACTGGTGATGTCCATGAGTCACAGACTTTAAGTAGTCATTGCATGCAAAGGATATGGAATAAAATATCAAACATGACTACTTTCCTTTACATTATATTGTTGTGTCCCAAATATTATGGTGCCCTGAAATGGGGGGACTATGTATAAACACTGCTGTAATTTCTACATGATGAAACCAAAATGTATAAAAATGACCTATATTAAAATCTGACTGTGCACATTAGCCACATGTGATTTTTTCTATTACAAATCTTAAATTGTGGAGACAGAGGCACATAAATAAATGATGGGTCTTTGTCCCAAACATTATGGAGGGCACTGTAGATAAATACAAGGTTAGCTACTTTGGCAGCAAGAACAAGGAGGCAGATTATTATCTCAATGGTGTCAGATTGGGAAAAAGGGAAGTGCTTGTACACCAGTCACTGAAAGTAAACATGCAGGTACAGCAGGCAGTGAAGAAAGCTAATGGCATGTTGGCCTTCATAACGAGAAGATTTGAGTATTGGTCATTTATGCAGTTTTACAGGGCCCTGGTGAGACTACATCTGGAGTATTGTGTGCAGTTTTGGTCTCCTAATTTGAGGAAGGACATCCTTGCTATTGAGGCAGTGGAGCATAGGTTCACGAGGTTAATCCCCGGGATGACGGGACTGTCATATGCGGAAAGATTGGAAAGACTGGGCTTGTATTCACTGGAATTTAGAAGAATGAGAGGCGATCTTATAAAAACATATGAAATTATAAAAAGACTGGACAAGCTAGATGTAGGAAAAAAGTTCCCAATGTTGGGGAGTCCAGAACCAGGGGGCACAGTCTAAGAATAAAGGGGAGGCCATTTAAAACTGTGATGAGAAAAAACTTTTTCACCCTGAGAGTTGTGAATTTGTGGAATTCTCTGCCACGGAAGGCAGTAGAGACCAATTCATTGGGGGAATTTAAAAGAGTGTTAGATAGAGCTCTGGGGGCTAGCGGAATCAGGGGATATGGGGAGAAGGCAGGCACAGGTTACTGATTGTGGATGATCAGCTGTGATCACAATGAATGATGGTGCTGGCTCGAAGGGCCAAATTGCCTCCTCCTGTACCTATGTTATATGTTTCTATGGTTCGTTATAAATTAAAACATTAACTACTGCTATATGTACTCAAGGAAAAAAATGTTTTGTCGATCTATATAAAAATAGCTAACTCTAAAGTTTTGTCCATCTTTCCCATAAATTCATGCTTGAATACTACTTTCCACCTCAATCCACCTAATGACACCGAGTTAGCCACATTTTGACAACGATAATCTGTTCATATTCAACCACCTCATTGACCTCTGAAAGGGGAGACCACAAGCCAATTCTCATTGGTTTGTTAATAGTGAAGAGAACTAGCTTCAAACTGGCCTTAACATCTCAGTCCTGGGCCCAGCATGTTCATGTAATCGTGAATCAGCACATCTACCATCCTTAAATTTAAAGAGATTTGGCATGTCATCAGAGTACTCTAACAAACTTCTGTAGATACATTGTGGAACGTTTCCCAACTGGGCACAACCATCCCCACCATCAAAAGCATCTAAATGAGGTGCTGCCTCAAAAAGGGAGCATCTATCATCAAGGATCTCCACCAACTGGGCCATGCCTTCATCTTGTTGTTACTATCCAGAAGAAACTACAGAACCACACTACCAGGTTCAAGAACAGCTACTTTCATGCAGCCATCAGGTTCTTGAAATGATCAGCACAATCCTCATCCTACCTCGGCAACGGAACTCTACTGACCACATCTTGAACTACCATGCACTTATTTTCTAATTGTGTTTTGCACTAAAGACTAGTTGTTTACTATTTTGCAGAACTTGTGTGCTGCCTACGTGCCTGTGATACAGCTGCAGTAAGATTTTCATTGTTCCTGTACTGTGTAGCACTAAGTAGCAATGTTACAAAATTTTGAGATTTAAAAAATCAAGTCTGCAATTTATCCCATCAGATAAAGCATAAAAAGAAGTTTAATTTGATACCTAATTCACTTTCATATCTTCAGTATTAAAAAGGTTATACTCGGAAATTAGCATCTTGTTCCCTATTGCCTTTCCATTGACTTAACACAAAAGCTGTGATCTAGGACGGTCAAAAGCCCATAACTTTCTTAAAAATTAAGAGAACTCAATGGAATTTTCAGTTATTATAGATTGAAGCATTCTGAAACAAATATGAAGCAATATTACTTGGATGACCTGAAATTAAAGCATATAATTAGTTAGTTACCTAATTGTAGCTAATTAAAAAATTTAATTACTAGATCTAAATATCTATCCATTTATTAAGAAAATATAAACTTTTTTAAATTGCCTAAGTGTCCAAATAACATTCACACAATAATTCACAATATAACATGATTTTTAAATCTCATTTTCATTCATTTATAGGCCAAATGGAAGGAATTTAGTGTTTAATTCCTGTAAATTAATGGCCATTTAAATCAACTTGCGAGTGGGTTTTAGTGGAATGCGGTGGATTGGAACGTTGCGGTTTGCAGTGTAGTCGGCATGAAAAACACTGCCAGTTCATACATTTTTTTTGTCCCCATTTCGCAACATGAAAATGTGATTAAAGGCTTCCTAAAAACCAAGTTTTAATGTAAAAATAAACTGTGCCCATTATTTTCTCCCCTACGTAAAATCTTTCCCGTTGTCGGCGCTCACGGCTTTAGAAGATTATTTTTAAATTACTCTAGTTAATACATAATCTAGCGTAATTTAAAAATACCTTCATGAATGAAATGTCGGAGCGATTTTTCATCAGCAACAAAATCCCCCGAGATGGATCGATTTGCCCAGTCTGTGGAAAAACGGCACTTTAAACAAGCCCCCCATCTGAAAGGCACCAAAGTTGCGCACACGGGGAGCGGCAGAACTGCAGCGCTGCTCAAGGTAAGTTTTGTAACATACCTACATAAAGGTAAACTTGACAATAAACTTGACTGACCTTGCCCTAACTATTCACGATTCAATTTAATTGTCACGTGTACCAATTAAGCTCTTCTGATGACTTGCCCCCAGAAGATATTTTACATTTTTGTCCCACCAAGTAGTTAAGACTCCACTCACTGTAGGCACACAGCCATCTGTGATGGCTTCTCATCCCTGCCTCCACCATTACATCTCGTGTCCCTTATCTTTCATTGCACTTCCCCCGACTCACTGTCACTGCTATTTTTTCATTGACATGCTGCCTTTCATCTGAAAAGAGTCTACAAATTCTTCTGCATCGTTTTTGCAGTATTCAGACATCCTTGGTAATCGCTCTATTGTTCAAAAATAATTTGCAAAATGTGTTAGTCCCAACTTAAAATCATGCCGAGGGCTGTTTCCTGCAATAATATTCTAAATCTAGAATGGCAGGTATTAGGAGTTCAACATTCCTTTCCTCGTGGCCCTGGCCTCAAGAAGTAGCACTTAAAGAGTAACAGCAGCCAGTAAAGCTGCTTACTCAAAGCACCAGAGTCCGGGGTTCGATCCTGACCTTGAGTGCTGTCTGTGTGGAGTTTGCATGTTCTCCCTTTGTGTTTCCTATGGATGCTCAGGTTTCCTCCCACATACCAAAGATATACAGATCTGTAGGTTAATTTAATTGGCCTCTGTAAATTCCTTAGTATGTAGGGAGTGAACGCGAAAGTGGGATAACAGAGAACTCGTGTGAGCAGGCAATTGATGGTCGCCATGGGCTAGGCTGGCTGAAGGGCCTGTTTCCATGCTGCATCTTTTAATCAATCAATCAGCCATAAAGCAAACAATCTTCTCTCAGCAATGGCAAGGAAGGAATGCAGTCTATTACAATGGGAAGGGGTTAGCCTCCCAGAGAGAGACAAGGAAACCAGCACATGTTTCAAATGAACAGTTACCCTTTACAGACCATGTTCTGAGGTCAAAGCTGTGAGAGAAACTGGAAAAGATTTTTTGTGTCTCCTCGATCGTCAATTACCTTCTATTTTAACTTATTTCTGCATTTTTGAAAATTGAATAAATTATTTTCTTAAATTGGCATTTCTATGCACGTAATATTAAGGAAATTTTGCAGAAGCCTTCATAAGTTAAGATCACCGCAGATCACTGCAGTTTGATTGTTATTTTACAGACTTGTGCACGACTGTCTTTGACTGCAGAGGGATGCACCTGACCCTTTAAATAATGTTTATTTACAACTTTCAGAGTATTTTGGAACAGGTTCATCTTCACATCAGGCAATATTCTGACAAAAGTTACTGGAAAATCTCACTGGAGGTGAATTTTGTGTGCTGCACTGCTGTTAACATCATTGGGCCAGCTGAATGCCAGAAATACACCATATAACTGAAGATCTATCCCATGCCGTCCCCTATTCTCAATTTCTACTCTAAGACATCTGAGATGCCCTCTTACTTAAGTGAACATGGTTTACCCTCCTGTTGTCACAGATGAATCCGCAGCCCATGAACGCTTATCCGCTCTCACTCCCCATCCCCCAGATGGAATAAAGATAGAATTCCCCGGTCCTTGCTTTTCACCCCGTCGCTGCTGCATCAAACATATTATTCTCCACCTTTCTGCCACCTGCAGTGTGATCCCACCATTGATCACATCTTCCTATTCACATTCCTTTCTGCTTTCCGTAGAGACCACTCCCTCCACATCACTTCCACCCATACCACCCTCTCCTCTGGTACCTGCCCCTGCCACTACAGATGTAACACATGTCCCTTACCTCCATCCAGGGACCCCACAATCCCTTCTAGTTGAGACAGAGGTTCACTCGCCTCCTCTAACCGCATCTGTTGTAATTGGCCCTACTGATGTGACATTTGATTTGGGGCTATTGTGTTGGGCATGTCCCAACATGCTGAATGAGAATAGACCAGGGCTTCAATATTGGTGGCCTCGGAGAGGATGCTGATCCTTACAGTGAATTTGATGAACATAGGATCACTATCGCTTTATAGACCATGCATTTTGTGCCATTCTGAGGACTTGACCATCAAATATGTTCCCCTCAATCGGCCTGATTCTCCCGCTGTTGCACTGAAGGCTGCATGAATGTCATTATCGATGTCTGTCATCGTAAAGAAGTGGCTCCTGAGTAGTAGGGAATAATTGACATTTTCCAGAGTTTCATTGCAAACTTTTATTGTTAAATCAACAGTACAATGCAGAAGGGGCAGGTTGGTAGAGGATCGTGGTCTTGCAGATTGAGAGTGCAGGGCCAAAAATAATTCAGTGGTGTTCAACAAAGTCGCACAATTTCTTCAAGACTTCTCTCAATCTTTCCCTGCAATGTTTTACGTTATCACCCACCAACCCTCTGTGGAAGTGGAGGTGTTCTTCAGAACCAAGAGAAAACTCTTACCGAGACTCCAAACCTAACTAAACAGATGATGTTTGCATCCGTGTATGCTTGGCAGGCCGAGCTAAAGTGTTCACTTGCCACAGCTTCAGAATTATGGAGATGAGCAATACTTATTTTTGCTAGGTAATTCCTTAGTAAGTTCCACATTCCAGTACTAATTAATTGCCATTATTTTTACAATATAAGATAATCAAATTGAAAGATGCAGCATGGAGACAGGCCCTACGACCCATTGAGCCCATGCCAACCATTGATCACCCATTCATGTTAGTTCTATGTTTTTCCACTTTTGTATCCTCACTACACAGTAGGTGCAATTTACAGAGGCCAATTAACCTACAAACTGCACATCTTTGTGTTGTGGGAGCAAACCAGAGCACCTGGAAAAAATCCAGGTGGACATAGCGGGAACGTACATACTCCATGTAGCATCGAGGTTACCCGGGTTTCTGGTGCTACGAGGCAGCAGCTGTACCAGCTGCATCACTGCTGCCACAGTGCAGAATGCCTCAGGACATCTCTAGAGTTATAGCTTTAGTTTTTTTGGATTGGGTTACTGATGATGCAGGCAGATCAGAAATAGGAACAAGCCTATAACAAATATGTCACTTTATATGCCATTTTCTGCATATGTTTGGCACTGAATTAAAATTAACATTAGAAGTGGGGAGGGGAGAAGTTTGTTAGTAATGAGCAATGTGGAACTAATAATACAAGAAACCTAATCCTGTTGCTGAACATTAATCCAAGAATAATAAATCGGAATCTACTTTAATGGAAATGTATGTTTCCATTTTACATACATATTCTTATTTATACTTCTATTTTAACCTGTACCTCCTTCAATATACACAAACAATGAAAAAATGCCATCCCATTTATAACAATTTTCTCAGTCTTTGGAAAGAAAACCTTTTGAGTTGGCAGTTTGAAACAATGTTACCCACAGGGTGCCAAAGCTTTAAGGAGAGCCCTATAGTCTATTGTAACGGAAGGTTTGACAAGCTGTGCCAAATGGCTTCTTCAGAATACAAGATTTTAATGAAGTGACTGGATTCTTTGTGCTGCAACAGAACAGCACAGATGCAAATGTTTCTGCCAAGAAAAATAACTGCTGTTTTCACTGCATGAAATTTCACACATAACGTAACCTGCCAAGTAACGACACAGCAAATCTGCAGTTCATATCAAAATTCTTCCAACCATTAGGTTTAATACATTGAAATGTGTAAAAGTAACATCTGAAAAAAGTGGCACTACTGCAATCACAAAGACTGAAACTTGTACAAGCCACTACAGCTGTCACCAACAGTTTCACCTCGCAAATTTAATTATACCAATGAAATGCCAGGAGAATTATAAAGAGGTTAAGCCTACCATTTATAGAGGGCAGCAATGCCACAAAATATCATGGGTTTTTTTTGTTTAGTTGCATTCGACACAAGATGCTAAATCAATAGCAGCTTGGGAAAGTGGGGGTGATTACAAATATTTCTACAAATGCCATGTTAGCACATACTTCTACTCCCATTAAGGCGATGAAACGCGATACAGGGGAAATATGCCATCAATTTTTTGTGTGATTTTTGAGCCATGTTTTCTTAACATTTCTACTTTACATATATATTTAAAAGGTTGTATGCTTTATATTTTATGTTGAGTTCATGCATTACATTTTTTTAAATTTCAAGAGCCCCTTATAAGTTAAAGGCTGAAGAAGCAGAATAAAGCACGCTTAAACTCCAGAGCTGTGTGCATATTATTAATATTATGACTGCAGCACAACCATACAATTTTCAAAATTGCATTCCATTTACAATTCACCTGAGGTTTTTAAAAATAAGAGGAAATTCAAATTACAGATAGGCAGTTTTCATTAAATTAGGAGAGGAAAATAAAAGGAGACAACTTTAAGCTCCAAGAGCCTCAAACTTAACTTAACTTGTCCATGATTGGTAAATATTTCGTAACTGAACAATGCCAAACAGCAGCTCCATCTTAAGTAACAGCTAATAAGTGGCAGGCAGTTTCATGCAAATATATGTAGAAAACTTTTAAATATGGGAATATGGACCTATAAGTAGGAGCATGCATTAAGTAGAAGTGGTATAATACCTTCACTGGGAGAAAGATATTCAGGTTAAGGTGGATAAATCTATGAAACTGCTAGAGATTGGCTGCAGAGAAAAAAAAATTATGACTAAAGCAAAACCATTTCCATTTGTAGGTCAATTACAAACTGCAATAGGTTAACAGGGAAAGTTACAAATGTTAGCACTACAAATGGGTTGAAGAGACAATTCTGAGGAGAGAATGGTTTGATTAAAATAGTCACTGTGGTCAATTTGATCGGATTTCATTCTTACTTGTATTTCTATATATTTTTATTGTAATGTATGTTCCTGCCTCATGTTTGAAATTGTCTTGCAGAAATAAATTTGATCTACACTTTATTCATTGAAGTATACAATGATAAGAACATTGGGGAAAAAACAAGCAAATGATTAGATTACATTCTGAAACAGTCTGGTTTAAATTAATGACTATTGGCCATTCCTGTGGCATTACATTTCTAGATTTTCTACAAATAATTAAATGTCTTTGTTCATTGAAAGACTGAGGCATTCAATAATTTGAAGTTAGCAACATTGAATTAATGAAACATGGAGCAGTCATTATGCCATAATGAAATGTAATTGGAATGTTACAGCCACTTCAAGTTCAACCATATGTATAAACGGAAAGCCTCATTAGAACAAAACAAAAGGCCAGATTTTGCTACTTGTTTTATAACAGATTATCTAGTGATTATCAATTATTGATTACGAGTTTACTATGGTCAAATTATTTGCCATGCTTCTTACATTGCATCGGTGACTACATTCAAAAGTATTTCCTTAACTCCCACAGTGAAATAAGCTTTAAGTTTAAATTCAAGTATTTCTTTGATTTACAAGTTTTATGTAATACTGATTACATAATCTTGTGTTATATTCCATAAACATGATATTATCATATCTCTTCCAACAATTGCTGATTGTTGGAATTATCACTTCTGACAATCAATGATACTATTCTTATCTCCGAGGTTTACATTGCATCTCCACAGCACATATGAAGTCTTAAAATAAAATTTTAATCCAGGGCATCATCCCTACTTGCTGGATAGAAAATAGTAATGGCAATACATGTAGTTTGCCCATTATTCACTTCTTGTGCCACTGTCTTACTCCGGGCCAAAATGTATTCCAATCTTGTTGTTAATGGCGGAGATTTCTCTTTCAGAACTTACCTCAATTTTGTCCGTTTTAGCATCACCCCAATAAAGTTTGTCTTCAGCATAGTCCAATGCCAAGCCATTGGGCCAACCCAGAGAAGTGTTTACCAAAATGATTCGATCAGTGCCATCCAGGTTTGCACGCTCTATCTTTGGGTTTTCACCCCAATCCGTCCAGTACATATAGCTGCAAAAATATTTACATCATTAATGTTTTGTTAATTTGGAGTAAGCTTTTATAACTCATCATAATATGAATAAAACCCGTTGAAAACTTTTAGCTGACAGACCAAATCCTTCATATTTACATTTAAAATGTTAGGCTTTATAATATATATGTAACAATAGGTTTTTTATTATGTTTAAATAAATGAACATTTGTATACATACCCAGTTACTGGATTAAGTACAATTGCCCGAGGCTCATCAAGACCTTCTGCTATCAATATTTTTCGCGATGTGCCATTAAAACGAGTCACTTCAATGCGATCAGTTCCTGTATCAGTCCAATAAAGATTCTGTGCTATCCAATCGACAGCTATTCCATCGGGATGGTTAACTTCTGTGGTCACCAATGTCTGGGCCCCGGAACCATCTAGAAATGCACGACGAATAGCTCTAACTTCATCGTCAGTCCAGTAGATATATCCCTCCACTGGATCATAGTCTATTGCTATTGCGTGCCGAATATCATCGAGCTGAAGAATGACGTCTGTGAAATCTGGCATGTCTAAGGAGATACGTCGTAGGTCTGTCCTTCTTGCAAGAAGCAACACCTCTTCAGCACCTGTAAAACAGCAAAAATATATTAATTGCAGAGCTACCTCAGAACTTCAACTTATACAAATATATTACACACCAACCTTCCGACTTTTTGTTTAGCCAAAATTAAAGAAAAGTTTCTACAAGTGCCAGACATTCAAGAACTATTAATAGTCAATTGCAATTTTTACAAATCAAACAGCTCCACCTCCCACATTGCTGGCTGTCAAAAGATGTTAGAGGTGTTATGGGAGCAAGGCCTTCTGACTGTGCCTCTGAGGTCTTCCTGCCATTTAAAGCATACCTATGAATAGCAGAGTTGTCTACCCATAATCAGACGAGTGCTGGTGGGGGGTAGCAAAGAAAGTGATTTTGAACAGGGAATAAGGCAAGCAAATGAGATATCTGCACATTTCTCAATGGCAGCTGCCTGCAGAACTTGTCATGGCCATGTTATTCCTGCATTATTAGCTGGGAACTGAGATATGAAGAACACTCTGTCTACCAACCAGAGTGCTGCAGTATAAATGGATGCCATGGAAATAAGGGAGAGGAACATCAGAAAGTGCTCAGTGTAAAAGCACACATTACCAGATCCTCATCTATTGGGGCCACGAGGTGTGAGAGTCCCTAAGCTATGGAGGTATGGTCTCATCTAGGGAGCAGTGATGGTGACATCTTGCATTGGGTTAACTGATATGGAGAAGCTGTGATGCTTGTGGGTGGAAGGATAGAAAACGAGCCTGACAGATGCTGCGGACAAAACATTGTAATACCAGTTGTGATCCATTAATTTCCATCTCCATCAATTTGCAGCGGTGGGATTTGCATCTTGTTTTATTGCGAGTGAAAAGCTCAATTTGAGGATTGCAGCCTTAACAACTTAGAGCTGGATGTTATCATTACACGTGTGACTGACACCACACAAATTACAGTTGCACAAAGTCCACTGTGCCTGTAAGCACCCAGGTCAATTTCCTGCTGGTGTCTAATCCCAGAATTGATCACTAGCACAATGTAATTTATGGACTAATGGGCCAATGTCCCAATGGTTGATGATTGTCCCAGAAATGATCAGTGCAGAATCTAAGCTTTCATGTTTGAATCTGCATTTAAAAACAAGCCATAATAGGTCTGATTCAGAGGCATTTCTTTTCTTTTCTTTTCCACTGCAAGTGACAGTGTAAAAATATTTTGTGAATTATTTCACATTCAGTTAATGCACTTAATAGTGCACTTTCATGTCAATATGTTCTTTACTAATGGCACACAGCAGGAGTTCAACTCACATAATTCCAATGGCATGTAAGAAGATGGCTTGGCATATTGCTTGCAAGCACTTGCAAGACTAAGATTCTCCTGATGCAGGTATATGAAAATGCAGAAGAGCAGCTTATAAATAAAATGGTGCATGCTTTTGGGACCTCTTCAGCATCATCTTACCATATTGCAATTTTTAGCAGTTGTTTACCACCTGGAAAATCATCTTAACAATCATTCTACATCAATTCTACAGACAGTTGCAGCTGCAATATGCTAAGCCATTAAATTATCATTTGAAAGTGATTTAATTGGAATGATGCCACTGTTGTTATTTGTCATAACTGCTAGTGTGATTTTGTTCCAATATACAATATGCATCAAGTTTAAATTGAATAGTATTGAAAATTGTTCATAGCTGAGCATACAGCTGAGCTGAGAGTGTAACTGCTTGGTTGGCATATAGCAGCTACATTCCAAGTGAATTGGAGAGACTTATATCTGTCAATGGACAAAGCCATCAATGTACATTAATAACATTCCTCGTTTTCAAATTATGGATCCACAACACTATTTCAGTGACATGCAGGTGAAAATTGCCTCCTTTCTGGATTGGGTCATATTTGCAATCATTGCTGGGTCATATTTAACATTCCAAAAATCTACTAGGGCACATATAGTTATAAATGTGTATGTGCAGATGATGCATTTTCCCCAACCAATAGAAGACCCATTGAAATGCCTCCTTGTACTTAGAGTGCTTCTTGGGTGACTGTGTGCTCATGGGCAGCTTTGGCAAAATAATGTTTAAATAGTGTAGATCACTCTACAACAGTTTAATTTAAAGGAACAATAAAATTGCAACTGGAGTTTTGTAGATTCAACAAGTTAAATCTTTAGAATATGATGAAAACAGAAAATATTGCACTCATGAAGCAGGCCTGATGGCAAATAGTTCACCTGAAATTGTGCCCTTTTTCCCCTCTGCATACAAGCTGTTTAGTTTAATTTAGAGATACAGCATGGAAATATACCGTTCGGCCTTCCGAGTCCGTGATGACCAGCATTCCCCGCACATTAACTCTATCATACATACACGAGGGACAATTTATAATCGTACCAAGGCAATTAACCAAGAAACCTGCACGTTTTTGCAGCGTGGGATGAAACCAAAGATCTCGGAGAAAACCCATGGGGTCACGGGAAAAGATTACTAACTCCGTACAGGCAGCACCCGTAGTCAATATCAGACCCAGGTCTCTTGCACTGCAAGGCAGCAACTCAACCGTTGTGCTACTGTGCCACCCACTGTTGGTTCCCTGATCTTCTGAGCAAGTCCATCCACAGATCTCTCCACTCTCCAGATTTGATCAGTAACCTCTTCTCGTCTTGACAAGCCCCAAAACCATCATTCTACCCTACATCTCCAGGCCTTTCTTCCCATAGCCTGAATTTGCCTGCTTTGCATGAAATAAATAATGCAATTGTCATTCAATAGCATTTGGTTTCTTGGGCTTTGGATCTTGCTCACTTTTTAAGACCATGACCAAAATAGTTTTTGCTAAATCTCGTAACAGATTAACGCTCTCCTGTGATTACTAAAATAATTCTAGTCCATCTATTTATTATATTTGAATATACTTTTTAAATTTTAAACATAAGATACCTAAAATAAATTTTATTTTCAAATCTAAAAATTACTCAACATTTAGAATTGACCTAGAGGAAAAGAAAAACTCCTTCATGGATCAAGGCATAATGTTTCAAACACGATAAGTGAATGCATTCAAAAAATTAAGAAGGCCCTTTAGAATTCCTAATTTTTAGAAAAACACAAAAAACATATTGTACTGATTTTAGAAGGACAATTTAAATGACAGCAGTGCACAATGTATATCAATGAAAGTTTATAATTAATTTTCAAATAATGTTTGTGCAAGTCTGATTATTGATTAAGGCAGTATTGTTAAGTTACGTTTCAGAACAGAAAATTGAAGTTAAATTTCCTTTGTTAATCGCGAGTCAAGAGTGACATGAAAAATGAGAGAACATCCCACAAGTTGACAAAATGCTTTTACATCCTTCTCTGCACCACCTCAAATTTGACAGATGACACGACAGTTTATAAGGTAGTAACAAATGTGTCAATTTATCAACCCAATGCAAACAAATGTAAAGAGAACAGACAGAATTCCCCAAGCCCAGGCAGAACGCCTTGCCATTTGTCTTTCTGCTAATCACATTAACACAATGAATCATTGTTTCATCCAAAATCTCAGTCAACACCACTGGGAACTCTTGCCCTTTCCACCCTCTAACTCTAATGAAATCGGTGGCGAACAACTTAGTTCCAAAACTATTCTTCTTCCTCTCCAAGTCAAAAAGAACACCAAGACTTAATACTTACAGCCGGAACATAACTAATTTCCAGTATTCACATATGCTATGCTTGGGTCTGATGTGATGCCTGCCTTGGGAAGGATTATTTATTTTACAATCTACACTTTAGTTTTAACTTACAACTAACATGCCAAGAAGCTGTTAAGGTTACTGAGGGAAAGCACAACGTTGGCACTTTTCATCAAGCATACTAAGTGTTTCAAGACTGGAAACATCAATAAGCTTGACTCTCAACAATTACCATTCATTACACTACATCATATTTTCAAACAATGCTGATCCTTTGTTCAAAAATTCAACTTGTATATAAATGTATGCACCATTTTTTCTTAACTAAAAGCACTGCAATCATGCAAGAATCGTGATAAGATATTTATAAGAGAATAAAACCGAGAACAAGATTAATCCTTCTAAACTATTTTTAATTAAGTATGTTTTTTTCTTTCCCTCCATTTTGCTCATGTACTGCTGATGAACATTCAAACTATTTCCACCAAAGTTGATTTAAGGAGGACGGAATGGAATGAGTGTGGCTTAGGGTGATATTTCAATAGTCATAATGGAAAAATGAGTGATCTGCCCAATTAAATTTTGGGCTGCAAGAGGGGCAATTCTGTTTATTTAAAAATACCAGTGTAGGCACCATGTGCATACCAGACCTGCACCATGCTTCATACAGTATATACAAAATGCAAATTGTAAGTGTGGTAACATGCATCAATTACAACATGCTCAGAGAAAGCGTATTCAAATTTACATTCAGCAAATATTTGGTTCGGAGGACAGGGTATAGCAGACACTAGGAACCTAATATAATAGCACAGAATGCTGGATATACTCAACAGGTTATCTTGCACTGTGGAAAGAAAAACAGGGTTAACACTTCTGGTTAATAAGTTTTTATCAATACACTGCTGAGCATTTCCCACATTTTCTATGGTCACATAATGACATTTTAGTTGGTTGATTGAACAAAACTACAGTTGAACTAAACTGTAATACACATCTGGAAATAAAACTGTGGAACACATATTTGATGATTATTGTAAAACAATGTTAAACTTAAACTTGTTAAGCATTATTTTAAAATAATGGTTTCATATCAGAGAAAATGAGCAAAATATCTATGCAAAAATAAATTACATAATATTGGAGAGAATACCAATAAATATTTTTAACCCAGGAGGGTGAAAGCTTGAGGTTTAAAATACAGACATGAAAATTCTCACTGCAAATTAAAACTTGAGGATTTTTCATGTCTGCTAGATCACAAAGGATTGGGAGTGATAGGGATTCATTCTTACAAAACTAACAGCTACTAACTTTCAAATTCTACTGAGCTGGGAAAAAGGACAGGCAGCCAAACTGTTTCCAGATTGGTTGTCATTTTAAATATGTCACTGAGAGTGTAAACCACTGATTTAACCTTTGTAGGTTTCACTGTGGGTGGCTGGGTTTCTCAGGCTTTGGGAAACCCAGCAGCTCCCTGAAGTGAGGACAGGTTCAGGGAAAAGACAAGTGCTCTTATGTGCAGCAGTGCAACTACTAAACTCCCTAACGTATACAAACGCAACACCCACACCCAACTATCTTGAACTCGGACTAAATGACACATTTTGGAAATAAAACAGCATGTTTGGGAACCCCAACCCCCAAAGCTTTTTAATGAACCCTATACATTTAATTATGTAACCCACACCATTAGTTATTCATGTCTCTACTAGAGACCTGAGAAAATATTTCATAAATGTTGTTTAGACATTGGGTGGTATCGCGAAATGAGTGTTACTTGACCAGTTTGCAAATTTAGCAGTGCACGAGGTCCAGGGTAAGGTTTGCTCTTGAACAAGCCACCCACATTCAATACTTTGTGTGCTCTCTGAATATAGCTGGCATCAATTAATAGGCGAGAGTCAGATTCCTAATGATTATCAGGGGCAAGCTTGGTAAATCGACAGTAAAAACACTGGAGATGCTGGTGCAGGGATAGGAGCATAGGCTTGGTTGTCAGTGGGAGATGGTAGCTGTTGATATCCAAGATTGTACATTGGCTCATTAATAAGGGGGTATTTTGCCACTTTGGTAGTGGGAATGTGGGCAGGATTGCTAATGTTTGTGGCCTGGGTCTTCCATGCATTTGTGCATAAAGTGATAATTGCAAATCACATGAAGTTTTGAAAGGTTCACCTTTCATTGAAATTTAATCACAAGAGGAAAGTAATGTGGAAATCCATATTTCAATTTCTCAGTTGTTGCCTTTATATTTAGAATCAGCTAACTCCAATGTTGGCCACAATATTCAACGTCTCCCTGGCCAAGTCCGTGGTCCCTGCCTGCTTCAAAAGATCCACTGTTGTACCAGTGCTCAAGAATGCCTCTCCAACCTGCTTCAATGACTACCAACCAGTGGCCGTCGCCTCAGTGGTCATGAAATGCTTCAAGAGGTTGATCAAGAACTACATCGGCACCTTCCTCCCTCACACCATGGATCCATTGCAGTTCGCATACCGTTCAAACAGATCCACGGATGATCCGGTCTCCCAGGTTCTGCACACCACTATCTCTCACCTTGACAGCCAGAAGGGGGGCTATGTGAGGATGCTGTTCATTAACTTCAGTTCAGCTTTCAACACCATAGTCCCTACCAGACTTGCTGATAAGATGCTGGAACTGAACACTCCCCTGTGTGCCTGGGTCCTGGACTTTCTGACTGCCATGGCCCCAGGTGATCAAAATGGGGAGACATACCTCCAAACCCCTCACCCTGAACACAGGATCCCCCCCAGGGTTGCGTCCTCAGCCCCCTACTGTACTCCCTCTACACATATGACTGTGTGGCCAGGTTCAGCTCCAACTCCATCAAGTTTGGTGATGACACTGCGGTCGAGAGCCTGATCTCCAATAACGATGAAAAGACCTACCTGGAGGAGGTGGCTGACCCGGCACTGGTGACAGAACAACAGCCTCCTCTTGAATGTCATTAAAAACGAAGGAGCCGATTGTGGACTTCAGAAGGGCACAACAACCGAGGACGTACTGAAGATAAATGAGACTACTGTGGATAGGGTGGGCTGCTTTAAATACCTGGGAGTCCACATCACAGAGGATCTGACATGGACATCACATGCTACCGCACTGGTGAGAAAGGCAAGGCAGCGCCTTTACCACCTCAGGCAGCTGATTCAGTCTCTGAGGATCCTTCAATTCTTCTACTCTGATGCTGTAGAAAGTATCCCGACCGGAAAAATCTCGATCTGGTTCGGCAACAGCTCTGCCCAGGACAGTAAGGCTCTGCAGAGTAGTGTGTTCGGCCGAACGCACTATGGGAACTACACTCCCCCCCTCTTGCATGACCTATACACCAGGAGGTGCAGATCCAGAGCCAGCAAGATCATGAAGGACCCCTGCCATCCCAGCAATGGACTGTTCCAGCTGCTACGGTCAGGCAAGCACCTCTGCTGTCATGCAAAAACAGAGAGGATGAGACGGAGTTTCTTCCCTCAGGCCATCAGGACTGGAAACTCTCATCTCACCGGAATGTAATTACTGTAGTGACACTTTTTGTTAAATATAAATGTAAATACTGGTTCTGTTCTGTTGTTTTGCACAATCCCGCAGGCATTTCCACTTTCATTTCACTCTACAACGTTTATGTGTATGTGACAAATAAAGTTCACTTGACTTGAAAGTCAGCTTAGAAATTTGTTTGCACTTGACTTGAATTGTTTCACTAACTTACCATTAATCAAAAATCTCCCCTTTTCCGCTTGAGGAAAAACCCCATCCTTTTAGTGTCAGCCGTGTGGCAGGGAAACAGGCCCTGCAGCCCAACTTGTCCATGCCAATCAAAATGCTCCATCTAATGCCCCCCCCCCCCAAAAAAAAGCCCCATCTACGCCAGTCCCACCTGCCCGCATTTGGCCCATATCCCTCTAAACCTATCCTATCCATGTACCTGTCCAAGTGTTTTTTGTTAATCTTATAGTACCTGCTTCAACTACCGACCCTGGTAGTTTGTTCCATATACCCAACTACCAACTGTGCGAAAATGTTGCCCCTCACCTTCCTTTTAATATTTCCACTAACACCTTATCCGCTAGTTCTTGATTCCCCTAGCTCCAAAAGATAAAGTTGTAGCCTGCTCAACCTTTCCCTGTAGCTCAGGCTGTCGAGTCCTCATCCTCATAAATCTTCTCTGCACTCTTTCCATCTTAATGACATCCTAACCAAAACTCAACATAGTACTCCAAATGTGCCTCACCAACACGTTATAGAACTGTAACTGTCGCTGCCACCGCCAGCCAGAAATGCCAGCAAACAAGGTTGTGCTGTGGGAACCGACCCATGGAAGACATGACGCGGGACGATGCCAATCAAGACGATGCTGAAGACGTTGATGGAAGACGCATGTGCAGAGACAAAAGAGGAGCTTGCCAGCTGCATGGAGGACAGAGATGTGTGGTGCGTCCATCGCTGTGCCCGTCGGAAACCAGCACCACTGCGTCGTTAATGTTTTCAATGATTTAATAATAATAATAATAACATAACATCCCAACTTCTATACTCAATACAATGTACTGAAAGCCTTCCTGATCACCTTATCTACCTGTGAAGGCACTTTGAGGGAATTATGTTCTTATTCTGAAAGACCCCTCTGCTCTTCAGGGGCCTACTATTCACAATGAAGGTATTGACCTGGCGACTCCCCAAAATGCAAACTTTGCACTTACGTGCATTAAACTCCATTAGTTAGTCCTCTGCCAACTTGCTCGGTTGATCAAGATCTTGCTGCAATATTTGATAAACATCTTCACTATTTGCAACACCACCCACTTTAGTTTAATCTGCAAACTTATTAATACATTTTCCATACCATATACCATACATTTTCATCCTGGCCCAAGTACTTTTACACAAGCACAGTTTGAATGAGTGAATATGGGTTTTTCCATTCTTCTCTCGACAATCGTTAAGCCTACGGTCTTAATTAATTATATTAATAGGAATCTTTACCTTCTTTACAAATTTTTCCATCTTTTTTCAGTTGGACACCAGTTGGGCACGCACATTTGAAGAATGGTTCTTTTGGTGACAGGAGGCATAAATGAGAACATCCTCCATTAATTTCATCACATGTGGTAGGAACTGCAAAATATAAGTAAAAAGAAATGAAGTTCTTTTCCACAGATAAAACATTTAACAAATGCCTTAATACTCTTGTTAAATGAATCAATTACACATCTTGTGCATGGAATATGAATATTTTCGCCCTTTTATTTTCTTTTGAAGACACGTACGGATATATAACATGGCAATTAGTTAGAGAAAGAAAAATAAATTTTATACGTTTTGATCACTATCCAGCGACATGCTATCGTGCGATACGCAAATGGTGAGTAGCAGACGTTACGTTCATGTTTTAAGCATATATAAATAGATTAACCATTGGGACATTGCATTATCACAAATGCCATCCGATCCACATACATTCCAGAGTTTGTTGGATAGGGATTAACAACAAAAATCTCAACCAAGTACTCAGTCTCCCTTATCTGAGGTCCAGAGGCCAAAGGGAGCAATCATAGCATTGTCACATTTTGGACAGATTCACCACAAAAGCGTGGAATCTATTCACCACAAAGTGTGAGAACTATTTGTGGCTCACCACAATTTTTGGTATTGGAAATTTTCCTTTTTGACTTTGAAGAATGTAAACAAAATAAGATCAGATGCAACTATTTTCTTTGCATTAAAGACACCAATGCATGCAAACGGCAAACTTAGATTTTATACTGCATTATTCCTAACTTCTTAATCAAGAACCAATTATCTTTGAAACAGCAAGGCTAGAAGTGACTCATAAAACTGAAAATCGGGAAGGCTGGCATGACAAAGTGATTAGTTTTACGTGTCATTACAAAGAACTACATTGTTTAATTACTATGTCTTGTAGTGAATTTTTTTTACAAGAGTTTTCTTCTGGACAGACTTGCTCAAGTTCAGATTTGGATTATGCTATTATTGACTTGCTCACTTCGGTGTGCATGGTTTTAAATTCAAATCTACATGATGATATTGAGACAAAAAAAAAATGTCACCATATCACCAAATCCTACTCTGAAGGAACCAGAATTAATCATTAAAAGCAGTGACAGACAAAAGAGGGGGATATTTGTCTTTCTCGTTAAACTAACAGTTCACTAATAAAACGTGAATATGTATGATTCTGAAGGATTAGTTTCCACGGCAGGTCATTAATTATAACATATACTTCAGTTATTTCAATCAAAGAAGGAATTTGAATTGCACCACTAAAGCGCTTTGCTACACTACATAAGGGGATTTTTTTGGGTTGAGCCACCTAAGCATACAATAAAACTTAAGACTCTTGGCAAAGTTTTTAGTATTTAATTAACTGTTTGCACGGGCTATCTTGCAGATATTTTGTGCCTGGAGTGGAATTAGTTGGGGGGGGGGGGGGAAGCAAGGAGCAAAGAAGCTTTAACACGTTACTAATTACTGCACATGGCTCAATAGATGTTCTTAATGAACAATGACTATCGACCAGTGGCACTAACGTCTGTGGTGATGAAGTGCTTTGAGAGGCTGATCATGGCGCAAATCAACTCATATCTCGACAAAAACCTGGACCCACTGCAGTTCGCTTACCACCACAACAGATCAACAGTGGATGCGATCTCACTGGCTCTCCACTCCGCTCTGGACCACTTGAACAACAAAAACTCATATGTCAGACTGTTATTCATTGACTACAGCTCAGCATTTAATACTATGATCCCCTCCAAGATGGTTACCAAGCTCTCAGATCTGGGTCTCTGCGCATCCCTCTGCAATTGGATCCTCGACTTCCTCATTCACAGACCACAGTCTATCCGTATTGGTGGAAATGTGTCATCCTCGATAACAATCAACATGGAAGCACCTCAAGGCTGTGTGCTCAGCCCCCTGCTGTACTCACTCTATACTCATGACTGCGTAGCCGGAAGACTCTCTCGAACTTCTACAGGTGCACAGTAGAGAGCATGCTGACCGGTTGCATCGTGGCTCGGTACGGCAACCTGACCAGAAGCAGGTCCAGCAGCAGAAAAGGCTGCAAAAAGTTGTAACCACTGCACAGTCCATTATCGATTCTGACCCCCCCACCATCGAAGGAATCTATCGCAGTCGCTGCCTCAAAAAGGCTGCCAGCATCATCAGGGACCCACACCATCCTGGCCACACACTAATTTCTCCGCTGCCATCGGGAAGAAGGTACAGGAGCATGAAATCTGCAACATCCAGATTCAGGAACAGCTTCTTCCCCACAGCCATCAGACTATTAAACACAACTTCAAACAAACTATGAACTTTAACAACCTATTGCACTTTATCCGCTTACTGATGTGTGTATATACATATATATTCTATGGTTATATGGACACACTGATCTGATCTGTATTTATGAATACAATATCCTGTTGTGCTGCAGCACAATGCAAGAATTTCATTGTCCTATCTGGGACACATGACAATAAATTCTCTTGACTTGACAAATGGTAAATTTAAATTGGTATTAAAAAAATTCCAACTTTGCTTTCAACTTGATTGCAAGAACTACGTAAATCAGATGGCTAAAAACTACTGAACTGACGGGATAAATTAGGTATTACACTGTGCCAACATAATTTACATTTCCTGTTTAAGACATTCTATTTTATTGGCCTGCTATAAGGAGTGAGTGGGAACAGGAGGAAAATTCTCCTGTGTACTTGGATGATATTTCTAAAGATAGCTTTTAGAAAACAATTGTTCATTAACATCCCAGCTGTAGCAGTCAGACGTGCAAATCAATGGTTTTACAGATTTAAATTGTGTAGAACTTCAGCTCATGGCCCTCCTTGCACAGTTGAAATCATGTTAAATTTAGAACTCGTGCCTTGTTATCCAGTGAGTTCAAAGTACAATAGATGCCACACTTGTTTTGTATAGAACAGGAAGTCAGCTTTGTTCAAGTGTAGGAAGGAATTGCAGATCCTGCTTTAAACCGAAGATAGACAAAAGAAAAGCTAAAGTAACTCAGCGGGTCAGGCAGCACCTCTGGAGAAAAGGAATAGGTGTAGTTTCGGGTTGAGACACTTCTTCAGATTAAGAGTCAGAGGAAAGGGAAAGGATAGATATATATGTTGATATAGAGAGATATGGAACAAATTAATGAAAGATATGCAAAGAAAAAACGATGATCAAGGAAAGGTGGAGCCCACAATGGCCCATTGCTGTCTGTGGACTAGGCGATAACATGTTATACAGACAATGAAACTTGACAGGTCGACAGTGAAACTAGTACAATGACTAGGTTGGGGGAGGGACGGAGAGAGAGGGGATGCAACGGTTGAAGTTAGAGAAATCAATATTCATACTGCTGGGTTGTAAATGGTCCAAGCGAAATATGAGGTGCTGTTCCTCCAATTTGCGTTTGTCCTCACTCTGACAATGGAGGGGGCCCAGGACAGAAAAATCAGTGTGAGAATGGGAGGGGGAGTTAAAGTGTTTGGCAACAGGGAGATCAAGGTGGACTGAATGAAGGTGTTCAGCGAAACGATCGCCCAGTCTACCCTTGGTCTTGCCGATATATAAGAGTCCACATCTGGAACAACAGATGCAGTAGATAAGGTTGGAGGAGGTGCAAGTGAATCTCTGCATAACCTGAAAGGATTGTCAGGGTCCCTGGACAGAAACGAGGGAAGAGATATAGGGACAGGTGTTGCATCTCCTGCTGTTACAGGGGAAGTTACCTGGGGAGAAGGTGATTTGTGTGGGAAAGGAGGAGTTGACCATGGGAGTTGCGGATGGAATGGTCTCTGTGGAAAAGGGTGGAGATGGGGAGATGTGACTAGCGGTGGGATCCGGTTGGAGATGGAGAAAATGTCATCATCATTATTATCAAATCATTCTAAAATTTACACAGAAAGTTATTTCAGATCTTATCAATTAAGTAATTATGCTTAATAGTACGCTAAACATTCATAATCATTTATGTCTACCTTAGATAGGCATCAACATTCATTTTGGGAAGAGAGAAATAAATGGCAGAAGCAATTTATCAATGCTGCTCTTTGAAACATAAACTGAAACCAGTGCACCTTCATTGTTATTGATGTGTAAACCACTACCTAATGAAGACATTTGCAAGCTGAAAGGAATGCTGGAAAAGTAAGCAATGCAAGGCATGTACTTGAAATACAACACTTCTGGTAACTTATGTTCCTGACATACCATTATGATCCCTAACATTGGTGCTTCTGTATGCTAATCACATTATGCTTCTTGCTCTTTCTCTGCTGATCCTCAAGTTAACAAAGCTGCTCTCTGAGAGCCATACCAGTACACTCTGGGCAATTGATTAAAGTTAATTTGACCCACACCTTTTGTCTGAGCCATTCTTAAATCAACAAACTAGCTTTCAGTATATTGATGAATGAGGTCAACAGCAATTCTACCATGTTAAAAGATACACCAGTCATGTTGACATTTACCTTCTGCTAGAAGCCGACTCCCATATAGAAAGTCAATTACTCATTAACCATGTTAAAAGGTAAAAGATGGTCTTTAATATGGATTATTTGAATCTGATTTTTTTTAAAATCCTTTGTACTGGATCCACGGTGCAGAAAGACATTAAAAAAAATAATTACATGCACTGGCATTTATCCTTTTAGATAATGCAAATAAAGTATAGGCTGTATCATTACTCATTTACCTCTAGTTACTTTTCCAGAGTAATTGTTATAAATGCATATTACTGACTGAGCTAAAGAAACACAGCAAAGTAAACAGCATGGACACAGTTCTAGTGTAATGATTTACAAAACAGCGTACTATTAAAGTCCGACTATAGTTTGGTCACAAGGCTAATGTTTTCAACAGCTTCTAAGTTTTAAGACATTTCTTCTAAAGGAGCTTTTTAAAATTATAAGATTTCTGAAAGTTTGTGAACTCACAAATTCTACTCAGAAGAGGTGCTGCCAAGATTCATCTAATGCCTACTTCACGGAAAATTGTGCTCTGTCATTTCAGGTACATATTTAATTTCTATAATTTTTTATACATAACTTCCATAAAGATAGGAAATTCAAAAGCAAATAAACAAAGTTTTCCAAAATGAATGCAGATGTTCAGAATATAATTTGAGATTAAATTTTTTTTTATCAGATTCAATAATTGAATGCATGCTTTGCATTTGGTGGGGGAGAGGATAATGTAGATTAAAACTTCAAATTCGCTTTATCTTTTACATTGTGTGATGAATTAAACATATTTCAAAGTCTGTTATACTCTTAACTTATTAAATTTAGTAAGCTTTATAATTCGCAAATCTCATTCTTTTTAATCTTCTTCACTTACACTTCTGTTGACAAGCCGGTAAATATGTTTTTCTTCTTGATATATAAAGAAAAACACGCACATTGAAGTGCAGACAGGAAGATTGCAAGATAATGAATGCGACCAAAATTCTACATCCGTGAATTCCAAATCAGAAATCACTGTTCACTATGCATTGAACACAGACGAGTAGTGACGGACAAATATACAAGACGTTCTGCTGAGTGCTGGTATATACAGCCTCACTGAACCACTATATTCTGAGTCATGACATATTGACATTTAGCTCCATTATCTTCAGCCTCTATGATATTTAATGGAACCTGACATTTCAAAGTCAGTGCCTCACAAAGCACCATGAAGACATTGTACAAAGGGGGCAATGTTAAAATATCATTAGTGTTCTAAAAATGTACACCATTTTTGTGTCCATGTCTGACAAACAAGCCTGTCTAACTTTGATTCCCTTCGGGACATTCTCAGCCTTAACAGCAAGATTCTCCTATATTACATCTACATCGTGCATCTGCTATTCATGTCCTGAGGCAGAAATAAACATAAAGCAATAAAAACAACTGTTTGGACTTGCTGCCAGTGGCATTTTACATGAATTTTACAAGGAGAAACTGTCTATCAATGCAAGACCTCCTTGTCACTAGATGTCGCAACACTGATAATTTGATATGACAGTTCTTCTGTTGTTGTTGAAATCAACTGGCATGTATGGTTGCTAATTTCTAACAGAGAAAGTAGTAGTGATAAAGGTAATCAACGCAATTGCTCCAAGTCTACCAGTTCATGAGATTAGGAGTATTAAAAATAAAAATACCTAAAAATGACATTGTTTTTGTGACAAGCTATGGCAATTAAAATGGTTAATATTGTAATGGATGTCAAATGCTCAAATAAATAGCTTGATTTATTGGACCAAGCATCCCGACTGGAATCAACAACTGGAGTCTTGTGTGTCCACTGTTATCTGGTCTGGAAGAGGAGGGTCTATCTCAATGTTTAACTGAAGGAAAGTTCGGACTTAGGTTACCTAATGCTGCGGTTCTGCTCTCTAAATGCCTCAGAGGCTTCCACGGCCAGTAAAACTAGTGGACCGGCTGATATTCAGAGATAATGCGATGATGACATTCTGACAATTTCTATTAAAAATGAAACAAATTATAAAAAAATAACGAATAAATTTAGTTTTATTTTATTGATTTATTAATTATTAATTCAACATGTGGCACAGGCACGTGCCGTCAGGGTAGGCAAGGTAGGCACTGCCTACCCTGACTAAAATAACATAGTAATAACTGAATATAAATAATAAAGGCATGGGAGAATTATGCCTATGTAAGAGACCGATCTCTTAGGTAGGCATAATTATCTGTGCCTTTCACCCGCAGCGCTTGTAACACGGGAAGCTCTGTGCAGCCCACGTGCCGTCAGCGCTGCCTGAAGCCGTCAGTTTCAAGCGGGGCTGAAGGCAGCAGAAATTCTGCCTTTGCTGTACTGCGCATGTGCATCAGTCTACTGCGCGTGCGGAGCGCAAGTTTCTTGGCGGGGTTTTCAAATATGGTTTGTCAATATTTTAAGTGTATGTTTGGAAACAAGGAGAGGAGAATGGAGTTTGTGTACCAATAATGTGGTAGGTACATTTTGTGTTTATGTTTTTAAATACCGGGGTGTGTAGATGGGGGGGGGGGGGGGGAGAGCTCCTTACCCAGCGTTTGGGGAGTCTGGCCCGGGGTAAAGTTGCGGGGAGGGCACGAATGTTATGAATGAGGGGATTGGGATAATGCCACTTGCGACGCTCCTTGCACGGGGGCATGCAATGACACCACATTGAGGCCGGTGGGGGGGGGGGGGGGGAAGTAGCTTGTGTGGCTGAGCGGCCGCCGGGCCGGACAGCGGAACCAGCCGCCACCTTAGCTCCTACTGCCGGTCCCCGCTCGCCTCTGGCAGCTCTCAGTCTAAAAACCTCTGTCCTGCCGCCCGCTGGCCTCACTCATTTCCTTAAATTCCGACAGCGCGATTGTGGTTACTCGGCTGTGGGAATTTAAGGATTTGCAGGAGGCCGCTGACATGAGCGAAGTCGGCGAACGGCAGGTGACAGGTGTTCCAACGGGGAGCACTGCCAAAGGTGAGCGGGCCGGCAGAAGGCTCTTAAGTGGTGGCCAGTTCTGCTGTCGGGTCCCGGTGGCCGCTCGTAGCTCCCAGAGCTGCTTCTATCCCCAGCTACAGTGCGTGGCTTCGTGCCCGGAGAGCTGCGGCAGCGGTGAGCGAGTGAGTTACTGGCATTATCCCAGACACCCTCCTTCTCAACACTCGTGCCCTCCCCACAACTTTACCCCTGGCACAGATGCTCCACACGCTGTGAAAGGAACTGTTCCCCCAATTGGTCTAGGACTAGGAAGCCTTGGGCAAATTGAAATGTCACTGCTTTATTTATTTATTTATTTATTTATTTAACGGAGAGAACAATCTGCGCATGCATGGTTTAATTTTTTTTTAAAGCGGACTGAGTGCCTACCCTGTGTAATTACTCACAGCACATGCCTGTTGTGGCATTACAAATAACATAAGATTAGAATGCCAGGTAATAAAATCATTCACTCAAAGAAGCCGCCTAAGCAGAGATGAGATGGTAATAACTCATTTTTTTGCAAATCATAATTATAAGCCTGACAATTTTTTGAAAATTTATCTTCAAAACGTTTGTTTAGGTCAGAGTTACTGCAGGTGCCTGACTACGGGCACAATTTTGGTCACCTAATTATAGGAAGGTTGTCAACAAAATAGAGAGAGTACAGAGGAGATTTACTAGAATGTTGCCTGGGTTCCAGCAACTAAGTTACAGAGAAAGGTTGAACAAGTTAGGTCTTTATTCTTTTGAGCGCAGAAGGTTAAGGGGGGACTTGATTGAGGTCTTTAAAATGATGAAAGGAATAGACAGAGTTGACGTGGATAAGCTTTTCCCATTGAGGGTAGGGAAGATTCAAACAAGAGGGCATGACATGAGAATTAAGGGACAGATGTTTAGGGATAACATGAGGGGGAACTTCTTTACTCAGAGAGTGGTGGCTGTGTGGAATGAGCTTCCAGCAGAAGTGGTGGAGGCAGGATCGATTTTAACATTTAAAAGTAAAGTGGATAGGTATATGGACGGGAAGAGAATGGAGGGGTATGGTCTGAATGCAGGTAGATGGGACTAGGGGAAAATAAATGGTCGGCACGGACGGGAAGGGCCGAGAAGGCCTGTTTCCGTGCTGTAATTGTTATATGGTTAGATATGGTCAGATACCGAGACTGCATTTTGTTTTACTTTAAACGTTTGTAAAGGTAACTACAACATCAGAATGGATTAACTGTTTTGCTTCATGTTTATTTCTGCCTCAGGACATGAATAGCTGTCTTAAGTATTGATATTTGCAAAATCGTCTTATAAAATATTGTTAGTTTTAGTGCTTAGGTCATTCTCTACATCCTTTTCCCATTAAGCCCAAACTTACTGCGTGGCTGCCGCTCTTGACTGTAGACCTGGATATCCATTGGAGAGTAAATACTGATGAGTATCTCTCGTTTGTTTTCACCAGTTCTCTTGTTGCATGCGTGAATTGAGCGAGTTTGCCAATCTGTCCAGTATAAAGTTTCCCCAAACAACGTCAGGGCAAATGGATGAGTCAGAGTACCTTGCACAACTTTTTGCCTATTAAACAAAAAGAAAATGAAACCATTAAAAAGTAAACTGGCAGTAACTTTCAACGTTACTCAACCACAAAAATAAGTTATTGATTTATAATAGCAAAAAAGCATGTTTAAAACTACTTTATGCAACGAAGAAAACCTCAAAGCACAAAAAAAGGACTCAGAAAAAGATGAAAAATAATTTAGGGAAGTAGCAGCAGAGATAGGTTTTCCAGTGGAGATTCTGTAATGTTTAGTGATTTTAGGAGTGTGTTCGAAAATGTCTAATGTGGACTTGAAGGTTTGCGAAACAAATTATAATCTATAGTTAAAGTAGCAGGGACAAGAAATGGTGCAAATGGCTGGAAAAAAAAGTCACAAGGATATGCCTTTTAAACTGAAATGCCAGATGAGGTGAGCAAATGGAGCCTCAAAGAACAGAAATTATTTGACATTAGGCCAGATAAAACACAGGTTACAGAGTTCCACATTAACTGGAGTATGCAGAGGAAACCAGCAAGAGCAAGAATGTGGAAATTAATCTTTGAGGTGACATATAGAAGGATTTGGATTCTGATGCAGAGATATAAAGCCAAAGACACAAAGAGAAATTTCGTGTTAGCGGATAATTACATTCCCATCAAATGGTCATAGTCAAGTAGATCATTGCTCCATTGTTTAAAAGAGCCGTGAAACTGTGTACCACGAGGTCATTGTGGGGCATGCCAGCAACTGTTTCTATCAAACATTTGCTGCTGCGAACTTCAGTTGTGCCTGAAATGCAAGGCCTTGATGTTAATGTTGTTTTGTGCATTGTGGAGGAAAATGCATCACACAGGACCAATGATGTTCTCTGGTGGGGAGAGAAGGCTGTTGGCTGGATACCTAATCAGTGGCTACGAAAAGTCTGGTGATAGTTGGTTTAATCTACCAGAGGATCGAAATCAGAGATGTAGAGGGCAGGAAAAACAAGACCCCAGTCTGAGAAGTGTAGGAGGCACAGTCGACAAAAGATCAAACCTTGTGAAAGGGGGAGCACAGGGGAAGGGGGCATCTATCAATGGCCCAACTGTAGTTGGAAATTAATAACTTGTTCATTGAGGTGAGAGTCAAACCTGGTCCAAAGCTACTACAGAGCAGTTATCTGAGCAACTAGTGATGGTCACAGGTTACAATTTAAATATTAGTCATTTTAACATAAAAATTAAGATGCATCATAAAATACTACATTTGTCATTTTATTAGTGATACAAATCGTCTTATACTTGGACAAACCGTATTTTTATTTAGATGGCCTGTTGTCTTGTTACAATCTGTTCTTTGTCCAATATCAACCTGGTCAAATAATTTATAATTAATTGAATTAAAAAATTTTTGACATTAGATATTACATCTTGTTGTTTCCTATGTGGATCAGTACTGAATTGTTAATCAGTTAATTGCACAGAGTGATCTTTTACCTAGAACTCAATGCAATAATTATTTTTTTAATGGACTAGATATGTTTATTTCCAAATTAGGCACATCAGACATAGAAACAGAAAATAAGTGCTGGAGTAGGCTATTCGGCTGTTCAAGACACCACCGCCATTCAATTTGATCATGGCTGATCGTCCGGAATCAGTACCCTGTTCCTGCTTTCTCCACATATCCCTCGATTCTGTTAATCTGCCCATAATTTAACTATCTTTTAAGTTCAAACAACAAAGCCAGATACAAGCAATGTCCTAATATTTAAAGAGTTCCTCATTCATGCATTAAAATGAAACTTTAAAAAAGGTAGTTTAACTAGAAATACAGAAATAACTAAAACTAGAAATATTTTTGTTTACACTCAGGAATGAAATTTTCCACATCAAGCACCTAGAGGCCTGATTTACCAATGAATACTATCAGTATCAAGATCTTGATAATGTCAGTGGATGTCCGGCATTTAGATCAGGGGACTATGAACAGATCTTATTTGGTTTATGCATACTTGCCCACTATTTCCTCATACGTACTCCTGCCACGCAAACTCTATACAGCTTGGTTTCCATTACAGATTTAAATGTAAATACTCTGCTGGCCATTGGGAAAACAAATATTTCTGGAGACTGAGATTTTAATTTCTTATGCCATCTACTTGAATTATGCCCCATAAGGAGATGCAAGAGAGGGAGAGGTAAAGAGGAAAGAGGGGGAAGGAAAGAAAGGTAAAATCATTAAGTGAAAGATATCACCTACGTCTTTCCTTACATTTAAAAAGTCAAGTTCATTTAATAAAGAGTAAAGGTGAAAATATAACAGATATCGAAGAACATTACATCTTTGAAAAGTTCACAATCAAATACATTTATTCTTATTTTAGTTTATTTTTAGAGATGCAGTGTGGAAACAGTCCTTTCGGCCCACCGGGTCCTCGCTGACCAGCGAGTATCTGTACATTACACGTGGTCACAGGGAGAGCTCTGTACAGACAGCGCCCCTAGTTAGGATTGAACCCAGGTATCTGGTGCTGTGAGGCAGCAACTATCACTCCGCTGCTTTGTAAGTTGAAGAGTTTGAAACGCTCATTGGACTGTAGATACTTGTATAAAAGAATTTTAATGATATGTAATATTGTTGGAAGCATTCAAACTGCTTTAACCCATTCCCTCCCATGCAGATCAGTAACTATTAAGACTGCTGATGGTCATTATAAAGCACTGCACTTTAAGCTGAAATTTCCATTTCCATATCTGATGTAAATTCCTGGCAAGACAATCCACAACATTGTCCTGACATACAGCAAATATACTTGGCAATCATCTACAGAGCATAAAAAATGGTATGGAGCAACATTTCTTGTATTGCATTTTGACAGAGATTCTAAAATCTCTCATGTACAATTGCTATTATCCTGGCCAATACCCCAAATTTGCCTATCCATGTGCCTGCCTAATAGTCTTCTAATTGTCATACTTTTACCCACCTCAACCACTTCTTCTGGCAGCTCGATCCAATGTTTGCTTCACCATATGTGTGAAAGAGATCCCCCTTTTAAATCTATCCCTCAAGTCTATACCCTCTAGTTTTCGACTCCCTCATCCTGCAGAAAAGACAATGGCTATTTACCGTATGTATGCCCTTCATGATTTTATATGCCTCTACAATGTTATCCCTCAGCTTTCTACACTGCAGGGAAAAAAAGATCCAGCCAATTCAGTCTCTTTTTAATTTTAGCACTATTTCCACTTTAATGATATAGAAACATAGAACATAGAAACATAGAAAATAGGTGCAGGAGTAGGCCATTCGGCCCTTCGAGCCTGCACCGCCATTCAATGTGATCATGGCTGATCATCCAACTCAGTATCCCGTACCTGCCTTCTCTCCATACCCCCTGATCCCTTTAGCCACAAGTGCCACATCTAACGCCCTCTTAAATATAGCCCATGAACTGGCCTCAACTACCTTCTGTGGCAGAGAATTCCAGAGACTCACCACTCTCTGTGTAAAGAATGTTTTCCTCATTTCGGTCCTAAAGGAATTCCCCCTTATCCTTAGACTGTGACCCCTTGTTCTGGACTCCCCCAACATCGGGAACAATCTTCCAGCATCTAGCTTGTCCAACCCCTTAAGAATTTTGTAGGTTTCTATAAGATCCCCCCTCAACCGACCTATAGCAGGATGACCAGAACTGTGAACCGTGCGCCAACTGTGGCCATACTAACATTTTGTACCACTGCACATGATGTCTTAACTCCCATACTCACTATTCTGCCTGATGAAGGCAAGTGCACCATGTGCCTTCTTCACCATCCCGTGCTGCCACTTTCATGGAACTTTATACCTGCACCTCCTAGGTCTTCCTGTTATACAACAATCCCCAAGAAACAACTTTTTATTCTGCAAGCCCTGCCCTGGTTTGTCCTACTGAAATGCAATACCTCACATTTGTCTGCTTTGAACACTGCCTGCCATTACTCGGCCCCATTCGCTTAGTTGATCAAGACCCCATTGAAGTCCCAGATATTTAATTGACCACACTATCGCCAATTTTACTGTAATCAGCAAACCTACTAGCCTTGCCATCTAAATCGTTAATGTGAATCACAGACAACAATGGACCCAGCACCAAATCCCTGTGGTACACCACTCATTGCTAGCCTCCATCTGCAGCTATAGACTTGTTGGCACTTTCTCAAGTATTGAACACTTAAATTTATTCACGTTCTATAGAATGTGTTTTAGGAACATTGAAAATGGCTTATACATGCCAACAAATTTACTGCAGCTGCACAAATTAAATGACTGCTACTGAGATTAGATAAGCTGGAACGTCAATGAATCATTTGGAGTCACCAACTTTGTGGGCAAAATTATAGAAAACAAAGAGATTTTTTGCAAGATGTCTGCAAAACAGTCTGTACCGTTATTATAGATAACTGTTAAATAAAATCTCAACCTATTTGCCTCCTCAGGTGGTCTCAGTTGTATACTAAATATAAAAACTGCAGGAGGAACTTAGCATTTGAACTGATGCAAGGTCCTGATCTGAAACGTCAACTATCCCTTTGTCTCTGTAGATCCTGCTTGACCAGCTAAGTTCCTCCAGCAGTTCCCCCTCTATTTTTTTTCAGCACATTCATTAAAAGCACTTTGTTGCAACTCGATCAACATGGATTTTGCAACCTTTTTCAACGTGTTGGAATATATATGCAACATCACTTGATCTAAAAGCAACTGTTAGTAACAGTACAGCATCCATGACATTGGCCTTAGCTTTGCTATATTTTCTGGTGTTAACACATTGATGATGCCCTCTATTTACTTTGCTTCCTTCACTGCAGGCCTTTGTACCCCTTGCTGAAAATACATGCATTTGCTTTTCTTCTACTCTACTGAACATGGAGCCTATGTATTTGAATATTCCCTCCAAAATCAGAAGATTTTCTTCTTTTGTGCTTGGGGCAATGAACAGATCAACTTGCTCACACAAATAATAATCCATTCTGATAGAAGTTTATCCATTGCAGGCAGGAAAATAGAGAGAAAAGACTAGATTTCATAGCGTAACCTCACAAATCAAGAGTGATTTTTGAATGTGTTGGTGATCACATACAATTGACTACCTTTGTTAACATTCCAGTGTGCACTGGCATGGCAGAGGTCCCATTTTGTGATACCTTTAATCCTTCTAATTCTGCATACATCTAATGAAGTGGCAGTGGATATTTTTCATTGTTTACGGTTACCTTTAGAATGACTCTGTAGTTTCCACATATCCATATTATTTTTTTCCAGCTTTAGATGCAACAAATAATGGTGTGGCCTATTCACTTCAGTCAGTTTTTGTACGCACACTATTTTGTTCTACCCTACACAAATCTCTCTCTGCTGGACTCCTTAAAGCACATGGGACTAGTCTGGTCTGGTCTTTGCAACAGACTGGCTTTGCTTCTGCTCTGACCTTGCAATAGACTGACTCTGCATCTGTACCGACACAAATTTGGGCAGTAGACTGTTAGGCCAATAGTGCTCTCCTTGAATTTATCAACATGTGGTACATTGAAGCATTTGATGTTGTCTACATCGACTTTAGTGGGGCATTTGACAAGATCTCTCATGGTAGGCTCATCTAGAAGATTTAAAAGAATGGGATCAATGGTGATTGGATTCAGAACTGGCTTAATCATGGAAGATAAGAGGATACGGGTGGAAAGGTGTCCTTCTGACTGGAGGTCTGTGACCAGTCATGTTCAGATTATATTACACACATTTTACTAGACAAATTCCATTTCTTCTTCTATAAATAATCATGATATGTCACTCCAAATGTAAGGATATTGTACTCCCCATGGCAGGGCACTGTTGAGTGTGTTGAGATAAATTTATCACTGAGAAGGTCATAGATGTTTTTTCATAATGAGGAAATGAAGGACCACTAAAAGCTTCAATCACAAGTCTACATGTCTGCATGTAAAGGCATATACAATCTTCAGTATTTTGGGAATCCTTCCTCAATATGCTGATCCACCACCTTAGAGCTTGTAGACAAAGGTACTGGATCATAGATATTGCTATCTTTATGTGACTTTTGGCAGGCCATGATTTTGGAACAGCACAAGGCTAGCCAGGATTTGCCCAACATTAAAACTGTTCAAGATAAGCTAATAAAAATTATTCAAGTAATCTCCGTTCACCTGCTAGTTCATAGAGAACAAAGAAAATCAATGAATACCCCAAAATGGCCTCTCAATCTGGGCTGTGGATATGCTTGCAAAACTGTGCCAACCAAAAAGGCCTTTCAAGCCCAATCAACCAAAAATAATTAGGCAAGCAACAAACACATCAACTTAATTGTCAAGATGCATCTCCACATAAATTAAAGAAACATGAATCGTCATTGGCTGATGTTCTCACCACCAAAATGTCCACTTGTCAGAATACGTTACCATCCTAAATATGATAAGGTCACATCTATATGCACTAACTACCAGGGTTAAAAAGAAAGCCAATGGAAGAGCAAAATGGCATTCAAAGTTGTTTGAGGGTTGTTGAACTGGTAGTATTGCAGAATGAGGTGGTAAGGAGCAATTTGACCGTTGAACAACAAATCCAAATAATGACAATTTAAATGGCAGAAAACAGGCGAAGAAACGTGTCAAGGCATGCAATGACGACAGGCTTTTCCAGACAACCACACTATTCACTGTAGAGATTAATTAGCTGTTGACCTTAAAAGTTGTAGTGAGTGTGGCATGGTTAAATATTGATTATGTGGTGCAGCATGTCAGCCTTAATTCAATTAACATTTATAAAAAAAAAATACAAGAGCGATTTCTATTATTCAAACCATTGTCCTAAATGCTCTGCTTATATTAAAACAAATGGTGGTATAAAAAATCTTGGCGCAAATCTAGCTAAATGAAACCTGAAAAAAATTGATACATAACACATCAAAATGCTGCTCCAAAATTTTCTATAAGGATTACATAGATCCATTTCCAGGCATATAACGCTTGTGCAGTTATCTTACAAGGGTATGCAATTGACTGCATACTGCCCCACAACAAAATGCCATGAACGTGGCCTATTTTAAATACAAGCAACTGCTAACTGGTAAGCACCCCCTGGCACTGATATCCATCAGTCATTTCTCTGTGGGAGATTTGTAATAAGGCATCTGCTACACTAAAAGGCATTGTAGTAATTGGCTACTCAGTTTGAGACGGAAACATATCACTAGGGGCAGAGATTCTTTGTGCCGAGTTGCAGACATGCCAACATGATGACAATTTGAAGAATGGGTTGATTCTAGCCAGGTAAGATGTAGCATGCTTAACAGTTTGTACTGAAACAGTGCAAGTTTAACAGGTTTAGCTTAAAAAATCTTGCATACACTTAAGGACTACTGATTACCAATTTAAACCTGAAACCCATGGAAAGAGAGGCTGTCCTTATTTTGAGAGAATGTGCAGTTGTAGACTCCTTAGCAGTTTGATTTGCAAACACAAATGAGGCGACGGCTTTTTGTGCATGCCAAACACTTGGTTGACCAAAGAAGAAATAGTTTTGTGTTTCTGCTGTGATCCGTGAAGTTCAAATTCAAAACAATTTTTGCTCATGCTTTATACTGTTGAGATAAAATCCCTGTAGTCTTTTCAACATATGGGAGCAATTTGTATAAATACATTGGTATGTTGTTACAACTAATAATTTTAATTGCAAGATTTTCATGCTGTTTGCAGTTTGCTGCCTTATGTATTTGCCTGAAAAATACTCACTCATGGTCCAGAAAACAGGTCACATTGACGGGTCAAATGAAAACAGCTATTACCTCACTTTGGATTTCACCAAATTTTACCCCTCAATTTTAATAATATAAATCAGAGCTGATTTCGAGATCTTTAACCCTTCCAACAGAGCAATACATTGTATCTGAGCCAACATCCCTTTTTTCCCCATCGACTCATGTTTTACCTTCATTTAAATAATGAACTAATATTTACACAGGCTGCAATTAAAATTCTTCCAACAACCTATTTTATTAAAGTCACCGCAACAAATTGATGACTGTGACATGGCTTTCAAAGGCCTCGTTGTATGACAGAGTTAATAAAAGCCTTGCCATTGACAAGTTTATTTAACCCGAGTCAGAGCCAACCTATGCTTTCTTAGGATTAGGCAGACGTATGAAACCCCATCCCCTGCTCACTTCTGACTCCAGCCAGGGCATGCCAGGTAAACAGTGCATAAAACAATTCAAAAACAACTGAGTTAAAGTTTGCATTGCTCTTTGCAGATTATATTTGGTTAAATGTCAACATTGCAATGAACAGACATTTGCTGCACATTGGTAACATATAAACTAGTTTCAGAATATATATCACAAGATACCTAAAGAACAATTGTATTCATTGGGGGCATTATAATTATTTAATAATTAGTGCAATTATAGTTATTATAAAGCCAAAATATGTTTTCTCTTCAGATACGTGATGGATAGTACAGAGAGGAAAGTGAAGAAAGAGTTGAAGGGGGTAACTAATCCAAATTAAACAAAATATCTGTTTCAATCATCCAACACTACATTTCCCCGACTATATTAGCCAGACACTTTCCAATGATTTTGGAATTAGTGTTCAATATTCAAGGGTCTCTTATCTCTTTCCCAGTGTATACTTAATAAGAATTAACAAATAGATGAACAACATAATTCTCGCCATTGATTTTTTGAAATTATTAAAGTTTAAGAAAATGTTGAAATTTTTTCATAGATTTTATAACAAAATTATGAAAAACAATGTTTTAAATGTTCCCTCTACTTTGCCATCCTGATCACCTTATCTCACAGAATGAAAAGATCCTTGGACATGTACACTCATTATATACCTTATCTTTATTTGTTATCCCAAAATGCACCAATTCATATTTTTCAGGATTAAATTACATCTGCCATTTTTCTGCCCATCTTACCAACTCATCAATATCACCACTCCTCACTAGAAATAACACCGCCAATATTTGTGCCAACTGTGCATTTACTAACCATACCTACTATATTCATATGTAGATTGATATGACAGTAAAATAGACAGCAAGGGGCCCTAGTACCAATCCCTGCAGTACACCACTAGTCACAAGCTTCCTCTCGCAAAACATGCCTCAACCATCACCATCTCCCGTCAGCAAGCCAAATTGAAATCTCTGGATCCCATGGGTTCTTGGGTTTAGGACAGGTTTCCCCAAATACAGCTTTATCAAAGACTTTACTGAAGCTCATAAAGATTAACTTAAGAAGCCATGCAAAGGATTTTACATGAAGTGAGAGCACAGGGTTAGTGAGGTTGGGTGTAACATTTTGGCACAGTTAAACCATTGGCTAAAGATCAATAAACAGAAATTAGGAAGAAGTGAGGGATTTCCAGGTTGGCAGATGTTTTCTAATATAATTCCGCAATGCTCAGCACTGCGTCCTCCCATTTTACCATTTATATCAACGAAAAGATATAAAACGGCATATCAAAACTAGGCGACGAAGTGAACCAAGAGATGCTGTAGAAAGCTGACAAAGGGAAGTGATCAGCTTAAATGTTTGGTAATTGACATTTTCCAATGAACGGTTATTGAACTGAAATATTAACTCCATTCTCTCGCCACAGTTGTATCCTCCAACATTTTCTGCTTTTAATACAGACGTGTACTGATTCATGAAACAGAATGATTCATGAAACGCACATGCTGGGAGCATTAAAAAAAGCAAATGGCAAGTTAGAAAAGTTTAGGACGTTTTCCTGCATGTGCAAAGTTTTCTGAGATCACAGGATATACTTAGACCCATGGAAATGATGTAATAAACAGACAGATTCCCTTGGAAGGAGGGCAATCTGAAAGGAAGTCAAATGGGATTTGCTCATATTTTCATAAGTTTCAAAGAATGAGAGGTATTCCGAGTAAAGAATAGAAGATTCTCGGAGGCATTGACAGGGTCAATACTGGACGGTTGTTTTCTCAGGCTGTATAGAACAAGGTGAGATAGTTTTGGGGTAAGGATTTATTACTAAAGGGCCTGGGCGTCCCACTTGGGCGTCATTTGCGCATCATTATGCGTCACGGGCATTTATATGCCCGTGATGCGCGCATGGCGTGCATTATGCGAGCATGGCACGTGGTGGTGCAGGCAGTGACACACGGCGCCCCTGAATTTTGGGATTCACAAAATGACGCCCATGTGGGACAGGCCCTTAAGGAATGAGCTGAAGATAAAATTCTTTACTTTGGTGGGTGTCATTCTTTTAGATTCTGCATCCAGAAAGGCAGTGGATGTTCAGTCCTTGGGTATATTCAGGGCTGAGTTCAACATATGTTTGGATATTAAGAGATCAAACAACATGAACAAATCAAACAAGATAATTGACAAAATAATGGATCAGAGAACATCCTGTTAAGTGGTGAAGTTAACATAAAGGATTGTATTGTCTACACCAGCTTCTGTCACTTCTGTTCTTGTCTTCATCATCAGATACATGAGGGCCTGTGACAAGAAAACAAGACCCTGCCCATGCCATCATGAATATTTTTCAAAGACAGTATTGTATATACCATTCTTTAAGAAAGTGACACGCCTTGTTGTGCCAATTTTAAAAATATCCAGCCTTACTTCAAGAGCAGGTATGACCAAATCTGGCAGAAGGTGGAAGCACAGGTGCACACCCACATCCTGTCTCATTGCTGGATCTCTAATCCCCGAATCCCTCTCAACATTGAAATTAAATATATTGTCTGAACACATTGAGGTTACATTTTTCTGGCAAAGATTGCCTTGCATTAATTTGAAACTAAAAAATCTATTATTTTGGAATCCCGGGACTCCTGGAACCCAAATTGCCAACACATTGCGGCTGGATATTCCTTCTTGAAAATACTCAACGATAGAGCCCCAAAGTCCACTGGGTGCAGAGGTTTCTCCTCATCTTTATGCTAAATAGTCAACCTATAATTTTGAGATAGCGATTCCTGGTTGAAGACATCCTAGCAGAACAAACATGTACATAAATGAAGGCACAACGCCCCATTCCGAATCGTCACCTATCCATGTTCTCCAGAGATGCTGTCTGATCTGCTGAGTTACTCCAGCACTTTTGTCTTCTTTTATAATTTGGCATCTGCAGTTCCTTGTTTCTGTGAGGTACATAAATGCTTCAAGTGCTATTTCACAAGGGACTTATATTTGGAGCAGGTATGACCAAATCTGGCAGAAGGTGGAAGCACAGGTGCACACCCACATCCTGTCTCATTGCTGGATCTCTAATCCCTGAATCCCTCTCAACAAGAGCAGGTATGACCAAATCTGGCAGAAGGTGGAAGCACATTTCCTATACTCAAATCCTCCTGCAATAAAAACTATTGTACAGTTTGTATTTCCAATTGCTTGCTGTACCTGCTTGTTGCCTTTCCATGATTAATTTAGTCAGGTTTATTTGAAGACTTATAAGACTTAAGATTTGGGTCAAAGTGAACATAATTTTTCATCCTAAAAGATCAGCCAAGTTGAATCTCTTACTCTGAGCTTCGTATGGCCCTTGGAGATTAATATAACATACACAGAAATTTATTTGCCATAAAGAAAACCAGAGAAATGGCCAGTTCAAGATTAGAAATTATCAGTCAAAATTATCAGTGCAAAATATGGCCAGACTGAATTATATTTCTATTGTAATAGAAAAACTAATAATTCAGATACAATTCCAATGTAAAAATATTATTGTGAGATTGGCTACATAAAATAGCTACAATAATGTTATTTTGAAAAGAATAGCAAACCATCAATGGGATACATCATATTGATGTGATATGAATCAAGTGTTGGAGCAAGTGTGTTAGAATGTCAACTGACGAATATTTGAAAAAAAAGTACCTGGCAGAACCATCCAAGTTGGATCTATGAATAAAACTCAGCTTAGCATCTGCCCAGTAAAGTTTCTGTTCCTCTATATCAATTGTCAGTCCATTTGGCCAGTAAATATCAGAGTTCACAATGATGGAACGACTGCTCCCATCCATGCCAGCTCGTTCAATTCTTGGAATTTCACCCCAGTCAGTCCAGTACATGTATCTATAAAAATGGACAGAGAAGAAATGCTGATAAAACTTAAAAATAGACATGAACTTTGTTCCATTTTAAGAAGATCTCAAAATATATGTGTGACATTAGTTATAAAAAGCCACTGAGGTAAAGATATATTGTTGCTCTAAAATCAGTTATCATAAATAATTATTTTGCAGCAACTTGTCTTCATGTGCAGCATGTGTTGAAGGCTCACCTGTTACAGAATAAAAAATCCACATTCCACCATCTGCATGCATAGCTTTCCAAAACAATAATGATAAGAGCTAAAAATGCAGGTTATTATTATTTATACAGTTTCTATTCAAATTATTATAATTACCTTTTTTGTTCATTTCAGAATGCATTTACACCTTCGACATGAAAAAGGTGATTACTACTTAGGGAAGCCAGATTTCCTTCACATTTGCAAACATAATGTGACACTCAATTTGTTCAAGAATTAAACTAGAGCCAGAGTTCTCTTAACCAAACTGCACAACTTTGGTGTCACTAAGTTAGGACCATGGTGTGATATTAAGACATTAAGACTTGGAAAGTGGCAAGCCCAGCATGATGTTCTGACACCTGGACAGTATCACAACAACTTTACCATTATGCAATGTACTATTATCAATGTTATGCCATAATTTCCTGAAGTGGCACACCATGGATGGAGGCAGGGCACTTGCACATATAAACCCGTCAAAGTAAGGGCCAGAACAACATTAAGTTCTGGTTCATGCACATCTCAAGATCTGTCCTGCGCCCAGCACATTGATCTAATCACAAAGAAAGCCCATCAACATCCCTAGAAGAATGAGGAGATTTGGTAGGTTCAACAAATATTCTTGAACTTCTACAGATGAATGGTAGAGAACAAGCATACTGACAGGATGCATCAAGGCCGAGTTCGGCAACTTGAGCGGCCATCAATGAAGGAGATTACAGAAAGTGGTAGACAAGGGTCTGTCCATCACAGGCCACCATTGAAAGGGTTCAAAGGCGGCACTGCGTCAAAAAGTCAACCAGTATCAAAGACCTACATCACACTGGTCGTGCTCTCGTTTCACTCCTACCACTGGGAACATGGTATAGCAGTCTGAATACCACGATCTTCAGGTTCAAGAACAGTTTCTTGAACCATACATTAACCTCAACTATAAACTTGCACTGACTGCGGAGTTTTTTTTGCACTAGTAATGACATTATAAATGTATTATTTTTTAAATTATATATTTTATGCATTTTGTTGTGTTATTGTCACATGGCCCAAGGTACAGTGAAAAGGTTTTTGTTACCAGACAAAGAAAAGACTATGCACGATTACAATCAAGCCATGCACAGTGTACAGATACAAGATAACGGGTACAAAATTTAGTACAAGATAAAGTCTAATTAAAAAATAGTTTACAGGTCTCCAATGAAGTAGATAGGAGGTCAGGACTGCTGACTGCAACAGCTGAGAAAAATTGTCTCTGAACCTGGAGGAATGCGTTTTCAAACTTCTATACCTCTTGCCTGATGCGAGAGGGGAGAAGACTTGTTCTTGATTATGCTGGTGGCATTGCAGAGGCCTTGATGGAGCTGTTCCCAAACCATGCTGTGGTGAATCCTGATAAAATGCTTTCTATGGCACATCGGTAGAAGTAGTGAGGGTTGTTAAGGACATGCTGAACTTCCTACCCCTTTAAAAGAAGTAGAGGCATTGGTGTGCTTTCTTAGTCATCGCTTCAATGTGGCTGGCCCAGGAGAAATGCCTGGTGATATTTATTCCTAAAAACTTGAAGCTTTCCACCATCTTTACTTCGATGCCTTCAAAGTATACCGTGGTGTGTGTACTACTTCGCTTCCTGAAGTCAATCACAATCTCCCTTGTTTTGCTGACATTGCGGGAGAGGTTGTTTGTCTTGGCACCACATTACAGGGTTCTCAATCTCTTTCCTGTACGCCATCTTATCATTATTTGCACTACAGTGCAAAATTGTAAATTGAGTTGGATTGGTACTTGGCTGCACAGTCACGAACGGGGGCAAGGAGTGTAGGGGGGGATTGAGAACACATTTTCTTGGGGCATCAGTGTTGAGTATTATCCCAGAGGATGATTTCTCACTTATCCTCACTGATTATGGTCTGTGGGTTAGGAAGTCAAGGATCCAAGTGCAGAAGGGAGTACTGAATCAAAGTTTGGAGATGAGCTTGGTTGGGATAATGGTGCTAAAAGCAGAGGTATAGTCTGAATAGGAGTCAGTCGTACGTATCCTTCCAATTCAGGTATTCCAAGGATGAGTGCAGGACCAGGGAGATGGCATTAACCATGGACCTATTGTGATGGCAGTGAATCAATACTGATTGTTAGGCTGGATTTAATGTGTGCTATAAACTGCCTCTTGAAGCGTTTACCAACCTGTTATGCTGCTGTAAGAATTTAATTGTTCTTTTTTTAATTTTTTTAAAATATTTTTTATTTTTGTTAGAAGTACAAAAGTGTGGTACCTAAGTACCTAATACATACATACACACACATTACCATTCTTGTACAACTTCGTGTTTTTAATTTAATAATAAAAGAACTGAAAGAAAAAGGGAAGTAAAGAGTGTCGAAATTTCTTCAAGATATAGCGTTTCCGGCATATTTGAAATCCACATTTTGAACGTTGGCGTTGTTGCGTTTTTCCAGAATTTGAGTAGAAGTTTTTTTGCTGTTATTAAACCATAATTAAGCAGAGCTTCTTGGAACGTAGTTAATTTACTTCCCTCTTCCATTGATCCAAAAATAATCAGTTCAGTATTGGGGTTCAATTTTGTGTTAAATAGTTTTGTAAAAGTTCCAAAATTTTCATTCCAAATTGTATGCAGTTCTGTACAAGAGACAAAGGTGCTATAGTTTTGAGTTAGACATTTATCACAAATGGGGGAAACATTTGGAAATATTTTATTCAGTCTGGTTTTCGAGTAATATAAGATGTGTAAAATTTTAAATTGAATTAGGTTATGTCTTACATTAATTGAACATTTATTTACATTTAATAATTTTTTTCCCATCTGTCGTTCAGGATTTTTATCAATAACTCTTGTTCCCAGTCCCTTCTAATTGCCTCTGTGGTTGGTGTTTCTATATTTAAAATTATATTATATAAATATGATATTAAATTGCTTTATTCTGCCTTTCTATTCATTCCTTCCACTAATAAATCTGAGGTTAGAGTTTGATATCCTTGTATATATATTTTCAAATAATCTTGAATTTGAAGACATTTAAAATATTGGTTACTTTTCAAATTATATTTTAGTTGTTGTTGGAATGATAAAAGTTTTCCCATTTCATACATATCTCCCATCATTTTAATTCCTATTCTTTCCCAATGGGTAAACATTTTTATCAATAATAGATGGTTTGAATGAGGGATTGTTAGCTATTGGGGAAAGAAGCAATAAATTTCTTAATTTTAAGTTTAATTTTATTTGTTTCCAAATTCATATTATACTGTGAATAATTGGATTCTTCTTATATATTATATTGTTCAGTTTCATCGGGGAAAGAAGGATCGCTCCTATATTATAAGGGGAACAATCCTCTGTCTCTCTTCTTATCCAATCTACTTGTTGGACAGAACTGTCCAACCAATAGATTATATTAAGAATTTAATTGTTCTGTGACAATTAAACACTTAACTCTCTAGAACTCTAGAGCCAAAAAAAACAGAAAGAACATCCACAACCACATATCAATACTGTCATTTTTCCAGTGATTCTCAATGCCTCTAAAATTAAAAACATTTAACTAAATTCAATTCAATCAAAAAATATAAACTGATACTCTCTTGAAAAACACTTCCAAAACAAATAATCTAGTATCAGTCTGAAGAAGGGTCTCGACCTCTGCCTATATAAACTTCCACCAGCTTTCAATTCCCCAAGCTTTAAATTCAAGCAATCAACCAAATGTAAGCATTTTTTTAAAATCATCTCCCTCCAACCCCACAAATGTTCTTTCTCTTTTAGTTCCCTTTACTTGAAGCCCTTCAAATTGATTTCCTTCCTGTCGTAATTAAATAGGAAAACTGCAACCATAACTTGATAATCATAAATCAATTTGACCGTACTCATCACTATGAAAAGGTGAGAATGGTGGTGCAGAGGCAGAGCTCTGTGCTTTCATCTGAAACGAAAAATGTAGCAATGCTAGGAAATTCGCAGAAGTGAAGTAAAGATTTTTTTCCCCCCTCAGTAATGCAGAGGTCACAACGTGTCAATAGTACTGAATAGACTGACTTTGGCAATGCAGAATGAGGCAGAGGACAGGGATAGAGGTATAAAAACAACAAAGTTAGAGAAAGATGTAATAAAAACAGGCAGATTGCAGAGACCGACAGACTCAGTTCTATAGATATAGAGAGTGACAAAAAGGGCCACCAACTGTGAGAAAGAGAGAAAAGAAAGAATAGCTATGGCTTGACTTTGATGATTACATGGTTGAATTGTTTACATTGTGCAGATTGTTGCAATCAGCAGAAACCGCTAGGTTGTGGTGCTACATTTTGTCATTTTTTCAGTGTTTCTGAATGCCTCTGAAATGAAAAACATTTAACCAAATTAAATTAAAATTCATACTGTCTGATATTCAGTTTACTCCCTTGAACAACACAACCAAAACTGATCATCTAGTCAGTCTGAAGAAGGGTCTCGCCCCGAAACGTCACCCATTCCTTCTCTCCAGAGATGCTGCCTGTCCTGCTGAGTTACTCCATCCAGCATTTTGTGTCTATCTATAGATGCTGTTGGTGTTTTCCCTTTGACAATTATTGTAATTTGACTTATTTTTGGCATGTTTTAAACACGAGCCACTCTAAAAGGGGATTTTAACCAATAACCAGCTTTCAAATGAAAAAAAATTCAATTTCTCTACAAAGGCAAATCCAGCAGCATTTGCCATTCTCGGAATCCTTTTGAACTAAGTTTCTTGTACGAACAAGTTACAAGTGTTTTTCTATTTTGAAGTTTAAACCAGTCTCTTCTATAATATTAACATAAATTATCTTCTATCACAGGGACAAATCAAAAACTGTGAATTTTTCACAGACAATGCCAACTGCCGTATCGTTAGTTTTGTTTTTTGTAACCTGAAAACATTAGAACATTGTCATACTGTAAAATATAATATTTAAATATTGTTGTAATTTACCATGTGTATCTAAAAATATTTTGTTAAAATGTGCAATTAATTGAAACTGAATATAATTCTCAATTTAAACACTCATTTATTTTAGATTTACTAAAGCAACCAATTAAAAAGAAGAAATCACATTTTGTTAATCTGAAGAAGAACCAGAAAATAATATTTCTCTTTGCTTGGCCCGCTGAGTATCTACTTCCTCTGTTTATATACAAAAAAAAATTGATTAATTGGCTGTGGCAATTGGCAAACATGGGAATGAGCAGAGATGATGGATGAGACGAGAATTCAAATACATTTCCAAAATAATCCACAAAATCCCACAAACACTTAGCAGGTTAGTTGTTATCTTTTGATAGTTTAGGTTATTAGTTCATTGTCGTGTGTAAAAAACCTTATTGTCACAGTTAAAAGCTTTTTTTGTTGCATACTATTCAGACAGTGAAAAGACCAGTGAAGCTGTCCACAGTGGAAGGATACAGGACAAAGGGAATAATGTTTAATGCAAGATAAAGTCCATTAAAGTCTGATAACAAATTAGACCAATGGGCTCCAATGAGGTATGGGTAGGCCAGGACTACTCCCTAGTGGTGATAGGATGGTTCCGTTGCCTGATAACAGCTGGGAAGAAACTATCTCGGATGATTCTGTACCTCTTATGAATTCAGGTGAATGACCTTTCCAAATCCGCTATTTTCAGAAACTTTACTTTAGACTTGTGAGATACAGCAAGGAAACAGGCCCTTCAGCCCACACCCACCAGCAATCACCCATCCACAAGCACTATCCTACACACTAGGGACAATTTACAATTTTATTAAGCCACTTAACCAACAAATCTGTACATCTTTGGGAGTGTGGGAGAAAACCGAAGCACCTGGAGAAAACCCATGCGCTCACAGGGTGAATGTGCAAACTCCGTACAGACAGCACCGCTAGTCAGGATCGAACCCAGGTCTCGGGCACTGCAAGGCAGCAACTCTACTGCTGCACCACTGTGCTGCCCCAAACTAGAACATACAGTATGACAATATTTTAATGTTTTCTCTTAATGTTTCCGTTTCCAAGTTACAAAAAACAAAACTAATGATATACTTCCTTTTTTATTTTATAATTCCAACATGCACATTATTTTGCTCTTGACTGATAGTTAACAAGCATTTTTTGACAAAATTGCTTATTAATCATATTACAAAATTTGGCACCAAACTACCTTTCTCAAACGAATATTGCATCCAAGCTGAAATCATATTTTTACCAGGAATTGCACAGTGGAATGATGACGTTGCCTCTTAGCTAGTCACCTGGGTTTAATTCTGACCTCGGGTGCTGTCAATGTAACATTTACACTTTCTCTCTGTAACTGCCAGGATGCTCTAGTCTCCTCCCACGCTCCAAAAAAAAAAATTAATTGGATACTGTGAATTAACCAGAGGACAGATAAACAGTACAGGCATCAACGAAGAGACCCAAGAGAGAATGTGTTGCAGGAAAATAAGAGGGAAATGGACAACTAACATTGTTTTCTTGAAGTTGCCATAGATCTGAAAGGACCAATGGCCAATGTTCCCTCGAAGCTGTGCACGTGTGCGCGCGCACACCTGTTTTGCAACTAGTGCACAAAGTAAAAATTTCTGTGCAGATTTTGAAATTCGGGGAAAAAAATCTCCGCTATAAAATTTCTCCGCTATAAATGATAGCGGAGAAATTTTATAGCGGAGATTTTTTTCCCCTGTATTTCAAAATCCGTGGCCCGATCCGGCACCAGTGACAGCCGCAGCCCGCTCTGGCATCGGGGAAATCATCAATTGGACCCTTTCGCGGGCCGCATCCGGTCCACTGGTGAGGAACTAACTGAGACCGATGTAAGTCAACGCCTCAGGGAGAACTAAAAGGAAACTGGAAACCCATAAACTAAAACGTGATTGTCGATGAAACCCCTTTAATAAGGGAGCTGCAATCAACCTCTTATTTTACTGAATTTATGGATGTTATTGTTATTACTTTATTTCGGCATTGTATCATAAAAAATATCAAATACTCATTGATATTTTATTTATTGAAACAATAAACTGAACAGAGTAGTTCAAACTTCAAAGTATAGAATAAAATCTTAACTGAATACATAACTTCATAAATTGCATTCATATTTCTACAAATGATATTTGTATTATATTAAATCATGGCAATACAGTTTTATTAGCCATGAGAGAGAGGCTATGGCAAAAATATCGTGAAACAATTTCAGGTTTATATTTGGACAAGAATTCAGTGCACACACATTTTTGCGCACACGAACTACTAAAAATTAGAGGGAACATTGCAAATGGCCCCGTTCTGTGTCACAGTAGAAACGTTAATTTTTGGTACCTTGAAGGAAGAATTCCAGAATTCCTCAATCTGGCTGGCTTTTCCTGCAAATTCCTTCAGGATACATTGAATAATTAAAATAGACTTTTATACTACCTATTGTACTTACAGTTGTGTATAGTATGATGTGCACAGATAGCACACAGTACACCGTTTCTCGATATATTTTGTGATAATAGGAAGTAACCAAACCATAAGCAACACTGCACACTTTCTGACCAATATCCTGTTATACTACTTGCTTACGCGTGGTTCAATGCAAAACCTCTCTGTTTAAAAGTACTCTCGGCTTTTCAGCTGGATTCCGACAACACTTCCACTGGAACCTAAACCCGAAACTCCTCATTCTTTTAAAACAATTTATTTAATAACCAATTTTTAATACGTTTTACAGACACAATTTATAAACAAGTTCATCTACGAGGACCAGAGGACGTAGGTTTAAGATGAGGGGGAAAAGATTTAATAGGAATCTGAAGGGTTACCTTTTCACACAAAGGGTGGCGGGTGTATGGAACAAGCTGCCAGAGGAGGTTGTTGAGACAGCGACTATCCCAATATTTAAGAGAGAGTTAAACAGGTACATGGACAGGACAGGTTTGGAGGTATATGGACCAAATGTGGGCAGGTGGGACGAGTGTAGCTGGGACATGTTGGTCGGTGTGGGCAAGTTGGGCCAAAGGGCCTGCTTCCACACTGTAACACTCTATGACTTTATGAATAATTTAGAAAAAAGGATTATTTGTCATGCTGCATACATTACACATCAAATTTAATGAAAGGTGACAATTAAGAAAATCCAACATTCAACATTATGGTAATTCTGCAGGGCCCATTAGAAGGCCTGTACGTAGTTTTACAATTTGAGGCTTAAAATAGATTTTCCACAGGTGGGTATGATAGAATTGTTTGCTACTTTGTAAAGTTCCTAGACTTACTATTTTAGACTTACTATATTAGATTTTGTGCTGTTGGTTTGCATTGGGGAATTTCCAATATTAAGTCAGAAGAATAGTGCTTGAGGGAAAACAACAATGACATCTAATTATAATTAGTATATGTCAAAACATGTACATGTAGATGTCAAGTGAGGGAGTAAAACCTGACAATTATATCGTGCATTGCTTAATTGCATTCCAAAAAAAGGTTTCAACTCATAAAATATTTTTTGAGGTTGAGCTAGTGTTGCAATATAAGAAACCATAGGCCGTATACGATTTGGAACCAAGCGATCTTGATCAGCTGGGCAAGTGAGCCAAGGAACAACTTATGAAGTTTAATTGAGATAATTGTGAGGTGTTGCATTTAGAAAAGTCCAACCAAGACCATCAGAATGAACAGTGGGGCTCTGGAGACAGTTGTCAAGCAGGGGGATCTAGGAGCACAAGAACTAGAGGGCATAGGTTTAAGGTGAGAGGGGAAAGATTTAATAGGAAACTGAGGGTTAACTTTTTCAAAAAAAAGCGTGGGTGTATATAAAGGGAACTGCCAGGGCCAGGTTCTACAAGAGCGTATAAGACACTTGGACAGGTACCTGGATAAAAAAAGGTTTAGAGGCGTGGGCTAATGGGACTAGCTTAATCAGCATGGACAAGTTGGGCGTAGGGTCCATTTCCATGCATATGACCCAATGGCACTAAATGTGTTAGATTTGGTGGAGATAAAGTAGAGTGCACATAAACGTAATAGACGAAAAGTTGAGGAAGTTGCTAAAGTAAATTCAGGGAAAGGAAGCACGTTGTAAGAGCAGAAACGTCATGGTGAACCTTTAGAAAATTATGGTCTGGCCACAAATGGAATATTGTATCCAATTTTAAGTGCCACACTTTAGGAAAGAGTTGAAGGCCTCAGAAGGGGAGAAGAGATTTACTAAAATGATTCTAGGGATGAAGGAATCAAGTTATGTGGACTGACTAGAAAAGCAGGGTTGTTTTTCTTAGAACAGAAGAGATTGTGAGCGGATCATAAAGAAATGTAGACTGAAATTGCTCCAATTGGCAAGCTGAGTGGTCAAGAACTAGCTGACAGAATGTGAAGACAATTGGCAAATTAAATAGAAGTCTCCCAAGGAATTAGAGTAATTCTGTTTAATGAGTGGTTAAGCAGGGAAACTAAATAAATTAAAGACAATGCTCTGAGGGAAGGCTGGTAGTGGTAGCAGCTAGATTGTTCATGCTTGGAGCTAGAATCGATTTTATGAGCTGAATGTCTTCTGTTCCACATATCATGCGATTCCAGACACATAAATTTGCAATCCGATTCATGGCCATCCGAAGGGGGAGGTGCGGTCGCACCCCCCCTTTTTCCCCCCAGAGTAAAAAAAAATCCAGAGGAAAAGAAAATCGGGGCGCAATCAGTGTTTCCATTTTGAAGGAATTTACCCGAAATTCGGGAAAGTCTGGTTCCGGATCGCGGGATGATTTGGGGGAAAAAATATATATATATTTGCGACCATCCGTGCCTGCGCAGCTGGGGGAAGCCTGTGATGCAGTAGCGACACAAAATGATACAGTCTCTCCGCACGTGTGTAGTGGGCAGGATCAGATCGCCATCATTTTCACTTAAGGCCAGGGAATATATGCGTTGTGGAGGGAAAATCTGTTTGCTTTTAATCCGGGGTGCCAAACTACCCGCAAAAGGTCCAATCCGGCCCGCCAGCGAGGCCCCCCCCCCCTACCTTTCCCACCCAACCCTCGCCTTTCCCCTAAACTGTTGGCCACGAGTTGTACCAGAGGCAGATCTCTCTTCCAATGGTCTCTCCAAACCCCCAGAGGCAGCAGGCTTTTCAACTGGGTACAGGCAATGTTGTCAATGTACCAGTGCCACCCCCCTGCTCCGGCCACTGAGTCTAAATACCCACCACCCATTTTGAAGCAAGGCGGCGGGGGGGGGGGGGGGGGGGGGGGGGGGTGTTGTTCCCAAAGTCTGCATTTATCCCAAAGTCAATGTTACTAAAACAGTTGAGGCCTTTGTGCAGTCCTATTAGTGGGATATAGTGTCATAGGCTGGGTCCACAAATGGGGGGGTCGGGGAAAGTGTGGGGGGGTTGGAGAATGGGAGAAAGAGGGGGAAAAAGGGGATGTGAGGGGGGGGGGGGAGTGGAGAAGGGGGAGAAGAGTGGATCAGGGGGAAGGGAGGGCAGAAGGGTGGGTGGAGAGGGGGGGAGGATTGAGGCGAGAGGAGGGAAGAGGGGGGTTTAGGGGACAGGGGAGTTCAGTCTACACTCACTGAATCCATCCCCGTGAAAAGTTAGAGATGGTGTTAAAAAGTTAAAGTCTGGAAGCGGACCAATACATCTGTAATTAAAACTGGACTCAGACATCTTTTCATTTGCACAATTGAGTTTATTGTATTAATTTAAATATATTAATGTTTAAAATCCAGGCATTGAAAGAAGAATATTTTACAGCCCATCTGTGGTCCCCAACCCCAATCCTAACCCTAACCGGGCGTCACCCGCAGGACAGCATATGTAGGGGAGGTAGGGGAGAGGTAGAGAGAGTGGAGGGGGAGAGAGAGGGAGAGAGAAAGAAAGGAATGGGAGAGAGGTGGGGAGAGGGGGTGAGAGAGGAGGGGGGCGAGAAGTGGGGAGGGGAGGGAGAGGGGAAGAGTGGGGAGTGAGGGGAAGAGGGGTAGCAGGGAGTGGTGCAAGAGCGAGGGGAAGGGGGTGGGGGGGTAGAGAGGGGTGAGGAGGGAGGGAGATGGAGAGGGGAAGAGGGAGGAGGAGAGTGGGGTGGGGGAGGGTGTGAGAGGGTTCAGGGAGAGGGTGAGAGGGGTGGGGGAGGGGGAGAGGGAGGAGGGGAAGGGGAGAGGGGGGAAGAGTGCGGGGAGAGAGGGGAGGGAGGGGGAGAGAAGTGGAAGAGTGGGGGGGAGAGGGGTAGGGGGAGTCGTGGAAGGGACAGAGGGGTAGGGGAAGGGGTTTGGAAGGAGTGGTGGAGGAGGGACAGGGGTAGGCGGAAGGGGGTGGGGAGAGAGGGAAGGGGCAGGGGGAGAGAAGGAAGGCGGTGGGGGAGAGAGGGAAGGGGGTGGGAGGAGGAGGGGGGTGAGGGGGGTAGAGAGGGGAGAGGGGAAGAGGGGGAGGCGAGAGGAGAGGGGTGGTGGAGAAGAGGGGAGGAAAGGGAGAGGTGGCGGGGAGAGGAGCGGGGAGGGAGAGGGGGAGGGGAGAGGTGGAGAGAGAGTGGAGGGGGAGAGAGAGGGGAAGAGTGGAAGGGAAGAGAGAGGAGGGGAGAGAGAGAGATAAAGGGGAGGGAGAAGTGGGGAGTGGGATGGAGAGGGGAAGAGTGGGGAGTGAGCAGGAGTGGGGTAGTAGGGAGTGGTGCAAGAGAGGGGGGAAGGGGTGGGGAGGAGATGGGGTGAAGAGGGGTGGGGGAGGGGGAGGACGAGGGAGGAGGTGAGAGAGGGTTCGAGGAGGGGGGAGAGAGGGGTGGGGAGAGAGGGGGAGTAGGGAGGGGGAGGGGAGAGATGGGGAAGAGTGTGGAGAGGGGTAACTGTGGGGAGGGAGAGGGAAGGGAGGGGGAGAGAGGTGGGTTGGGAGGGGGAGAGGGGTAGGGGGAGTGGTGGGAGCGAGGGAGGGGGAGGGGGTTAGGGGGAAGTGGTGGAAGAGGGAGAGAGGGGTAGGGAAAAAGGGGTGGGGAGGGATGGAAAGGGGTGGGAGGAGGAGGGCGGAGAGGGAGATGGGGTAGGGGAGAGAGGGGGAAGAGTGTGGAGGGAGGGGGAAGGGGAGGGGGAGGGGAAGGGGTGGGGGAGAGGGAACGGGGTGGGGGGGATGAGGGGGAGGAGAGGGAGATGGGGGAGGAGAGGGAGATGGAGAGGGGGAGAAGAGAGGGGTGGGGGAGGAGAGGGATGGGGAAGGGTGAGAGAGGTGTGGGGGAGGGGGGGAGGGAGTGGGGAGGAGGGAGATGGGGTAGGGGAAGAGTGTGGAGGGAGGGGGAGAGGGGTGGGGGAGAGAGGGGAAAGAATGGGGTGGTAGAGGGAGGGGTAGTCCATCTATTCCCCACTCCTTATCACCCCCAATCCTCTTTCTATATTCCCACACACGTGATCAAGCGCTGCGACACAGGCTGCGGGGGGGCTGGGGCAGATGTAATTGAGATCCATTCCGATTGGACATCTGTGAGGGATGGCATTATGACATCACACAATGGAATGTGCTGGAATATCAGGCGGGGGAGGGGGGGCTGGGGCAGATGTAAATGAGGTCCATTCCGATTGGACATCTGTGACCATTGGGCATTGTGACAACACACTGTGGATCGTTCACCAACATTCTATGGGTGAGAGCAGTTTGATTTTTTATATTGGGGGGGGGGGGGGGGGTATTTGTAACGAGGAGTGCATTTGTGAATGTAAAAGTGTAATATCTAGCAAAATGGAAAAATGGCGGCGTTTGAGGGTCTGGTTTTGGCAGACCAGGGAACCAAAGGGCGAAATTCTTATCTGAAAAAAAAAAATGGAATGTGACACACACCCGGTCGGTCGGCAGACACACGCACACACACAGAGTTTTAAAAGTAGATAGATTGATAGATGGAATCAAAATCAAGAAATATAAATTCATTTCAAAATGGTTTCACAATTCAGTAGTACTGATTTTCAGTATTCCATACGGATATTTGAGAATACATGAGCTTAATGCAATATACTGATTTTCAAAAATCCAGTTTCTATATAGTACATTCTATTGCATTTATGAGAGAAATACCGATTTCCCCAACAAAATACTGATTTTCTGCCATCAAAATACGGAAATGCTCAGCCTAACTTGGCAGCTCAGCAATTATTCACAATTTTTGAGAATTCAAAATGTTATTTGTGATCTTGTTTACGAGTCATCATGGAACTGGAATTTGTTATAATAGTATGACAGTAAATTAGGTTAGTTTGAAAGCAGTCATAGTAATGTAAATGCACTATTTAGTTTGACTTCAATTTTCATGATGGAAATTGAAGTCGAACTAAATGTTGTATTCACATCACTATTCCATGTCAAAATTGATGTGATGTGAAGTTCTTAGGTCAGGAGGACCATTAAAGGTGCACTGCACTCACTAACACAGTCTAACAGTAACAGGCAATCAAATCAACACACAAAACATTTTCTAAAAAAAGGTTTTCTTTAATGCAAAAACTTACAGTATTTTATTTGCCGTTTTTGCATGCTCCTTTATAACATTTTACAACAGTACAACTGGAGAATGCGGGCATAGATCCCGTTACTTCTCACATGCTAAGCTCTACCATTTGAGTTAATTTCCCACATTGATACAGCCTGGAAACAGACTCTCTAGTCCACATCAACCATCGATCATATGTTCACACCAGCCCTATGTTATCCCACTTTTGTCTAAATTGTGCACAAAAATCTTTAATAAAAATAACAAAATTTGAACTGTTTGCGCCCATCTCCTATTAAGAGTTCCATGTATTGTGGATGATCAGCCATGATCACAGTGAACGGTAGTGCTGGCTCAATGGGCCAAATGGCCTACTCCTGCACCTATTGTCTATTAGTAAACATGACATAATTTCCCCGTCATGTTTTTCCGGCTTGGCAAGATCGTTAATGTGCATGGAGCAGCTTCTAGCTTGTTGTCAGAAATTAGATTTTTAAAAAATTGTGACCTATGACATTCATTGTTTCCTCACATAAAATAAACAAGTCATCAGATAAAATCCTAAATTTTATAATTAACTATGCCACCATTTAGTTAAATGTTCTAACTGAGACCTGACTTTCGTGACCACACCATATTCTTTTCCATATGTTCCCCTCTTGCAGACAAGCAGTCCTGACAAAGACAGTAGCATTGGTGCATGAATTGCTGTGATCTGTGACCCTAGTGATTCCCGCAAAGTCTTATTGTTCTGTGCCATATTGTGGTGGGCCACATTAAATGTCACTCTGCCGTTAACCCTTCCCCTACTCCGATTCTCCTTGCCTCCCTTGATTTTCCCTTACCCCTATAATCTCCCTCCCTTTCAGAACTGTGTGGCTGCCATGGAAAGTTTAAATTCACTATGCTGACATGTTTCCCACTGCGCAGCACTTGAATTAGATGCCAGCTGAAAGCACAGCCAGCAGCTGCTTTCTGTAAATGCATGCATGTCTCCAACACTTTTAAATGGAAAAAAAAACACACAATGACCCTTTCTTAGAAACAAAGTAAAGCAATTAAGCTTTATTTTTGCTTTTGGTGAAACCCAGTTTGATGTTGGGGCAAAACATGGTGCCTATTTAGCGCACCAAAAATGTGTGAAATCCAATTTTTAGAGTCTTAAATGGGATGACTAAACAGCATTATTTACACAGAACGTGTGCCTTGTGCAAAGATTTTCAATGCAATGTAGACGTTACAAAATTAACACCTCACTTAATACCTCTTGATAAACTCAAGAAAATGGTTGCAACCAGTAAACAGAGATATTTTGCAGCATTACAAAAAAATCAATACAGTAAACCAAAAAAAAAGCAAAATATATCCACAGAACATTTATCCGAGTTACCAGATAGTATTATCAATTAAAATCAGCTGGCTGATTTACAACAGCTGCAGTTAAAAATGCAAACAATTCAAATCGGGAGATAATCGAAACAAAGCAATAAAGAACAATCTATTATTACTTTGGCAAGGTACTGATTTAACATTGGTTGGGCTAACTGCAAACTGTCATCACAAACTTTAAGTTATCTCGGTTCAGGTTCTATCGTCTAAAACAATGAATAGGAGTGTAGGATGGAACTGCAGATGCTGGTTAATACCACAGGTAGACACAAAATGCTGGAGTAACTGAGCGTGTGAGACAGCACCTCTGGAGGATAGGAATAGATGTTGTTTTGGGTCAGAACCCTCCCTCAGCGACATCACCATTTCTTTTCCCCAGAGATGCTGCTTGACCTGCTGAGTTTCTCCAGCATTTTGTGTCTAAAAGAATAAAGCTCACCGTACCCTCATCATATTACCAGGGAGAAATCTGTGAAAATTCTTGTGAGGACAGTGGTAAGATTACTTCGATAGATTTCATCCCATTGATTGTATCGGAGCAGTGATTGGTTATCATAAATTTGAACATTCGGAGAAAAAAAATCTGCACTGATGCAGATCTTTCTGGGAAATATTAATAATTCTGTGCATTTAATGAATTGATAATGAAATAAAACTGCAATTGACGGAAACCTGAACTATAAACAAAACATGCTGGTCATTCTCAGCAAATCATTAAGTATATTTCGAAAGAGAAGATAATTAACATTTCAGGTTGAAGACCCTTCATCAGCACAAACTTTTGTTTCTTTTTTCCCAGGTGCTGCTTGATTTACTGAATGCTTCCAGTATTTTCAGCATTTGCTTTCTGTTTAAAACACCCACCTGAACACACAAAACCTGAACATTGTGACCAAGCTTTGCAGGTGATTTCTCTGATGCATTCCAATACTGGAGGAGTGCAGTGACGGAAGGCAGACTTGCAGAAAGTTTGCCAAAACTTATTCTGGGATACCTGCCTGAAAAACTTGTGGCATGTTCACATGGGAAGGAGGGAACAATTGTGAAGGAGAGGAGAAAATATAACCAAAGCTGTGCCTTTTTGTCAATGCCCTTTAATTGTTTAAATTTTTTAAGTATTTTTCAAAATTGGAAACATTCATTAACATCAATGTCTATGACAGATGCAACAGATTCATTCTGTTGAGCAGTTTTATAGTGGGGTTACTCCTGGATACGTGTGAGCCCCTGTTGTTGTTGCAGTGCTGTACCATTTAGGGTTGTGCTGGACATTACCAGCAAGTTAACCTCGGGTAATCTACAAAATACATACCCATCTCCTGTCTGTCACAGTGAACACTGGAAGTTCTCCACTGGCAGCAAGCCTTGGCCCATTTTTTTTAGGTAAATAATCATTGATGAATTATCCATTTTTTTCAGTGGCACTATGACAATACTGTATCTGATGTTTACACATATGAATATATATTTATCCGTTAATTGTATTTCAGGGAATTCTATTAATTTACATTAGAAATAGTTTGCCCTAAAATTAAAACTGTAACCAAAAGTTGAGTTTCTCCAGCATTTTTGTCTACCTTCGATTTTCCAGCATCTTAAACATTTAGGAAATACTGTATTTGTGCACAAGCCGAAAGAAAATGCTCATGAAAGAGTTGGAGCTTATTTAGTCATTTGAATAAAGTAAAGTCTCACCAAAAAACCACACACAATCCACTGTTTAAGAAGGAACTGCAGATGCTGGAAAAATCAAAGGTAGATAAAAATGCAGGAGAAACTCAGCGGGTGAGGCAGCACTCAGACGGGTCTGAAGAAGGGTCGGGACCCGAAACGTCACCTATTCCTTCGATCCATAGATGCTGCCTCACCCGCTGAGTTTTTCCAGCATTTTTATTTACCTACAAGCAATCCACTGATCTCTTAGTACTGCACTGCCAGGTTGCAAGCAAGTACAACCCCCCCCCCCCCCCCAAATAAAATGGAGGTGCAGAGGTGAAGGAAGGGGGCGAGGAGGAAGTTTGAACAAACAATCGATTTAGCATTGAGGCAATGTGTCACCAATTAATTATTGAATTAAATTAATAATTGAATCAAAAGTTCTCTTATTTATTGTTAGATACGATTTTAGATGTGTTAAATGGACCAATTATTTTATACCTCGCCAGCCAGATGGGTGCATGTTTACGTTCCTACTTGAAAGTCGAACCATCCTTGCGCAGTCCCAGAGTGGTCATGGATAGGTCTGTCCCCGAGATAATAGTTATCAGTCTGTGCCAATTTTGGCTCCGTTGGTAACCCTCCCCTGGACCCGTCAAAAGTAAGAGTTTTAAGTCCAACTCAACAGATATGAGCACAAAATTCGAGGCTGACTTCCTTCTGGCTCTCCACTCTGTTCTGGACCATCTAGATTAAAGGAACATCAGGAACAAGAACACCAGGCTGCTGTTCATTGACTACAGTTTAACTGTTATCCCCTTTGAGTGACTGGTGGCAGGACAAAGGCCAGTGATGAATGGACAAAAAGTGTGAGGTAAGGAACGGTGTGAAATGTGAACCATGGGGGGGGGGGGGGGGGGGGGGGGGGGGGGGGAGTGTGAGGTCACAGGAAATAAATTAGGGCTAATCCAGTTGGGGCCGAAGGAATAGGGAAGAGAGGCATGGGGAAAAAAAGGAACGGTGGTTGTCTATAGTTTAGTTACCTAAAATTGGAGAATGCGAGTGAGCTTTTGTGTACGGTAGAGAACAAATTGACCTGTTGCATCATGGCCTGATTCAGCTACTTGAATGCCCAGGAATCAAGATTAGAAAAAGTGGTCAACACTGCCCAGTCCATCACAAGTAATGACTTCTTCCACATTCATGAAAGATCCACACCACCCTGGCCGCACTCTCATTTCATTCCAGGCATCTGGAAGGTAGTATAGGAGTTTGAAACCCAGTCCAGGTTCAGGAACAGCTTTTTCCAACAGCCATTAGGCTATTGAACACTATGAACTCCAAGTAAACCGAACTGCCTTGGTTGCACTAGGGAACTTAAGTTTTGGTTTGTTTCATATTGGGGTTTTTATTTATTGAACTTTTTTGTTTGTTTATTATATTATATTATCTATTGAGTACTGCATTTACAAACTAGTTGCGATGCTACAGATAAGAATTCTATTGTTCTGTCTCAGTACACATGACAATAAAACATTTGACTATTTTAGACATGTGTACACAGCATATTATTATTTTAATTATTATTTTAATATAGTTCATATCCCCAAATCTTTCATCGTGGAATAATAATCTCTTATGTTATGTGACTACCTAACTGAAATTTGAGCCTAGATACTCTATTACTCTAATAGGATACCACACATTCTGTCAAATGTCCGAGCCAAATCAAGCTTTGCACCTGGTTACCTTTCTACAGTTTTTTTAAAAATAGCTTTCCTTAACTGGGTCTACCAGTTAAAATTGATCTCAAGAAGTAACACAAAACCCTCAGTTGAACCTACATTCACAGTAAAAATTCTCTTTTCAATTGATACGTTTCAGGTTTCACTTTAGAGCTCTAAAAGCTTGTGTAAAGCGAGTTAATACTATTGTGATAACTGATATTATCAGAACAATTCAGAATTCAGGGAAGGAACAAATTCAATTCTTCTATGAAACAATATCCAGGTACAATATTTACAAAATTTAGGGGACTAAATAATGCTCTAATCATGCATTCCAGAGCATCCATAAAGGATTAGAACAGATTAAATTTGGCAACGCAGGAATTTTGTTGCCTTGCAGTCATAACATATAATAAAAAACAAAACACACAATAAACACATATTTAACATCCACCACAGCGAGTTCACCACACACCTCCTCACTGTGGTGGCAAAAGTCTTAAAGTCTTTGTCTTCTTCCCTCCTTGTTCTCCCTCTGCGCTGAGGCAATCCAGGCCTCCTATGTTGTCGTCCACTAGGCCCACGGCCGAGCCTCTCAAGCCGGGTCGCCGCTGGAACGCTGGAGAATCACAGCTCTGAAGCCGGGTTGCCGCTGGAGCACCACAGCTCTGAAGCCGGGTCGCTGCTGGAACGGCGCTGGAGCACCACAGCTCTGAAGCCGGGTCGCTGCTGGAACGGCGCTGGAGCACCACAGCTCTGAAGCCGGGCCGCCGCTGCCGCTGGAATGCCTCCACAGCTCCGAGGCCGCCAGCTCCGCCATTAGGTCTCAGCGCAGACGGAGACGGTGGACACGTCAAGAAAAGGTCGCACTCTCCCAAAGGGAGGGACTAAAACCCTGTTTCTCCCACCCACCCCACCCCCTCCCCCACACATACACAACCTAATAAACCAAAATTTTAACTAAAACAGACACAAGAAGACAAGAAGAAAAGAACATCTGGGAACAACAAGATGTCCAATACTGAAGCGGAACAGAAAGCGGAACAACATCTTTGGGGGGGGGGGTGAGGAATCGACAACATTTTGGGTCAAGTTCCAGGATCAGGACTAAGAGTGGAGAAGAAAGATAGCCAGTGAAAAGGGAGAGGGAGGGTGTTGGACTGAGGAAGGGTGAAAGATGATAGACAGATAGACCTAGGTTGGGGAAGCAGGAGTGGAGTTAAGAAACAATGGCAGATGGGTGATAGGTGGAAGTAGACAAAGAAATAAAAACAGGTGGAGCCTGCACACTCCCCCCCACATGACTCCATCTTAATATATTGTTATTCTGTTTTTGTTACCAAAACATCTTTATTTGGCAAGTGACTATCACTAGTGAGGATCTATACCTTTAAAAAATGGCTAAATGGTCATGAACACTCAAAAACTAACCTAGAGTGAGATACAAGTTATTTTTTAAACACGGATTCAAAAATGAATAGGACACGGTGGCTCCAAAACAAAATGCACCTAAATCCTAAATTGAAACTCTGGTGGTACTTTAATTATTATTATTTTTTTTTGTAGCATTTTTAAAATTATTTATCCATCTGCCATGTCTTAATTCGGTCAGACCTCCAGGTATCAAGGTCCCAAGGTTTTTAATTGCTTGGATACACCCTGTAGTGATGGTAAAATTCACAAGATATAAAGCTAGCATTTAGAACATAGAACAGTACAGCACAGGAACAGGCTCTTCACCCCAGAATATCTATGCCGAACATGACGGAAAGATTAACTAATCTCATCCTCCTGCACATGATCCATATCCCTCCATTCCCAGCATATCCATGTGACTGCCACTTTCACATCTACCTCTACCACCACTCCGATAGTGCATTCCAGCCCCAGTGCATGCCAGCACATCTCCTTTAAATTTACCCTCCGCTCTATCATACCTGAAACATCAGAACAATGAAACAGTGAGCTGCCAGTGCTGTCCATCTTGCAATCAAGCCTTTGTAGTGGCCACATCAGAGTTCCAGGCACTGATCCTGGCTCCAAGTTCATCCGCTTTATACTCCTTGCATTAAAATAAGCACACTTCAGACTATCAGTTTTCCATATTCCTTAACCTCTTGCTGCCTGTCCTTCCGTTACTACCACTGGTCCTAAACTCTATGTTTCTATCAGTCCTTCCATTTGCTGACCTAATCTGGTTCCTACCCTAGGTTAAAATCTCCTGAGTAGCACTAGCGTATCTCGTTGCAAGTACATTTGTCCCCTCAATTCAAGTGCAGTTGTCAAACACTTTACCTCCCCTTCCCATACTGACTTTTCTGTCCTTGGCCTCCTCCATTGTCAGAGAGGCCAAACACAAATTTGAGGAACAGCACCTCATATTTCACTTGGGCAGCTTACAAACCAATGGCATGATTATAGATTTCTCTAATCTCAAGTAACCCTTGCATCCCCTCTTTTTCCGTCCCTCCCCACCCTCATCGTTGCACTAGTTTCCCTATCGTCATGTTGAGTTTTACTGTCTGTATAACTCAGTTTCAGCTTGCGCACAGCCAACACTGGACCAATGTGGGCTACATTTTCTTTGGATCATCGTTACTTTGTTTGAATATCTTTCATTCATTTGTTTTAGATCTTTATCACCGTCTACATCTCTCATTTCCTTCCCCCCCCCCCCCCATCTGAGGAAGGGTCTCGGCCTGAAACGTCACCTATCCCTTCTCTCCAGAGATGCTGCCTGTCCTGTTGAGTTACTCCAGCTGTGTCTACCTTCAGTTTAGACCAGCATCTGCAGTTCCCTCCTGTACTGTAGGCATGGACACCTCACTAAAACTCATATCTATGGCATCTTCAGTCTCCCAGGTGATTTTGTTGTTGGTCAGGCACTGCGCCAGTTCCCTAACATGGTATGCAAGGTGTTGCAGCTGCTTGCACTTTCCACTAGGGTACTCTGGAAGCTTCCCTGACTTCCCTTATCCTGCAGGATGAGCCATTCCACCCATCCTACTTGCCATCTCTACTGTACCCAGACCAAGGAAGAATTACACACAAGAGAAACAGACCATGGCTTAGCCTGCTGTCACCTCCCTGAAGCCTCGCTAGACAAAAAATCCACACTGATGCTCAACAATGCACTTGCACCACAACTAAGCCTCTCCCAATGCAACGGCTCCCAAGTTACCATTCCACTGTACCTAACCTCCTACTTATTGGGTACTGTGCCTCTCAATGTGTACGGTTCTTTTTTTAATTTGTTAGAAACCACCAGAAACCGCCAATCTCCTTGCAGTATACTCAGTCTTATGATTGAGCTTTGGTTTTAAAAAATCCTACCTGAATTTCAAGATCTGTGCTTATTCTGGTCAGTAGCTGAGAAAACTGGTTGATTTGTTCCCTCATGTGAAGGACCAAAGCAATGGTTGAGTGTGGATATGCACAAAAGATTGGGTCCATTAAAAAATAAAAATCCCACATCAAAATGTTCAGATGAAAGTCTAACTTTCAAAAGCTGCCACAAAGTACTCTGAAATGCTGTTCATGCAATGGAATTATATCCCAGTATAATCAGAAATAAAATGGAAGAATGCATCGAGAAAGATAATAACTCAGTCCTGGGAACTTTCATTCATTTGTTTTAGATCTTTCTTTATCACCGTCTACATCTCTCATTTCCTTCCCCCCATCTGAGGAAGGGTCTCGGCCTGATAAAGGTTATTTAAGATGTCAGTTTATCTGCCAGTCAAATAGACATGCACAATTCCTAGAAAAAGAGTTGTTTATATTAAGCAACAGTTTAGCTGTGTAACCTGCTTCTCTGGATTAAAATCTCCAAAAATGCAGAGATTTCACATATTGTTTATATGGTGTGTATTAAGAATAGTGGTTCTTAAGGGGTGGAAGATTGCAACCTTCACGTGGTCCATCCTGTTTCGACTAATGCAATCAACTCGACATGCACAAACGGAAGATCAAATAGAACAAGTGCTCGTACAACTTTAGGCTGTGGACGCCACACGAAAGAAGAAGAAGTGGTTCTTAACCTTTTTGGCACCAGTAGGCGCATACATGAACAAAATATTGTGCGTGGTATATACCTTTGTTAGGTTCCTAAACATGGGCTCAACAAATTGATATGCTATTTGTCTCCCCTTCACGACCCCCAGCAAAGCCCCAAACGACCCCCATAGGGGGTCATGACCCCCAGGTTAAGAACCACTGATTTAGAACGTGACGCAGTACAACACAGGATCAGGTTCTTTGGCCTACAAAGTCAATACCAAAGCCAAGTTAAACCTATCTCCTCTGCCAGCAGCATATCCATACTCATTTATTCTCTGTATATCAATGTTCCTATACAAAAGCCTCTTTAATGCCACTATCATATCTGCCTCCACCACCATCCCTGCCAATGAGTTCCAGGCCCCCACCACCATCCTGTGTAAAAAACATTTCCCGCACATCTCCTTTAAACGTTGCACTTTTCAGCTTAAGGCTATTTCCTCTAGTCCTTGACATGTCCTCTAGTCCTTGACATTTCCACTCTTAGAAATAAGTTCAGACCGTTAGAGTACATTCAATGGGCTGGCTGTTTTCGCCAATGCAAAAATATGCTTAACTCTCCCTTCTGATAGCTCCTTTAAAGATGGAGATAAAACTCAGGAACTCAGTTAGACATTATGAATGAGGTGGCAATTCTGTTGCATTGTGCCACCATTGCAGCCATTCTATACATCATCGCTGAAGTCATCAAACACCACATTTCTTCATACAATTAAAAGTCATAAATCATAAAAAACAAGGTTTTTCTTTCTCCAATGCTTTCCCCTGATATTGACAGAATATTTCTTCACGATTAGCAAATTTGCAGATGACACAAAGTTGGGTGGCAGTGTGAGCTGTGAGGAGGATGCTATGAGAATGTAGGGTGATTTGGACAGGTTGGGTGAGTGGACAGATGCAGTTTAATGTGGATAAATGTGAGGTTATCCACTTTGGTTTCAAAAACAGGATGGAAGATTATTATCTAAATGGTGTCAAGATGGGAAAAGGAGAAGTACAACGGGATCTGGGAATCTTTGTTCATCAGTCAATGAAAGTAAGCATGCAGGTACAGCAGGTAGTGAAGAAAGCGAATGGCATGTTATCCTTCATAACAAGAGGAGTTAAGTATAGGAGCAAAGAGGCCCTTCTGCAGTTTACAGGGCCCTAATGAGACCACACCTGGAGTATTGCATGCAGTTTTGGTCTCCAAATTTGAGGACGGACATTCTTGCTATTGAGGGAGTGCAGCGAAGGTTCACAAGGTTAATTCCCGGGATGGCGGGACTGTCATATGCTAAGAGAATGGAGCGGATGGGCTTGTATACTATGGAATTTAGAAGGACGAGGGGATCTTATTGAAACATATAGGATTTTTAAGGGTTAGGACACGCTAGAGGCAGGAAACATGTTCCCGATGTTGGTCGAATCCAGAACCAGGTGCCACAGTCTAAGAATAAGGGGCAAGCCATTTAGAACGGAGATGAGGAAACAGTTTTTCACACAGAGAGATGCGAGTCTGTGGAATTCTCTGCCACAGAGTCCAGTGGAGGCCGGTCCTCTGCTATCTTTAAGAGCCCTATCTAGCTCTCTCTTGAAAGTATCCAGAGTCAGGGGATATGGGGAGAAGGCAGGAACAGGGCACTGATTGTGGATGATCAGCCATGATCACATTAAATGGCGGTGCTGGCTTGAAGGGCCGAATGGCCTACTCCTGCACCTATTGTCTATTGATGAGAGTTGCATAGATAATGACTGCCTTCCACTTCTGCCTACACCTACTGCCTGACTATCAAACGCATCCTATGTCCTGTGCATTCATAAGTTGTAGTGGAAAGGTCACTGCAGTTTAGCTTATCATATTTGCAGGACAGAGATCACCAAGTAACATCAGAACAAATGTTGATGGGAATTATAAGTTTGCATGCAGCAAAAATCATTTAAGATAAATTACCAAAGTAAAACAGTTATTCATTTGAGACATCCTATGCAGATTACTTAAACTTTTTAATTAACAAAGTTTACCTGGTAAAACAAACTGAAATTAAATTCCAAATAGCTGCAGTGGAAATAATACAGAACAATATTCCCAATGGGCTATTCCAGTTTTTAGAAGCGATTGCTGAAATGTAAAACAGACTTCCAAAAGGAAGAGGAAGCAACAATATTGTTTTTTCTTTCACATTAACTTCAATTTAGCTTTATTTGAAAGTTGGTTTTATTTGCAAGCCATATTATTCCTGGTTCACTCTGAACATCTGCTCATTTGTACAAAAGAGAAATAGTACCTTTGAAAGGTTGCAGCAACAGCAGTGATACATCTCAAATTTCTAGTTTCATGCCAATTCAAAATCTTAGCTCGTGAAATGAAAACATAAGGCAGGCAAAAGTACTCACCCATGCTGTGGATCAAGAGCAATGGCCCGTGGTTGATCAAGATCCTGCCAGAAGAGGACTTTTCGATACATTCCATCAAGATTGGCAACCTCTATCCGATTAGTTTCAGAGTCAGTCCAATATAGCTTCTTGCCTAACCAATCACAAGCTAATCCATCTGGCGAAACGAGACCAGAGATTATCACTTTTTGGAAATTCCCAGTTACATTCACATGCGTCTGCTTAATGGCTTCTTCACTCACGTCTGTCCAATAAATCACCCCTTCAGTGTACAAAAAATCAACAGCGGCTGCATCCTCCAGACCACTGACCACTACAGTAGATTCAGGTTTCACCGATTCTGCATCTACCAACCTGACGTCGCGCCGATTAGCAAAAAGTAGCAGAGGTGATCCTATGGAGAAACAAGAAAACAGAATTAATTTCCTACATTTTTTAATTCTGCTCCACTCCAATCCTTCAATGGCCATGCATCAGCTCATAAACCTTTCCCGACCTAGAAGTACCTACCTTGGCTTCCTTACTGGTGATAGAATTTGCATTCATTACCCTTTATGCGGGATAGTTTTCTAAACCAACATGTAGAGGAACCAACGAGAGAGCAGGCTATTCTAGACTGGGTATTGAGTAATGAGGAAGGGTTAGTTGGCAGCCATGTTGTGCTTGGCCCCTTGAGCAAAAGTGACCATAATATGGTTGAGTTCTTCATTAGGATGGAGAGTGACATTGTTAATTCAGAAACACAGGTCCTGAACTTAAAGAAAGGTAACTTTGAGCATATGAGACGCGAATTGGCCAAGACAGACTGGCAATTGATTCTTAAAGGGTTGACGGTGGATGTGCAATGGAAGGCATTTAAAGACTGCATGGATGAACTACAACAATTGTTCATCCCAGTATGGCAAAAGAATAAATCAAGGAAGGTAGTGCATCCGTGTATAACAAAGGAAATCAGGGATAGTATCAAAACAAAAGATGAAGTGTACAAATTAGCCAGAGAAAGCAGCCTACCAGAGGACTGGGAGAAATTCAGTCCAGCAGAGGAGGACAAAGGGCTTAATTAAGAAAGGGAAAATGGATTATGAAAGAAAACTGGCAGTGAACATAAAAACTGACTGCAAAAGTTTTTATCGATATGTTAAGAAAAAAGATTAGTTAAAACAAATGTAGGTCCCTTGCAGTCAGAAACAGGTGAATTGATCATGGGGAACAAGATCATGGCAGACCAATTGAATAACTACTTTGGTTCTGTCTTCACTAAGGAAGACATAAATAATCTGCCGGAAATAGCAGGGGATCGCGGGTCAAATGAGATGGAGGAACCGAGTGAAATCCAGGTTAGCCACGAAGTGGTGTTAGGTAAATTGAATGGATTAAAGACCGATAAATCCCCAGGGCCAGATAGGCTGCATCCCAGAGTACTTAAGGAAGAAGCCCCAGAAATAGTGGATGCCTTAGTGATAATTTTTCAAAACTCTTTAGATTCTGGAGGAGTTCCTGAGGATTGGAGGGTAGCTAATGTAACCCCACTTTTTAAAAAAGGGAGGGAGAGAGAAAACGGGGAATTACAGACTAGTTAGTCTAACATCGGTAGTGGGGAAACTACTAGAGTCTGTTATTAAAGATGGGATAGCAGCACAAAGTGTAAGAAATAAAGTGGATGAGCTTGAGGCTCAGTTAGAGATTGGTAGATATGACATTGTGGGAAGAAAGATTCTAAGGGGAGTAAGAGGCAACCATGGCTGACAAGACAATAGACAATAGCTGCAGGAGTAGGCCATTCAGCCCTTTGAGCCAGCACTGCCATTCATGGCTGATTATCCTCAATCAGTACCCCGTTCCTGCCTTCTCACTATATCCCCAGACTCTACTATCTTTAAGAGCTCTGTCTAACTCTCTCTTGAAAGCATCCTGAGAATTGACCTGCACTGCCTACTGAGGCAGAGAATTCCACAGATTCACAACTCTCTGGGTGAAAACGTTTTTCCTCACCTCCGTTCTAAATCACCTACCCCCAATTCCTAAACTGTGGCCCTTGGTTCTGGATTTCCCCCAACATCAGGATAAGGGAAGTTAGGGAAGGAATAAAACTAAAAGAAAAGGTGTATAACATAGCAAAGAGTATCAGGAAGCCAGAGGATTGGGAAACTTACAAAGGACAACAGAAGGTACCAAAAATGGCAGTACGGGGTGAAAAGATGAAGTACGAGGGTAAGCTGGCCAAAAATATAAAGAAGGATAGTAAAAGCTTCTTGAGGTAGTAGGCCCCCCTCGGTTATGACTGACGATGGGTGATGCATCCTGGTCGGATGCAAGCCTGGGCAATGTCATATGGAGGACATGCTGTTGCCCATGCAGCACGTCCCCCCTCTCCATGTCGCTGATCAATCCAAAGGAACAGCAGGGCCGTTACAGTTTGGTACTAGCGCCGTCGCAGGAGCTGCCAGAGTGAGGTTGTAGACAACGGCGAACTGCCTTAGGGGCTCTGACTCCGGATTTTCTTGAGGTTTACTCCTGGAGCCTTTGACTGGATATGGCCACAAGCCAGTGGAGGTTTTAAATCTGAGTTTTCCCTCTCCTAGATGGACTGCCTTCCCAAGCTGACAAGCCCCATGTGCCCGAGGCTTGTGGGGGTGGGAGCGTCTACCTTCCTGTGCAGGTCTATAGCACCTGCCCACTGCCTCGAGGTACGTTAACAAAAAAAGATTAATAAAGACAAATGCGGGTCCCTTGAAGGCAGAAACAGATGGGGAACAAGGAAATGGCAGAAGAGTTGAACTGGTACTTTGGTTCTGTCTTCACTAAGGAAGACACAAATAATCTCCCAGATGTACTCGAGGACAAAGGCTCCGGGGAGGCAAAGGAACTGAAAGAAATTTGCATTAGGCAAGAAATAGTATTGGGTAGACTGATGGGCCTGAAGGCTGATAAATCCTCAGGGCCTGATGGTCTGCATCCCAGGGTACTCAAGGAGGTGGCTCTAGAACTCGTGGATGCATTGGTGATTATTTTCCAATGTTCTATAGATTCAGGATCAGTTCCTGTGGATTGGAAGGTAGCTAATGTTTTTCACTTTGCGTATGAACTGCGAAGAGGATGCTAGGAGGTTGCAGTGTGGCTTGGACAGGTTGAGTGAGTGGGCAGATGCATGGCAGATGCAGTTTAATGTTGATAAATGCAAGGCTATCCATTTTGGCAGCAAGAACAAGGACGCAGATTATCATCTCAATGGTATCAGATTGGGGAAAAAGGGAAGTGCAATGAGACCTGGGTATCCTTGTGCACCAGTCACTGAAAGTAAACATGCAGGTACAGTAGGCAGTGAAGAAAGCTAATGGCATGTTGGGCTTCATAACGAGAGGATTTGAGAATAGGAGTAATGAGATCCTTCTGCAGTTGTACAGGACCCTGGTGAGACTACATCTGGAGCATTGCGTGCAGTTTTGGTCTTCTAATTTGAGGAAGGACATCCTTGCTATTGAGGCAGTACAGCGTAGGTTCACAAGGTTAATCCACGGGATGCGAGGAAAGATTGGAAAGACTGGGCTTGTATTCACTGGAATTTAGAAGGATGAGAGGGGTTCTTATAGAAACATAAAATTATAAAAGGACTGGAAAGCTAGATGCAGGCTAATTGTTCCCAATGTAGGGGGAGTTCAGAACCAGGGGCCACAGTCTAAGAATAAAGGGGAGGCCATTTAAAACTGAGATGAGAAGAAAATAAATTCACCCAGATAGCTGTGAATTTGTGGAATTCTCTGCCACAAAAGGCAGTGGAGGCCAATTCACTGGATGAATTTAAAAGAGAGTTAGATAGAGCTCTATGGGCTGGTGGAATCAAGGGATATGTTGGTGATGGCAGGCACAGGTTACTGATTGTGGATGATCAGCCATGATCACAATGAATGGCGGTGCTGGCTCGAAGGTCCAACTTGCCTCCTCCTCCTGCACTTATTCTCTATGTTTCTATGTTAGCACTGGGGCCTTACTTTGGTAACATATTTTAGGAGCATTACCAAGGGTAGGACATATACACATGAATGGTACACTCTCGGGGGATCACTGCGGAGCAGGAGATCTCACTGTAACTATTTATGGATCTATGCACTCTGCAATGCAGAAGGTAAAGATAAATACGGGATAATTGCTTTCATTAGCTTGGATTTCATATAGGAGTGAAGTTATGGTGTACAACTCTACAAAAGATTGGTTAGCTGGAAATTCTGTGGATTTCTAATCACCACACTACTGGAAGGAGGCGATACAGAGAAGATTCACCAGGATGTTGCCTGGACTAGAACACTGCACTTATGAGGAGGGATTGAACATGCCGGATATGTTATCCTTTGGGACACAGTAGAGGATTACATTATTACGAGTCAGTGGGCCCTGCAACTGAAGGTTCAGATCAGGTTTCATGGGCATCCCATAGCAATTTCTGCCAGAAATAATAATGCTTCAGATATATTGATAATAGTCATATATTGATAATGGTCAAACAGACCATTGAACACACAAGAATGTGAAAAATACATTAAAAAGATTGTTTAAAATTTGAGAATCAGAGTATAGAACGTAAACATGGTACATTTTTTTATTTTGTATTTAGCAAAGTGTCTCAAATATGAGAACGATGTCAGAACATTTGTATTGCACACAGTTGCTCACTTACAATTAAACAGTCAGGTCTCAGAATTTTAAACATGGTTTTCAGAAAGATTAAATCTTAATCTATTTGAGTTTTCAAATTAGATGTGAAAAGAAGCTTACAGGAGAGTATTCCAAAATGTATGATGTCTAATCTTACAAGAGCAAACACAACTAGTTTGTTTATTTTATTGAATCCTCTCCACAAAACAACAAGTGGAAAATTTGGAGGCATTCCAAGAACATTAGTTCACACAATTTCCATAATTTTCACATCCATCATGACCAATAAAACTTGGATTTTAAGTAAGACAACCCAGCGGTCCATTGCCATCTGGCTTCAGCAAAAATAAACTTTTTTATATGTTTGCATGAGTGATACCACAGTCCTTGTGTATATTTTATGTTATATCTCAAAGATACAAAGCATGTTAACAAGAAAACTCAGCCATCAACGTTACTGACAACCACTACCTGACTAACGCTCTTAAAATGGTTGAAATTGTGTGTATTAAGAACAGATAAAGGTTTTCAGCATCTATAGTACTTTAATGTTGGAGCAATGTCTTGTATGGCCTTTAATATAAAATTAGTTGCAGATAATGAAGGTCAGAAGGAAATTGCAATCGTGTAAATGGGATGGAAATATCAGGTACTCCTCCCTTATAATGATTCACTTAAAAATAAATCATGGCAGATCTAACAATACATTTTTAAAATACAAGTTGATTATGGTTTTACAGTCCTGGAAACAAGATAATTCTTGTATGCATAACAACACAAGTGGTATAAAAATCGAAATATTACATTGAAAATGAGAAGTTTCAACTTTGGCCACTGAAGTCTATGCAGAACAAAGGCTTGAAATAACTGTGATGGGTAGTGGCAAATAAAAACAGACATATTGTATGCCATTGGTATTTTGGCAATTTTTATCACTAGTAGAGAGCAGTCCGTCAGTTAAACTAGTGGACAAAGCGTAGTGAGCAATCATCAACTAAAGTATTACCTATATTTATATTCTGCATTGTGCATGCTCTATAATAAATAAGGGTTCTACAGCCTTTTAGTATCTTAATGCAAATCATTTCTAAAAATGTGTATCATATCCGCCATGTGTTTTTAGCGCCTACTTTAAAACTCATGCTCATTTTTAAGACCAATATTTAATGATGGATTAAGGGAGAAAGCACAGAATTTATAAATCAAAAAGACCTTTTTTCACCCCAAATAATTTGATAAAACATTATCAACAAGTAGTTGTACTGGAATGAAAGTGCAAGAAACAGCAGTCTAAGACAATGTAGACCATCGGATAGTTTCATCACAGCAGACACTCACCCACAAATTATACAAAAGTTATACAAATTATACAAAAGGTTATTCATTTCAGTGAAAACAGGCATGCTTTCAAGACATTACATATTTTCATTTCAGTTAATGTAGGGTTCCGACCTAAAACGTCACGTATTTCTTTTCTCCAGAGATGATGCCTGCCGCACTGAGATGCTCCAGCACTTTATCTTTAGTATAGACCAGCATCTACAGGTCCTTCCTACACATGCACATGAACCAATTTGGTAGTTTCGTGGTAGTTGATTAATACCAACTTTGTAGTTAATTATTTTAATTTTAATTTAATTACTTCAATACAAGTTCTCGGGGTGGGAGATTGCAACCTTCACGTGGTCTGCCCTGTTTTGACGAATGCAATCAACCTGGCGTGCACAATCAAATAGAACAAGTTGTCCTACAACTTTAGGCTATGTACGCCATACGCAAGAAGAGAATACAAGTTCTCCAGCTACCATGGTGAGATTTGACCATATGTCCAGATCAATATCCAGGTGTCTATATACAAGTCAGCATTTTAACTTATATGCTACAACAACCTGCTGCCAGTGGGAGACGGTGGATAAGTGGAGACATTGCCATAACTTGTACATTAACAGGTAAAATGGAAATATATCCCATGAAATGTCCGATAAGTAGCAATCAGAAAATTTAGACCAGAAAAATAAGCAAAAAAATCTCTGATAGAAGATAGTCTAGAATCGCAATCAACACAGAGTTTGATTTCTTGTTGATTTTTATTCACTAAACAGTAAAATTAATTAATAGAACAATATTTCATGGAGTCAATGACCACACTTGAACTGAGCTGAATGATTACATCTGGTCCATTGAAGAGGTTAAAGCAACAACATCAAGTCCAAAATTGTGGGGAGCTATTAGACATAACAGTTACCGAGTTACCTTCCAGGCAGCTAAGCCAAGCTTATGTACAACTTCTCATGTTTTTTCTTCAAGTAGTGCAAATAATAATATGAGAGCATGTTTAAGCAATCATATTCAAATTAAGGTACAAAGACAAAAAAAACATGCAAAAGAAAAATAAAAAAATTCTCCTGTGACATTACATCCAGTCAGGTTTACCAATATGCCGTAGTCACTTATTCTACCCATCTGCCAATCAAACTCTCCTTCCAACATGTATCCACCTGGCACTTGCCAAGCTTTGCCCTCTTGCCACCTCTTTTACAGATTTCTCTCCCCCCTTATTACAATCAGTCTGAACAAGGATCGCAACCTGAAACACCAACTGTCCATTCCTACCACAGATGCTATCTGACCCACACAGTTCCTCACCTTGACTGTCTTAGTATCTCAAAGTTTGAAAAATTATTACAAAGACAAGCACATTTGTAAGTTAATTGGCTTCTGTAGATTGTCCCTAGTGTGTAGGATAGACCTAGTGTGTATGGGCAATATGTGTAGGAAAGAACTGCAGATGCTGTTTTAAATAGAAGGTAGACAGAAAATGCTGGAGTAACTCAGCGGGACAGGCAGCATCTCTGGAGAGAAGGAATGGGCGACGTTTATGTGTATGGATAATAGTTTGTCATCGCAGACTCAGTGGGCCACAGAGCCCATTTCATGCTGTATCACTAGACTAAACTAAATAGCAGAGCCAAGATCACAGTGGGCATAGGGGTGGAATTCCTATAAAATGGTCCGAAACACGATTTTCCACTTCAGCAAGCATCAAGGAACGCAAGTCTAAAAATATATAAATTGTTTGTGTTTACCCTCCCCCCCCCCCCATAAATAATGAGAGAACAAATTTTATTCCACATCTCACAATTTTTGTGTGGCGACTTGTGAATTCTGTAAAAGCAAATTTCCATGACCTGAATAGCGGTAATTGAAGGGGTAATCAGTAGTTCAAACTATTAGTAAGGGTAGTTTATTAAACAGTTAAAAGGTCACAGTATAAGTACATCTTTCTTATTATGTTTCTTCCCCCCCCCCCACCCCGAGGCAAAAACCTCTGGCATTTTGTACACAAGACAATCTTGCAACAACGAGAGCAGTTGGACAAATAATATAATCCTTTATGTGGTACCAACCACTATTACATTTACTACATATGTTACACTGACTACATCCAAGACTGTCATTCAGAGGGCAACATTAGACATCTGTTCAACAATGCACTTAGCAATTACTTAAAGTAATATGCTGGAACTGGCCTTCTTCCAAAATCTTGGTTAGACCTGGAATCCAGACACTCACATACAGTCTCTTTTCCGGTCCTTTAATTATTTTAGTCTGAAGAAGGGTCTCGACCCGAAACGTCGCCTATTCCTTCTCTCCATAGATGTTGCCTCACCCACTGAGTTTCTCCAGCATTTTTATCTACCTTAGTTACACAAGAAAACTGTTCAAGAACACTTCCTTTCTCGTCAAGTGTCAATGTGTTTAATTGTCAGATGAAATGACAACAGAAGTGAAATACTTAAAAGTTTGCATGTGTAACAATACAGATTAATAAGTGTAGTACTAGATAACTATAACAATGTAAAAACTGCCGTTAGGAGTCACACCAAAGACAGTCCATAGAATGGCAGGGCCTGGAGAGTGTTGTAGAGCCCTGAAAATGGCATCATAGGTAGATTGACTACTAACTGCAGCTTTGGGTGCATTGGCATTCATCAGTCAGGGTACCGAGTATAGAAGTTGTACAATACGTTGTTGAGGCCGCATTTCAAGTATCGTGTTTGGTCAGCCTGCTATAGGAAGGTTGTCATTAAGTTGGAAATAGTGCAGAGATGATTTACAAGAATGTTATCAGAACAAGAAGGCCTGGGTTGTAGGGCAAGGTTGGGCAGGAGCCTTGGACCAAAGGAGACTGAGAGGTGACCCTAGAGAGATATATACAATCATTGACAGGGTGAATGCACACTCTGTTACCCAGAATAAAGGAATCAAGAAGCAGAGGACATAAGTTTAATATGAGAGGGGAAAGTTTTAATAGGAACGCGAGGCGGAACATTTTCACTCGGTTACAGCAAAGACAGTTACCACATAAAAGATTGCAAATTAAAGGCATTTACAGAGCTACGGTCAAAAATAGATAATTAAAAAAATGTATTGGGGCTGTCTGGACAAAATGGATCCCTCACCCATGTCTTCTGTGTCCCATAATTCTGCTCTCACTCCCCCGCCCTCCAGAAAAATTAAGGATAGAGTTCCCTTGGTCCTTGCCTTTCACCCCACCAGCCTCCTCATCCAACACATATGTCCACCAACTTCAGTGTGATCCAACCATAAGTTGCATCTTTTCAAACCCACCCTTTTTCGTCTATTGCAGAGACTCTGTTTCACCTGGAAAGATTGTTGGGATACCTGTATGGATGTGAGGGAGGTGGTATAGGAACAGATGTTACATCTCCTGCGGTTGCAGGGAAAAGTATCTAGGGAAGGGGTGGTTTGGGTGGGAAGGGATGAGTTGAACAAGGAATTGCATTAGACGAAAATGCTGAAGATGTAAAAAAAAAATTACAAAGATAGTTTATCGATATTAATATGAGGGCAGCACAGTGGCATATCAGTAGAGTTGCTGCCTTACAGGGTCAGAGACTGGGGTTCGATCCTGACTACGGTGCTGTCTGTATGGAGTTTGTACGTTCTCCCCGTGACCTGCATGTTTTTCTCCAAGATCTTCGGTTTCCTCCCACACTCCAAAGACGTACAAGTTTGTAGGTTAATTGGCTTGGTATAAATGTAAATTGTAGTGTGTGTGTGTGTGTGTGTGTGTGTGTGTGTGTGTGTGTGTGTGTGTGTGTGTGTGTGTGTGTGTGTGTGTGTGTGTGTGTGTGTGTGTGTGTGTGTGTGTGTGTGTTAGTGTTAATGTGCAGGGATCACTGGTCACTGCAAACTCGGTGGGCCAAAGGGTCTGTTTCTGCACTGCATCTCTAAAAGTGTCAAGGCAGGTTTGAGGGTTCAAATGACTAACAATGCTTCTAACGTGCACGTTTATTGCCTTTATGTAGACCTAGCACTGTAAATATTTCTAATTTTTCCATATTTCTTGAGCAGACATGGAATAGTTATCACTATGAATCACCTACCATTGGCAAAAACAAAACCATTGAAAATCAGGTCCTTCACTATAAATATCCTAATACTCACAAATTACTAGAATAGTAAGATTAAATGAGAACTTACCAGTTTGAAGTTTGATCTTTATTTTATGAGGAGTTACGATGAGGGATTACGTGAAGTGAGTGACTACGTGAAGACCCTGCCAGCACGCATGCGCGACATTCTTCAAAGCAGTGGTGTGAAATCACAGACAGCAACGTAGACTAATATAGTAAGATAAGAGAGAACTTCCATACCAGTTGATCTTTATAATAGAGGGTTTGGGAGCGGAGGGCACGTAATCCCTCATCGTAACTCCTCATAAAATAAAGATCAAACTTCGAACTGGTAAGTTCTCATTTAATCTTACTATTTTACTTCGGAGTCACGTGAGTGACTACGTGAAGATTTCAAAGCTCTGTGATTTCATGCCCTGGAACACCCCATGCTCACACACTGCTACGCTGGGATAAGAGGATGAACGTATTTCAGACATGACACTGGCTGAAAAACAAAATAGGTATTTATTCATACCAAAACAAAATATATATCCCATATAGGGTAATTATTTAGCAGAACTCAAAATCCTTCCTGCAAAAGAGTCAGGAGAGGCCACGGGTTTGTTGTAAAAACGTTGAAACGTCTTCTCATTGCTCCAACCCGCTGTGGCTAGGATGTGGTCCATGGGTACTTCCATCATCCTAGCCGCCAAAGTGGATGCTGCCCTGGTGGAGTGAGATTTAAAAATATTAGTGTCCACCCCCGCCGCATCCAGTACCACCCTTAACCATCTAGATATGGTTTGCACCGTGACTTTGTGGTGGGGCTTTTTGTGGCTGATAAGCAAAGCTTTCTCCGTGCCCCTGAGAGACTTGGTGACTGAAATGTAACGTGATATCAAAGTGACGATGCAGAGTCGAGTATCTGCTGGATAGGCTAGAAACTCTAACGTATGTCCAGACGATCCGGGTCGATCTTGTTTTAACAGCCCCTGCATATGAAAAATGATTTTGCCATTGGAGAAAGTCATGGCATCCAGATTTAACTTGTGCAGGGACTGGACCCGTTGTGCCGTGACAAGTGCCATAATCATTACCATTTTGTAGGTGAGTTTGTCCAAGGTGAGCCCTGAGTTTGGTGTCCATCCTCGCAACATAGTCAATACTATGCTGATATCCCACGTGTGGTTGTATCTGGGCCTGGGGGGATTGGAATTAAATATTCCTCTCATTAGCTTGGACACTAATGGATGTGATCCAATGCCCAGTTGATCACTCCCCTTGCCCAGATAAGTTGATAGGGCACTCCTGGCACAATTAATGGCACTGTAGCTTAATCCTTCATCATAGTGAAGGGTAGCCAGGAATTCCAGAACTTCCGTGATGGTAGCCGATTCATAGGTTGTGTTTGTTGTAGAGCAGAACACCTCCCACTTCCTGATGTAGGTCAGGTACTGTTTCCTAGTGGACTCCCTGCATGACGCTGAGATGGCATCTATTGTTCTGTTGGTGAGTCCGCATCCCAGAAGTGGCCGTTTCAGAATCTGCAAATCAACAGGTCCATGCGGTCATGACATGGATGGTGTTCCCCTGTGACGGGATGTATTAATAGGCTAGGTCGTTTGTTGACCCGAATACAAGGTTCTGTGGCCATCTTCTGTACCGCTGGGAACCATGGTTGGGTAGGCCAGTCGGGCACAACCAAAATACCCGATGCGGAGTCTTGTCTGATTTTTTGCAAGACCCGACTGATGAGGCAGAAGGGGGGGAAAGGCATAACAGAACAAATCCCCCCAATGTAGCGTGAAAGCGTCCATTGCTACTGCCCCTGGGTCTGGTTCCCAAGCAACATATGTTGGTAGTTGGTGATTTAATCTGGATGCAAAAAGGTCGATATCTGGTGTCCCATAACGTTCTACAATATCTGTGAACACTTTCCGATCCAATATCCATTCTATGTTGTCGTTGAATTTGCGTGACCTGGTGTCTGCCACTGTGTTTAGCTTACCTGGAAGGTAAGTGGCTGAAATCCAAATTTCCCTTTGCAGACACCAGTGCCAGATATTATTAGCCAATTCATCACATGATATCGACTTTATTCCACCCATATGATTAATACAAGCCACCACTGTGGTGTTGTCAATTTGTAATCTAACATGTACTTGGTGCATGTCTGAGCAATATGCCCTAAGGCCATGAAATGCTCCCAGCATTTCTGAATAATTAATTCCCAATGTTTCGAATAGGGTTAGCTCTTGTGCACTCCATCTGCCTCCACAACTAGTGGTGGTGTTAGTTGCTCCCCAACCTTTGGCACTGGCATCAGTTTGTAAGATGACCGAGGGATTTATGATAGTGATGGGTTTGGAACAGAATTGAGCATTTTCCATCCACCAATTTAATTCAATTCTTGCCTTTTCTGATAACTTCATAGGCCTGTCGAAATGGCCTGCATGACTTTTGAGAGCTATAATTTTAGCTCTTTGTAGGTTTTGATAATGTAGTGGTCCGAATTGCGCTGCGGGAAAAGCAGCCACTATCTTCCCAATTACCCTGGCCACCTGCCGTATGGATGGATCCCTGATGCCAGTAAGGCTCCTGCAAGCTTCTATCAAGTCCACCACCTTGTTCGGTGGTAAGGTGATAGACATTTGCACCGAGTCAATGGTGAACCCCAAGTAATCCATGGTAGTAGAGGGTTCCAACTTTGATTTATCTGGATGTATGATGAACCCCAGCTTTTGAAAGAGATGTTTTGTGGCTAGAACTGCCAATGTAGCCGTTTCCAAATTCTCCCCGACAATGAGGATATCATCAAGGTAGGCCATAACAGTATGGTTTTGTTTCCTTAAATAGGCCAAAGCTGGTTTCAATAATTTGGTGAACAGCCTGGGTGCTGATGATAACCCATTGGGTAAGGCTTTATATTGCCATAATTGTCCCATCCAGATAAATTTAAGGTATTTCCTATGATCCTTGTGTATTGGCACTGAATAGTATGCATCTTTGAGGTCAATGCATGCCATGTAGTACCCATTAGCTATTAGCTGTCTAGCTGTGTCAAAAGTGTCCATTTTGAAATGAACATACTGAACAGAAGTATTCAGTTCGGTCAGATCTATGATTATGCGGCATCCGCCATCTTTTTTATTTCTGGTAAATATATTAGATACGAACTCCTGAGATTCTCTGGTGGTTCTCTCAATTACCCCTTTACTAATTAGTCTTAATAGTTCAGCATGGCCCGCCGTTCTTTCTTTTTGTGAAAGTATAAACTTTCGGCTAGGCGAATGCTGGACCGGGGTAGGGAGTTCGTAAATGAATTCAATTTTATAGCCCTGAATACTTCCGAGTATGTAAGGATCAGAGGTAAAAGTGCGCCATACTTCATCAAACAAGTGCAACCGGCCTCCCACATAAGATGAATTTAGACAAGCAATGTTCCTGTGGGAGCCAGACCCACCTACCTCCAAGGTTATTGCCGGTGTTGCGGTCTTCGCCCTTGTTTCTTCTGTTGAGTTGCCGCGTTGTAGGGGTGGCGCATTTTCCAAGAAGGCCGGGCTGGGCCATGGCCTAAAAAAAACCGTTGTGCAGGTGGGCCGGCCTTCGAGCTTTCACCACCGGACGATCTGTTGTGATATCGCTGTCCGGTGGGTGTGTAGGGGTGCTGCCGCTGTTGGTAGTGAGGTTTGGAGGTACTGGGTACCTTAATCAGGCCTATAGCCTTGGCCTCCTCGTCCAGGTCTTTCACCTGTTTGGGGAGGTTATCCCCGAACAGCAGATTTGGTGGTTGAGTGTTACCTGGTCTGCATAACCCCGCAAACTTGGGGTTAAGTGCCGGTTTGATAATGCTCTTCCTGTAGTTATTTATCTCGTACTGTGTGTTACACAGCAAGGCCAGAGCATCCTGTAGTTCTTCCGGTAACTCTATTCCCACCGCAGTTCTGGCCACTGCCGTAATCCCGGCGGTCAAAAGTTTCAGGATCTTCTGAAGTTTGACTTCTTGCCCTCTAATCGTAGGGCTCATGTTCCCCCATATAGGGTTATTCACCGCAGGAACAGTCAGTGAGTTACAATTTTCAGGAGCAAGATACTTATCAGCTGTTGCATTGATGGCTTGCTCCTGAAGCTGGTTTGTAGTCATATAATTGATACTAGCTGCCAGCTTTGGGTGGATAGGTAGGCCTTTTTGAGAAGGAACTGCATGCTTGTTTACCATATCCAGTAACTCTTCTTCTTGCACCCCTGACACTGTTGGTTGTTCAGCCAACTCCCCCTCTTCAGGGTCAGCCCAGTTCTGACCCCCAATGCTCCCCTGCGAAGAGGGCGAGACATTAGGCAGTCCATGATAGGATCCTGCCGTGGGCCTGCGAAGAGGCCCACCGTGACCCTGCCCCTGCAAAAGCAGGTCACGCTGGAGCAATTGCTCCACCATCCGCTCCATGCGGGCAAGACGACCCCCGTCGCTATCAGCGAGCGGGGTGTCCTCGGGACTGGACCCAGCTGAGTCAGCAGCCCCGTCCGACTTTCGGGTGGATTTACCGCCCGACCACGGCGAACCTGCGGCCCTCATAGGCGAAAAGTCGGGAGCTGCAGGTCAGCTCAGGAGAAGCGGCACGCTGCTGGCTGCTTTCCATGGCAGCAGCTCTTGCCGCTGCTCTTTTCAATTTCTGCGACTCCATTCCTGAAAAAACAAGTGTATGTAAGACTTACTTTTCGGTGAGACTTACTTTTCGTAAGTTTTTTAAACTTACGCTGGAGGAGCCCCGCTCCTCCCGACTGTCGCTTCCGCATGCGAACGACGATATGTCGCGCATGCGTGCTGGCGGGGTCTTCACGTAGTCACTCACTTCACGTAGTCACTCACGTGACTCCGAAGTAAAATCTTAATTAGATAAATATTCTGGCTTCAAGAGAAGTCAGATGATGCCTGTTAAATTTATATGAATTGCCATCAGTCTCCCCAACACCTTTGCATCATCTATACGGCACAAGTCAGAAGTGTGATTAAGTATTTTGCATTTGCCTGGATGACTGCATGTAGACCACCAAAGAGGTTCAACAACATCCAAATACACAACTCTATACATTCATTCACTCCACCACCCATGTTCTGGTCATCCTGTGTACCATCTACAAAATGCACCGCAGTTATTTGCCCAAGTGTTTCTGACAGTAACTCTGAATTCCACGTCTTCTGACATCAAGAAGGGCAAGGGCATGATAGCATAGGAACATCACTAACTGCAATATCTACTGAATCTTACACCATCCTAACTTGGAGATACAGTGAACTCCATAATGTTTGGGACAAAGACCCGTCATTGATTCATTTGCCTCTGTACTCCACAATTTGAGATTTGTAATAGAAAAAATAAAATCACATGTGGTTAAAGTGCACATTGTCAGATTTTAAATGAAGGCCATTTTTATACATTTTTGTTTCATCACGTAGAGATCACAGCAGTGTTTATACATAGCCAGCCAGCCCCCCCCCCCCCCCCCCCCCCCCCCCATTTTCAGGCACCATAATGTTTGGGACACAGCAATGTCATGAAAATGAAAGTAGTCATGATTAGTATTTTGTTGCATATCCTTTGCATGTAATGACTGCTTGAAGTCTGCGATTCATGGACATCACCAGTTGCTGGTGTCTTCTCTGGTGATAATCTTCCAAGCCTGTATTGCAGCTTGTGCTTGGTTTGGGGGCTAGTCCCCTTCAGTTTTCTCTTCAGCATATTAAAGGCATGCTCAATTGGGTTCAGATCGGGTGATTGACTTGGGCCACTCAAGAAGTTACCATTTATTAGCTTTGAAAAACTCCTTTGTTGCTTTAGAAGTATGTTTGGGATGATTGTCTTGCTGTAGAATGAACCGCCGGCCAATGAGTTTTGAGGAATTTGTTTCAACTTGAGCAGATAGGATGTGTCCATACACTTCAGAATTCATCATGCTATCGCCATCAGCAGTTGTATCATCGATGAAGATAAGGCCATAATACCCCAATACCGTGTTTCACAGATGAGGTGGTATGCTTTGGATCTTGGGCAGTTACTTCTTTCTTCCATACTTTGCTCTTGCCATCGCTCTGATACAAGTTAATCTTCACCTCATCTGTCCACAAGACCTTTTTCCAGAACTGTGGTTGCTGTTTCATGTACTTCTTGTCAAACCGTAACCTGGCCATCCTATTTTTGCGGCTAACCAGTGGTTTGCATCTTGCAGTCTAGCCTGTACATTTCTGGTGATGAAGTCTTCTGCGGACAGTGGTCATTGACAAATCCACACCTGAATCTTGAAGATTGTTTCTGATTTGTCAGACAGGTGTTTGGGATTTTTTTTCTTTATTATAGAGAGAATTCTTCTGCCATCAGCTGTGGAGGTCTTCCTTGACCTGTCAGTCCCTTTGCGATTAGTAAGCTCACCAATGCTCTTCTTAATAGTAAGCGCACCAGTCTTTCTTCTTAATGATGTTCCAAACAGTTGATTTGGATAAGCCTAAGGTTTGGCTGATGTTTCTAACAGTTTTATTCTTGTTTCTCAGTCTCATAATGGCTTCTTTGACTTTCATTGGCACAACTTTGGTCCTCGTGTTGACAAACAGCAATAACAGTTTCCAAATGTGATGGAAAGACTGGAGGAAAGACTAGGTGCTGAGAGCTCCCTTGGACCTGCATTAAGGAGGCATTTAAACACATCTGAGCAAATACAAACACCTGTGAAGCCATGCGTTCCAAACATTATGGTGCCCTGAAATGGGGGGGACTATGTATAAACACAGCTGTAATTTCTATATGGTGAAACCAAAATGTATAAAAATGGCCTTTATTAAAATCTGACAATGTGCAATTTAACCACATGTGATTTTTTTCTATTACAAATCTCAAATTGTGGAGTACAGAGGCAAATAAATAAATGTTCTTTGTCCCAAATATTATGGAAGGCACTGTACCCTTGTATTATGCCTTTTGCAAACCACTTGCTCTGGGGAAGACTTGGAATTCCAAGAGAGTGACAGGTCGTGGACCTGAGTAAGTCCCCCTGGGGTGATGAATAAACTTGCTGAAGCAAGAACGGTGCGTTGTTTCAGTATATTTACTGAGGAAAGATCGAGGGGAAAATAATCCAGTTTAAGACTTCCAAAGTGCATTACTTCCAAAGTATTTCATAGGACGTAGTGTTGTAATAGCAGTTATAACACAAGGCCCCACAAATTATAACATGTTTATGATTAGATAACCTTTTGTTTAAGTTAGAAAAAGTTCGGATCAGGACACTCAGGTGAATTCCAGAGTTTTTGTTTGAAGTATTATAGAAATTGGACCCATTTGTGCATGCTTTTATGTGCGGATTGCGCTGGCTACCACTCCCATATGAAATTGCACCTTTTGGGGAACCGGCTCAGGCACTTCCTGTGTGGTTTGCCTTTGTGCAGCTGATGTTTTCCTCACCTTAAATGTACAAACTATAGGGCCTGTCCCACTTAGGCGATGCTTTAGGCAACTGTGAATCACTGTCGCAACGTGAAGCCGGAAATGCACCCACCCCACAACAATGTCCACAAGCTACCACCTAGTCGACGGCAAGCTACGACTAGCTACGTCAACCGGCGACACAATTCCTCGCAACTCGAGACGTCCACACAGGCGACAACCTACGACACTCGAAGTCAACCGACTCCCACCTGCAACAAGCTACGACCCTGTCAGCGACAAATTAGGACAACTGAATACTTCTCTTGACGCCGGAACCGTCGCTGGTTATCGCCAATGGAATTCACCAAGGTCATGACCCGGTGATAACCAACGTCACCTGGCGTCATCCTGGTGACATCCTACAACAACATATGACAGCACCTACGACAGGAGAAGACAGGCAACATCAAGCCCACTGTCGCCGAGAGGTTTTGAACATTTCAAAATCCAGCGGTGACAAGAAGTAACGACACTCGAGGAGACCGCTCACGACAATACAGGCGTCACCCTCGTGTCACACAGCGACCATGTGGCGACAGCCTATTTTTCGTCTGTTGCCGGGAAAGAAAAAAAACGCCTAAATGGCACAGGCCCTGAAGGCATCACAAGTCATACATTGCATGTTTCTTCCCTAAGAGGCAGAAACAGAATCTTTGGTTGATGGCTCTGGGATCACCATGAGAGGGCACTCAAAGTATCTGCCCTGCAACATCGATATCTTGCATACTGCAACTGCCAGCTGAAGTTTTCAAATGTCAGCATTTGGAACATGTTTCCGGTGTTTCTTTCCTTCATTATAGCCTCTCCCTGCGAGTATTCTGTGCTTTTGCAGTTTGATTGATCTGCACCTCAAAGTGGCTTTGCCCACATTTGACAAGAGTCATTCTTTGGGTCAGACCATTGAGTGCCAGGAGAGTTTTGTATCCCAGATATGCAGAACTTTACTCGCTTTCCATCCAGGTGTATATCCTCATCTCAATGGCAGCCACTGTACTTGGGGAAAGCCCGTTTATGTTCTTAAAAAGGGTTTTTAAACAGGAAACAATAATTTTGTTTCTAACCCTACAGGTGCAGCCTGACCTGCTGAGTATTTCCAGCATTTTTCTTTATTTTCAGCAGCTGCAATTTTTGACTTTCAAAGCTCTTTAAGCGCCGACTCTGTTCCCTGCAGCTCAATGAATGGTTCAAAGTTCCCATATAGCAAATGTGCAGCAGGGACAAATTCAGCATGTAATTCCTGCTGCTGGAAGATCATCAACTTGGTGCAAGAGGTACTCTGGTCTGCCCAAGTCTAGGCGATATTATTGCTAGTTGTTTATCCTATCGGGATAGGATTTACTCACAATTGGTAGAGTATCGGCAAAGCAGCGGTCGAAGACACCTACAACATTGCCTGGCCTGGTTGACAGCGCAACTCAGTGTCACAGCCAAGTCAAAGGGCCTTTATCCTTTATCAAAGGGCCAACATTTTTTTTTTAAATGTTGGACTTGAAGGGTACAGGATAGTGCCTAAAACACGGCGTACTGACTCAGTGTGGCCTACTATCTTACACTCTGTATGATTGCGCCTAATGTACAGTAGGAATGTCACTGAAGTGCATGCAAAAAATAATTTCACTGTACTTGGGTGCACATGGCAATAAAGTACCATTGACCATTAATTAGGGACCATCAACATGGCTTTGTCCGCTGGAGATTATACCTTGCAAATGATTGAGTTCAAGGAGAAAATGATTGATAAAGTTGATGTTATCGACAAGGATCACAGTGGAACCACAGAGGGTTCTGGCGAAGGTTTATTATTCCAGCTGGAAGTTGGTGACCGCTGGAGTTCTGCAGAGATCAATGCTGTGGCCACTGCTGTTTGTGATATTTATAAATGGCTTGGACAGAAATATAGATTGGCTGGTTGGTAAGGTCATGTGAGAGGAGCAGAATTAGGCCATGTCTACACCATTCAATCATGGTTGATCTATCTCTCCCTCCTAATCCCATTCTCCCGCCTTCTCCTCAAAACCCTTGACGAGTTAGTAGACAACAATAACATGCGTGGAGTTGTGGACGGTAAGGAGTGCTGATAGAGGGGTATGGATAAGCTGCAGCAATGGTGGGAGAAATGGCAGATAAAGTTTTGTCTGTGCAAGAGTGAACCGTTGCACTTTGGGAGGTTGAATGCAAGGGGAAATTATGCAGGTAAAGGCAAGATCCTTGACAGCATTGATTACAGAGGGATCTTAATGTCCAAATCCATAGCTCCCTGAAAGTGGCAACACGAGAGATGGAACGATAAATAAAGCATATTATGCTTGCCTTCATTGGTCTTGGCATTGAGTATAAAAGTCAGCAAGTCATGTTCAGCTTTTCTGAACTTTGGTACGGCCACATTTATTGTGTGCAGGTCTCTTGCTCGTTAAAGATGTAGAAGCTTCAGAAAAGGTGCAAAAGAGGTTTGCCAGAATGCTGCCTGGATTTGAGGGTATTAGCTTTCAGGAGAGGTTGGACAATCATGGATTGGTTCCTCTGGAATGTCAGAGGTTGAGGGATGACCTGATAGAAGTATATCAAATTACAAAAGGCATTGATAGAGGAGACAGTGAGCACATTTTACCCAGGATGGAAATGTCAAGGATTAGAGGGCATTGTTTTAAGGTAAGAGTTAAGGGCCTGTCCCACCAGCAGGCAACTCTATGCGATGAACGCGATCAAACCGGCAGCGGGGGCCGCGCGGAGGTCGGATGATCCCCTGTACAGGGCCATTCCCACCAGCATGCGCCTGCATGCGGCAAGCGCAACTAAACCGGCAGCGAGGGCCGCGCGGAGGTTGGGTGAGTGGCGCAAAGCGAGGCGAACTTGAAGCAAGTCCAAGGTAAGTTCGCCAGGATTTAGAGGGGCACACAGAGAGGGGCACCGAGACACACACACACATACAGGGCCACGGAGCCACACACATAGAGGGTCACGGAGGCACTTACAAATAGGTTCACGGAGGCACGATGTCCGGGCGGTGTGTAGATGTCGAGGCGACTGCGAGCCGACAAGCCGTTGCCGCGCGGGATTTTTGGACATAGTCGGTTTTTCGGAGCCCCGCGCGGTGTCGGGACGATCTCCGCACAATTCCGCGCGGCTCCGGCGATCGAAGTGGGACCGGCCCCGCGACGCCGGACGGCTCAAGCGACCACGTTAGGTCGCGCTACTCGCATAGAGTTGCATGCTGGTGGGACAGGCCCTTAAGGTTTGAAGGAGATGTATGGGGAAAGTCATTTTAGACAGAGTGGTGGGTGCCTCGAATGAGCTGCCAGGGGTGGTGGTGGAGGCACGTACAATAATGGCATGTAAGTTGGTTTTTGATAAGCACATGGAAAAGCAGCGATGGAAGGACATTGATCATTCTGGACCTACACAGTGAATGACAGGATTCCGGGAGTGTTCTAGAGCAGAGGGATCGACAAATGCAGGTGCAAGTTCCTTGAAAGTGATGTCTCATTGGCCTTCATTAGCCAGAGTATGGAGTGTTGAAGTTGGGCGGTTATGTCACAGTTGTACAAGACATTGGAGAGGCCACATTTAAGGGTATTGTGTTCAGTTTTGGTTACCTTATTAAAGGAAAGATGTCGTTAAGCTGGAAATATTGCAGAGAAGATTTACGAGGATAGTGCCATGACTCGAGGGCCTGAGCTGTCGGGAGAATTGAACAGACTAAACGTCCCGAAACGTCACCCATTCCTTCTCTCCAGAGATGCTACCTGTCCCGCTGAGTTCCTCCAGCTTTGTGTCTATCTTTGAAATATAATTTTTATGTTTTCACTGTACAACAGTTACAGTGCCAAATTACAGCAAAACCCAGCCAATATAGGCTTATAACCGCAGACAACATTGGTACCAGACCAGTGCTAGAAAAGGACAATTCCCTACTAGAGACTGTCAAGCCAACTCACCTTGACTTTCAACGGCATTTCCAGCACTCAGTCCCCTTCCATTAATGTCTTGAAGTTATTAGAATTTGAGAGTTATACATTTCATACCAGTTTGTTGTCACTTTAAAGCTATGACAGGAGGTGGCATGAATCGGTTATTATTTTTCTAGCAATTTCTGCATTACTGAAAGATAAACTAATTTTATATCTGAAAGATATAAACTATAAATATACAGTTTGTGGCTAGACCCTTAGCCGCATTGATGTACCAAGGGATCTAGGGACCCAAATCCATAGCACCCTGAAAGTGGCAACACAAGTAGACAGAGTGGTGAAGAAGGCATATGGTATGCTTGCCTTAATCATTTGAGGCTTAGAGTATAAGAGTCAGGGGGTCATGTTGCAGCTTTATAACCCTCTACTTAGGCTGTATTATGTGCAGGTTTGGTCACCCCATTACTGGAAGGATGTGGTGGCTTTAGAGAGGATACAGAATGCTGCCTGGATTATAAGGAGAAGATGAACAATCTTGGATTGTTTTCTCCGAGGCCTCAGAAGTTGAGGGGTTGACAGAGGTATATAAAATTATATAAAAGTATAACAGGCACAGATAGGGTATATGTCAAAACCTTCCCCCCCCCCCTCCTCCTCCTCCCCCCCGGGTGAAAAGGTCAAAAACTTGAGGGAATAGTTTTAAGGTCGGAGGGAGAAAATGTAAAGGAGATATGCAGGATTTTTAATTTTTTTTTAAAACACACAAAATAGTGGGTGCTTAGAATGCACTGTCAAGGGCTGTGGTGGAGGCAGATATGATGATGACATTTCAGATAGATAGGCACATGGATATGGAAGGAATGGACGGGTATGGATCACGTGTATGCAGAGGAGATTAACTTGTTTGGCACAAACATTGTGGATCGAAGGATCTGCTCCTGTGCTCGGTTCCATATTTTCTGTTATATGAGATTGAACCAAGCTACATCTCCTCACTTAATTAGTTTGCACTCAAAGGCGTTAAAACATCCTGTACATTTTGCACCTTCCATTAATCCCCATGTTTCTTTGAACTGCAACCTCCTCTTCCTCTGTAAAACCACAGTCAAAGGAATGAGATTCTGTTCAAAAATGACATTAACCACATTAATTATTTATTCCTTCCAGTTGTGGAAACGCTTTCAATCAATAATTTTTTTTAATCTATTAAAAAAAAACACGAAAATAGGGTGGATCAAGGGATGCACACATACCCATAATTACACACGTCCATTAAATAATTTAATTCAAAGCACACCAAGACAGTGTGTAGACAAAGGCACAGAGTGTCGGTGTGGTGCTCCTGGTACGCAAAGAAAAACAAATATTCAAGTGGTACAAAATATTTGGTCTCATATAGAAACATAGAAATTAGGTGCAGGAGTAGGCCATTCGGCCCTTCGAGCCTGCACCGCCATTCAATATGATCATGGCTGATCATCCAACTCAGTATCCCATACCTGCCTTCTCTCCATACCCTCTGATCCCCTTAGCCACAAGGGCCACATCTAACTCCCTCTCAAATATAGCCAATGAACTGTCCTCAACTACCCTCTGTGGCAGAGAGTTCCAGAGACTCACCACTTTCTGTATGAAAAAAGTCTTTCTCATCTCGGTCTTAAAGGATTTCCCCCTTATCCTTAAGCTGTGACCCCTGGTCCTGGACTTCCCCAACATCGGAAACAATCTTCCTGCATCTAGCCTGTCCAACACCTTAAGAATTTTGTACGTTTCTATAAGATCCCCTCTCAATCTCCTAAATTCTAGAGCGTATAAACCGAGTCTATCCAGTCTTTCTTCATAAGACAGTCCTGACATCCCAGGAATCAGTCTGGTGAACCTTCTCTGCACTCCCTCTATGGCAATAATGTCCTTCCTCAGGTTTTATGCTTGGAGCAGACTCTGGGTGGGTCCTCATCAATTATTCTTTTAATATACAAGGTTGGAGGATTAAAACAAATGCTAAATAAACATTCTCCAAGCAGCTTATAAACAGGAAATCTTTTTTTTTTTTAAACCGATTGGTACTTCCAGCCCTAGGATCCAAACTTTGATTTTTGGTATTACGCAACCAAATTCTGCAAATATGTGGTCCTTGTGGCCATCTGCAAGCCCCTTGTAAAATGATTGAGTGCCAGGAAATTACAGTTTAGTGGGATTCTGGCCCATTATTCTGATAATAATAGCACAATTAAAAAGAAGTTGGTTTTCTTGGAGTCAATGCCTTTGTTTATTGTCATTGAGAAGGTGCTGGGAGCCATTAATTTTCAATCAATACAGATATTCTGGTGAAGGCCACGACAAATTTGTTGGGGAGGAAATTCTACAATTCAGAACCAATATAAATGAAGGAATATATATAAAACTCAAATTTCCCCTTTATTTTACTTACAAATGAAGAAACTAACTATGGAGACCGCCTAACCGACGGTCAGGCAAACGCCTCCGTTGCCATGCTGTGAGAACGGAGAGGATGAGAAAGAGTTTCTTCCCAGAGGCCATTCGGACTGTAACCTCTTTCTCACCAGGGACTAACTCTACTAACTTACTGTACCACAATGTTTAATATGAAAAAGAATATGTGATTCTGTTTGTAGTTTGTTGGTTGTGTGTTTGTTTTTTGCACAAAGTCCGCGAGCACTGCCACTTTTCATTTCACTGCACATCCCGTATGTGTATGTGACAAATAAACTTGACTTGACTTGGAGTAATTCAGTGGGTCAGGCAGCATCTGTGGAGAATAAGGATGGGTGACATTTTCGGGTGGGAACACTTCTTCAGACTGAAAGTAGTGGTATTGGGGGGGGGGGGGGGGGGGGGGGGGGGCTGGACATAGGTTCTACTTTCAGTTCTGACCGAAAAGAGTCACCCATCCTTTTTCTCCAAACATGTTGCTTGTCCTGCTGAGTTACTCAGCCAACTGGCCCTTTGCATCTATCTTCAGAATAAACGAGCAACTGCAGTTCCTTCCTACACAAGAATCTAACCGTGGCAAATGTAGATGTTCCACCAACAAGGAAGATAAACAGAAATTGGAATGGAGTTGGAATTAACATCTATCGGCAGCAACCTCAGCCCCACAACCAAATCAGAGCTTATACCATGCTGAATGAATCAGAAACAGCACATATTTTACATCATTGCCTTAAGATGGCAATTTACATGATTATTGTTCACTGGGACATCAAATGAAAAATGATTTTAACCATTTCCCCCTCCCCCCCCCCCCCCATCCCCCATTTTTAAACACCTGTAATAACCATATAACAATCCCTTTGTTCCTCATCAGGGCATGTCTTGAGTGTATCTTGGAGTCAGAGTTGTACAGCATCAGAACAGACCTGTCAGCTCACCACATCCATGCCTACCTTTTTGATCATCTACACTAATCCCCAAGTCTATATCCTTCTTTGTAATGCCTATGCAAGTGCCTGCTGCTTAAATGCCTTAAACAGGGAATATAAATAACGTCATTACCCAGTGTACAGTTAACATTTAAAACCAACCACCTTAGATAATCGGTGGGAATAACAAATTTAAGATCTGAAGGAAAAGGATACTTGGGGAATACATGAAGAGGAATAAGGCGGCAACACCAAATAGCCTGTGGTTTTGCTGTAAATTCATTGTAATGATACCTAATTAAAACCTTACAATCTGTTGCATGATGCTCCTTAAAAGAGCCTCAACTGTACAAACCACTGTGAAATCTTACAAGGTGAGAGTGGGGTTTACAGAACGCTTAGAAAAATATTTTTATTTAGTTCTGTTATATTTTTACTTTCTAAATTTAGTGTTTCTTATTTCTCAAAGTAACACATTGATATATAGCAAAGCAAAGAATGGTTGTATCAATTTTAGGATTTGCGCACATTCTTTGTTGTTTGCTCATTTGTTTATTTGGAGTAACTAAGCTTATGCATAATATCAAAGTGTTACAGTCCATTTAAACTGTCTTAAATAAAAAACTGAAAACTCATGCATTCTTGCTCTAATCATTAAACTAATAGTTAAGCAACTAACCATTAACAGCTGATGTGTGGTTTATCTGACAGCCCAATATAGCGAGGTAGAATTTACCATAAAAACATAGTAGATGTTAATTTCTCCCAAGTTAATCTCTTTGGAACAAGTGTGGCGTCTCAGTCTTACCAAGCTATAAATTTTGCAGTGAAACGTTACAATGCAATTTCTTTTCAATTTAGCTTTATTTCAAAATTTTAGTTTTCAGAAATCAGTCTCTTTCCCATTATGTTTCCCCTTCTGTACCTGGCATAGATAGCTCCTTAACCTTATTCTGGTTCTTTCAGTTGTTGGAGATGCATGGTGCAGGAAGGAACTGCAGATGCTGGTTTAAACTGAAGATAAGCACAAAATGCTGGAGTAACTCGGAGGGACAGGCAGTATTTCTGGAGAGAAGACGTTTTGGGTCGAGACCCTTCTAGTTCTGTCATATACTGTGGTGCAGCATGCTTCATTCATCGACTCTCATCCCCATCCTTCTCCTCTTCCCCCAACTCCTCACTAATATCAGCTTGAATGTTCGGCATCTTTATGAACAAGTATATTATGATTATGAATTGACTGATCTGATAGCTGATGTTACTGTAAAATCTGCCCCCTTGTGAGACAATGCATGAAACGTCTTGCATTATACTTACATGCAACTGTTTTTATTACAGCAGAACAGACATAAACTTTCAAACATGGTTTGAGTCTGCAGAACATTTTGAGCTCAATAAAATGAAGCATTGAGTTACATGACTGCAAACCATTTTTTTTTTAAGCGATTTAATGCAAGGAATATGACATTCTCCCAGATGGATTTCTTTTCTCTTTTTTTCCCTGAGATGTTAGAAATAATTTACTAAAATTGTCAGTGACTACATTCCAAATTATCCACTTGTGCCTTTGCTACGAGACATTTAGTAGAACAGATACAAAATGATTAAGCCATTATCAAATCCTATTGAAACATCAAACACTAGTGGACACCGCAAGCATTTACAAAAAATCTAATTGTGATGTTAATTACAGGTTATAACTAACACAACATTTCTCGATTGCAGTAGATCCGAGTAGTATTCAGCATACCTGGTTTAAAACCTACACCTATGTGAATAGATCAGTTATGAAGTCAAGTGCAGCTGGCTAAACTATTATCTCTAACTTTCAAAAGTAATTCTGCTTACAAGGGAAATAGGAACGGCCGATCCGTCCAATGTGATTACAGGAACCAGTCAGTAAAGTTTCTGACAAAAGTTTCAATCGGAGTATGCCAAAAAAAAAATGAAAGAGACAGCATTCCTTTTCTTCTTTTCAGGTCGTTAATTTAAATTTCAGAAGCAACATAAATCAATCATGCACCTTTTGAACAGACTCCAACAGATGCACAATGTTCAAAGCAGCTGCACTGCAAATAATTTGAAGTGGAAACGGGGCTATAATTTTCCAGATATCATAAACAGAAAAGAGTTTTAATTTACATGCATTATTGGTGTTGCCAAATCATAGCAGGCATCAGGATCCGGAAATTACACCAATAAAACTGCTATGAAAATCATCCCAAGTCATTTTCTCATTTCCATTGACATAAGCAACAAGATCGCGTGATAGCACAGGGATCGGCCCTTCAGCCCAAGATGTAGGTATTGAACAAATTCCCTTCCTCAGCTGAGATGACAGGTTACTTTTCCCTCGAGTGATACTCAGGCAATCCTATTTTCTAAACTGCTCAACATAATATTTTTCATGAGGTTAAAAGGCAAATACATGGACAAATTTCAGAATAAGGACAAATATTTTCCTATTGGTCGAACATGTACAAAATCAGAATTATGATTTCCTGATTGAACAACTGCACAGGAAGATCTTCTCATCATGTTCTTAACAAATTTATTTAACAATCCTTTCTATATCCTATCCTCATTTCAATCAATGCTCCAAAAATTGTAAACATTTTCAAAAACATAGACGCTAAGCTCGGGAACGATTCTGCTAAGTATCCCATTTTCCCCAAAAAACAATCTGGACTGAGCTATTGTAAACCAACATTAGTGCTCCATGTGTCTAGTTTATTGGTCATCTGGACCAATAACATATTTGCTCTTGTGGAGGGGTCGAGGGTGGGTGGGGTGTGGGGAAGGGAGGAGGTGGGGAAGGGGGGGGGGGGGGGGGGGAGTGGTCGCAGCAGACGCAGATCGCACTGTGCTCACCCCGCATCTTCAGCCTCACACCGCAGCTCCTGGTCCCACTACAAGTTCACTCGGAGGCTTCCGGTTTAACTTGCTCTCTGCCTGCACGCTGCTCACGGACTCAGCCCCGCCTCCGGGGATTTTATTCACCGCGGGCGCCGGAAGGCCTTCATGGTGACTGACAGGCAAGAAGACCAATCTGCTATTTTTTTTAATGCCATGGCCATTATTACCAAAGTCAATATTGAATTCCATATATAACTGCCATTGTGATCGTAGTTAGCTATCATTCAATTGTAACAGTTCTGCTAGTAAATATACCCTCTCAATGCTGTTCAAGATGGAATTCTAAGAAGAATGGAAGAAAAGTGATATATCTCCAAGTTAGGATGGTGTAAGACTCAGTAGAGATTGCAGTTAGTGATGTTCCTATGTTATTTTGCCTTTCTTGATGTTAGAAGACTTGGAATTCAGAGTTGGTGTCAGAAACACTTAGGCAAATAACTGTTTTGTAGTGTTTTATAGATGGAACACAGGATGACCAGAAGATGGGTGGTGTAGGGAATGAATGTATAGAGTTGTCATTCAATGGGGTGGGAGATTGCAACCTTCACGTGGTCCAACCCGTTTCAACAAATGCAATCAACCTGGCGTGCACAAACAGAAGATCAAACAGAACAAGTTGTCTTGGAACAAGGGATATGGGGAGAAGGCAGGCACGGGTTATTGATAGGGGACGATCAGCCATGATCACAATGAATGGCGGTGCTGGCTCTAAGGGCCAAATGGCCTCCTCCTGCACCTATTTTCTATGTTTCTAACTTTAGGCTGTGCACGCCATACGCAAGAATACGTGTCATTCAATTGGACTGCTTTGGGCTGGATGGTGTTGAACCTCTTTGGTGGTGCACATGCAGTCATCCAGGCAAATGCAAAATTCTTGTGCCATGTAGATGTACAGGGGTTGGGGAGACTGAAGGCAATTCATATAAATTTAACAGGCATCATCGGACTTCTCTTGAAGCCATAATATTTATCTAATTAAGATTCTAGTAATCTGTGAGTATTAGGATATTTTTAGTGAAGGACTTGACTTTTAATGGTTTTGTTTTTGCCAATGGGAGGTGATTTGATACTGTCTCAACAAGTTTTTAATACAGTGGCCATTATTAGCAAAGTCAATATTTAATTCCACCTATAACTGGTGTGAATCCCAGTTATTAGTCCTTGCTTGAATCCCATCTAATTCTTACTGCTTGCAGACATGGACTGTATCATTTTCTGCTGAATTGCAAATATGATTGAATATTGTAGAATCATTTGCAAACATTTATTCCAAACTTATTGTAGAATCTATCCTTAGAAACACTTATGGGCCTGTCCCACTGTACGAGGTAATTCAAGAGCTCTCCCGAGTTTCCCCTGATTCGAACTCGGAGAATTACGGTAATAGCCGTTCGGGGTTCTCGTGCACATTTTTCACAGTGCTAAAAAAACGTCACGAGTTTCTGCGTTTCCCCTAGTACCTGCCATTAGCATTACGAGCCGCTACTAGACGTCCCCGAGCTCCGACATAGCCGCTGCGTACATTCTACATAGTTACCACGAGTTTGATTTAGTTTTTTAAACTCGGGAGAGCTCTTGAATTACCTCGTACAGTGGGACAGGCCCTTTAGAACTGCGAGCACGAATGGAGGCGAGTTCTAACAACCACAACTACCTTCCATTGTACTATTCTCCAGCAAATTGGATGATTTTCCCTGATTTCCATCAACTTCATTTCTACCAAAGCCCTGTCAAAAGAAGAGTTAAGGCCCACTTGGGCATCATTTACGCGTCACGATGCGCGACGCAACATCATTTACGCGTCATGCATGCGTTGTGACATGCGCATGGCTTAATTACGCATGCATGGAGCGTAGTGAAACGTGGTGAAACTAGCATAGGCAGTGATGCACGCAGCACTCCAGGATTTGGGGATTCACGAAATCTTTGCGCGCCACCTGCGTGACGCGCAAATCACGGCCAAGTGGGACAGGCCCTTTAATTTCTCTAATCTGTCCCTGGAATACAACTCTTTTGTTATATCCTGTTATTGCTATCCAAATGTTCGGCTATCGCATCTTTTATAATTGACTCCAGCATCTTCCCCACCACCGATGTCAGGCTAACTGGTCTATAATTCCCCGTTTACTCTCTCCCACCTTTCTTAAAAAGTGGGATAACATTAACTATCCTCCAATTGGAAAATTATCACCAATGCATCCACGATTTCTAGAACCACTTCATTAAGTACCCTGGGATGCATACCATCAGACTCTGGGGATTTATCAGCCTTCAGTCCCATCAGTCTATCCAACACCATTTCTTGCCTAATGTGGATTTCCTTCAGTTCCTCTGTCACCCCAGATCCTCTGGCCACTAGTATATCAGGAAGATCGTTGTGTCCTCCTTAGTGAAGACAGATCCAAAGTACCCGTTCAACTAATCTGCCATTCCCTTGTTCCCCATAATAAATTCACCTTTATCGGTCTTCAAAGGTCTGATCGGACGATTCGCTGCAGCCTCTGGATGTTGTGCTTGGTGGCCGAGCCAAACCAGACCATGATGGAGAAGGTGTGGACAGACTTTTACGATGATCATATAGAATTAGACCATCATTGCCTGTGGCAGATTGTGCTTCCTCAGCTGCCGCAGGAAGTACATCCTCCGGTGTGCCTTTTTGACTGTGGAGTCGATGGTGGCCCCCCCCCATTTAAAATCCTTGGGGATGATGGTTCCCAGGAACTTCATGTGATGTGACTGTGGTGTTGTTGATGGTGAGTGGGGTGAGGAGAGGGGAAACTCTACAATCAATTCCACTGTCTTAAGAGCATTGAGCTCCAGGTCATTGCGACGGCACCAGGGCGCCAGCTGTGTCACCTCCTGTCTGTAGACAGATTCCTCCCCATCCTGGATCAGACCAATCAGGGTTGTGTCGTCCGCAAACTTGAGAAGCTTGAGAGGGCAGTCAGTGGAGGTGCAGTCGTTGGCAAGGAGAGAGTAGAGGAGAGGGGAGGGAATGCAGCCTTGCAGTGGGATGGATCTCCCAAATCCCAGGTATTCAAACAGAAGGATTATACATGGTTGAGTGGGCGAGGAACCACTTTGATATGTCTGAATCGAGTCATTGCCAGGTGGTCTAACAGTTCAATTCTTGTGGTCCACTTTAGTGGCTTTTGAGACACATATTTGCTAGACCAATTAAAGGCAGTAGATTTCTGTCCTCAAAGGTCATTGATGAACCATGTGACATTTATCAACGACTTAGTAGCTTCATGCTGATTCCGGCTTTCCTATTCCTTCCCAAAACCCAACCAACTCAGATTTTTTGCTCAGCACAAAATGGTGAACTGAACCAGAGACCTTACTGGAGTGAATGATTTAGTCATACAGCATGGAAACAGGCCCTTCAGCCCAGCTTGTCCACACCAACCAACAATGTCCCATCTACGCTAGTGCCACCGGCCTGACATTGGGCCATATTCCTCTAAACCTATCCATGTACCCGTCTAAATGTTTCTTAAGTTCCCAATTTCCATATTCTGGGCAAGGGACTCTGTGCAGTTATTTGATCGGTTCCTTTTATGTTTTTGTACACCTCTATAAGATCACCGCTCATCCACCTGTGCTTCAAGGAATAGAGTCCTAGCCTGTTAAACCTTTCCCTATATCTCAAGTCCTGGCGACATACTGGTAAATCTTCTCTGCACCCTTTCCAGCTTGACAACATCTTTCTTATAACAGGGTCTCCAAAATTGAACAATACTTTAAACGTGGCCTCATTAAATTATTCTATAACTGCAACATGACCTCCAAACTTCTATACTCAATATTCTGACTGAAATAGCCAATTTGCCCGAAGTCTTTTTGACCACCCTATCTACATGTGATGCCACTTTCAATGAACTATTTGCCTGCAATCCTAGATCCCTCTGCTCTACAACACTCCCAGAGCCCAACCATTCACTGTTTAGGTCCTCCCATGTTAGACTTCAAAAAACGCAAACACCTCACATTTCTGTACATTAAATTCCATCAACCATTCCACAGCCCACCTGCTCAACCAATCAAGATCCTGCTGCAATTTTTGACCATCATTTTCACTATCCATAATACCACCCACATTAGTGTAATCTGCAACCTTGCTAATCATGTACGTTCTCATCCAAATAATTGATATAGATGACAAACAGCAATGGGACCAGTCTCAAACCGGTCAACACAAGTCACAGGTCCCCAATCCGAGTAGCAAACTTCCACCTTCATCCACTGCTACTATCCATGAAGCTAGTTTTCTATCCATTCAGCTATCTCCCCTTGGATTCCATGGGATCTAACTTTCCAGAGCAGCCTACTATGCGGGACGTTGTTCTGAAGAAGGGTCTCGACCCGAAACATCATCCATTCCTTCTCTCCAGAGGTGCTGCCTGTCCCACTGAGTTACTCCAACTTTTTGTGTCAATTTTTAGTTTGAACCAGCATTTGTAGTTCCTTCATACACACTTGTTAAATGCCTTGCTGAAATCCATGTATACAATGTCTACTGATCTGCCTTCATCAACCTTTTTGGTCACATCTTCAAAAAACTCAGATTTGTAAGACACACCCTCCCATGTACTGGAGGACAGAGGATCTAAGGGGGTGGAGGAACTGAAATAAATTTTCATTAGGCGAGAAATAGTATTGGGTAGGCTAATGGGACTGAAGGATGATAAATCTCCTGGGCCTGATGGTCTGCATCTCAGGGTCCTCAGGGAGGTGGCTCGAGAAATAGTGGACGCATCGGTGATCATTTTCCAATGTTCAATAGATTCAGGATCAGTTCCTGTGGATTGGAGGATAGCTAATGTTATCCCACTTTTCAAGAAAGGAGCGAGAGAGAGAACAGAGAATTACAGACCAGTTAGCCTGACTTCAGTGGTGGGAAAGATGCTGGAGTCAATTATTAAAGAGGTAAAGGGGCATTTGGATAGCAGTAAAAGGATTAGTCCCAGTCAACTTGGATTTATGAAAGGGAAATCATGCTTGACTAATCTTCTGGAATTTTTTGAGGACGTGACAAGTAAAATGGATGAAGGGGAGCCAGTGAATGTAGTGTATCGAGACTTTTAGAAAGCCTTTGATAAGGTCCCGCACGGGAGACTGGTGACTAAAATTAGTGCACATGGTATTGGGGGTAGGGTGTTGACATGGATAGAAAATTGGTTGGCAGGCAGGAAGCAAAGAGTAGGAGTGAACGGGTCCTTTTCAGAATGGCCGGCAGTGGCGAGTGGAGTGCCGCAAGGCTCGGTGTTGGGGCTGCAATTGTTTACCATATAAATTAATGATTTGGAAGAGGGAATTAGGAGCAACACTAGCAAGTTTGCGGATGACACAAAGCTGGGTGGCAGTGTAAACTGTGAAGAGGATGTTAGGAGGTTGCAGGGTGACCTGAACAGGTTGAGTGAGTGGGCAGATGCAGTATAATATAGATAAATGTGAGGTTATCCACTTTGGCAGCAAAAACAAGGGGGCAGATTATTATCTCAATGGGGTTAGGTTAGGTAAGGGGGAGGTGCATTGAGACCTGGGTGTCCTTGTACACCAGTCACTGAAAGTTGGCGTGCAGGTACAGCAGGCAGTGAAGAAAGCTAATGGAATGTTGGCCTTCATATCAAGAGGATTTCAGTATAGGAGTAAAGAGGTTCTTCTGCAGTTGTATAGGGCTCTGGTAAGGCCACATCTGGAGTATTGTGTACAGTTTTGGTCTCCTAATTTGAGGAAGGACATCCTTGTGATTGAGGCAGTGCAGCGTAGGTTCACGTGATTGATTCCTGGGATGGCGGGGCTGTCATATAAGGAAAGATTGAAAAGACTAAGCTTGTATTCACTGGAGGATGAGGGGGCATCTTATAGAAACATATACAATTATGAAAGGACTGGACAAGCTAGATGCAGGAAAAATGTTCCCAATGTTGGGAGAGGTCCAGAACCAGGGGCCACAGTCTTAGAATAAAAGGGAGACCATTTAAGACTGAGGTGAGAAAAAAGGTTTCAGTCTGAAAGAGGGTCTTGACCCGAAATGCCACCCATTGCTTCTCTCCAGAGAAGCTGCCAGTCCTGCTGAGTTACTCCAGGATTTTGTGTCTATCTTCAATTTTCTTGACCCCGCTCTGGGAGTAGAAGTGGGGGCGGATCCGGACCGCAACGGCCGTGAGCTGCGACCGTTTGCCTGCTTCTGCTGCTGTTAGAGGCAAGACGTTGCATAGCGCCAGGGTCTTGGGCTTGTCCCACTTTGGCCGTCAGTTCCGCGACAGGCCGTTGCCGCGTGAAGATTTCGTTCGCTACAAAAATTTCGGAGCCCGCACGATGTCGCGCACAACTACATACCCCTCCGCGTTTTTCAGTGGGACCGGCCCCGCGCGGCCATATGATGCCCGTGCGCCTCAACGCGACCACGAGGTCTCATAATTGCGTGCCAAGGACACGCAAGTGGGACAGGCCCTTTAGATAGAGCTCTAGGGGCTTGTGGAATCAAGGGATATGGGGAGAAGGTTATTGATTGGGGACGATCAGCCATGATCACAATAAATGGCGATACTGGCTCGAAGGGCCGAATGACCTCCTCCTGCACCTATTTTCTATGTTTCTATGTCTAAAATCATGCTGACTATCCCTAATCAGCCCGTGTCCATCTAAATGAGTGTATATTTTATCCCTCAGAATACTCTCTAGTAACGTTCCCACCACAGGCTTTTCCCTGCAGCCCTTCTTGAGTCGAGCCACAACATTTGCTACCCTCCAATCTTTCGGCACCTCACCGGTATTTAATGACGACTCGTAAATCTCTGCCACCTACAATTTTCCCCCTAGATTCCCACAGTGTTCCATGATATATCTGATCAAGCCGGGGAGATTTGTCTAGCTTCAAACACCTCAGGACCTTCAGCACCTCTTCGGCCATAATACTGACTGCTCTCAAAACACTTCCATTGACTGCCCCAGTTCCCCTCTAGAAATGAATAATGTTTTATCGTATCGTATGGCTTTCTCCATGGTAAAACCGAGAGGAGAAATACTCGTTGAGGTCCTTGCCCATCTCTTGTTCCTCCATGCCGAGTTGATCACTAAATCTCTAATATGTCATTAAACATTGAGGGAAATTTACTTTGATATGTCCGAATTGTTTCATGGCCCAAATGGCAGATTAATACTGTACATGGTTTGATAGCTCAACTCTTCCTTATTCCATGAGCACGTGGTACAATTAAACCAAAAATGTGTATCTTCTCATCTTTGAAGTGAAAATAGCATTTTATAGTAAAATATATTAAACGGATAACATGTTCAACTTTTTAAAATGTTTAAAGTGTAAGAGAGGCAATTCTGCCATGCAGTCTAATCGCAATGTCACAAAGTTACGACAGTAAAAACTCTATAAAATGCTTCTTCTGATTATTTATTGAGAACAAGTTTTAAAATGTAATACACCAAAGATAAACTTTCCTAAAAGCTGAGTTATTTTACAAATATAGCATTTGAATCGTTGGATCACACATATGTAATCTGCACATGTCCTTCACAATTGAATACGTTTATTGCTTCCTTATAGAATGGTTTATAATATTTGGCAACTTACAACACAAATATTCAAGAAAGGTTGGAGCATCATTTAAGATATTCATATTTTCTCATTTAGACATTAAACTAAATGCGTGTTTAGGTTTTAATCGGAACAATTAATTTTAAAATTAGACATGAATTGATCCATTGACTATTTTCCAATCTAATATATTTAAGGTTCATTGAATTGTACATTTAAAGAATGCCTTCCTTGTGTTTCAGGTTAATCAGTCACATCGCTTAAAATTGAACAATATCATTGAGGTACAAAGAATATAGAAAGTGTGGATTACACCGCACGTTAATATTAAAACAAAAGATAAAAACATTGTGTTCAAACTAAACAGCCTGGATCGGGGATAGCTCAGGAATTAATACACCATTTCTGTACAGTTTCGTGTGTACGAACTCCCAATCCATACAAGTTTACTTCTCCTGAATGTTCACATTCCAATACTTAAGTTTTAGGTTCACCATATTCGCTAACACACACTAATATAAAAAGGTATGGGTTTCGTGGGAAAACTGTGCACATATTTTAAACTTCTGTTGGCTGAAAATTAATCATTAACCAATACGATTAGCTAACAGTTTTTGAAACTCACAACTTGTTGAAATTGTACATATGTCATTTTCCAGAACAGAAATATCGCACTATAAATACATTCACACAGGCATACATACACACCGAAAAAAGAGGTGATCGTACTAAACCAAATAAAGTGGCAACAATCGCAGACGCATATATACTTGCTACTTGCTCTATAATGCCGACTCCACACAGGTCGAGTGATACATTTTGACGAACTTTTCAGAACACCACGAAGTGACACCCGACACGACGTCTTAAACGCTTGTAACCGCGGCCTTAGTATAATTGATGTTTTCATGTAAACGTTTTGCATATCTAATTCTAATTCAATTTAGCCAACACGCAGTTTAACATTCACGGTTCAAGCTACTAAAATCTTCTAAAGACCAAATGAAACGTGTAACCATCAGGACTACGATCTTTCACGCTTTATGTTTGATAAAAATACATCGCTTTGCAGTGCTAATGGTCCGAATACTTTTTTTTTGCGCTGCCACACGACACTGGAAGCAGTCGGTTTCTCCAAAACTTTCATTTACTACAAATAGAAACATAACGAAGCAACAATGCAGAGCCCCCCGGTAAGATCACAGATATAAGCAACACCCACCCTGTTGGACAACAGACACAAAACCTACGCCTACCTGTTGCAATCAGACAGTGACTGAAGGCGATCAGCGTTAGTAATAAAGTCTCCATTTGCAGTCGGAGGAGCAAGTGAAAATGTTTCACTCGGGCCCCATAGTTGCAATGTCTCGCCCCACACGCACACACACACAAGAGCGCCTTCGCTCGCTCCCCTGTCGCCAGCTCTGTCCCCGCTGGACAACTTTTCCTTCCCCCCTCAACCACTGCCGAACTCGCCAGCGGAAGCCCAGCCACTCGTTTGATTGACTACGGTCTCTGCCCAATCACCAGGAGAGCCCTGCACGCTTGCCCTTTCAAGCTGCGAAATCACTGAGTTGCAGCCGTCCAGTAACAAGCGGCAGGAGGCAGAACCTCACGCCCACCCTTCCCTCCAAATAGAAGTTCGGCTGACTTGAAGAATTTTGTCGATTTGGCTCTGTGCCACAGGACCGTCTGGAAGAGTGTCGCTTAAGCAGAGTAACGATTGCATTCATGTAAAGTTACTAGTAGTTTTTAATATTTTTGTATACAGGTTCATTTTGCAAGCGCGCGTTGATAATCAAAATATGCCTCGGGCAGCGAGAGTTATTTCCACAATTGTTTTCTTTTTGCACAGGCAGGTTTTTCAACTACCGAAAAAAAACATGGAAAAACTTTTCTGACGCGAATATTGCAGCCTGTTACTTCTCCCAGACATTAATGAGAGGGAAATACGCCAGGAATCGATTATCTATGTGGTTACTTAAAAAAAAAGTAGCCAGATACTCCAACATTCGCTTCGAAATGCAGAAAAAAACACTGCCACCAATTGGTGTCAAGGCAAACAGCAAACTATCTTTGTTCAAATGTGATAGGCAGCTCACCCTTGTATTAGAAAGTGGATATATACTGTGGTTATGGCTATTTTCTGCGTTTAAATGTTCCAGATAAAAGTTAAACCCAAAATGTCGTATCCAACTCGATTTACCAAAGTGTGAACGTAAAGTTTTAGCCCCCTCTCCATCCAAACTTGCACAGACGTGTCATTGCACTGATTTCTTTGTTTAGTTTACTACTCAATTTCAGTTTTTGCAACATGAGTATTTGGAAAGAGACAGTTGTATGTGACTTTTGAAAAATCAGAGCTTTGTCCGCAGATTTATTAAATTGGTTGAGTAACTGTAGATTAAAATCCAGACACTCTGCTAGATTTTCAACACTAAAAATTTGTTTTAATTCATCCGATGTACTTTCATGAAAACGGGTTTTTTTTTGCTTTCTGAAGAGTAGGATGTCTGATAGCCAGTTAATATGGTGAGTGTGACAGTATGACTCGGGCTGAGCCGTGTGATGTTAGATATTCCCCTTGGGGACATTATTTGAAACAATAGGGAATTATCTGTTTTCCTTATTACATGATAGAACACTAGTGTGTTTCAGTCAATTTTTGCTTACTAAAGAAAGTAACTCAACTTCAGCCAGCGTTTCCCTGACTAAAATTAGGAAACTGCTTTGTGTAGAAATGCAGCAAGAACTTGTCTAATCTAGAACCATTTGGCACGGCAGAAACCACAAGGAACTTCAGACGTATTTGTCAAACAACTGGATATTAAACTACATTGGGAAATATTTCCTTCATGTTTTGAGACTTCCTGGGATGCACATAAAAGGAATAATATAAATGGAAATGTTTTATTCTTCATAAACCAAAAGCTTGGTGAAAGAAATTGACTCTAAGGAGCATGGTAAAGCAGGGAAGAGAGGGGTGGAAGTTGGAGAGGGAAGCGATGTAACTGAAGACCTGAAAGGGTTAGTCCATGAAGGCATTTGAAAGCAGTGGAGGATTAGCTTAATTGCAAGCACGAATAGTGGGTCTAAGGAGATGTGCAGCAAAACCTTGGAGGGTATAAGTTTATTGCAGATAGAAAAATTAAATCTAGGGGTAATAACAGGATAGATGAAGATGTTATCAGTAGATGACAGCTGAGGTAAAGGCAAGTTTGAGCAATTTTATAGCAGTGGGAATGAGTGGTCTTAAATAATGTCAGCTATCCAATAGGCATTTTACTTGGCATTATATTTGACACCAAGACTTCAGACAGTCTGGTTCAGCAGCAAGGGAATGGAGTTTATAATGAAGGCCAAGGACAATATTTCTGATCATCCAATACTGGATCCAATCCAATCCAAGACAAACAATTGACATAATTTATCTTACATGCACCCAAAACAATTCCAAAATACATTTCACCAGCCAAATTGATGAATAACCTTTGGAACGGAACATAGGCACCTTTCACTTCTGAGATAATCTATTGTTCCACCTTTGAACTTGAAATTGATGCATTTTCTTCTACAGATGCTGTGAAAAGGTTTAATAGGTATTTTGGAATGTGTTCAGAGTTGCAATAAATCTTGCCAGTGGTAGAATAGTTATAAAAAGAAGTACATAGTGAATCTGTCTAAAAGTTAAGACTACAAGTTAACTTCAAAACATGCCCAATGGTGTCTCTGCCATACCAGAATTTTGGTGATGACTATCTGCGAGCAGTTAAATAAAATTTACAAGGAAAAGGACTTGCAAGGACATTTATCCATGATGTTTTTGTGAATTGACAGGTTTTTTGCATTGGTTTTCCCTATCTCAGCACCATTTTAAGGTGCCCTTGGCTGATTATTTACAGTGCATTATTTTCATTGTTCATGTACCTTGAAAGAATTATTAGATGTGAACATTTTGGGAGAATCTATCACCCTATATGCCTGCATGTAGAATAAAAATACCATTCATACCACTATATTTTCCATTTCACATTCCTACTGAAAAAAATTACTGAAAAATATAAAAAGCATTACAAATGATCATCCACCTGCATTGCTCTAAACCTGTTAGTTAGCTGTATCTTATTATTTATTTCATTTTCAAATGGGGAGAAAACTCTGAGTTAAGAAAGTTGCTCACATCAAAATGTGAATTTATGTCCTGTAAATGTCAATTTTTTTAAATCCATTTCAACTCGGGATTGTGATTAATTTAGAAGAGTATTTTAAAATGATGGTGTTTACACAATCCTAACCCTAGAAGAGCAAGTCTAGGGTGTGTATAGAAGTGATCGCAGGTTGGTTAACATGGTGAAGATTGAAGTGCCAATTAATGATTTACCTAGAAGATTCACTTCCATATCACTGTTGAGGTGCAGCTACAGTGCGTGCCATTTACAAGGTGCACGTCAGCCACTTAACAAGCTTTCGTTAACAAGCTGCCAGTTAACAAGCTACCAGTTCAAAGCAGCAACTTGGCACCACCTCAACAGCTAATAGAGAAGGTCAATAAACGCCGAGGTTCCAGCGACACCGGAAGAACAGGTACAAGTGATGCCATCCCATACACAATGCCCAATTAACACTTTCCTGTGAAATTGAATTACGGATATGCAAATATCAATATCAATATCAGGCAGATCTGAATGGTAGGGACAGGTCCTGAAACTGCATTGTTGAAGGCAATTATTAAATTCTTAATAATTATTAAATGTTTGTAGATAGTTTGAGGAGAGCTCACTGCATTGTCAACATAGTGAATCTGTCCAAAAGTTAAGACTGTAGATTGACTTTACAACATGGGCTCAATTGTGTCTCTGCAATACCAGAGACTGAATTGGATCTCATATTTGGAAGGCTTGGAGTATTTGGGTGAGCACCGAGTTAACAGATGGATGTAACAAGTAATTTATAAAGCCTATTGGCCTTTAATGCAAGGGCATTGAAGATAGAAATAGGGAAGAACTGTTACGATTGTACAGGGTGTTGGTGACCCTGGAGTCCACACCTGGAGTATAGTGAATATTTGTGGTTCCCTTATTTAAGAAAGAATATTCAACCATTGGGATCAGTCCTAAAAAGGCTCAGTAGATGTCCCAATCGACATTAATGGTATGGATGTGGAAATGGTTAAGAGTGTCAAGTTCCTTGGAGTTAATATCACTAATGATCTATCATGGACAAACCATAATGCTACAGCGTAAGAGGCACAACAACACCTCTATTTCCCGAGGAGACTGAGGTAATTCAGCATGTCTTCAGTGACTCTTACAAACTTCTACAGATGCGGCATCGAAAGCATACAGTTGGGTTGCTTCACAGCTGGGCTTGGGAACGGCTCTGCCCAAGACCACAAGAAATTATCGAGTTATAGATGTGGCCCAGTCCATTACACACCATTGACTCCATGTCCAATTCACATTGCCTCAGAAAAGCAGCCAAGATATTCAAAGACTTGTCCAACTCCAATCATTCTTTCTCCCTGCTCCTGTCCAGCAGAAGGTACAGAAGATTGAAAGCGAGCACTGCCAGACTTAGGAACAGCTTGTTCCCCTCTCTTATCAGGCTTCTGAATGACCTTCCATAAACCAGGGTACTGTCCGATTCACCTCTACCCTTCTAAGGACAATGGAATTTGTTTAAGAATCTGATGCACTACACTGATGAGAACTATAATTCTGCACTTTGTATCTTCCTCTTTGTTTTTGCATATATTGTACTTGAATTTGAACTGATTGTATGAATATGATATAATTTGTTTGGATGGCATGCAAAACAAAGCTTTTCATAGCTTCTCGGACTCGAGGCCTGTGATTGGCGGTGTACCTCAGGGTTCGGTGCTGGGCCCGTTACCATTTGTCATCTACATCAATGATTTGAATGAGAACATACAGGGCAAGATTAGCAAGTTTGCTGATGATACAAAAGTGAATGGTTTTGCAGATAGTGAAGATGGTTGTGAAAGATTGCAGCAGGATCTGAATCGATTGGCCAGGTGGGCTGAGGAATGGTTGATGGAATTTAATACAGAGAAGTGTGAGGTGTTGCATTTTGGGATGTCCAACAAGACAGGACCTACACAGTAAATGGTAGGCCTCTGGGGAGTGGAGCAGAGGAATATAGTAGTGCAGGTGCATGGTTTCTTGAAGGTCGACGCGCGGGTAGTTAAGGTGGTCAAAAAGGCTTTTGGCACATTGGCCTTCATCTTCATTGGCAGAGTATTGAGTATAGAAGTTGGAAGGTCATGTTGCAGTTGTATAAGACGTTGGTGAGACCACATTTAGAATATTGTGTTCAGTTCTGTGCACCATGTTATAGGGAAGATATTGTCAAACTTGAAAGGGTTCAGAAAAGATTTATGAGGATGTTGCCAGAACTAGAGGGTTGAGCTATAGGGGGAGGTTAAGTTGGTTGGGTCTCTGTTCCTTGGAACGCAGGAGGATGATCTTTCAGAAAACCTGCCCAGGAATGAATGATCTTCTGGAGGTGTACAAAATCATGAGAGGAATAGATCGGGTTGATGCACCGAGTCTCTTGCCCAGAGTAGGGGAATCGAGGATCAGATGACATAGGTTTGAGGTGAAGGAGAAAAGATTTAATAGGAATCCGAGGGATAACTTTTTCACACAAAGGGTGGTGGGTGTATGGAACAAGCTGTCAGAGGAGGTCGTTGAGGCTGGGACTATCTCATCGTTTAAGAAACAGTTGGACAGGTACATGGGTAGGACAGGTTTGGAGGGATATGGACCAGGCGCAGACAAGTGGGACTAGTGTAGCTGGGACATGTTGGCCAGTGTGGGCAAGTTGGGCAGAAGGGCCTGTTTCCACACTGCATCACCCTATGACATCAGACAAAAATAAACCTGAACCTATTTCTTAAGAAGAGAAGATTGATTTAGCATGAGCAGCAAAAGAAGTTTGATCTGTATTCTTTGGATTTTCCAAATCAAGGGTGACGTTATTGAAATTTGCAAGATATTTATGGGATGAAAGGGGTAAATGTTAAATGTTTCCACCACTGGGAGAATGCCAAATTAGGGAACATTGTTACTAGGTAAGGGGATGATAATTTCAAGGTGAGTTGTATAAGAGGGAACTGAATCATTAGTGTTCACTATGCTGAGTTGCGGAGTCTAGACCGTTTAAAAAGCATTCAGTTCATGCTGCCCTACCTGATGAACTGAATGCTTTGAGCAGAACATGGTGATGACACCCGTTCCTTCATACTCACGTGCCTCTTCCCAGGGTCACTTTTGCAAAGGTTATATCGGCCTTCTTGAGAGTGAACCCACGGAAAGCATTTGGCCCGGCCGAAGTTCCTGGCTGTGGCCTTAGTATCTGTGGCCCAGCTAGCTGGAGCATTCACCGACATCTATAATCTCTCCCTATTCCGTTCTGAGGTATCCACCTGATTCAAGTAGATCACCATCACCCCGGTGCCGAAGAAAAACAAGATCTCATGCCTAAACGACGAACATCCCGTGGCCTTGACATCCACCATCATGAAATGCTTTGAGAGGCTAGTTATGGAACGCATTGAATCCAGTCTACCAAGCAGCCTTGACCCACTGCAGTTAGTTTACCGCCACAGCAGGTGCAAAGATGATGCCATCTCCCTGGCCCTCCACTTATCCCTGGAACACTTGGATAAGAGAGACATATACGTCAGACTGCAGCTCTGCCTTTAACATCATTATACCATCCAAGCTCATCACCAAACTCGCGGGACTTCGAGTCAGCACTCATCTCTGCAACTAGATCCTCAACTTCCTGACAACAGACCCCAATCAGTGAGTCTAGGGGACAAATCATCCTCTAGAGTAACACTGGTGCTCCGCAAGGATGCGTTCTTAGCAGGTATGGAGAAGCAGGGCGGTGGGTCTTCTTGGCCGGACTTTGGGTCGGCGTCATGGAGCCGTCAGGAGACGATCCGCCAGCTGTTGAGGTCGGGTGCCCGCAGTCAAGGAGAGTGCTGGCGGTCGAGGAGAGCTGCCTTGCCCACTGAGTTACTCCAGCATATTGTGTTCTATACTGGTTTCCAGCATCTACTGTTCCTTGTGTCTAAACCTGGTGAATGCACATGTCAGATCATTGACATTATATCTTCCTCTGCTTCCATCTGATATATAATTTATGCCATGGAATGGTCTTCGTTTTCTGAACAGATAAAAACACAGTGGATATTTTCATATTGAGGGGAAGGAGAATGTACCAGAAGACATTATGATTGAAGAGGCGAGAAGATCTGAGAAGGATTAAATATGTCATACTCTAATCGCTGTTCCAAATGAAGCAATGGGGGGGGGAACATAGATCAATGATGGCTGAAGGACTCGGACCCCTTGGAAAGGTCTGTGGTTCCCACATTGGCCTCATTAACCACCTCAGAACCAACAAAACTAGAGTGGAAGTAGGGTCATCCGAAGAAAAGGAGGAAGTACTATTGATAATAATTGTTATTGCTCTGATCCTTTATCCCTGCTAGCCAACAGTTCAATTGACTTCCCTCCATTGTAATAATAAATCTGCACTGCTCGGAACAGATGGTGACATTTTGGAACCTTACCATCCTTACCAGATTCTTACAACATGATTAACAGCAATGAAGGCAGGGGCTTTGTTACATTTTGACTGTGCTGTTGTTGGTTTCCAATAAGGTCATGGCCACATATACTGGCTCTGATATCCCAAGAACCATCTGTTACTTCTCTTGTGACCTTCAAATAATGCAGGCACATTAAATGTTTACATAATAAAAGGATTACAAATGTGTCTGAATAATGAGTACTAGTGTGAAGGATCACAGTTGCATGATCATAAACCATGTTCACATTTATTGAGTGGTTTGTCTTTCCTGTTTATGTATGTATGTGTGTGATGTGTGAAACCCTGTTGGACACATGGGTTCCATCTACCAAGTTCCTTGGGAAACCTGCCATAGTCAGACTTCTGTTGTTTTCCCAGTTGGTATATCTTCTCTAATGCAAAAGTGATAAAAAAGACTTCCCTTCAGTCTCATAACATAAATCATTTGATTCAAAGAAGAAAGAGAAAACTCAGGACCAGATTATGTGCCAAAGCATTGTGACTAATTGTGGACACTGGCTTTTCAGATGGATATAAACTGAATGAGATACAAAGTGCTTAGTAACTCAGCAGGTACTCCAGCACTTCGCGTTTCTTTTAGTAGGATGTGACTGCCTGAAAAAATATTTAATAAAAATAACCCCAAGATTGGTGGACCTCAGTTATGTGAATAGCTGAATAAACTAGTGTTGTCCTCCATAAAACAGATAAGATTCAAAAGTGATTGAAACCATTTCGACAATATGGAAACATTTCCCGAAGCCATAAATTTAAGATGATTAGCAAAATAATACATTTATTCACAGACAATATCGTTATAAACTGGAATTTACTGTGTGCAATGGCAGATTGAGTCATGACTTTCAAAATAGAATGTGACAATTTCAAGAGACAAGTTATATAATGGAATTAGAAATCACAAAGAAAAAATGTGCACATTATTGAAATATGAAATAAAAACAGAAAAAAATACAGATATCTGATGGTATCCATTTGAGGGACAAACAAGGAAAACACATTGGAATTCTATGAATTCATCAGAACTAGGAAACCAGAGAGAAGATATATTTTAGGTTGCAGAGAGTGCAGAAAACAATTGATATATCTACAGTATGATTGGGTTGGAAAACAAGAGATTGAATGTTGCAAATAATGGTATTTCAGGCTGAGAAGGTGGTAAAGACTTAGTCCTGATGATTTGTGAAAGAAATATAAAAATGAGTTGAATGGAATAGAAATGCGAATAAAAGAATACCAGAGTAGTGAGAAGCGGAACACTGCAGTTGCTAGATATCTGAAATTACCACACTGGAAATAGCCCACAGTTGAAGCAGCATTTGTAGAAAGCAAAAGATAGCTGCAGAACTTCAGTTGCAGTTACCTGTGAATGCAATTCTTTGTCTCTGTCTTTGTCCCTCTCTGTCTTTGTCCTATTACACTGTTTCAGTGAAGCCTGAATCCAGGAAAAGCATCACATCTTCTATTAGGGATCAATAGGAAATTCTGCAATTTCAGCTTTGCCAGACTATATAACTGTTAGATTTGTTGAAAGCTGGTTAGACTGTAATATTAAAGGTCCTGATCTGAAACATCACCTATCCATGTTCTCCAGAGATGCTGCCTGACCTGCTGAGTTACTTCAGCACTTTGACCTTTTGTGTTTTAACCAGCATCGGCAGTTCTTTGCTTCTGTAATTTTAACCTATTAGAAACACATTTGCTTTGTTTTTTATACCCCTCCCATTCTCAACTATTATACCCCTCCCATTCTCAACAAACAAAATGTGCTTGTTTTCTAGTTGATTCTAGTCCTGATGAAGGGTTTTGTTTCGGAAAGAACTGAAGATGCTGGTTTAAATCGAAGGTAGACACAAAATGCCTTCATGGACATTAGGAAGTCATTTGTATAAGTCCCCCATGGTAGGCTGATTGAGAAGGTTAAGATGAACATTATTCATGGTAATTTGGTTGTATGTATTCAGAACTGGCTTATTATTAGAAGGCAAAGGGTTGTGATGGAAGGGTGTTATACTGGCTGGAAATCTATCACCAGTGAAATTCTGCAGTAATTTATGCTGGGGCCTCTATAATAATATATATAAATGACTTGGACATAAATGTAGATGGGTTGGTTAGTAAGTTTGCTTATTACACCAAGATTGCTGGAGTTGTGGACTGTGAGGAAGGCTGTCATAGATTAGCCGGTTATAGATTAGCTACCGAAATGGGCAGAATACAAGAGAAATGAAGGTTAATCCGAGCAAGTGTGAGACGTTGCATTTTGGGAGATCAAATGTAAGGGGAAAGAATAGAGTTAATGGCAAGACCCTCATCAGCATTAATGTACAGAGGGGTCTTCAGGTCTAAGTCCATAGTTTCCTGAAAGTAGCTACGTAAGTAGATAGAGTGGTAAAGGCGTGTAGTATGCTTGCCTTCGTCGGTCAGGGCATTGTGTATAAGAGTGGGAAAATCATGAAAGTGGGATAACAGAACTAGTGTGACTGGGTGATCTATGGTAAGCATGGACTCCGTGGACCAATTATATCTTTCAATCAATGAAGGTTCTGGTTAGGCCACATTTGGAATATTGTATACTGTTCTGATCACCCCATCGCAGGAAGGATGTGGAGGCTTTGGAGAGAGAGCAGCCTTGGATTTTTTTCTCTCTGGAGTGCTGAACATTTCGCTCTGGAGTGCTGATAGAAATATATACAATTACGAGAGATATAGATAGAGTGGACACTCAGAACATTTTTCTGTGAATGGAAATGTCAAAAACTAGAGGCCACAGCTTTAAGGTGAGATGGGCAAAGTTTATAGTCATACATACAGCCTGGAAACAGGCCCTTCGGCCCAATTTGCCCATAGCGATTTGTCCCATATACACTTGTCCCACCTGCCTGCATTTGGCCCATATCCCTCTAAACCTATCCTATCCATGTACATGTATAAATGTTTCTTAAACATTGTAATTGTATCTACCTCAATTACTTTCTCTGCAGTTTTTTCCAGACACCCTCCACCCTTTGTGTGAAAAAAAAAGTCACCCCTCAGGTTCCTATTAAATCTTTCCCCCACTTTATATAGGTATGTTACAAAACTTACCTTGAGCAGCGCTGCAGTTCTGCCGCTCCCCGTGTGCGTGACTTTGGCGCCTTTCAGAGCGGGGCGGGCTTAAAGTGCCGTTTTTCAACAGACAGGGAAAATCGATCCATGTCGGGCGATTTCGTTGCGGAAGAAAAATCGCTCCGACATTTCATTCATGAAGGTATTTTTAAATTACGCTAGGTTATTTATTAACTAGAGTAATTTAAAAATCCTTTCAAAAGCCGTGAGAGCCGACAGCGGGAAGGATTTTGCGTAGGGGAGAAAAAAAGGTGCACAGTTTATTTTTATATTAAAAGTTGGTTTTTATGAAGGCTTTAATCATATTTTCATGTTGCGAAATGGGGTCCAAAAAAATGTATGAACCAACAGTATTTTTCCTCCCGACTTCACCGCAAACCGCAACGTTCCAATCCACCGCATTCCACTAAAACCCACTCGCTAGTTGATTTAAATGGCCATTAATTTACAGGCATTAAACACTAAATTCCTTCCATTTTGCCTAGAAATTAATGAAAATGAGATTTAAAAATTATGTTATATTGTGGATTATTATGTGAATGTTATTTGGACACTTAGGCAATTAAATTTTTTTAAATCTTTTCTTAAGAAATGGATAAAATGTTTAGATCTACTCATTGAATTTTGTAATTAGCTACAATTAGATAACTAATTATATGCTTTAATTTCAGGTCATCCATGTAAGATTTCTTTCAGAATGCTTCAATCTATAATAACTGAAAATTTCATTGAGTACTCTTAATTTTTAAGAAAGATATGGGCTTTTAACTGTTCTAGATCACAGCTTTTGAGTTAAGTCAATTGAAAGGCAATGGGGAACAAGATGCTAATTTCTGAGTATGAAAATGGTCATAACTTTCTTAATACTGAAGATATGAAAGTGAATTGGGTGTCAAATTAAACTTCTTTTTATGCTTTATCTGATGGGATAAATTGCAGACTTGATTTTTAAAATCTCAAAATTTTGTAACATTGCTACTTTATAGGTGATGTGTGGGGCAAAGATTTTACCCTCGTAATTTTCTTCTTATCGAGTCCAAATCACAAGATGAGAAATTGTTCAGCCAGGGCTGAACACACTTCTCGGCATCTGCATACAATGGTGTCTATCTTGCGCTTCTTGTGCGTGGTGGTGGAAACAGGGACGCAAAGTGAACACTCTTTCCTTGACCCTACCCTCGTAATTACGGACCTCTTTATAATGGATTTTGTTTCTAGCCGATGGAGTGTCCCCACAATAATCAGACACCACTGTCTCTTTAAGAACACAGGCTGCTAGTTACATAGCAGGAGGTAATTGAAATTGACAAGCAATTGCTTAGATCGATACTTGTGCAATAATACTCTTAAACAATTTAACAAACACCCCTCAGTATTTTTAGCTTGCAGTTAACAAAAATATTTTTTTATCTGTTGAAAATAACTTTATACTGTATTTGGAAACAACTTGTTGTTTCAAGGAGTGACCACTGGGTGGTTGGAGGGAATCACTGACAGTTACAGTGGACAATCAGCAATAAAGGACACCATTCCCCCGCCACTCCTACCCCATTCCCCCACCGCCATGGTCCGTTATAACGAGGGTTAGCTGTACATTAATATGCAGAAAATTGAGAGACATGGATCATGTGCAAAGGAGATGAGATTAGTTTATCTTGGCATTATGTTGGGTACAGACATTGTGGGCCGATGTGCCTATTCCTGTGCTGTTCTGTTGTATATTAATGAGCAAATGAGAATCACTGGATTGTTCCATGCCCTCTTGATTGAATAGCTTCCTGTGCTGTAATGATTCTATATGAGATAATTTAAGTTAAAATATTATAGGCCAAAGTTTTTTAACTGTTTGAAATTATATTGTGCCAGGTGGCGTCCACTTGCAGGTAACAAAGATGCTGTTTGAAGATCAAAATATCATATCCTGCATGTGCACATCATTTCACAAATCAAATTGGTGACCATATTACTGCATGCAATGATTATTTACCAGAAGCATGTAGAGGTGGAAGATTGCAACCTTCACGTGGTCCGCCCTGTTTCGACTAATGCAATCAATCTGGCGTGCACAATCAAATAAGATCAAATAGAACAATTTGTCCTACAACTTTAGGCTGTGCACGCTATATGCAAGAAGAAGAAGAAGAAGCATGTAGAGCTGTTGAACACAATGGATAGCATTTTGGTACTCTGCACTCAAACATCCTATCTTAATATAGCTGTCCCCAAGTTCATAAGTCACAGGGGCAGAATTAGGCCATTTGCCCCATAGTGTCTGCTCTGCCATTCTATCATGACTGATCTATCTTTCCCTCTCAACCCCATTCTCCTGCCTTCTTCCGGTAATCCCTGACACCCTTACTAATCTGTAAGAATCTTTCAATTTCTACCTTAAAAATACCGAATTGCTTGGCCTCCACACCTGTCAGTGGCAATAAATTCCACAGATTCACCACCCTGCCTAAATAAATTGCTCCTCATCTCCTTTTTAAAAGTACGGCCTTTTATTCTGTGACAGCGCTCTCTGATCTTGGACTCTCCACTAGTAGAAACATCCTTTCCACACCTCTTCTATCCAGACCTTTCACTATTTGGTAAAATTCAATGAGGTGTCTCTTCATCCTTCTAAACTTCAGCGAGTACAGAACCATTGCCATCAAAAACTCACGTTAACCCAGCCATCCCCAGGATGATTCTCATAAACCTCTTCTGAACCCTCTTCACCACCAGATCATCCTTCCTCAGATATGGGACTCAAAACTGCTCACAATACTCCAAAGCAATCTGACCAGTGCATTACATCCCTGTTTTGATATTCTAGTCCTCTCCAAATAAATGCTAATATTGCATTTGCCTTCCTTACTACCAATTCAACCTGCAAATTAACCTTTTAGAAATCCTGCACCAGCACTCCCAAGTCCCTTTGCACCTCTGATTTAGAATTCTCTCCCCATTTATAAAATAGTCTACGCCTTTATTCCTACTACCAAAATGCTATGACTGCACACTTTGCTACGCTGATTTTCCATCAGCCATTTCTTTGCCCATTCTCCCAAACTGTTCAAGACCTTCTGCAAAGTCTCTGCTTTCCCTACACTACCTGCCCCTCTAACTATCTTCATATCATCTACAAATTTGGTAAACACAGTTTTAGCAGTGCTCATCAAGATCATTTAAAGGAATCATCAACTACTCACAAATATATTGTTGGATAAATTACTCCATAGGTTTCTGATAGACAATGGAGCCCCTAGACCATGACTGTGAGAATGGGCAATGGCAATGCATACTAAGACAACTGCAAGAAGTGGGAGGAGGAACAAGAAGAAGGGAGATTGCACCTCAGACAGGGAGTTGTCTGCCTGGGCTGTACATGAAAAATCTTTTGAAAATGATTCTACTAACCAACATTTCAATTTCCCCCTCACCCATTCAAACACAATCTTATGTTTTTTTTAATTAATCACCAAATCATCCTGTTACCTATAACACAAAAATAGAGCCAAAACAAAATAATATTCCAAACCAAAATTATAAATTGAATCTATCACAATTGCTAAAGAAAGTAATTAATTATTTTTGGAGCAGTTTTTAGTTTAGAGATACAGCATTGGCCAACCGAGTGTACGTCGGCCATTGATCACCCATTCACACCAGTCTATATTACACCGGGCAATGTGCAGAGGCCTATTAACCTATAAACCTGCACATCTTTGGGATGTGGGAGGAAACCAGAGCACCCAAGAAGACCCATGTGTCACAGGGAGAGTGTACAAATTCCATACAGATGACACCAGAGGTTCGGATCGAACCTTGGTCTCTGGCACTGAGAGGCAGCAACTGTACCACCTAAAGCCACTGTGCTACCCTTATTGTGTTGTTTTGTTTATTTGCGGCCCTCGTTTTGTTTGTTGTTGAAGTTGCATTTCATCTCTTTTCCATGCACTCTTGCAGATCTGTAGTGATGCATGAAAGGGGATTTTAGATTCTAGGGACTTTGGTATCAGTTCTTGGAAATGGGAGACCAATACAAGCTCTTAAAGTTGCACTTCAATGGTGTTGGACCAAAATTCTTTTGGGGAGGTTAATTAATGTTGTGAAGAATTATTCAAACTTTGGGAAAGAGAGCAGGATAAGACCACCGCAGCAACAAGCAGATACTGAGGAAAAAAACAGCAGAAAACATGGAAATAAATTGAGTAAATGTGCAAAGTAGGCCAGCATGTTGTTGGAATGCGTGTGTGTTAAATAAGGAGTGTTACAAATTAAGTTTGACAAGTCACAGTTGTAAAATGCCACAAACAATTATACTGTCGTGGCTTTAATGCGAATGTGGCTTAAACATCGGCAGGGGATGACAGTTAACTATTCCTGGGCACAAAGTGTTCATGAGGAAGAGATGGGGAATAAAGGGTGGGTTTGGTGCAAGTTGGGGAGAAAATGTATGGGTTGTAGTATTGATCAAAGGTTAAATTCATAGATCTTGCAGACATTTCAAAACTGAATCTATTGAGTTAGAGTTAGATGAAGAGAACCAGTTATATTGCTGGTTGTTTAGCACAGACATGCAGGTAGTGAAAAGAAGGCAGTGGAGCAAATCAATAGGGAGGTGTCAATGACTAAAAAAATAATATGCCAGCAGATCTACAGTTAATCTAATGCATACTGAAGGTAAACAGAATTCTTCAACATGTATAGGGAACATTATTTATTCCTTGTGTTTCTAGAGATAAGAAGACAGACAAGGAGATAAGAAACATTCTCTTTAGTTCTGCAGAATGGAGTAAGTGGAATGGATTTCAATCAAAGAATGTAGTAATAGCAATAAGAGACAATAATATAACAACATGAAAATACCCAGGTGAAAGATAGCTAACTTTGGTGATTTGAGAGCTTAGGACTGATAGTTTGTATAATATAAGGACTCAAAATTCTGGTTTAACTCAGCGGTTCATGCAGCATTACTGGTGGTGGCCCGTCGTAGACGACAATAGCATGATTGTGTGGTCTCATGTCTTGTGGCATCGAATGTGGCTCAATGGCAAATGGTATGTTAGCGTTCATAGCGAAAGGATTTGAGTATAGGAGCAGGGAGGTTCTACTGTAGTTGTACAGGGTTTTGGTGAGACCACACCTGGAGTGTTGCGTACAGTTTTGGTCTCCAAATCTGAGGAAAGACATTCTTGCCATAGAGGGGGTACAGAGAAGGTTCACCAGACTGATTCCTGGGATGTCAGGACTTCCATATGAGGAAAGACGACTGGATAGACTCGGCTTGTACTCGCTAGAATTTAGAAGACTGAGGGGGGATCGTATAGAAACTTACAAAATTCTTAAGGGGTTGGACAGGCTAGATGCAGGAAGATTGTTCCCGATGTTGGGGAGGTCCAGAACAAGGGGTCATAGTCCAAGGATAAGGGGGAATTCCTTTAGGACCGAGATAAGGAAAACATTTTTCACAGAGTGGTGAGTCTCTGGAATTCTCTGCCACAGAAGGTAGTTGAGGCCAGTTCATTGGCTATATTTAAGAGGGAGTTAGATGTGGCCCTTGTGGCTAAAGGGATCAGGGGGTATGGAGAGAAGGCAGGTACAGGATACTGAGTTGGATGATCAGCCATGATCATATTGAATGGGGGTGCAGGCTCAAAGGGCCGAATGGCCTACTCCTGCACCTATTTTCTATGTTTCTAAGAGTCCATAGACTAATAGACTTGCACAAAAACCTGTGCATGAGAGGGATTGTATTATGTTTACATATTCTGTTGTGCTGCAGCAAGTAAGAATTTAATTGTCCTATCTGGGACACATCACAGGCTGTAGTCCAGCTGCAAGCCCGGCTCGCCCATCGTGGAACCAAGAACTTGCCCGGAGAGGGAAGGCCAGCGAGCCCGGCCTCAGCAAGCCCCGTGGACTGGGAATTGGAGAGGAGGTGGATGGAGACAGCGACTGTGGCAGATGCTGGACAAGGTGGAGGGAGGTCATACCTTCCGCGCCCTTGAGATTGGCTGTGAGAGCCTACCCCCTCCAGGGAACATGAGCTGGAGAGGGCCAGCGTGGAGAGGGACATCGGTTTGGGGGACGATCGGGTGGTGGTGATGGCTGCAATGGCGCCTTGTGCATAGGGGGACTCAGTGGGGTGTTCTGTACATTCTGTACTTACCTTCAATTGCGCTTATGTACAGGAATAGTTTTGCTGAGCTGTATGCAAAAACTGTATTTCACATGACAAAGAAACCATTGAACCATTGAAATTGGGCTGAAGGGCCTGTTTCTGTGCCATATGACTTAATAAGCAGTTATCCACTCTTTGGACTGTCTTAATTGTTTAGTCCTCCATGGCATCATGTGGATCTATGCAATTCTTTTAAGGAATCTCTGCAAATATTCTCACTATTCACACATTTTAACTGCAGATCAAAATAAAAAGCTGAAAATGCTGGAAATCTGAAATAAAAACAGAACATGCCAGCAATGCTTAGCAGGACAGACTAGGGAATCGAGTTAACATTTCAGATTGAAGATTTATATTACTTTCATTTCTCACATCTGCGTTTTCCACAACTTCATGTTCAGGTTCTCCCTCATTATTGGTATTGGTTTATTATTGTCACATTTACTGAGATACAGTGAAAAACATTTGCATCCTATCCAGTTAAATCAAATCATACAAAACATGAGTACAATCAAGCCATACACATGCACAACAGAGACAGATAGCAGAGTGCAGAGTACAGCATTATAGTGTTACAGTTACAGTGAAAATGTGCAAGGTCCGCGATGAGATCAGTTAGAAGATCAGGATTTCACCCCAGCTTGATGGAGGACACTTTAGAAGTCTGATAACAATGGGGAAGAAGTTAGTCCTGAATCTGGTTTCAAACGTTTGCATCTTCTGCATAACTGGAGAGTGGAGGAGAGGGAATGAGACGGGTGAAAAAGGTCCTTCATTGTGCTGGTTGAAACCTAAGGCAGTGTAGCTGGAGGCTGGTTTGTGTGGTGAACTGGATTACATCCATAATTCTCGGAAATTTCTTACAGCCTTGGGCAGAGCTGTGGCCAAACTAAGCTGTGATCCATCCTAAAAGTATGTTTTCTATAGAATTTGGTAAGAGTTGTTGAAGACATGCCATACTTCTTTTGGATTCTGAAGAAGTAGAGGTGTGATGTGCATTATTGGCTGTAGCTTCAATGTGGTTGGTCCGGGTCAAGTCGTTGGTGATACTTATACCAAGGAACTTAAAGCTCTCTATCATCTGCATTTCAGCAGCATTGATGATGATTGGAACAAATACACTACCTTGCTTCCTGAAGTCAATGACTGGCTCCATCATTTTACTGACATTGAATGAGATGTGGTTGTTTTGACTCCATGTTACTAAGCTATCTATTTCCTTCCTGTACTCTGTGTCGCCATTGTTTGCCATCAAGCTCACCACAGTGGTGTCATCTGCACACTTGGAGATGGAGTTAGAGCAGAATGTGGCCAAACAGTATATAGAGAATATAGTAAATCAGAATAAGTTTATTAGCCAAGTATGTATATATACAAGGAATTTGACGGTGCATATTCCACCACTTCTTGATTTCCCCGCTGCTGCTGCTTCGCGGTCCGCTCTGTGTAGTTGGAAACCAGCCAGTTGCAGCGCATTGTCCAGGGTCGACTCTCACATCCAGGGCACGGTGAAGCACAGAGCAGCGGATCGAAAGAAGTCCTTGTTTGTTTGGCACAGGACTGCGACAGTGATTCGGGTACAGATGCACCCGAGGTTGTCGGGGCAGATGCAGTCATTCCACCAACCCTCTGTGCAAAGCAAGCACAGAATGCATTGAGCTCATCGGGGAGGGACACATTGCTGCCAGGGATATTACCCGCCTTCACTGTAGCCCGTTGTAGCATGCAAGCCTCGCCACAATTGACGCCTGTCCATGTGATTATCCTGGGACTCTAACTTGGTCCGGAAATCCCTCTTGCAGTCTGAATTTCTTTTGTATGATTTGGGATTATTCGACTTGATCACTGCAGATTTGAACTTCACCTGGGAATGGACCTCATGAGTCATCTGTGCATTCCAACTGGGTATCACATGTATTGTCTTCGTTGACACTCATTCCTCTTCACACTTCCTGATGAAGTCTGTGGCGACAGTGCTATACTTATTTAGGTTGGCAGCAGAATCCTTGAATATGGACCATATTCATTGACAATGCTTTATAGAACAAATATCTGCATGAATATCTGGAAGAAAGTCCCATAGGACAGGTGAAACAAGTCCACAGTTTCTAGTTGATCACATCGCAGGTGACACCAATAACAAATGGACAGTTGGGCCGATCGATCTACATGAATTTTAAATGCTTTTTTCAAAAACTTTTTTTTTCTTTTTTTTATGATATACATGATGATGTGTGATACACATGATGACATTATGATGTGAGGATAAATTGAGAGAATAGATAATACACTATTCTGTGGGAAACATTAGGAAGTGCATTATGCATTAGGCAGAGATAAATTGATACAGGGCCCATAGTAATCTATCTCTTGACTTAAGTGATTGGTCCACATGGAAAGTATCTTGGCCATGTGCTCTGCAAGTCCATGGACTCTCATTGATACTTGGATGGCATGGAATAGTGGTCATTTCTCAAATCACCAACATGTTTCATGATACCACGTGAATGTGAATGCCCTAAACTATTACAATATTGTGTGGAGTTCTGTTGGCGACAGTATAAGAACACGATTACTCTGGAAAGGGTGCAGAGGAGATTTACCAGGAAGCAATGATGGATGAAGAGTTTCAATTATGAGGGGAGACTGAATAGGCTTGATTTGTTTACCTTGGAATGGTAGTGACCGAAGGAGGAACATGACAGAGGTTTGCAAAATGATGAGCAGCAGAGATAGGAAACATTTCCCTATAAAACCAGGGGGTTTGAGTTTAATGTGCGAAAAGAGATATTTCAGGAAAACATTTTTCACCTAGAGGATGATTGCAATCAGGAACAAACTGCTTGAGAAAGTGGTGGTGACAGGTGCCACCTTTAAAAAGTATTAGGATGAGCACTTGATTTTCTAAGACATAACACTTTGTGGACCAAGTGGTGGTAATTGGGATGAGTATAGATAGGTAGATGGTTGCTATTGTCCATGATGGGACCAAGGGCCTGTTATGTGCTGTATGGTTCTTGATGATTACTTCCGACAACTGAGAAATTTACTGGATATTGGTTTCACTTTCAGAATTTCTCTATTACACATAATAAAAATATAGACTATAGACAATAGGTGCAGGTGTTGGCCATTCGGCCCTTCAAGCCAGCATCGACATTCAATGTGATCATGGCTGATCATCCCCAATCAGTACCCCGTTCCTGCCTTCTCCCCATATCCGCTATCTTTAAGAGCCCTATCTAGATATATCTCTTGAAAGTATCCAGAGAACCGCCCTCCACCGCCCTCTGAGGCAGAGAATTCCACAGACTCACAACTCTCTGTGAGAAAAAGCGTTTCCTCGTCTCCGTTCTAAATGGCTTACCCCTTATTCTTAAACTGTGGCCCCTGGTTCTGGACTCCCCCAACATCGGGAACATGTTTCCTGCCTCTAGCATGTCCAAACCCTTAACAATCTTATATGTTTCAATAAGATCCCCTCTTATCCTTCTAATCTCCAGAGTGTACAAGCCCAGCTGCTCCATTCTCTCAGCATATGACAGTCCCGCCATCCCAGGTATTAACCTTGTAAACCTACGCTGCACTCCCTCAATAGCAAGAATGTCCTTCCTCAAATTAGGGGACCAAAACTGCACACAATACTCCAGGTGAGGTCTCACTAGGGCCCTGTACAACTGCAGAAGGACCTCTTTGCTCCTATACTCGACTCCTCTTGTTATAAAGGCCAACATGCCATTCGTTTTCTTCACTGCCTGCTTTACCTGCATGCTTACTTTCATAGACTGATGAACAAGGACCACCAGATCCCGTTGTACTTCCCCTTATCCCAACTTGACACCATTTAGATAGTAATCTGCCTTCCTGTTTTTGATACCAAAGTGGATAACCTCACATTTATCCACATTAAACTTTATCTGCCATGTATCTGCCCACTCCCCCGACCTGTCCAAGTCACCCTGCATTCTCTTAGCATCCTCCTCACAGTTCACACTGCCACCCAGCTTTGTGTCATCTGCAAATTTTCTAATGTTACTTTGAATCCCTTCATCCAAATCATTGATGTATATTATTATTGATTAGCATCAAATCCTGAAACATTAATTTTAAATATGTCTGAAATATAATGTTAGAGTTTTTAAAGCCATTAAAACTGTCTGTAAAGTTCTAAAAGGTTGGTAGAAATCCATCTCTTCTCATTTGCATTACTGGTGTTGTAGTTTTGCTGCTAGTTATATTCTGCTCCTGATATTCAGTTCCATCGACATTAATGAAGCTGAATATTGAGAAGGGACTACAAAAGACTGAGCATCAGTTTAGCTGTGGTTATCATGGACTCATTTTTACTGAAGCAGTCATTGAGTTCTGAATGCTTTCAATTGCAGTATCATTAAATTGAGAAGTTTTAGATTTTGAAACATTTGTTAACATAGACCGAGTACATCTGAACTTTAAGTTCCATGTGACTGACTGGAGAAAAAAAACAAAATTCCACCTGAATTCCCCATTGACAAAGAGGGGTGTTGTACCAAGAGAGACCCAAGTGTATTATATTATCCCCAATACAATCTTCCAAATGGTGAATATCTCCTGTGAAGGGATACAACAAAGGGAAAATAAAATGGTCTTTAAAAGTATATATTTTGCATTGTTTCAAGATATATATTTTTATGTTTTATATGCTTCAAGATATATGGGAGCATCGTTACTGTTAGAACATGCCCAATGCATCATTGGTGTTATTTATGACATGCCAGTTCTTCCTAATTTCATTGCACGCTTGAAAGTTATTTCCAAAGAGTTATTATTTTTCAGAAAGGACTTTGGTGACTTTGATAAATACCAAAATACATACTGCTACTCGGGTTGATCAAAGAAATGTACTGGACTAATAAATCCTAAGTGTTTTGCTCTGCTTCTTGCTACACCCAAATCAATCTGGTATTAATGGCACCCGTGATATAAAAGCAAAGCAAATTGAGAAGGAAAATATGTCAAAATTAAACAAAAACTGAAAATACTTCGAAAACTGGAAATACTTAGCCAATTAAGCAGCAATGTCAGAAAAAGACACAAAGTTCGCATTTCAATTTGATGGTCTTTCATCAAAAAGTAATTTGGAAGCTGGAAACTACTGACTGCCAAATGTACTAGTGGAATAGGGATCCTTTCAGCTTTTTACTTGTAGCCCAGTGTTTCTTTAAATACAATTTCCAGTAGCTTTGAAATATAAATGCTTTTATCTTTTGGGTAATGGATGATATCTGTGCAATTTCACATAATAATCAATTTGGGATGCTAATTACATCACAGACCATGATTAGTATGCATTCATGAAGATTTCATTAAGTTTGATGAGCACTTCAATTGATAGTTTTTTAATTGTTTCATAAAATGGGAAAGTACTGGAAATAAAAAATACATTCTGAAGCAAATTTACTAGTACGCTTTTCTTATATTCATCAGAGATTCAGTTTGAAATTTCTCTAAAAATCACTTGTATTGAGAGTGCTCTTTTCAGCAATCTAATTTTGACCCAACGTTTACTGTCCTCATTTGGATATTGTGTTCAATGTTAATTCGGAGACAAACTGTGGTAATAAGTTTCTGAAAAATATGGCATTTTTGCTTCTCAGCCAAATTGTGAAAAATGATTTGGAGGTTATAGGGAGGGATTTAGTGAACTCTTGATTCTTGTTTGGCAATTTTGTAGTGTAGGATGTCAGATTAATATGGTTGCATTTTTCCAAACAACCCCTCACTTACAGAACTTCACTAATTCTTTAGCAGTATCACTTATGCAGTCTTTTAACCTCCATTCTATAGCCTAAAAAAGCTGCATCGTGCACCTACCCTTCCAACGATAACTTACATAGAAAGCTGCATTGTGCCAAAACGAACAATCTTGAATAATGGTTGAATTTTATGACTATGGAAAAGGAAGACATTAAATGACAAAAGAAGACATGAACAATGAAGAAATTAGGTCTTCTTTTCATATCCATCAGCAAAAAGGTGAAATATGCATGATGCCCCATTGCACATTTGCCGTAATTCTGGCAGGATGCAGGTGGATGGCAGGATTTTGTGTTGGGACTGGATCCATTGGACTTGACCTACTGTTGAAGAGCCTTTTGGCTCAAAGCCTCTCTCATTACCAACCAACAGCATCAATACAAGAGTGAAAGTGGCCAAGACTTTCAAAGCTGGAAGTTCCTTTGTAATTGCCTCTCCAAATCATCAGATCGTAGGTGGATTTCAAGCTCTTATATTGTCATAGATCATGCCTTGGCTTACATTTGGGATTTATAGCTTGTACTCGTCAAATAATTACAACTTTATTTTCTTGGAAGATTGAGAGTGTTTTCCATTTCTTCACAATCCCAGCCCCTCCCTCGTCACTGCTCATCCAACCCCATCTAAGCACATTAACTGATTTAGTTCTGTCTCAATATCACACACTGGTGCTTGTCATGCAAGCTGTATTATGTAATATCTACTGCCAACGCATACAGTCAATTGATTTAACATGCTGCTTATATAACTTATTTCCCGAATACCCATTTCCATCAAGCTGGATATTTGCATCCAATTATATTTGTAAAGTTACAAGATTCATGAAGATTCATTAGGTCAAACATTGACCCTAGCTCAATCCCACTATATCAATGTTAACAAAGGATTGCCCTCATCGCACAGCTGGCATGTTACAAGTAGGAATAAGTCACAAAAGTAGATATAAGGATATTTGTCCGGAGCTGGGTTTTAAATAATTTTTTTTGGATTAAATTGTGGATCTTTGGGTCTCAGCTGAAATGGTGAAGTTATTAATATCACATAATGCAAGAGAGGCCACTTGGGGAGTGAAGATATCCCAAGAGTTTACAATACTGCGATCAAGGTTTATTTTTAAAATAGGATTGCAGTTTGAAAATAGAGAAGCTATTGAACAGAAAGTCACCGTAGACCAGCTACAGCCCGTTATGAATGGGACATGGGAAGAGTTAGGATAAACGTAACAGATGCACAGTTGGTTCAAGATTACAGAGGGTCAAAGAAGTGAGGCTTGGAATGTGATGTAATAATCAGATCTCAAGATAACAGAATGATGGATTAGAGGTTCAACAGCTGAAGAGTGTCAAGGACAATATAGAAAAAGGTGATCTTTATTAATGTGATCCTAAACTGATTTCAGGAATTTGTACAAGATCAGGGATGCAAACAGTATGGTTCAACCTCGGTGTTAAATATTTAGTTAGATAATATTACTGCTTATTCAGTGTGGTGTTGAAAGAAACGATGTAGATCACACAGGGAGATCAAGAGAATTGATGCTGAGGTAGGATTGGATGTCCACATTTAGCAACCAGATGATATTGCTGTATAATATTATAATAAGAAATAAAAGAGACATAGATAGATCATTGAGAAACACCGGAGCAAACTGATCTGCAGACATTTAATCAAGGAGAGTTTAGAGGGAGCATTGGAAATTTTACAGAAAAATGATAGTAGTCTGAGCTAATAAGATAACAGAATTTGGTAATGCTTTGTACATCCAGCTAACATTGATGAGATTGGTAAACCTGCCCAGAAATTAATGTAATGGAACAAAGGTATCAATGACAGAGATGAGGGTATTATTCTGCAGTTTGTTTATGCCAGCATTGTCCTGGGGCACTGCCAGCCAAAGGGTTGACTGTTGGTATTTTGATGAAATATTAGAAATGAATTGAGTAAGAGTTTTCCTGTGCACTAACATATACTGAAACTACATAGGAATGGGAAAGGATAAGAAGATGTGGGTAGAAGATAATAAAACTGAGATTGCCTATCTATGATTTACACAATGGGAACATCAAAGCCATGCTGGCCCTTAATGAGAAAGAATGTGAGGAGTAGGGGAAGGAATAGTTGCCATAAGAATGCAGTAACATTTAAAACACATTGTTCCACTGATATTCATCAATGATAATCAATTTGCATACTTTAAATGTACGGCCATTTTATTATATATTCTTGAAAGATACAGCAAGCAATATAATTGTGTTACATATATCTTGGGCAGCAAGCATTCTATTCTATTGCAGTAGAGATGGCTCTACTATCAGGGACTATTAACTTTGTGCAATAGTAATTCAGATAAGATATAGTATCAAAGCTATGTAATTTGTTTACAAATTTAATACCCATGAAAATGATTTTGTACTGACACATGCAAACAAAAGAGATTTAAGAAAAATTAACATAAGTAAATCAGAAAAAAATGAGAGATTACAGAGGAAATTTTCAAAAGGGTTGGGACAGACCAGACAAACTTTTTTATTTACAGAAGGAATAGTGCATTAAAATCATTATTTCCTACTCTTGTTTTGGGGTTTGACTGCAAAATACAATGGTTTGTGAATTAAGAACATGCTGGTGCAATTTATAATATTCCTACCACAGCATGTTGTGATTCCAGCTACTCTTTCCATGGGACAACATGCAAGCAAAGAACATGCTGATAAACACCCAGATTTGGCCGGTAGGCATTTAACAGCAAATATGAAACATATTGTGACTGAATCATTATCCAGCACATGTCTAACAAAGTAGTAACAGCAGTGGATCAAAGAGTAATACAGTGTTGTTGTGCCAAATTCTCTTTCATTTTCTGCAGGGTATTGAAAATAGGAATGCATTTTGAGTGTTTCTGTACTGCAATTATCTATTACTGAATTATAGGTATTTTTATTGAACTAGCAAAAAATGTTCTTGTAATCCTCTCAGAATCTTTATCCATTTTCGCTGCCCTCCTTCAGATAGGAAAGCAAGCTACTTAAATCATGTTGGCCCTTTTGGTCATTAAAAGTTGCTTCTACACTCAAAGTTTACCTTACATTGAACCAGAAGGTTCATAATCTGCCAAAGGCTATCTCTGTGGCATTCAAGATAGGCCAATTGGAGTCATACAAGAAGTCTGGATGTGATCTCCAGAAGCCCACCGCAAGCACGAAGAGACAATTCTAGACAAAATTGGCTTCACAGCCGGTCAGTTGTGGCAGGGCTTGCACGCTATTACTTCTTGCTAGGCAAAACTAGGGAGCATAAGTGGCAACAACACAACAATTCTGGATGAACTCAATGACATTTATGCATGGTCAAGGAGAACAATGACATACCTGCATGGCTCCTGGTGACCTTGTGATCTGAGCATCTGAGGCCACCATCAGAGTATCTTTCAAGAGGGCTGAGATGGCATTTCTGGCTGAGCATTGAAGACCTGGGCAGACCAACTGACTCGAGTATTCGAGAACATCGTCAACACCTTGTTCCTGCATTCGAGCTTCCCATCTCTCTGAAAATGACATGTTTTGTACCATTACCAAGTGGAGCATAGTGACCTGCTTCAATGAATGATGTTGTGCATCACTAACATCCTGACCTGAGCCTCTGCACCTCCCTTTGCATTTGGATTCTTGACTTCCTAATCATCAGACTTCAATCAGTGTGGATCAATAACCATCAACACAGGTGCCCCTTAGTCCCCTACTCTTTGTTTTTACAACCATGATTGTGTGGCTAAGCATAATTTCAATGCCATCCATAAATTTGCTGATGACACCACCATTACTGGCCGAGACGCAGGTTGTGATGAGTCAATGTACAGGAGTGAGATAGAACAGTTGGCTGAGTGGTGCCGCAGTAACAACCACTTGTTCAACATGTACAAAACCAAGGAACTAATCATAGACTTCAGGAACGGGATGTCGGGAGACCATACCGGGTTTTCATTGGCGGGTCAGTGATGGGGACATAGAAATTTTCAAGTCTTGGTCATTAACATCTTGACTGAACTAACCAGGGCCCAGCACATGTGATCATGGAGAAGGCATGCCTCTCCTTTCTTAGAGTTTTAGAGAGATTTTGCATGTCACCAAATACTCTATTTTTTGCAGATGCATTGTAGAAAATATCCTGACTGGTTGGATTATGGCCTGGTATGGCAATTCCAGTTTCTTGTGTCTCCACTATTATGTTAGCTTTGTAACGGAGGTCTCAAAATCCCCCCCCCCCCCCCCCCCCCCACCCCAAAAAAACTAACAGAACCATCCTTGCCAGTTATAAGAGTACTCTACGACAGGAAAATATTGGTTAATTACAGTCATGCATACAGTGAAAATCTTTATTTTGCATGCTGGCAAATCGAACCATACATGAATATATCAGGCAGTGCCAATGAGAAAATAAACAGAATGCAAAATACAGTATTACACGACAGAGAAAACTGTAGATTAAAAAAGTGCAATTGTGAAAATGAGGTCGTTTGGAAGATATGGCATTTCATCATATGAGAAGCCGGTTAAGAGTCAATAGACAATAGGTGCAGGAGGAGGCCATTCAGCCCTTCGAGCCAGCACCGCCATTTAATGTGATCACGGCTGATCATCCCCAATCAGTACCCTGTTCCTGCCTCTCCCCATATCCCCTGACTCCACTATCTTTAAGAGCCCTATCTTGAAAGTATCCAGAGAACCGGCCTCCACCGCCCTCTGAGGCAGAGAATTCCACAGACTCAACTCTCTGTGAGAAAAAGTATTTCCTCATCTCCGATCTAAATGCCTTACCCCTTATTCTTAAACTGTGGCCCCTGGTTCTGGACTCCCCCAACATCGGGAACATGTTTCCTGCCTCTAGCATGACCAAACCCTTAATAATCTTACATGTTTCAATAAGATATCCTCTCATCCTTCTAAATTCCAGAGTATACGTCCAGCCACTCCGTTCTCTCAGCATTTGACAGTCCCGCCATCCCGGGAATTAACCTTGTAAACTTACACTGCACTCCCTCATTAGCAAGAATGTCCTTCCTCAAATTAGGGGACCCAAACTGCACACAGTATTCCAGGTATGGTCTCACTAGGGTCCTGTACAACTGCAGAAGGACCTCTTTGCTCCTATACTCAACTCCTCTTGTTATGAAGGCCAACATGCCATTCGCTTTCTTCACTGCCTGCTGTACCTGCATGCTTACTTTCATTGACTGATGAGCAAGGACCCTCAAATCCCATTGTTCATCCCCTTTTCCCATTTTGACACCATTTAGATAATAATTTGCCTTCCTGTTTTTGCTACCAAAGTGGATAACTTCACATTTCTCGACATTAAACTGCATCTGCCCACTCACCCAACCTGTCCGAGTCACCCTGCATTCTCATAGCATCCTCCTCACAGTTCACACTGCCACCCAGCTTTGTGTCATCTGCAAATTTGCTAATCAGGTAACTGTGGGGAAGAAGCTGTTCTTGAATTTGATGGTATGTGCTTCCAAGCTGTTATATCTACTGCCTGGGGGGAAAGTGGTAAAGAGAGAATGACCAGGGTGTGAGTGGTCCTTGATTAAGTTGGCTGCTTTCCCCAGGCAATTTGAATTTTGAACAACATGTCAGCTGACAAAGTTTTCAATAAAGGGATGTGAAATCTGATTTGACCTGTAAAATATTCTCTAACCCTGTGAATGCAAGTTAGATGTGATGTTCCTCAATCATTCATAAAGTATGTTAATTGTTATTATCTTCCACATCACAATCGCTGTGGCCAGTCTTAGAAATCATTACCTGGGGTAAACTATTCTGAAACTCCAAAGAATGCACATTAAAAAGCTATATTCTTCACATTATATCAGTTTCACAAGCAGCAGGACACAAAAATGAATGCCTAAATATTATGTTTCGGAGATTAATTAAGCACCACTTCGACTAAGTCTCTAATGCATGCTTGTTTTATGCTCAGTAATATTACATTGCGACTAATTTAGGGAGGCTATCGCCAATTATTATTTATTTGCTAGATCGCCACCTGAATTGAACTGTTAAACCTCTTCATTTAATTGTTTAAATGCCAAATATAAATAGGCAATAATTGTTGTGAACTGTATTCGATATATCAACACATTCTGCTATGGATTTCTTTTAAAAACGAATAAAATCACAAATGATTTTACTTGCCAACTTCGAAGTAGATGAAGTAGTGGTAGCTTTTCTTTCATTTACATATCCTGTGGAGACCAACTCTCTGGAGTTTAAGTGGAATCATCATTCTCTCACAACACAACTCCAAGGTCCCCACCTGCTTTGGAAAGGGCATTCATAATACCAGTGTCCAAGTTGAGCAAGGTGGTGTGCCTCAACGATTACTGACCAGTGGTACTCACATCCTTGCACCAACTCTTCAGCCATACATTCATCCATCGCATCCTACTATTCCCACCGTCACTGGCATGTGACATATCAACGTGGTTCGATAACTCAATGCTTATTAATGAAGGAGGCTGCAGAGAGTGGTAGACAATTCATGGGCACTGACCTATCCTCCAGCATAAGGGATCTACACTAGGGTTTCCTCCAAAAAGACCACACCAACTCGACAGATCCTCTCATCTCATTACTACAATCATGAAGAAGGTATAGGAGCTTTAAAACTGTGACCTCCAGGTTCAGGAACAGCTTTTTCCATTCTAGCATCAGGCTCTTGAAAGCAGCGGACTAGCCACAATCTCAGCAATTATGCACTTCTATGTTAGAAATGCTTTTGGACTCTAGACCTCATTCAACCCATGCCTAAGGAGATTCTTGGTTTGTTTATTTTACCTCCATAATTATCTCTGAACACATATTGCAACAGTATTACAATATAAACAATGTTTTCAAGGGAGAGTTAGATTTAGCTCTTAGGGCTAAAGGAATCAAGGGATATGGGGAAAAAGCCAGAACGGAATACTGATTTTGGATGATTAGCCATGATCATATTGAATGGTGGTGCTGGCTCGAAGGGCCGAATGGCCTACTCCTGCACCTATTTTCTATGTTTCTATAAGATGTAGAAGCAGGATGAAACGTACACAAACGATAAGAGGAGGCTCCAAGCTTCTGCCTGATTCCGTATACGTGTTATGACCCAAATTTAGAGCAATTAAAAACACTGATGATTGCAAACTACACAAATAAAAATATTCCACGCTCACCATCAAAATTCACATAAATTAGTCACTTGGACAAGCTGCTTAAGGGCTGCAGCTGGCTGATAAAATAACATCTCAGCAGTTGCCCATGATTCAGGAGCTGTGGGGCCAGAGAATATCAATAATCTCAACAATGGCTCTGCAAGTGGTGAGCAGTGAGAGGCGTCTCAAGAGAAAAAAATATTTTTTTGTTAGAAAGCAAAAAAATATAATAATGATAATCTAGTGTATGGGATAATGTATTCTATTGTAAGTACAGTTCTATGTTTTATAGAGTGTGACATTGAATACAGAAGGAAAACAATCACATTTTATGAACTACAGGTTGAATAATGCATGCAAATTGATTATCATGTTGTGGAAAGAGCAAAGTTGGACCAGAATATGATAGAGTTTGCTGATGAATAAGGGCTTGATAAAAATAGCATTAGTTAAATCTAATTCCAGTACATGAGCAGAAAATAATTATTTTCCACTGTTTGGTAGGGTTGTCCAAAAAATAATCAGAAGAAACGTGGATTTTTGTTGCAAAGAAAGTCGTCAGGATATGACTGGCAGTCCTCAGTTCGTTAGAATTGGTCATAACATTTCCTTCACCCTAACTCTACACTGGTTCTCCTCAAGGTTTTGTGTTCAATACCACATTCTACACCCTCTATACCCGCAACCGTGCAGCCAAATATAGAACCAATTCAATCTTTAACTTTACCAATGATAGAACTGTTATCAGCCAGATCAACAACAATGAGATGAGTAAGAGATTGGGAACTTTACATCAGGATGACAGAAGACAAAAGAGTTGGTTGCTGACCTGAGGAAGTGGGGATGGGGTGGGAGGGATGGAGGTGAACACAACCCTGTCCTCATCAATGGAGCTACTGCAGAAATGGTTACATGGTATCCATATTGTCATCATCAACCCAACCGAGTCTCCTCAACATTAAATATGCTGAATTGCTTCCTTGTGTTGATCAAGAAATCACATCAACATATTTACTTTCTTAGGCTTCTGAAAAGAGTTAACATGTCCAACTTTATTGCCTCAAACCTCTACAGATGCAGTATAGAAAGCATTTTGATGGGATGTGTCTCAGCCTGGTGGGGAAACTGCTCTGCTTTTGATTGCTTAAGCCAGCAAATGGTGAACACAGTCCAGTCTACAGGCTTGTCACTTCCTTCCTCATGATATATTGCTTCACGAAGGCCAGATGAATCATCGTGAATGCTTGCTACTCTAGTCGTTCCCTTTTCTTTCTTCTACCTTCTACCTTACAAGAGCTTTGAAAACCCATATGTCCAGCCTTAAGAACAGTTTTCCCAATGTTTTTAGCATCCTGAACCTCCTCTTTCACAACCCTTTCCTGGAGGTGCTGCCACATACACTTTTTCTTAAGATAGACACAAAATGCTGGAGAAACTCAGTGGGAAAACCTGGAGAACATGGATAGTCGACATTTTGGGTTGGAACCCTTCTTCAGACTAAGAGAAGTCTGACGAAGGGTTCTGACCTGAAACGTCATCTATCCATTTTTCTCCAAGGATGTTGCCTGAACCGCTGAGTTCCATGCTGTCATGTATTCTAAACTCTGGCGCATTTGGTTATCCCATTATTGCATTTTGGTTTTATATTTGCATTACTTCAGACTCCACGATAATCTTTGCATCATTCTACTATTTTGCATTCGATATTGTTTTTTTTGTATCTATCATTATCACATATACTCTGTACCCATGTGTTTCATGTGAACAAGCAATTCCACTGCACCCTGGTGCATATTGATAATTAACTCATCTGAATCTGAGGTGTTCTGTCACAAAGTGCACCTGCACAGTGACTGTAACATGAATTGGTAAAGTTTGGGAAAGAAGGCAATAGTACACGTGAAACACCAGAAAATAGAATTATATTTAAACAAAGTTTCATTTGAGGCACCATCAGTAGCACCATCATTCTTCATATTTGAATTTCTTTGCAAGCTCATGGCATTTCTAATGGATCTATGCTGTACTCAATTGCCTCAATAACCTTTCATAACTGTGGAGTAAATTCCAACCAATTGTTTGATTTTCAGGTTCTTCACAGATTGACTATTACATTTCAACTTTCATTGTAGGTATTATTATTCAAGTACCAAGAAATTAATGTTGAATTCAGCATTTATATCATATACAAAAAAAATCTTGTTTAGTTTATGCACCATTATACAGAGAAATAATTGGTACACATTTACTTATTCACAATTTACACTGAAATGAACAATAAATTTGCAGTAAATGTAAGAACAATGTATAGTAAATGTACAATGCAAGTGAGAGTCAGAGAAATGAAGGGTAACGGGATGACATCCTTGCAAATGGCAGGATGGGAGGAGGTATAATCAGGGTAACTGTGGGAGACAATAGACAATACACAATAGACAATAGGTGCAGGAGTAGGCCATTTGGCCCTTCGAGCCAGCACCGCCATTCAATGTGATCATGGCTGATCATCTCCAATCAGTACCCCGTTCCTGCCTTCTTCCCAAATCCCCTGACACCACTATTTTTAAGAGCCCTATCTAGCTCTCTCTTGAAAGCATCCAGAGAACCTGCTCTACTGCCCTTTGAGGCAGATAATTCCACAGACTCACCACTCTCTATGAGAAAAAGTGTTTCCTCATCTCTGTTCTAAATGGCTTACTCCTTATTCTTAGGCCCCTGGTTCTGGACTCCCCCAACATCGGGAACATGTTTCCTGCCTCTAGTGTGTCCAAGTCCTTAACAATCTTATATGTTTGAGTGAGATCCCCTCTCATCCTTCTAAACTCCAGAGTGTACAAGCCCAGCTGCTCCATTCTCTCAGCATATGACAGTCCCGCCATCCCGGAAATTAACCTTGTAAACCTATGCTGTACTCCCTCAATAGCAAGAATGCCCTTACTCAAATTAGGGGACCAAAACTGCACAGTGTGGTCTCACTAGGGCTCTGTACAACTGCAGAAGGACCTCTTTGCTCCTATATTCGATTCCTCTTGTTATAAAGGCCAACATGCCATTCGCTTTCTTCACTGCCTGCTGTACCTGCATGCTTACTTTCATAGACTGATGTACAAGGACCCCCAGATACCGTTGTACTTCCCCTTTTCCCAACTTGACGCCATTTAGATAGTAATCTGCCTTCCTATTTTTGCTACCAAAGTGGATAACCACACATTTACCCACATTAAACGTCATCTGCCATGCATCTGCCCACTCCCCCAGTAGGTTTGCAATAGATGGAAATATACAGTGGTCTATTATTAGAGGTAACAGAAAAAATGTAGGAGGTCGGAGAAACGATAAACAACTTGCTTTCAAATTAGGATAGATTTCATTCTGCACTGTTTCTTATCCATGGATTTTTCTTTGACAGGCTGTGCAAAGAAAGCAGGAGAGAACAAACAGTTTAATCAAAACAGCATTACTTATATTGAAAGTGATTAGCAGAATAGACTGGCAGCATCCTGATCACATTTCAGGAGTGATTATAATTTCATATCTCTAGAATAAAAATGAACGATCAAGTTACACAGGTAAAAACATGTGATGGTATGGCACAAAATAGAAAGAAAGCGTGGACAATCAAAATTATCCATTTCCTTTAGATTCCCAAGAATCTCCTTTCTGACCACAAACTTCACTTAATAGGAGTCAGAGTCAGAGGGTAGTTAATCTGTGGAACTCATTGCCACAGAGGGCTGTGGAGGCCAAGTCAGTGGATATTTTTAAGGCAGAGATAGACAAATTTTACTTCGGAGTCACGTGAGTGATTCCGTGATGAAGCCCCGCCAGTCTGCATGCGCGTCATATCGTCGTTCGCATGGCGAAGCACCGGACTGGCGGGGCATCGCTAATGCCAGCGATAAGTTTAAACATAGGAGATAAGTTTGTTTTACTTACCAGGGTTTGTTGTTCGAGCAGGAACCTCTCTTCACAGAGGTTTCCTGCTAGGTTTATCACAAAGTCCGGTGAGTGAAGTCGGCTATGGGTTATGGGGAGACCCCGGTTCCGACCGCGGAAGCGGATAGCCGGTAAATGTCGGGCTCGCAATTCCAGCCACTGACAAGGCGGTCAGGGGCTTCCAGCCTGCTGTGATGCCCGTAGAGGGGCAAATCAAGCAGGAACGCGGTATTACCGCCAGAGTCGCTGACAGTGGGGTCAGCGGCTCACAGACATATCGTTGTTTTCTAGTGGTCCCCAGGCATGGGGTGAAGTCATCGAAAAATCGATCTGCCTTATTGGCCCACGGAATCGGGGGAGTCGGTCCGGGAGAATTCCCCTCCGGGGCTGGATACCGTTTTTGAACGGTTATCCCAAATGGAGCACCTGTTGCACAGTGTGCTCCAGCAGGGCACACTCCAGGAGGAGGAGCGGTGTCGGCGCCAGGCTGGAGAAGAGGCCACGCCAGCAGCACTATTAGAGGGCTGCTCGGTAGCACCCTCATTGATGAGGCGCGTGCAATGGGTCAGCTGAGTTCTGACCCCGACTCTGACGGTGAGATCGATCCAAGCGAAGAACAGCAGCTGCCAGATGTCCCATCTCTGGCAGCATGATTCGCTGTCCTGTCAGAGTCAGGAGAGCCACTGGGAGAAGCGCTGGCCTCCACGATAAATGGTACCATTCCGGACAACGAAGTTTGCCATCCCAACAGAATGTTCCATCCTGGTATAGGTCCATTGGGGGCCGTATCTGCGCAGGTATCCTCAGGGACCTGCGGCAGCACCTGTTTAGGGCTGCCTACGTATTGCCCTCTCTGAGGAGGGGAGTGCGAAAGGTCAGATGTAACTGACTGCAGAATCTAAAGATGGAACATACTGGAGTACATGCGTGCCAGCAGTGAACAGCGCTAACAAGGGGATATGAGAGCCAGCCGCCGAATCTTCTATTCAGGTAAGGCCTATTCAACAGGAAAAACCTGGCTGACGGATCAATCAAGGCCAACGGCGGGCAAAGGTTCATCGTTTCAGAACGCACCCCAGGCGCTCATTGGCAGTAAGCAGTTCACTGAAGCTGGTGGCAGCATGACAGCTGGGCAGACATTCCACGCACCCTACCAGTCCTACTCAACAAGGTGGATCTGGCACTTCCGAAACATGGGTAAGTGGACCACTCACAAGTTTGTAATATTTACACTTGTTTGTACACCACACAAATGATAAAAGCATCTGCTTAGAGGCATTTAACCATGTAAAACTGCACAATACTAGCATTCCACGCAAGTTTGGGATTATGGCCAGGATTGTCTTTTAAGACGGGCTCGGAAATCGGGCCAGAGTTATCGTGTGGAGCACCTATGGCAGGAGTGGCCTGTTCTTTATGGTAAATGGTTAACTCGCATATGAACTTTCCGAATAGGAAACTTCTTTACTGACTAACAACGGATTCATAAGGATCCATTCTATGCAGTTCCCATTACAGAGGTAATCAAAAGGCAATGATAACTGTACTAATAACTGTAAAACATTGCTAAATGGGATAAACTATTTACCCAGGTTATTTAACTAATTAATAAAATCGGTGTTTGGACTCAGTTTTTAAAAACTCTTGTTATGTTTTGTCTGGATGATATTCTAATGCTGTATTTTGTTAAACTCATCTGTTTTACCCTCAAATTATATTGAGAAATTGGGTTCATCCATACAGTTAACTTTGTTACCAAATAGACTTGTTGGTCATTGGGATTTACCTTTAACTATTAATTAGCCAATGACTCTGCCCTGTGCCAAGAGATTAATAGCAACCTGTTATAAAACTGACTTCTATTCATCAAGAGTAATTGGCAATATAGTAGCTGTGATTTTGCTGTGCAAGTCCAGGAACTGACATTGTGCAAAGTAGCAACCTCTCAAAGGACATGTAGATCATTGTTAACAACCTTATGCTATTGCCAGCTGAAGCTACCTAAGTCACAATGATGAACAACAGTATTTAGCATTGCTCCAGTAGTTTGGTCAGTCGAATTTCAGTTATTTACAAACTGATGCTAAGAGCTCTAAGGTGGGAAATTGTGAATATCATCTCTAGTTGGAGGTGGAGGAGATTTGCATGAGTTGCCAATTCTTCAGTTGTTGGTATCAACTAAATATATACACTAGATGCACCCCATGGGTAAAGGGCTATTGAGCGAATATACATAATCTACATGCTCAGCTTCATGTTGCTACATGATCGTGGCATATGTTTAGTCACATGGCAATCAAGTAAAAGTATCCTGTAATAATTTACCTAATCTCCTTTGCCACTGGTGTCTCATCAAGTTCAGATCGATGACAACACAGAATAGGTATTGGATCTCAAAGTATTATGAAAGTATGATTCAAGGTTACATCGAATATCGACATGTTGGTTTCATGCTTATTCACTGATTGCAAAAATATGTGGCATAACAATGCGGAGAGATACATTCTCGCTACAAGAAAGAAGAATGTACTTTTATGTCTTCCTCCAATTTTCCTCATTAGTCGGATCTTGAAATAAGTCAGCAAGATCTTGCTTTAGTTTTCGTACTGTCTGACTGGCTATGCAGCCATGTTTCCTGCTTTCGTCGGGCATATTAATACAACCGTATACGGTTATTCTAAATAACGAAAAGTTTCTGGTTCAAACTGTGGTTCAGGTAACCGGCCTCTGAATAATAAAACAATTATTGACTTACACATTCTGAATCGACTGCCTTACGGCTCAGGTAGTCACATCAATCCATGGATGTGCTCACTGCAGAGTGCAGGGATAGCACCAAAAAAGCAGTACATTTCCTATTGAGGGGATCGGAAGCAGTTTGTTTAATGTTAATGTTACATTTAATACGGTACAGATTACTGACGTCTTCCAGTTCATTCTTAAATGGTCTTTGACAATAATTCAGTTATAGGGCCACTAAAGCTGCAGCAAACGGGAACCACTCTGTCGGGTTTCAACCTCGGATATCGAGTTGTAAAAGAGATATTTGACACAAGTTCTCCCACTACAAGTATATGCAGTTTTGGATATTGACAGTGTGTTAACAATACTTCACCGGGAGTTCCAGCTACATCCTTAGTCATGACACTAGTATGAGCACAACAAGGGCAGACATTGCAAACGCTGCGGCTAGATAGGATGGAAATGGCTGCAGATGCCATTACATTTTACATTTCTGATCTATACAAGCAGAGTAGACCAGGGGTGGCAGGATTTAAGATCATATTTTGGAATACCCCACGGACTCGCGTCTATGTGTGAGGGCAGGCTTGCTATATTATATCAAGGCCACCAGAATCCTAAGAGGTGTGGAATCAACATTGTTCATTAAGCGACAAACAACCACACAAGAAAAGGTCGGTTCAGACTATTTCAAGGTGGCTGAAGCAGGTTCTGGTTTATGCAGGTATTAACACTGACAATTTTGCATCTCATTCCACCAGGGCGGCATCAACATCAGCGGCCAGGGCAATGGACGTTCCCATCTACCATATCCTTGCGACCACAGGATGGTCAACTGATTTGATTTTTAAATTGTTTTTACCATAGGCCGATTACTGACCCGGGCTATTTGCCCATTCTGTTTTGCGTCCACATTAGCCTCCCCTGAGATAGAAGGGTTGGTATTTATTCTTTATTAACGTAAACCATTAATACATATCAATCAATGTCATGACTAATGCATTGTTGATTATTCACTCATCCTGAGTCAATCGATGCAGTGAGACGCCGGGATTTGGATCTGCGGCATGAAATCACAGAGCTTTGAACTCTTCACGGAATCACTCACGTGACTCCAAAGTAAAATAGTAAGATTAAACGAGAACTTACCAGTTTGAAGTTTGATCTTTATTTTATGAGGAGTTACATTGGTGATTACGTGCCCTCCACTCCCAACCCTCTCTCACAAAGGTCATCTGGTAATTCTCAAGTTGCTGATCTTACTATGTTACTTCAATTACTGTTACCTGTGATTTCATACCGCTGCTTTCAAGATTGACGCGCATGCGGACTGGCGGGGCTTCTTCACGTAATCACCAACGTAACTCCTCATAAAATAAAGATCAAACTTCAAACTGTTAAGTTCTCGATTAATGTTACTATTCTTGATTAGAACGGGTTTCAAGGGTTATAGGGAGGAAAATGGGATTAGGAGGCAGAGTTCAGCCATGATTGAATGGCGGAGTAGACTCGATGGGCCGAATGGCTTAATTCTACTCCTATGACTTGTGAATTTGTGAACTTGTGAAGTAAATGTGAAAAAGGCAGATTAACCTTTGTATGAAATAAAGTTTTTTTTGTAAATAGTTTATATTAATATATGGTTGAACAACATATATCTTCTTGTTTAACATGAACAATATTGGAATACAAGAAGATGATAGCAACAACAATGCAAAATTGTTCTGTGCTGCACAAGGGTTAAAGATTACAGGCTTGAAGTGATGAAGAAGGATGTTGATGGATGCTGGCTTCAAAATCTGTGTCAGCTGCAGAGAAATCTCTTCTAGTAACCAGTGGTTGTAACTTGGCCTCTGCTGCCTTGACACAGATCATAAATATGTATCCAGGAAGCTCTACCAAAATTTCCAATCGGAGGTCCAAGAAAAAAAAGATCCAACAGCTTTAAGAGTTTATCAATTCCAGAATGACTTAAGCAGTGTCTCCTTTAATATAGAGCAGTCTATACATTTTGGAAACCATGGGTAGGCTTGATCCAAAATTCAATCTTTTGAAGAAAACATCCAAAAGAAACAGACAGTTTAAGAAGTGCCAGAACACTTGATAAAGTACTCTATGTCCTTCTCTTCCTGTATAAACTGGAGGCACAATGGAGAGGTGAAAGTATTTTAATGCTGGTTGATGCATTAACCTTAGGTTTTATTTTGTAAAATCTTAAATATTGATAATAATAAACATAAATGCGTATCTTAGAAGATACAGATATTTATATTTTGATTTCTCATCCACTAGATTTCCCTTGGGTGTTTTACAGCTAATTTATCACCTTTATGCAGTGTGATTGGTAAAGGCTTTGAGCTTGAGTTTGAGTTTAGTTTATGGTCACGTTCACCGAGGTACAAGAAAAGCTTTTGTTGCGTGTTAATCAGTCAGCAGAAAGACAATACATGATTACAATCAGGCCATCCGCAATGTATACATACATGATAAAGGGAATAACGTGAATATAACATGCAAGAAAAAGCAAGTAAAGACTGATCCAAAATAGTCTGAAGGTCTCCAATGAGGTAGATAGTGGTTCAAGTCTGCTCTCTAGTTGTTGGTAGGATGGTTCAGTTGCCTGAAAACAGCTGTAAAGAAACTGCCCCTGAATCTGGAGGTGTGCGTTTTCACACTTCTATATTTTTTGCCTGATGGGAGAGGGGAGAAGAGGAAGTGGCCGGGGTGCGATCTTCCTTGATTATGCTGATGGCCTTGCTGAGGCAGCATGAGCTGTAAATGGAGTAAATGGAAGGAAGATTGGTTTATGTGCCGCATCCATAACTCTCTGCAATTTCTTGCGGTCTTGGATGGAGCTGTTCCCAAACCATGTATTCAATAAAATGATTTCTACATCGCATCTGTAGAAGTTGGTGAGAATTGTTGGGGACATGCTGAACTTCCCAAGCCAACATTTGCAGCATTTAATTTGCTCAAGAACTCATGTCACCAATTAACTTCCTCATTGTTGTGGGCGGGATAGATCTTGACCAGAAGACATGGGGAACATCTTTGTCTCTTTGGGGCAGACCCAAACCTTTTGCATACAAAAGTATGGGTAGACAGGAAGTGATTCATTCCTTCAGTACTACGGTAAATTTGGACTAGGTTATAGAGTGAGAATTAGGTTCATAATCCTTTAACACAGAATGTCCATTCATTCCCATGCCTTTTTTGCAGTAACACAAATAGCATCCAGTTTCTAATAGGTGAGTACATAATCCACTTGAGAAGAAGAAAAAGGATTTCCACCGGCATTTGAAATAGAATCCCAACATTGTTCCATTCATTCATTCAATCCATTCATTCCCATGCCTTTTTTGCAGTAACACAAATAGCATCCAGTTTCTAATAGGTGAGTACATAATCCACTTGAGAAGAAGAAAAAGGGTTTCCACCGGCATTTGAAATAGAATCCCAACATTGTTAAAATTATTAATTTATAATGGCAAAGTTGTAAAATCAATGTTATTGAATCAGAAACATCACAGACCAATCAATAAGATATTGTTCCAGATATGAAAAAGAAGGCTCAGTGGAATTCATATGTTGATATAAAAATGAAATTACCAATCAATTAATCCAGGCAAAAAAACGTAGTATATTACAGGACAATTGAGATGAAACGTTTGCTTGGCAGCCTGTGATAGTGAGGGAAGAAATTTATTCTAGACTGGAATAAGACAAGATAAGGCCAAAAAATATCATTTCTTCAATTAGTATATTACATATCAAATGAAAAGGTTTGTTTTTTATTCTCTGATAAATACAACGGGTTAAGAAAAATAAAAATATAGAAAACAGAAGAAGAATTAGATATGTTGAAGCTTAAGAATATGCATAAAAAGGCTGTTAAAAATAAAAATATGTCTTTAATCAGCATCTAAGAGAAAAAAAAACAACAGTGAAGATAAAAAGAAACATCTACTCGTAGGTGAAAAGGTTATTAATCAGAGATTTAAAAGAGGAAACTAAAAGTGTGTTGTATTAGTGCCTGAAGTAAGGTTCAAAGAGAAAATCACAGGAAACAAAAATATTCTGGAACTCAAAAGCTACATGTCTACTTAGTCATTGGGAAGTATTCCATTTTGAATATTAATGTAAAATATTTTATGTTCACTTGAAATGGCTCAAGGCACAGGTGGACTCTGGTGCACAATCTTTACACTCAAAAATGTGAATATTATCAGTGAGCCAATGTTGTACCTCTACTGAAACCAGTTTGATTGTTCTTATTTCGATTGCGGGAAATTTTAAGACCCTTTAATGAATTAATGAAGTACCTTGGCTAATGTCAGGACTATATCCATTCAGGTCAAGGTCCACGTAACACCCTACTTTCAACCTCTAGATCATTTAGGACAGATGTGCTATGCCACCTCACAGTCTGTTACTCTCTGCAGTATCAGAGCGGCCTGTTATTCTCTCTAGTCTTGTTAAGTGCTGCAGTTACAGTTGGAGTCAGTAGATGTGTCTGTGGTCAATATGAGCATTTTCTTTGGTTCAGACAACGAGGTTAATTGAGTGCATCGATTTACAGGTATCTCCAAACTTTGGGCAATAATAGACTGTACTCATGATTCTTCAGGCTCCCTTCCAGTGCCTTACTGTGAAGGGTTACAATGACTTTCACTCCCTTAATGTTCAGATTATGGTCAATCTTGAGAAGAATTTTTGTACTGGCATCACCGGTGATTCACATAATGCAAGACTCACCAGTGATCTGTCACAGTGAGTTCTCCTTTAAATTCAGCATCCCAGAGCAATCTTCTTCTGTTTGCGTAATCAGATGTCTGGGAGTGCTGACCAATGTTGGCACGGCTGGGATACCATTGATCCCACTGGCACCAGCCTCAGCCGGCACTCAGCAACTGGGGCAATGGAAAGGAACACATCCATGCCAAACATCACAATACTTTTTCTGACCAATCTGCTCTAGCATCGAGTTGAGTCTCAACATATCTTAAATTTGGCTCTGAACATAGAAAACATAGACATAGAAATTAGGTGCAGGAGTAGGCCATTCGGCCCTTCGAGCCTGCACCGCCATTCAATATGATCATGGCTGATCATCCAACTCAGTATCCCGTACCTGCCTTCTCTCCATACCCTCTGATCCCCTTAGCCACAAGGGCCACATCTAACTCCCTCTTAAATATAGCCAGTGAACTGGCCTCAACTACCCTCTGTGGCAGAGAGTTCCAGAGACCCACCACTCTCTGTGTGAAAAAATTCCTTCTCATCTCGGTCCTAAAGAATTTCCCCCTTATCCTTAAGCTGTGACCCCTTGTCCTGGACCTCCCCAACATCGGGAACAATCTTCCTGCATCTAGCCTGTCCAACCCCTTAAGAATCTTGTAAGTTTCTATAAGATCCCCTCTCAATTTCCTAAATTCTAGAGAGTATAAACCGAGTCTATGCAGTCTTTGTTCATAAGACAGTCCTGACATCCCAGGAATCAGTCTGGTGAACCTTCGCTGCACTCCCTCTATGGCAATAATGTCCTTCCTCAGATTTGGAGACCAGAACTGTACGCAATGCTCCAGGTGTGGCCTCACCAAGACCCTATACAACTGAAGTAGAACCTCCCTGCTCCTATACTCAAATAACATATAACAGTTATTTTCTGTACTAACCTCCACCACCATTAAAGCCCTGCCTCACCTTTCATGCATCTGCTTAACTGAAGCACAGGAGCCAAAATGTTTTGTGTTTGTGGCACCATGGAAAGAGCAATTTTTCCAGTCTATTAAATGGATTTAAGGATAAACACATACTTGCATTGCCTCATGCACATCACAGACGCAGTCCTATCAAGGACAACATTTGAGTTTTGGGATCGTTGAGACCAATAGCCTCTGTTAACAGCATGAAGTCTTCAGCTGAAGTGTAAACTTTTAAACGGGACTAAAAAAAATGTGGCCAGCATTCAGATCATTAATATACATCTAAACCTCTTGAAAATATTTTGAAGTCTTCTCTCAGTCTTAAGTCACTCCCAGTCCTCCCGATATCCAGCTCCCTTTCCAACTTCCTCCTCTGGATCTAGAAAACCACAGTCAAATTCAGGGCAAGGGTTAGCCATGCACTGTTGGCAGTGCAGCACTTGGAAAGTTGCTGGGTGCTGCCAGTCCATTGCAATAATACATCTGGGATTAGAAATGGCAGACTCCCAATTGCAACAAGAGAGTTTGGGTAAGTGCTGGTTCCTGAAAGATCTCTCATGGGCTTTGAAATGAATGTTGTTTGGATTCATGTTACGAGCACTGAAAAGATTATGAAAGGGATTACATAAGGCACACTGCATTCCCCACAAACTAGGAAGTTAATGTGTGATTTGATTAAGATTTTTCATATTTTGATGTATTGAGAGGGTGGCAACATTTATACAGGAACATTTACTGTAAGCGGAAAAATCCAGGGCAGGGAAACATAATCATAAAATCTAACCCAAAATAAATAAAGGTTCAGGAAAAAAACGTGAAGATTTTGTCTACAAAAAGTAGTGATAGTTAATTGAAATTGATATGAGAATTGCAACTAAAATGTTACAAGCTTGAAGGGCTGAATGGCCAATTTTCCTTTGATCTCCCCTGATTGTGAATTAACCTGTTTTTACATTGAATCATCCATCAGCCTAATCAGGTCTTAACATAGAGTATAGAACAACACGGCACAGGAACCAGCTTTTCATGCCACATGTCCGCACTGAACATGATGTCAAGTTATACTAAATGCCTCTGTCTGCACGTGATCCATATCCCTCCATTCCCTGCATATCCATGTGTATATCTAAAAGCCTCTTACAGTTCTTTGATCCAAGTGGCAAGAATTGTACCAGGCAGGAAAATATATCCTGGTACAAATTAGACAAACAAAACAACTCTTTAAATGTAACTATATTTTTAGTGTGGTTACCATAAGTTTACTCAAACTAATAGTACAGTCTGGAATTCTTAAAACATAATCTTGGATTTTTATGTGGGCTTCCATATAATATTATTCTATCTGCTGAACCTGAAATAACAATTTAAAATCATTTTAGTTGGCAATTCATATTAATTTTTTTGTGGAATATTCTGCCATTAGCCCCATAGTAACTCTGGCTAGAACAATTTCCCAGCCAAATGAATTAATTCAGCTAATAATTCTTTTAATTGGAGGATCTCCTGTGCCGTTTCTTCACTCCTACTATATTAGAAGGGAATATTATGGGATAAAATATTAAAATTATTTGGAAAACATAGATGCACTGATGGGTATTTATAGAGGCTGTTCATTTCAAATAATTTTTACAAGCAGCTTTATTGGTAGCTCCCTATGACACACTCTGAAGAAGAATTTGGAACTAAATTTGTTAATGTGTAAATTTGCTGCAGTATATTTTCTCCATAATTAATTGTGAACATATCCGGGAATCCTAGAATCAGAATGCTTTCATTCATGTGTTCTTTCTGCTACTTGATATCTTGTTTTGTGTCCATGCCTTCTAACAAGTTGAACAGGCTAAGCAAGGGTGTATGCTGCACATAATGCGTGATGCTTTATCCTGGGTAATTATAAAATGATAGAGAAGCAACAGTTGTGGGTAGAGGGTGAGGGATCATGAAAACACATCAATTAATGGAGTATGTGCTCAAACAATACAGGAAGAGTGATGTCAGCTCCATAGCCTTAAAACCAAAATGGCACGCAATGAATTCAACTGCTTTGTATTTATGGAATAAAGCAAGGCAGAATATGTTTATTGAAAATTTTGCAGGTCAATATTGCATGTTCTCAATCGGTGATACTAATAACAAATCATGTCTCAGTTGAAGTTCAACTCTATTCTTATTAAGCTCTAGGCTGGGAGCTTTTGAATATTTGTTATCAATTTCTTTAATCTCATCAGCCAATATACGCATTTCATTTTTAGTTTGTTTTTTTAATCCCGCAGAGTATGAAATATTTTGTCCACGAATATATGCCTTAAAAGCATCTCAGACTACACCATTGGATATTTCTTTGGTAGAGTTTGTTAAGAAGAAGAAAACAATCTGATCTTTAATAAAGTTAACAAAATTTAGATCTTGAAGCAGAGTAGTATTAAATCGCCATTGTTTAGCACTAAACTTGGAATCAGGTAGATTAATTAATAGGGTTACACAAAAAGCTGGAGAAACTCAGCGGGTGCAGCAGCATCTAAGGAGCGAAGGAGATAGGCGACGTTTCGGGTCGAGACCCTTCTTCAGACTGAGTCTGAGAAGGGTCTCGACCCGAAACGTCGCCTATCTCCTTCGCTCCTTAGATGCTGCTGCACCCGCTGAGTTTCTCCAGCTTTTTGTGTAACCCTCGATTCTCCAGCATCTGCAGTTCCTTCTTTAACACATTAATAGATTAATTAATAGTTTCATTGGTTCATGATCAGAAATAGCAATTGCATCATACTCACACGCAGTGACCGATGAAACTAGCCGAGAATCTTTTATAAAGTAGTCAATCCTAGAGTAACTATGATATACATGAGAGAAAAAAGAAAATTCTTTATCATTTGGGTGTAGGAATCTCCAGACTTCTAACATTCCAGAGTCAAGTGAAAAAGAATTGATAAAACTAGCTGATTTATTTGGAAGCACATGATCAGATGCAGATCTGTCCATCGAGGGGTTCAAACAACAATTAAAATCTCCACCCATTATCAAAAGATGTTCATTTAAATTAGGAAAGGATGCAATTAACTGTTTAAAAAACTCAGGGTGATCAATATTAGGTGCATAAACATTCACCATAACAACCTTTTGGTTATGAAGAACACCAGTGATCATCAAAAATCTACCATATGGATCAGAAATTGTTTCATAATGAACAAACAAAATTGAGGAGTCTATAAAAATAGAGACTCCTTTCACCTTTGCCTGTGAATTTGAATGAAACTGCTGTCCTCTCCAAAACTTAAAGAATTGTTGATTGTCGTCTTTCCTTACTTGAATTTCCTGAACAAAGAAAATCTGAGCATTTAGTCTACGAATAACGTTTTTTTAAAAATGTCTCTTAATGGGATGGTTCAGACCATTCACATTCCATGAAAGGAAGTTAATAACTTTATCCATATTATTTGTAAAATCATGTGGAATGTAAAGGGTTAATTTCATAGGCCATAGCAGTAGGCCATTTACAGAACGATATATTGTCAAAATAGGAACAATAAATCTCCAATTGTAACTTAGTCGACTATCAATAACTGCCCGTCGCCCAGAAAGCTGGAAGCTTCTTACGGATTGTTAAAAAATCGGTTGTTACCATTAAGGAGTCGTATACGCAGTCTAGCTGGATAAAGCAAGGCAGGGTGCAGCTGTTTCTTAAACAACTTAGACATTACATTATGGAAAGGCATTCTCAATGCCATAAGCTCATGGCTGTAATCAGGGACAAACCGAAACTTGCATCCTTCATATTCAACCATGCCCAACTTTTTTGCTGCTTGGAGGATATTCTCCTTCATCTGCAGAAAGTGAAACCGAACGATCAAATGTCTCGGTCTATCTTGGAGACAAGGTTTCTTCCTGATCCTGTGTGCATTATCCAAAATTGGAAGGTTTTCATAGTGCTCGATGTTTAAAGTCGCCTTTATCATTTTAAAGGCATATTTTATAACATTATCCCCTTCTTGACCTTCAGGCAAACCGACAATTCGCAGATTCAGTCGACGGCTTCTGTTTTCCTGATCCATATTTTTAGTCTTGTATTGCTCGAGCACCTGAGTATTTTCGTTCATTTTCCGTTCCAGTATTTCAATCTTCAAATCTCTTTCCTGACCCAAGGTTCACAAGTTATCAATTTGTTCCTTCTGCTCACGGGATCCATCTTGTAACATAATCAGCTTGTCTTGAACTTCCTTCAATTTGCTCGAAATTCCTTTCATCATTTCTTCCAAACTGCAGAATCTTGTGTTCATGTCTCCGTTCATTTTCGATATTGCTTCTAAGATACCAGAGTCAGAAGCTGCGCCTACCCCACGCTCCTTCCTTGGAGAAGCTTTTTTTGCTCTTGTCTCCATCCTTTACACGATTGAAGCATATAAAAGTGTTATCAACACTTTAAAAAAGGTTAGATCATGTCTTGAAATCAAGTAATAACAAGTAACATTGAAAGAGTGGTAAGCAAGAAGTTAAAAGTTAAGGGAGCAAACAAAGTTACAACCTTTACAGCATGCTGCCACTAGGAGAGTCCCCAATTGAGAATCAGCTATATAAAACCAAAAGTCAATTTTATATACATGGCGATAAATCTGGCAAATTACTCGCCAATCAGTTGAAAGCTCTGTCAGCCAAACGTCAGATTATTAAAGTGAGTAAACGGGATGTTACATTGACAGTAGACCATGATGAAATTAATAAATCCTTTCAGGAATTTTATACCTCCCTATACCAATCAGAATTTCCTACTGATTCCAATATAATGCATGAATTTTTAAAGAAACTGAAATTGCCAAATTTACCACATAATGAGTCTCTGTTGTTCGATGAACCCATCACGGAGGAAGAAAAACAGAAAGCAATCCTTCCAATGAATTCTGGTAAAGCTCCCGGTTTAGATGGGTTTACAGTGGAAATTTTAAAGTATTTTTTGTTTACTGTCCCCCTGGCTATGCAAGGTTTTTAAAGAAACCTTTCTAATGAATATATTACCACAATCCTTTTATGAAGCATCTATTTCTTTAATTCTTAAAAAAGATAAAGACCCTACTGAAGTGACATCATATAGACCTACATCACTGTTAAATGTAGATTCCAAAATTCTTTCAAAAATATTAGCTATGAGTTTGGAAAATATTTTATTATTTCTGAAGATCAGACAGGTTTTATTAAAAATCGTTACTCATACTTTAACGTTAGGAGATTAATGAATATTGTTTATACAGCATTAAATAAAACTCCAGGATGTGTCATTTCACTTGATGCTGAGAAGGCATTTGAGTAGAATGGGAATACTTATTCAATACACTTGAAAAATGTATTAAATGGTCACCAATGTCCTCATCTCTAATCGGCCGAATCAATGTTATTAAAATGTTTATCCTACCTAAATTTTTGTATTTATTTCAGATGATACCAATTTTTATTGCTAAATCTTTCTTGGATATTATTGATTCAAAAATTTCTTCATATATATGGCAGAATAAAAATCCCAGACTAAGTAAAAAATACTTACAGAAATCAAAAAAAGACAGTGGTATGGCACTGCCTAACCTTAGATTTTACTATTGGGCAGTTAATGCTCGCTATTTAACGTTTTGGACAAAAGATTTAGAAGATACCCAATGCCCAGAATGGATAAATCTTGAACGTGATTCTATGCAAGGGCTATCATTGGCTTCTATTCTAGGGGCCTCGTTACCCTTTACAATTACGAGATTGAATAACTATACGACTAACCCAATAATAAGACATACATTCCAAATATGATTTCAATTTTGTAAGTTTTTTGGATTGAATGATTTTATCTTATCGAGTCCTATCATATCTATTTTTTTTCTTCCAACCTTCTAGTACTGATCAAGCCTTTCTGTTATGGAAGATGAAGGGATTAGCAGCTTTTCGTGATTTGTGTTTGGATGGTTTTTTATGTCTTTTGAACAACTCTCCAATAAATATAATTTACCTAACTCACATTTCTTTAGATATTTACTAATTAGACATTTTTTTAAGGCTACTCTACCCTTTTATCCGTTACTACATCAAACCAAAATCTTGGATTTTTTTTACATTTGAACCCTTATCAGAAAGATTTAATAATGACTATTTATGAATTGATTTTGAAATTACAAAAAGATACATTTGATAAAATTAAGAATGACTGGGAAATGTCTCTACCCATAGATAAATGGGAGAGGATTCTTCAATTAGTTAATACTTCCTCAATGTGTGCAAGACACGCTCTGATACAATTCCAAATGGTTCACAGAGCTCATATGTCAAAAGATGTTAGCTCGTTTTTATGGTCATATAAATCCTACCTGTGACAGATGTAATTCTGAAGTGGCCTCATTGACTCATATGTTTTGGTCTTGCCCACTTTTGGAAAAATATTGGAAAGAAATGTTTGATAATATTCCTGTAGTTTTAGATATTGATTTACAACCTCATCCTATAACTGCAATTTTTGGGCTACGAATGGCAGATTCTACTCATCTGTCCCATTCAGCCCATTCAGCTTTTACTACATTAATTGCCAGAAGATCTATTTTACTTAAATGGAATGATCCTAATCCTCCGACCACACTCCATTGGTACTCTGAAACAATATCATGTTTAAATTTAGAAAAAATTAGGAATGACATTGCTGAACCCTTGGTTAAATTTGATAGAAAGAATGTTGCATGTAGTCTCTGAGGGTTCTTGTTTTGCCATTCCTCATTTGCTGGTTAAAGAATGTGCTGATGGGTACAGAAACCATTGAAGTGGCATAATAATAACACACGTACATACTGTGATTGCTTGGGGCTTTGGCCTTGGTCTTGTTGCCACTCGACCTGCACAATTACCTATGAAAATGCTTTCACATAACAGCTGTTATTTTTCCAGAATTTAGTACATTTCAGTCCAGATATTTCTGCCTGAGTTATTCTTCCATTTCTGTAGATTCTTAGAATGATATGGCACAGAAAGAGACCATTCAACCCACTACTTCTGTGCTAAATCTTTACTAGAGCAACTCACCAATTCCACCTCTTCTACACCCTCCCCAATGACCCTTTATGTATGGCCCTCAGTTTTTTATTCACTTTATATTTAACCTTGAAGGTCCCAATAGGTTTAGGTTTACGTTTATTTTTACTACTGCCACATGTACCAAGGTGCAGTGAAAAGTCTTGTTTTGCATGATATCCAAATGGATCAGATATACCATACATAGATACAATCAGTTCAAACTAAAGTACAATAGATAGAGCAAAGGGGAAGTTATAGAGTGCAGAATATAGTTTTTAGCATTGCAGCGCATTATAGCACACCAGTTCCATAGAAAAAGTCCAATGTCCTTAATGGAGTAGAGGTAAATTGAACAGAACCCTAGCTGTACCCTAGAATATGCAAGAGTGCATTACAGATCCCAATCTTGGTCTGTGTAAGAATAAGCGTGACAGGAAGAAAACATTTTTCTCCTTTTATTTTATCCCCGTGACCTCTGGTCCTCAACTCTTCCACCAAAGGAAGCAGTCGTTCACTATCCACTCTGTCTAAACCCCTTAACACATTTCTATCAAACCTCCCCTCAGTCTTTTCCCTGCAGAAAGCAATTCCCATACCTTTAATCTATCCTTGTAAATGTATTGTTTGTCCCAGGAAGATTTACATAAATCTTTTATGAACCCTGCCCAATATCATCACATAATTCCTAGAATGTGACGATTGAATAAAATACTTTTGGTTAAGGCCAGATAAATGTTTAATAAATGTTTAGCATGACTTCCCTGATTTTATCCTTTATGCCTTTATTGACGAAATCCAAAATTGTGTACAAAATAGCCACTTTCTCTGCTTGCTCTACTACTTTCCCTTTTATAGTATTATCCTTTAATCAGAACTTTCTGTGCACTACCTGTTAAAATCAATCACTTATATGTTTTAATATTAAACTTGATCTGGCTTGCATCTGTCTATTTTCTGAACCTGTTCTTATCCTGCTGCAATCTATTACTCTCTTCCTTTGCGGTTCATAATACTGCCAAGTTTTGTATCATTTGCAAATTTATGGTTTGTGGCTTGCACCCTCAGCGTAAATCACTCCTATAGATTAAGGAAACAGTGGCCCCTTCACCAATTCCTAGGAAACATCACCGTTTACCTTATTCCTGTTTGAAAAATAACCATTGACCATGATTCTCTGTTATCTGTTACTCAGCTAGCTTTCTATCCAAACTATTAATGTCCCTTTTATGCCCGATGCTTCTGTCTAGCTGACAAACCTATTATGTTACCTTATCAAATGCCTCCTAGAATCTTATGCACACCACATTGATTGTATTACCCTCTTCTATTGAATCCCTTCATCCATAATTGATAAAAGATTGGTGAAACATGATTTGTCCCTAAATCTATGCTGTCATGACTTAATAAATTCATTTCCCTCCAGATGACGATTAATCCTGTCCCAGATCAATGCTTTTAAATGCTTTTCCGAGCAGAGATGTTAAACAATGTAGCCAGTAGTTCTTAAGCTTTATTTTAATCGTTTTTTTGTAAACAAAGAAGTAACATTGCTTCACTCCAGTCCTCGGCACCACACCCGCATTCAAAAATATATTGAAAGATCATGCATCCCAGAGTACTCAAGGAGGTGGCCCCAGAAATTGTGAATGCATTGGTGATCATTTTCCAATGTTCTCTCAACTCTGGATCAGTTCCTGTGGACTGGAGGGCAGCTAATGTAACTCCACTTTTTAAGAAAGGAGGTGGACTGGTGCAATACGACCAACCTGATCTTGAATGTCGAAAAAACAAAGGAGCTCATCGTCGACCTCAGGAAAAAACGGCACAGTCCCACACCACTTCACATCAATGACAGCGATGTGGAGGTGGTCAGTAGCTCTAGGTTCCTGGGGGTGCAGATCACTAACAGTCTGACCTGGTCAAATAACATCTCATCAACAGTTAAGAGAGCGCAGCAGCGGTTGCACTTTCTGCACCGGATGAGAAGAGCTCACCTCCCCCATCCCATCCTCACCACTTTCTACAGGGGCACCATAGAGAGTATTTTGACCAGCTGTATCTCTGTCTGGTTTGTGGACTGTAAAGCCTCTGACTGGAAGTCCGTGCAGAGAGTGGTGAGGACAGCGGAAAAAATCATTGGGACTTCTCTCCCCTCAGTCGGGGATATTGCGACCAAATGTTGCACGTCTAATGCCAGCAGTATTATAAAAGACCCCACACATCTCCATCACGGACTGTTCACTCTGCTGCCCTTGGGCAAAAGATATCGTAGCATAAGGAGCAGAACATCAAGGTTCTGCAACAGCTTCTTCCCACGAGCCATCAGACTCCTGAATGCCATGTAAGGGGCTGCCACCATTGTCTATTTTATCCTTTTATCCATTTTTTTCCATTTTACCCTTCTGTTAATTATCGTGTTGCACAGGGAGCCAAATGCAACGGAATTTCGTTTGGAATTGCATATATCGATGTATTTCTAAATGACAATAAAGTTTGTTTGACTTGACTTGAGAGAAAACGGGGAATTATAGACCAGTTATCCTTACATCGGTGGTGGGGAAGATGCTGGAGTCGATTTAAAGATCTTATAGCAGCGCATTTGGAAAGCAGTGATGGGATCGGTCAAAGTCAGCATGGATTTATGAAGGGGAAATCATGCTTGACTAATCTTTTGGATTTTTTTGAGGATGTAACAAGTAGAATGGATAAGGGAGAGCCAGTGGATGTGGTGTATCTGGACTTGCAAAAAGTCTTTGCCAAGGGCCCACACAAGAGACTAATGTGCAAAATTAGAGCACATGGTATTGGGCGTAGGGTATTGACATGGATAGAGAACTGGTTGGTAGACAGGAAGCAAAGAGTAGGAATTAACGGGTTCTTTTCAGAATGGCTGACAGTGACTAGTGGGGTGCTACAAGGCCCGGTGCTGGGACCCCAGTTGTGTATAATATATATTGACGATTTAGACGAGGGAATTAAATGTAACATCTCTAAATTTGTGGATGAAGCAAAGCTAGGTGACAGTGTGAGCTGCGAGGAGGATGTTATAAGGCTGCAGGGTGACTTGGATAGGTTGGGTGAGTGGGCAGAAGCATGGCAGATGCAGAATAATGTGGATAAATGTGAGGTTATCCACTTTGGTGGCAAGAACAGGAAGGCAGATTATTATCTGAATGAATGAACAAATGAATAAGTTTATTGGCCAAGTATGTACACATAAAAGGAATTTGCTTTGGTGCTTTGAATGGTGTCAGGTTAGGAGAAGGGGAGGTGCAACGAGACCTGGGTGTGCTTGTACATCAGTCACTGAAAGTAAGCATGCAGGTACAGCAAGCAATGAAGAAAGCCAATGGCATATTGGCCTTCATTGCAAGACTATTTGCATTTAGGAGCAAGGAGATCCTACTGCCGTTGTACAGGGCCCTGGTGAGACCACACCTGGAGTATTGTGTGCAATTTGGTCTTCTAATTTGAGGAAGGACATTATTGCTATTGAGGGAGTGCAGCGTAGGTTCACAAGGATAATTCCCGGGATGGCGGGACTAACGTATGATGAAGGAATAGGTTGACTGGGCTTGTATTCGCTGGAATTTAGAATGATGAGAGAGGATCTTATAGAAACATAAAAATTCTGAGAGGATTGGACAGGATGGATGCAGAAAAAAATGTTCCCGATGTTGGGGGAGTCCAGAACCAAGGGTCACAGTTTAAGAATAAGGGGTAAGCCATTTAGGACTGAGATGAGGAAAATCTTTTTCACAGTTGTGAATCTGTGGAATTCTCTGCCACAGAAGGCAGTGGAGGTCAATTCACTGGATGGTTTCAAGAGAGAGTTAGATTTAGCTCTTAGGGCTAAGGGAATCAAGGGATATGGGGGAAAGGCCGGAACGGGGTACTGATTTTGGATGATCAGCCATGATCATATTGAATGGTGGTGCTGGCTTGAAGGGCTGAATGGCCTACTCCTGCACCTATTTCTATGCTTCTATGTTCTTATGTTGCTATGATTGACGCTCCATGATTTCCACCTGTATTTCCATCAAAATCGTTGGCATCTAAACTTGTCTCATTTGCTCTCTTTGTATTTTACTTTTCCCATCCCTTCTGATTCTCCTGTAATCCACCTGGTTGTTCTTGTTATTCACAATCTGATATCGTAAGCAGCCTTGCTTTGATTTATGTAGGAAGGAACTGCAGATGCTGCTTTAAACTGAAAATAGACACAAACTGCTGGAGTAACTCAGCAGGACAGGTAGGATCTCTGGAGAGAAGGAATGGGTAACGTTTCAAGTCGAGGCCCTTCTTCAGACCTGATTTTTCTTCTTCTGGGTCTCTTTCATTATATCGGAAGTTCTAGACTGTTTTTCCTGTGTCCAGAATGGGAATATGCTTTAACTGTATCTGAATGACTTCTTCTTTGATGGTAGCCCATTGTTCTGCTGTAGATTTGCCAGTCAACTTTTCGTTGAGCAAGCTTATTTGGACTAGATCTGTCAGTTCATTAAAATTGGCTTTCTCCAATTAAATGGCCTTACTTGGAATTGATGCTTCTTCTTTACTGTAGCTAATATAAAGCTTTTGATGTTATGATCATTATCCCATAACTATGCGGTTCAAAGATGCTCCTTTGTTGAAGTCCAGTTCAAAGATTTTCCAAACCGAATAAAAGTTTAATCAAAGTTAAATAAACCTACATCTTCTGCCCTGGCAATTCATGTAAGTTGGGCTCAGTCTTCTTCTCTGTCAGAACCCAATACCGAGAAGATGAGCAAGGAATTTGATCAAAGGCTTTGTTGTTTGAGGTGCTGCTGGAAAAACAATGTTGAAGTTAGAAGATTGCAAATGCTCCAGACCACCTCATTTATAAATCCGAGAGTGAGGAAGGAAAAGAACAAAGCTATTCGCAGAGATTAGAAATGTGATCAGGAAAATAAATAGGCAGCAGAAGCAAAGGCGTGCACCAAAGGAAACATGGTATGGAGAAGTATAAGCATTACAAGGATGTTATGTTGAGGCTTTACCAGGAGCTGGTGAGGCCATATTTGGAATATTGTGAGCAGTTTTGGGCTCTGATTCTAATGAAGTGTGTGGTGGCTTTGGAGAAGGCCCAGAAGAGGTTTACGTGAATTACCCTAGGGATGATTGAGTTAACATATGAGAAGCGTTTGTAGGCTCTGGGCCTGTAATCGCTGGAGTTTAGAGGATGAGGGAGGATCTCACTGAAACTTACTGGATAATGAAAGGCCTAGGAACAGTGGACGTGGAAAGGATGTCTCAACAATGGGAGAATCTCGAACCAGAGGGCACAGACTCAAGAATAAAAAGATGTACCTTCCGAATGGAGATGCGGGTACATTTATTTTGCCAGAGGATGGTAAATCTGTGGAATTCACACATTGACGGAACAAATGAAATTAGTACAAACAATGCAGAGACTGCATTCCTGGAATATATAATAAAATAGTTTTCTGGAATGTTGAAGAGCTGGTTAAGTAATAGGCTATTTTAGATCTGGTATTTTGCATTGAGAAATTCATAGCCTTATTAATGGGCCCTTATGAAAGCATGACCATGATATTATTTTATATTTTATAATATATTAAAGAATCTTTTACATTATATTTAAATGTGGAATTATTCAATCCAAAATTAAGGTTTTCAGATTTAAATAAAGGAAACCACGTAGGTATAAAGGGCAGGTTGTTGAAATGTTGTGGACCAAATTATGACAGTGGCTAGTGTTTCGAGGAATAGTACATGATCTCCAGCAAATATGTATTCCTTTAGGACACAAAGATGCAACAAGAAATGTGTTCCAATCAAAGATTGCATGAGAAATTAAAGATTAAGGTAAATCTAAAGAAAAGGACCTAATGATTAGTTTTAAAAGAGGTCACAATGGGTGCACAGTTTCCATCTTCCAATATTCCATGATTGTGCAATGGTTCCTTAAGATTTGGATGTGGCAAATATGACATCAATATTCTAGAAAGGAAGGACTGAGGAAACAAGAAATCTATTGATCAATTACATAAACATGAAATGCTGAGAAAAACTTAGCAGGTCAGGCAGCATCGTGAAATAAGAAACAGTTTAATATTTCAGCTTCTGACTTGAAACAATAACTCTTCTGATTCTCCTTCCACAGATGCTGCCTGACCTGCTGCGTTTTCTCAGCATTTTCTATACTTATTCAAGATTTTCAGTATTTATGGTTTCTTGGATTTTCAGCTTCTGACTTGCCAGCTCTGATAATAGTGATCAGAAAATGGTGGAATCTATTGTAAAGGATGCGATATTAAGACACTGAGTAAATAATAATGTGATCATGCAGGGTTGAAATAGATTAATGAGAGAAAATGTGAAGAGTGTGGGAAAAGAAGTTCACAAGTGGGTAGGGTAGTAAAAAAGGTATTCAACATGTTTCATAGATCAGGGTATTGAATATAAAAATGGGGAGATCATGTTGCAACTGCATAAAACTTTAGTGAGGACACAATTGCAGCATTGTGTGCAGTTCTGGTCATCACACTACAGGAAGGATGTGGAGGCTTTGGAGAGTTTACAGAAATTCACCAGGACGTTTCCTGGATTGGAGAGAATTAGCCATAACAAGAACTTGAACAAACTGGGTTTAGTTTCTCTGGAGTTTCAAATGCTGAGAGACAACTTGATAGAAGCATACAAAATAATGAGAGACATAGATAGGATAGACAGTTGGCAGATTTTTCTCTGGGTGAGCATGTCAAATATTGGAGGGCGTAGCTTTAAGTTGACATGGGGAAAGATTACAGGGGAAAGGGTGGCACGGTGACATCGCGGTAGAGTTGCTGCCTTCCGGCGCCAGGGACCGTGTCCGATCCTGACTATGGGTACTGTCTGTACGGAGTTTGTATGTTCTCCCTGTGACCTGTGTGGGTTTTCTCCAAGATCTCTGGTTCCCTCCCACACTCCAAAGACGTACAGGTTTGTAGGGTTATTGGTTCGGTATAATTGTAAATTGTCCCTAGTGTGTATAGGATAGCGTTAGTGTGTGGGGATCGCTGGTCAGCATGGACTCAGTGGGCCAAAGGGCCTGTATCTCTAAACTAAACTAATGAAAGGAAATTTGCAAGACAGATTTATTTACACGGAGTGGCAAGTGTCTGGAAAACACTGCCAGGGAGGTGATAGCTATGTTTAAAAGGCATCAAAACAGACAAATAAACAGGCAGGAAATAGAGGGATGCAGATTATGTGTAGGCAGATGGGATAAGATATGTTGGTAAAATGATCGGTGTAGACATGTTGTGCCAAAAGACTTGCACTTGTGCTGTACTCAGCGGAATGGGCAGCATCTATGGAGGGATACCCATTCCTTCCATCCAGGGATGCTCCCTGTGGCGCTGAGTTACTCCAGCGCCACTTCGGTGTCTATCTAACCAGCATCTGCAGTTCCTTCCTACACACTTATGCTGTGTTGTTGTATGTTCAATGCTATATGACTAATTACTGTGGTTTGTGAATTAATGACATTGAAGCCCTGCTTAAGTGGCAAAAAAGAGAGTACTGTGTCACAAACTACTCACCTTCCCATCTTATCAATCACCCCTGCCACATCTGCAAAAGAGGTCTGTAGTTTCCCGTCAGCCATCTCAGAATCAACAAAAAATAAAGCAAGTCATCCTTGATCCTAAAAGATTGCCCAAGAAAAATAGGATTTAAGGTGTAGATGAGGAGAAGCAGTGGATATGATGCATTTGAATCTTTGGAAAGTTTTTCTAAGTTCCCAGATCAGGTTGCTGAACAAGGTTAGACTACATGGAATTGGGGGTAATGCACCAAGGTGGATTGAGAATAGTTAACAGATAGAAAGCAAAGGATTTGAATGAATTTGGTTCTCCTTGAACTAGCAGACTGCAAGTAGTGATGCACTTGGGGCCCAAATATTCACAGGCTAAGGAATCCAAGTGTAACGTTTCCAAGAAAAACAGCAGGGCATAGCTTTAAGGTTACATTTCCAAGTTTGCTGGTAACATGAGGATGCAAATAAGCTTCTGGACGATTTAGACAAACTAGTAGGCAATGATGTTCATTTCAGTAATGGAGTGCTGAGTATTTTTAAATTATAAAATATGGAAAAGTGTTGATGATCAAAGAGTTATGGGTGTCTTTGAACCAAAGTACAAAATACAAAAATATACATGCAGGAGGCAATTAAGAAAGCAATGGATATTATGGATTTCTAGAATATTTGAGTACAAAGATAAAGATTAGCTATCCTTAATTATTTGGGGCCAGAGTATTGTGCACAATTTAGGATAATGGTCTCCTTATCTAAAATAGAATAGACTTTATTCCGAGGGAGTGCTGCCATGATGCAACAGAGTGGATCCTGGGATGGGAGGTGAGGACAAAGGATAGGTCTCCACTCTCTGGAGCACAGAAAAGTAACCTAATTGGATCAAAGTCATAGAGAATTCAACATGGTAGATACAGGCAGGAAGTTTCCCCTGCAGCTAAGAAATCTGGATCAAAATTCCTGCAATAAAATATTCTGGCACCATTCAATCAGATTATCAATCTCCCTCCCGTACTCCGACTCATTACCCATCTATAGGGAGAAACTGGGGAGGCTAGAACATTATTCGTTGGAACGCAGGAGGCTGAGTGGTGAACTTATAGAGGTGTATAAAATCCTGTGGGGGATAGATATAGTGAACGCACAGTTGTTCACCTAAAGTAGGGGGATCAAGAAACATGACATAAGTTGAAGGTGAGACGGGAAAGAATTAAATGGAAACTGTGGGGCAACATTTTCACACAGAGGGTGGCGGGTATATGGAACAAGCTGCCTGAGGAGATGTTAAGGCTGGTAGTATAACAATATTTAAAAAACATTTGGATCGGTACATAGATGGGAAAGGTTAAGATGGATCTAGGCCAAACAGCATTTGTGTTTTGCATTAGAAAGTTGGGTGTTTTTTTCAATCTAGGAAAACATAGATTTTGAGAAGGCTTGACCGTTTAAAGCATTAACATAATAAGAGATTAAATTTCATTTATATGGTTAGGTTAACTGAGCTAGACGAGAACAGAGGATTTGTGTATAAATTATATAAATATAGAATCAGATTAGTAATCAAGATACTTTTCTTTTTGAAAGAGTCATCAAGTACTTGAATGAGTTGATGGCTTGTACAATAGCAGTGATTGAAAAGGGAACAAAGCTAATGTTCAAAAGAAGTTGGAACAGAAGAAGTCGTGAAACTTTCAATGTTTCTGAAACTGAAGAGAAATCTAACACAGGAAGCACAAGAGACTGCTGATGCTGGAATATAAAACAGCTAATAACCTGCTGGAGAAACTCAGCAGGTCAAGCGGCATCTGCGGGGCAAAGGAATTTTCGATATTTCGAAACTCTGCGTCAGGAGAAATTTAGCAAATTTGGTTTAGAATCACGTAAACACTATTGAGGAAGACATTTGAGATAAAATAGAAACTCATGGAAATATTATGAAAATCAGGCAGTGTCCATGAAGAGAATATTTCAAGTCAATACTGCAGATTATCAACATGAGAACGTTGACTGGAGTAGATGTGCATAACATGTAGAGTATTCTTCAAGTGAGGGAAGGAACTGCAGATGCTGGTTCAAACCAAAGATAGACACAAAAAGTTGGAGTAACTCAGCGGGACAGGCAGCATCTCTGGAGATAGAAAATGGGTGACTTCAGGTTGAGACCCTTCTTCAGACTAGTTAGGGATAAAGGAAACGGGAGATATAGACGATGATGTCGAGAGATAAAGAACAATAAACAATTCTTCAAGGACTTTTTTTTCACTTTCTCTTAGTACATGATATGGATCAGAGGGTAAGGGCAAGGAGGAATGGGTCATGATGTGCTTGTGATTGACCAAGCTTATGAAGCTCAATCTATTTGGTGCTGAATTAAATAAAAATTAAACTGATGCTATTTATTCGACCCAAAATAATCTGCTCCAAAGAATCGGGTCACTTTCCGACTTCTTAGTCAACGGTACCATCTGCGCTTTATGGAACACATGTTTCTCACGTCCATTGTAAGCAATAAAAACAAAATCAGGCCAGGGTATACACAGCAATTTCAATTTCCTGACTTTTGAAAAGGCAAGCATAGTTATTAATGTAAATTACTCGTTTTTAAGCTTCCCCCAGTCTAGTTTCAGTAAAAACTCTGAATCAAGCACTTGAAATAACTAATCTTTATTTTAACAAAAGCGCAATTACAGTTCAACTACTGTACCTGTCCCACCGCTGGTTCGATCCTCGTATCTGCCTGATAGCTCTCTATGCCTTGCGGGGGGGGAGGGGGGAGCGGGGGAGACGGACGAAAGAGTCTGTTTCTGTGCTGTACTTTATGCAATGACAATTTCTAGGACTATGACTTTATGGTGAGGTAATAATCAATCTCCTCAGACATTATTAATTTCCTCCTCTAAGTGTCATTGCCCAGGCTATACTGTGGGAAGATTTGCCTCCCGTCCCTCTGGGGCAACCCTGAGCATACCTTAAAGGGTTAAGATCGAAGAACGGTCACCCCTAGTTAAAAACCTTTGATCTAATCCGGGGCGGTACAGTGGCATAACGGTAGAGCTACTGCCTTACAGTGCCAGAGACCTAGGTTCGATCCTGACTACAGGTGCGTGTCTGTACGGAGTTTGTACGTTCGCCCTGTGAGCTGCGTGGGTTTTCTCCGAGATCATCGGTGACCTCCCACACTCCAAAAATGTATAGGTTTGTAGGTAAATTGCCTTGGTAGAAATGTAAATTTGTCCCTAGTGTGTTTATGGTAGTGTTAATGTGTGGGGATCGCTGGTCAGTGCGGACTCAGTGGACCAAAGGGCCCGTTTCCACGCTGTAGCTCTAAACTAAAAAAATCCATTTGTCTGCTCTATTCCAGGAAATTAAACATTACATTTTTATTGAACAATATCAAAAACTGTTCAAACACTTTTACAATGTACCAGGAATTAGAAATTTACAGTCTGATAATTGGTGAATGAATCATTAAATTAAACAGTAACTGGTCTGTAACAGCTTCTATGTACAACTATTAGTACAATCATCTGGATAGTTGATGGAACATATGTCAAAAGGCCGCCAAGGCTGAATTAGCAGTTGTTGCAGAGGCATTTTAATGACTAGATATTTTAAGTTCTATAGTTAACCATGACAGCATGTGTGTTTTCTTAAAATAAATTCCACATTTGGCATTTATTTTTGTAGCATTGTGGCAGTCAAACAGACTATCCTATCTGCAATCATTCAAGCATTTGAGTTACTCAGCAAGGAAACAGACTCTTCAACCCATCAAGTCTCTGCTGGCCACCAAAGACCCATTTACACTAATCCTATATGAATCCCATTTTAATCTCCCCACATTCCCGTAATTATACCACATTTTGCATTCACCTACACTCTAGGGAAAATTTACAGTGGTCAATTAACCTACCAACCCACACATCTTTATCAATGTGGGAGAGAGCAGTGGGAGGTCACAAGAAGAACATGAAGATTCATACAGGCAACATTGGAGGTCAAGTTTGAACCCATTGTGGAGATTCAGTATGGCGACACTCTCTTGAACGTCTGCAGGTGTATTGTAGAGAGCATATTGGCTTGTTGCAACATGGTGTGGTTCGCCAATTCAAGAACAAAGGAGCTTACAGAGAGTTGAAGACTGCTTAGTCCATCACAGGTACTGACCACCACCATTAAAGAGATCTGTAATAGGCGCTGCGTGATGAAGGAAGCCAAAGAGTCGCATCACCCTGGCCTTGTTCTCATTTAACTTCTACTAGCAATGTTACAACATTTTGAGATTTAAAAAATCAAGTCCGCAATTTATTCCATCAGATAAAGCATAAAAAGAAGTTTAATTTGACACCTAATTCGCTTTCATATCTTCAGTATTAAAGAAGTTATGGCCATTTTCATACTCGGAAATTAGCATCTTGTTCCCCATTGCCTTTCCATTGACTTAACTCAAAAGCTGTGATCTAGAACAGTTAAAAGCCCATAACTTTCTTAAAAATGAAGAGAACTCAATGACATTTTCAGTTATTATAGATTGAAGCATTCTGAAACAAATATGAAACAATCTTACTTGGATGACCTGAAATTAAAGCATATAATTAGTTAGTTATCTAATTGTAGCTAATTACAAAATTCAATTACTAGATCTAAACATCTATCAATTTCTTAAGAAAAGATAAACTTTTTTAAATTGCCTTAAGTGTCCAAATAACATTCACACAATAATCCACAATATAACATAATTTTTAAATCTCATTTTCATGAATTTATAGGCCAAATGGAAGGAATTTAGTGTTTGATGCCTGTAAATTAATTGCCATTTAAATCACTAGCGAGTGGGTTTTAGTGGAATGCGGTGGTTTGGAAAGTTGCGGTTTGCGATGAAGTCGGTATGAAAAATACAGCCGGTTCATAGATTTTTTTGGTCCCCTTTTCGCAACATGAAAATGTGATTAAAGCCTTCCTAAAAACCAAGTTTTAATGTAAAAATAAACTCTGTACTTTATTTTCTCCCCTACGTTAGGTCTATTTTGCTGTCGGCGTTCAGAGCTTTAGAAGAAGATTTTTAAACAACTCTAGTTAATAAATAATCTAGCGTAGTTTAAAAATAGCTTCATGAATGAAATGTCGGAGCAATTTCTCTTTAGCGCCGAAATCGCCCGACATGGATCGATTTGGACTGCCTAGGAAAAAACGGCATTTTAAACCCGCCCCGCTCTGAAAGGCGCCAAAGTCACGCACACGGGGAGCAGCAGAACTGCAGCGCTGCTAAAGGTAGGTATTGTAACATACCTACTTCTACAATGGAACAAGCTGCCAGAGGAGGTAGATGAGGCAGGGACTATCCCAACATTTAAGAAGCAGGTAGACAAGGACATGGATAGGACAGGTTTGGAGGGATATGGACCAAATGCCGGCAGGTGGGACTAGTGTAGCTGGGACATGATGGCCGGAGTGGGCAAGTTGGGCCGAAGGGCTTGTTTCCACACTGTATCACTCTATTACTTTATGACTTTAATTATAGGAGTCTGAAAACCGTAACCATCAGGTTCAAGAATAGCTTTTTCCAATCGGGCTCTTAAACACTACCCTCAACTATGCATTTCCATGAACTTTAATTACACTAAGGACTATGGGTTTTTGCACTAGTGTTGTAGTTATTAATTTATTGATTTTTTAAATATAATCATTCTATATTATCTGTGTGTATTGCGCTTACAGACCTGTGCTGCTGCAAGTAAGAATTTAATTGTTCCGTTGTTGGTATTTATGGTAATTAAACCCTTTTGACTCTTGATTCTCTCGAGTCTCAAAATGTTATAAATGTTAGAACACCTAAGATAATAAAGCTGCTGAAAATACCTACAGTTCTTTTTGCAAGAGAAACAAAGTTAATTTGTCTTTTCATATGAGGAAAGATTCAAAAGACTAGGCTTGTATCCACTGGAGTTTAGAATGATGAGGGGGGATCTTATAGAAACATATAAAATTATAAAAGAACTGGACAAGCTAGATGCAGAAAAAATGTTCCCAATGTTGGGCGAGTCCAGAACCAGGGGCGACAATCTTAGAATAAAGGGGAGGCCATTTAAGACTGAGGTGAGAAAAAACGTTTTCACCCAGAGAGCTGTGAATTTGTGGAATTCTCTGCCACAGAGGGCAGTGGAGGCCAAATCACTGGATGGATTAAAGAGAGAGTTAGATAGAGCTCTAGGGGCTAGTGGAATCAAGGGATATGGGGAGAAGGCAGGCACAGGTTATTGATTGGGGACGATCAGCCATGATCACAATGAATGGCAGTGCTGGCTCAAAGGGCCGAATGGCCTCCTCCTGCACCTAATTTCTATGTTTCTATGTTTCATCAGGGGAGTGGAATGAAGGCTTTCTAGCAACAGTGTGGAGGGACTGCCAAATGAAGAAAATAATATAGGGAAGGTGAGCAGTGGACTGGAACGTAGGAGTAAACAAATCACAAAGTGAGGCACTGTCAGGACATGTGGATAAATAAAAGATATAAGGTGAGGATATGTGAAATAAATAGGAGGATTATTAACATTTGCTATCTACAATCTTCAGAAGATTGGCTCAGATCCAAGGTAAATACCCTTTAAATGCAGGCTCAGTGAAGTTTAAATCACAGTTCTCTGCAAATGAGTAAGGATGCAAATGTTATCTGGCCATTATATAGCTGCTCAAGCCTCACATACGTAATCTAGTGCAACCTCCTTGCAATTCTGTCGGCACATCTGCGATAGGTGCTTTCTCAGAGATGGGAAAATGACACATGACAGTGTGTGTCTTCTTGGCATCACTGTCACCAGCTGGTCATTACTTCTACCAAATCATGGAAACAGAGAGGAATGTTGACTGCAGGACTTCCTTCCATTGAAGGTTACATAATCAACCATGGATCTCATGGAGGTGTGATGAAGTACGTGAAGATGAGCAAAGCAGGATAGAGCACATATATCAACCATGTTCTATTCACACTGATTCAACATCATAAATCAGGATCATTATATTTGTTCCTTCTTTTGCTTTGCCAACAAAGAAATACTGTTGAAAAACTATAGAGAATCAAGTTCCTTCCAAACTAATTTATGTTTCATTTAAATGGACAAATGTCATATTCCAGGAGACGGAAATCAAAAGAAACTGCCGATATTGAAAATCTGATAGAAAACCAGAATACTAGAATCACTGAGCAGGTCAGGCAGCACCTGTGGATGAAAATGTTAATGCATTTGTTGATGTTTCACGTTTAGCACCCTCTGTCAGAATTGGGAAAGAGAAATATAAGGTAATTTTAATTAGGGAAGCAATTGGGAATGACGAGTAGAACAAAGGAACAAACTTTGTTAGGGCAAGTCCAGATTGCTTAATGAGGGTAGTTGAAGCTTCTTTGCTAATGTAGGGTGTGGCATGTGCACAGCAGGCCAGACTGTAAAAATAGAATAAGAAAATCTGAGCCAACATGATGGCAAGCAGAAATTATCAATTTTGAAACAAACAGAAAGAAAGGACGAGCTAATTAAAAGTTGGATAATTAAATTTTGAGACGAGAATGCTGCAGCATGCCTAGGTGATAGATGCGGTGTTATTCCTCAAGATTTCATTGTAACTGGGCAGGAAGATAGAGTGGAAGCTAGGTGATGAATTAAAGTAACAGGCAACCAGACTCCCGGGCTCACTCCGACAGACCAAATGCATATTCTCCACCAAGTATTCACCATATCTACGTTTGGTTTCTCCATAATTGTAGCGGAGACTGGATCATCTGGAAGGAATGTTTCGATCCTTATTGGTGAGATGAATGGACAAGGGTTGTATCTCTTGTGTTTGCTTAGTAAAGTACCATATCGTGTGGATAGTTTTTATTATTCCTTTTGTTTGGTCTCGCCTGCTAGACATGCCCCACAGCTTCACTATTTACATGACATTACACAGACAAAGTGGCTTAATGTATTTTTAACTGCCCCATTAAGCCATTTGAAGTTGCCCTGTCAGAGATATTAATTTTTTTCATAGGTCATAGGAGCAGCCATAGACCATTCGGCCAATTGAGTCTTCTCTGCCATTCAATCATGGCTGATCTGTCTTTCCCTCTCAACCCCATCTCCTGCCTTTGCCATGAAACCTTTGATACCCTTACTAATCAAGAACCTGTCAATCTGCTTTAAAAATACCCAATGATTTGGCCTCTACACCCATCTGTGGCAATGAATTCCACAGATTTACCACCTTCTGCTAAATAAATTCCTCCTCATCTTTCTAATGGTACGTCCTTGTTGTTCTCATCCCTAGCCCATCTTCTATCCCACTGAACATATATTCTCCCTTTCCCAGTTTTGACATTGAGTCCCTTTCCACAGATGCTGCCTGACCTGCAGAGTGTTTCCAGCATTTTCTATTTTCATTCCATATTCTTGTAGTGTGTGTTGTACATCTGTTTTGAGTTTGTCTTTTCCAAAGATGATATTACAACTGGTGCTGTTTGAAGATAAGTGTTATGGTCCATTATGTGACGTGTTATACCAGGGTACGCACATGAATTTTGGAAAGCTGTCTGTGATGGCTTAGCTTGCAGACTTAATAATTGTATATTGTGGTGAAAGTAAACTCATTGGGCCATGTGTAATTTTCACATCCATTTGGTACAGGAATGTATGGCTAGCTTTAACAGGACAGACTTTCTCCGAGGATGATAATTATAGGGCTTCTGTAAACATAGAAACATAGAAACATAGAAATTAGGTGAAGGAGTAGGCCATTCGGCCCTTCGAGCCTGCACCGCCATTCAATATGATCATGGCTGATCATCCAACTCAGTAACCCGTACCTGCCTTCTCTCCATACCCTCTGATCCCCTGTAGTTTGGGGACAGGGCAAGTTTCCATAATTATATTGCCTCTTTAATATTAAGATCGAGGATATCAATGAGTGGCTATATAATATTCTGGAAAAGGAAGGTGAATAGCTAGATTGTGTGGGTCATATCAGTGCCAACAGCATTCATAGAAATCTTGAGAGCAGTTAGTATTAGAATCGAAGAGGTGCTGAAGGTCCTGACGCAGAAGAAAGTAGACAAATCTCCTGGGCCTGATCATATACACATGAGGACACTGCGGGAAGCTAAAGAGGAAATTGTACGAGCCCTGGCTGACACTTACGAGTTGCGAGGTGCCGGAAGACTGGAAGGCAGCAAATGTTGGCAAAAAGGGCTGCATGAAAAAGGCTGGGAACTATTGAGCCAGTGAGCTTAATATCTGTGGTCGGAAGGTTACTAGAGAGTAACTTCAGGAATAGGATATACATGCAGTTAGATGGACAAGGGCTGATTTGGTTTTGTACATGGGAGGTCGTGTTTCACCGATTGAGCTTTTTGATGATGTGACCAAAAAGATTGAGGAAGACAGAGCTGTAGACATTGAATGAATGGATTTCAACAAGGCATTCGACAAGGTTCCACATTGTGGTCTGCTCCGGAAGGTGAGGTTGCATGGAATCTAACGGGAAATAGCTGAATGGATAGAAAATTGGCTTCATGGAAGGAAGCAGAGGGTGATGGTAGAAGGTTGCTTTTTTGGACTGGAGGCCTGTGACTAGTGGTGTGCCTCAGGGTTCAGTGTTTGGCCCATTGCTGTTTGTCATCTATATCAATGATTTGGGTGAGAACGTACATGGCATGATTAACAAGTTTGCAGATGACATAAAAGTGGGTTGTATTGTAGATAGTGAAAATGGTTGTCAAAAATTGCAGCAGGATCTCGATCAGTTGGGAAATGTGGGGTGAGGAATGGTTAATGGAATTAAATACAGACAAATGTGAGGTGTTGCATTTTGGGAATTTCAACATGGGCAGGACATGCACAGTGAATGGTAAGGCTCTGGGGAGTGTTGTAGAGTAGAGGGATCTAGGAGTGCTGGTACATCGTTTGTTGAAATTGATGTCATGTGGTTGGGTGGTCAAAAAAGTTTTTGGTACATTGACCTTCATCAGTCAGAGTATTGAATATAGAAGTTGGGAGATTTGTTGCAGTTATATAAGACGTTGGTGAGACTGCATTTAGAGTATTGTGTTCAGTTCTGCGAACCACGCTACAGGAAAGGTGTTGTCAAGTTGGAAAGGGTGCAGAGAAGATTTACAAGGATGTTGCCAGGATTTGAGGACCTGAGCTATAGGGAGAGGCTAGGACTCTATTCAGGACTATCTAAGGCTATCACTATCTAGGACTTCTATATAGGGAGTTGGCTAGGACTCTATTTCTTAGAGCACATGAGGATGAGGTGTGATCTTCTAGAGGTGTACAAAATCATGAAAGGAATAGATCAAGTAAATGCACAGAGTCACTTGCCCAGAGTTGGGGAATCGGGAACCAGAGGCACATAGGTTTAAGGTGAGGGGGGAGGGAAGATTTAATAGGAACCTGAGGGAAAACCATTTCACACAAAGGGTTGTGGGTGTGTGGATCGAGCTGCTGGAGGAGGTAGTTAAGGCAGGTACTAGCGCAATATTTAGAAACAATTGGACAGGTACATGGATAGGACAGGTTTAGAGGATATATGGGCCAAATGCAGACACATGGGTCTAGTGTAAACGTTACATATTGGTCGGTGTGGGTACATTGGGTTGAAGGGCCTGTTTCTATGCTGTACGACTCTATGATTCTATGACTAAAAACGCACAGAGCAGATTCTAAAGTGCTAGGAACATTTTACAAAGCAGAATCTCAGAAGGTGTGCAACAGAGAAATACTACATAAAACTGATTGTGAGTAGTCATCGTTGTTTTAAGACTATTTCACTTTGAAGATTGTGTCATGTGGCAAACTGCTTTCTGGGTGATTCTGGTGGAAGAAAGTCACAGCAAGAAAAGCCTGTTGTGACACTTTCCTTTTATTTATTGTTGGTTTGAATTACTGATTGTTTTACAGCATCTTAAAGAAATACTGAGATATGGGCTCAGAAATGCTGGTTAATAGTGGAAGTATGAAATTAGAATCTATGCCTGAACTGGAACACCAAACACCAGACTTGATCCCTCCCAATTGACAGAGCATGGACATGAGCCAAAGAAGAGCAAGCTGCATGTTTCGGTTGAGAAAATACACAATGGAACAATTAAGGATGCCTGAGCTGCTGGATTTCCAAGCAAGTAACTTGACTAAAGAATGGAGATAGTGGTAGGAAGGGTTTACAGTGTGTATTGGGTTGATTATGGTAGGGTAAAAGTAAAATGTTATTGTATCTTGTTGGTCATATGGGAGAGAGTGATAAAATGGTTCATGGCCAGGAATTTTATTTGATTAATATTCTCCATCTTTGAGCTAAATTTCTACTCTTATTGGAATATCACTCATGTGTGGTAACTTCTGGCTGTAGCATAGCAACACTGTTTACAATGATTTGTGCATTGGCTTACTTGCAGGGCAAACTTATCTTAGAATGCCTCATGTCTTATCTCTTCTCTTTCTTTCTGAACTATCCTTTGTGCTATGATTGATTTGTTTGCATAGTCCTCTGTGTACCTGATCCTAATACTGCGGAATCCGAAAGCACTCTCTTTGTGTAAAACCATTCCTCCAGTCTACGTTCCTTTACTCCACACCATTTGACATTGGGAGTAATCCAAAGATACATTGAATTTGTGTTTTAACTTCCTCTTTAGCTGCTGTACAGAGTTCAATAATCTTGCTTCATATGCCATTGGTTCCACATGGACTATACCTTCTAGATGTTCCACCTCTCATACCCTTCAAAATGTTCGGCACAATCTCAATGATATTCTTTAACGACACTTGAGTGACAATAGATCATGTTGGACTATCATCTGAAGTTGTCTGAACATCGGACTGACCTATGGCCATCAAATGTGTAATTTCACTTCGGAGTCAAGTGAGTGACTACGTGAAGAAGCCCGTCAGCCCACATGCACGTCATTTACGTCTACTGCATGGCGCCACGACTGGCTGACAGGCGTGTTGCTCCTGCCAGCGGTAAGTGTTGCTCCTGCCAGCGGGTATGTCCCGCGGGTAAGTTCTAGAGCTTATTCTGAGATTGTGTATTCGTTTCAAGCTTGTTTGCAGGTTTGCATCAAATTGAACGAAAAATATGGACAAAATGAAGACAAGACGGTCCACGGGCAGACCCGCTACAGAAGACCGCGGGACCACGGGTAGCGGCGGGCCGCCAATGTCACCACCCCAGTCGCTGAATACAATTCCAGCGACTGCAGACTTGGTGTCTCTGCAGAGCACCATGGCTACCCCGAGGGTGGGGAAAGCCAAGCAGAAGTCTGTAAGGCCTATAGACTCAAGTTCAAGTGAGTTTATTGTCATATGTCCCTGATGGGACAATGAAATTCTTGCTTTGCTTCAGCACACAGAACATAGTAGGCATTTACTAAAAAACAGATCAGTGTGTTCATATATCATAATATAAATATATACACACATGAATAAATAAACTGATAAAGTTCAAATAACAGATAATGCGTTATTAATAATCAGAGTTTTGTCCGAGCCAGGTTTAATAGCCTGATGGCTGTGGGGAAGTAGCTATTTCTGAACCTGGTTGTTGCCGTCTTCAGGCTCCTGTACCTTCTACCTGAAGATAGCAGGGAGATGAGTGTGGGGCCAGGATGGTGTGGGTCTTTGAGGCAGCGACTGCGATAAATCCCCTTCGATGGAAGGAAGGTCAGAGCCGATGATGGACTGGGAAGTGTTTACTACTTTTTGTAGTCTTTACCTCTCCAGGGCGCTCAAGTTGCCGAACCAAGCCACGATGCAACCGGTCAACATGTTCTCTACTGTGCACCTGTAGAAGTCAGAGAGAGTACTCCTTGACAAACCTACTCTCCGTAATCTTCTCAGGAAGTTGAGGCGCTGATGTGCTTTCTTGATGATTGCATTAGTGTTCTCGGACCAGGAAAGATCTTCAGTGATGTGCACGCCCAGGAATTTGAAGCTCTTGACCCTTTCAACCATCGACCCATTGATATAAACGGGATGAGTCAGGCCAGGAAGGTGCATCTCCCACAAGGGACAGCGTCGGCGGACGCCTGTCCCGAATGAAGCACCTCATTGAGAGAATGCTCGAACATTATACACTCTTTAAATCGGAGTAATATCAGCGCAGGTCTCCGAGGGAGCCCGCGGCAGCACCTGATACAGGGCTGCTAGATGTCTCCCTCTCTGAGCAGGGGAGCATCCATTGTCAGTTGTGGGCTGACTCAGAGTTTGGCAATGTGTCCAGTGGGCATACTAAGATGCACAGGCAGCGAGGAACAGACATACTCATCATAGCATCGAAGTTTGCGATGCCATCGCAAACTGGAGAGCCGCTCGAAGAAGAACTGGGGGCAAATATCAACTATCTGGCCTCACACCAGCTTCAAGAGGAAGTAATGGTGGACACAGTCATGGGGCATCACACACCCATCAACTGTGCATCTTTACGCATGCCGGCTGTCAACAGCTCTATATGGAACCATCTGGGTGGAGGCATAAGGAACCAGGAGGTAAAACTCCAGAAAATTCTGGGCCTGCTGGCTTCAGGTATCACGGCATTTGCCACATCAGTAAATGGACTCCCTTTGTCAGATGACCAACAAGACGCGCTGGCTCTACTATGCAACGTTCACTTCGAGATTAACCGCTACGGAAAAAATGCCATTCGCCCCACCCTCAATCCTAAATTTGAGGCATTATGTAAACCTAGTAACGTACAGCCGCCTAACTACCTATTTGGGGAAAACCTACCAAAACAGGTCAAAGACCTGGATGACGAGGCGAAAGCCTTGGGGCTAATCCAGGCTTCATCAGCCATCAGAGCTCCGGCTTGTCGGCAGCAACATCCCTATGCTACTACCAGCAGCAATCGTTTCCCTGAAGCTGGTAGCAGCATGGAGGATAATTACGAACCAAAGGCTTTTTTAGGGCATGGCCAACTGGGGCCAAGGCCGGCCCCCCTCCAAAATACACACCTGGAATACTCCAGCAGCTCAACCCCCCAGAGGTTGGGGACGGAAATTCTTTCCACTAAGCCACCAACAACCATGAAGGTAGGTGGACATGGTTTTTTTTTTAAACACAAGGGTGTGCACCATTCACAGGTTGGGAAATAAGCTATTTTTAAACCTTATCAATTTCAAAATAATTTTGGCATTACAGAGGATGCATGAGTCACTAGTTACTTTATGGTACAAGTACTAACCACCTAGAGTTAATGGGTGCACACAATGGGTCAAAGACTAATTGTGTGAATATGCATCACCTGCATGTTCAACTTTAATTAACAACATCACAGCAGTAACTTAATTAATTATAAGGGTGAATCAAGGCCATAGCCTATGTCAATAATTATTATTTGTACATTATCGGGAAATGTTTCTGGCTTGTGTGAATGTGGGAGTGATGAGACAGTTAAGCATGTTTTCCTAGAATGTAAAAAGTATAGGGTAGAAAGAAAAGTATTGTTAGTTAGACTGATGGGACTTGGTGTTGAGGCTTTTTCTGTTTTATCTTTGTTTGGGCATAATGAGAAACATCAATTGATATCCAGGGCTGTTCTTCAATTCCTGCATGTGACAGGATTGTATGTAAGAATCTAGTTCAAACTCTGAACTGTGGAAGGCATTAATACGCTTAGCAGCGTCTATACTGCCAGAACCCGAAAAAAGAAGAAGCCTATGTCAATGGGCAACATCATTTACACTCATGAATTGCAAGGATTACAACCGGTATGGACAAAGGATACCGTATTGACGGCGTGCAGCCCAGATCACCAGTCACCAAGCATGTTGCACGTGAGCACGGCCCATAGGCAGAGGCGGTGGAGGTACTCCCACAAACTCCGGGGAAGGATGTGCTTAATGCATTTCCCCCGTTCTGCCTTCATCAGTCAATGCTTGCTCATGGTAAGGCAAGATGTGCTTTAGGCCTCCTGGTAACTCAGGCTGGCCGACATAGCCATGTTTCTCTATTTTGGGGTATGATCAGCCTCTATGGCCGTCCCCAAGGCAGCATCTGCAATCCACCCTGTAAACGGGGGGATGCAAAACATCCTCTTCATGACCAAAATAAATTATTGGTTCACAGAGTCTAAGAAGACCTTTCCTGGGACTCGGATTGACTGAATGCACAGTGGATGTACTGACTGCAGCCTGGAGAGACAGTATGAAGAAATGATACGTTTCCCATATTAGGAAATGGGAAGAGTATCACAAACTCCCTGCTGGACCCTCTGCAGTTTGCATATCGGGCCAATAGATCTGTGGATGATGCAGTCAACCTGGGCCTGCACTTCATCCTGCAGCACCTAGACCGCCAGGGGACCTATGCGAGGATCCTGTTTGTTGATTTTAGCTCTGCATTCAACACCATTGTGCCAGAGCTGCTAAACTCCAAACTTTCCGAGTTGACTGCCTGAACCCCTCTGTCAGTGGATCACCAACTTCCTGACAGACAGGAAGCAGCATGTGAGGCTGGGAAAGCACATCTCGGACCCGCAAACACTCGGCATAGGAGCACCGCAAGGCTGCGTACTCTCTCCTCTCCTCGACTCTCTCTACACCAACGACTGCACCTCCACAGACACCTCTGTCAAGCTTCTTGAGTTTGCGGACGACACAACCCTGATTGGACTGAATCAGGATGAGGAGGAATCTGCCTACAGACAGGAAGTGTCACAGCTGGCGTCCTGGTGCCGTAGCAACAACCTAGAGCTCAATGCTCTTAAGACAGTGGAATTGATTGTAGACTTTAGGGGAGCTCCCCCTCCCCTCACCCCACTCACCATCAACAACACCACAGTCACATCTGTGGAGTCTTTTAAGTTCCTGGGAACCATCATCTCCAAGGACCTTAAGTGGGGGGCTACCATCCACTCCACAGTCAAAAAGGCACAACTGTGGAAGCACAATCTGCCACAGGCAATAATGGTCCAATTCTACACGGCCATCGTAGAATCTGTTCTCACCTTCTCCATCATGGTCTGGTTTGGCTCAGCCACCAAGCACGACACCTGGAGGCTGCAGCGAATCGTCCGATCAGCAGAGAAGATTATTGGCTGCAACCTTCCTTCCATTGATGAACTGTACACTGCAAGGGCCAGGAAGCGAGCGGGCAAGATCATCTCTGACCCCTCTCACCCTGGCCACAAACTCTTTGAATCACTTCCATCTGGAAGGTGACTCCGGACTGTCAAAGCTGCCACAGCCAGACATAAAAACTTTTATCCACGCGTATTTGCTCTGCACAACAGCCAAAAATCTGTAGCCTCCCTTTGATCTGGTATTTTGTTGGTTCACATGCTTGATCAATGGTGTTTTATCATTAATGTTTTATTATTATTAATGTGTTTTCTGAGTCATTCGTAACTGTCACTGTATGTCATGTTACTTGTGGGTGGAGCACCAAGGCAAATTCCTTGTATGTGAATACTTGGCCAATAAATTTACTTACTTACTTTTCTTCTGCTGTTTTGGTCTATGGTTACTTGTATGTTTTTAGTGTACCTTTAGTTTTTGTATTAAGTGGGGGTTGGGGGGAAACCTTTTCTTATTTCTTTTCTCGACAGAGATGCAACTTTTGCATCGTATCTCCATCTGCACTGTGTCGTTAACATTGTGGAGCTGACGGTCCCTTTGTTAGGGATCGACTGTGGGAGCTTCCATCACCCCGACTGCGGAAGTTTTGATTGCCCCGACCGTGGGAGAAAAGGAGGAAAGAAGGTAAAAGTTATTTGTCTTCCATCACAGTGGGGAATGTGAGGTCGCCGAAAAAACAAAATGGACGTGCTGCCTGCACTGGTGAGAACTCGGAGGGATTGCTGTGAATGCAGTGATCTTGGTGTTTTTGGGGGACAAGGCTCAATGAGGACATCCCGGAGTCTAGTGTGAGTGTGGGCGACTTTCTGACTGGGCAGACAGGAAGTACAAAGAAAGTGACAGCAGTCGGTACAACTCTGGTCGCATCACGGTGAACGAGCCTGTGTGTGGCCCGGACATTGAACTGATGGCTGTGAGTCTCCGCTTATGCTGTGTGCCCTGGGGATGCTCACATGACGTTGTGGTGGCTGTTTTAGTCTATGTTTAATTTTTATGTGGTTATGTATCTTGGTGCTTTTTTGTATGACTGGTCGCAAATCAAATCAGATTCCTTGTATGTTTATCTACCGGGCTAATAAATTAATTACAATCACAATTACAATGTTGCTCTGGGTTCTGTTGAAAAGCTTTTAGAAAGTTATTCAGAAAATTAAAGTGCTCTTGCAATGCCTGGCTTCCAGCAGTTGATTTCCACATTGTGCCAAACCAAACCGCACCCTGGTGCTTGCCAAGTTTTAATGATGAAGCCAATATTTAAAAAATCAGACAAATTTGACTTGGTATTGATTTTGTAAATGTGAGACCTGCACTTTAATATTGTCACTTCAGCAGTAGGAAGAGAAAATCAGCCCAGTACTGATTAAGTCATTTAACTCCCCGTCAGTAACTTGAAAAATGTTTACTGAGATTAGTTTATGGGAGATAAAGCTCTGTCTACCTCGAAATAGAAATGAGCCAACAACATATGAAGTGTGAGTTACTGTGAACTTTAGAGTTTCATGCAGGGCTGTATGAATCTTTATGGTTATGAATCTTTATTCAAGTTAGTACAAAGATCAAGTCATTTATTCGTATCATTCCCTTTCTGTGTTAGATTTATCTTTCATTAACAGCCAAAAAGCTCCAGTTGATCAGACAAACTTTCTTTGAAGAGTATGATCACCTTGGTTATTTTACTTGTTCAAGCAAAGGCCACACCCATCACGATACTAAGTGCAAATACTTTCTAAAAGAAAGACCTTGAACTGGTAAACTGAGAAGATGAAAGTTTCATATAATCCCTTTTAACTTTCTGGATGAAAAACGCTCGATTGAATTGATTGACATAAATTCAGATATTGCTGCCAGTATAACACTGTTTAAAGGCACTCCTCGTTATTATTTAAATCAAGCATCAACTTGTGGTGGAGAAGAGATATTACTTGAATTACGAAACTTCTGGGCAAGTTGGGGAGCTCGCCTTCAAACTCTTCAAAAAATTCATTGTAATGTCACACTTGTGCAATTCAACAGTGTCATTTCCATTTGAATGGGGACAAGAAATACATAAGAAAACGGGAGGATGGGTACATCACCTGACCCCAAAGGCCTATCCTTTATTCAATACCACCTGACCAGCCTGAGTGCCCAACCTAAGGTTCAAAGGTTATTTTATTGGCCACATACAGTACACCAATTATTGTAGTGAAATGTTTCTTGCCAATGCAGCACATAAAACAAGAATTCAGACATAACACTAATAAAGAGATTTAAACATAAAAAAACATCCGCCCACAATGGTTCCCATTATGAGGGAAGGCACAATGTCCAGTCCCCAACCCATGTCCACCCATAGTCAGGCCTATTGAGGCCTCCGCAGTCGCCTTCATGGAGGCCCGATGTTCCAGGCCGTTCTCGCCGGGTGATGGTGCTCCGGCGTCGGGAGAATCCTCTCAGCGGCTTGGGACACCTGGAACGGCCGCTTCCTTACCAGAGTCCGCAGCTTCCGAAGCCAACAAGGACGCGCTGAATGGAGCTCCCCCCACTGGCTGCCGATGTTGAAGTCACTGCCGCCGTCCGCAGCTGGCCACTCCACAGACCCGCAGCTCCGCGATGTTTTTTGTCGGCGGTCTTCAGCTCACGGGTGATGGTGCTCTAACGCGGCGACCCAGGCAAGGCATCGCCCGCTCCGCGATGGCGCTCCAGCGCTGCGCCGCTGTCGAAGCTGAGGTTCTGGGCGGTCCCCTCAGGAAACGCCGCTCCAGGCCCGCTGGTAGGCCGCGAGGACGGGTCGAAAGTGCAGCCCGGAGAAAAGCTGTCTCTCCGACCAGGTAGGGGCCAGGAAAAGTAGTTTCCCCCTTCCCTTCCCCACTAACATTAAACATAAAGAAAAGAGTGAAAAACAAACAGCTGCAGGCTGGGCAGCCATACCATACAGGACGGCGCCCCCTAACACACCACCCGACATCATGGCACAACTCCCAGATCCCACCTAGTATACCGCCTACCTCATGGAACAGCTGACACCACACAAGAACTCCTGGGACTGACCAGGAATAGCCCCCCCCCCCCCCCCCAACCTAGAAAACGTGGGATACAGGCTGGACTGCAGGTGGGACTGGAACTATGTGGTTTCAAGTGACTCCTCCCAAGCATACTGCTGGCAAATGTCCAAGCTAATAAAAACAACCTCGATGAACTTAAAGTTAGACTCGCCTACTTTAAGAACTGAGATATTGCTGTGTGCTCTGTTTTACAGAGACATGGCATAACCCTGCTTTACCTTGCTGTGCTTACAACCCAAGGGCTTCTCACTTCACCGGATGGATCATATTCTGCCCTCGGGCATGGCTAGAGAAGAAAGAGAGTGCTTCCTAATTAACTCTGTGGTGCTCAGATGTGGTAATCCTGGCCTTGGCTATCCTGATAGGGGTTGACAACCCAAGCTGATGCTAAGCTTGTACTTGGGGAACTGTATTCTGCTATCCGTAGCCTTGAAATAAAGTATCCAAAGACCCTGTTCATAATTGCCAGGGACTTCAATCAGGCCAACCACGAAAATGTGCTGCCAGAGGCCCAAACCCTCCATCTCCTGACCATACTATGCAAATTCTGACCACCTAGCTCGGCATCTACTCCCTGCTTACAAGCAGAAATTAAAGCAGGAGGTTTTGGTAAAGAATGTTGTGCATTGCTGGTCTGAGAAAACAGTTTGCCTACTGTCACAATAGGTCCACGGTGACACCACTTCCCTGGTCTACAGTCATCTCTGAAACGTCAGAATAACAAGGACATCTTCATCAGACTCCTATTTATTAATTATAGCTCTGTCTTTAACACCATACCCCAACCAAACTCATCTCCAAAATCCTGGACCTAGTAATCAGCATCCCCTCGGCTACTGGATCCTTAATTTTCTGAACCATAGACCACAGTCGGTGAGGTTAAACTACAATACATCCTCCATAATAATTCTCAACAGGGATGTTTTATCAAACCCTTACTGTAGTCCCTATGTACTCAAATTCTGCTATAACTCCATCTACAAGTTTTCAGATGACACCGCTGGAGTGGGCTGGATTTGAAACAATCACCAGACGAAGTACATGAAGGAGATTGAGAGTTTAGTAACATGGTATCAAGATAATATTGTCAGCCAAATGAAGGAGCTAATTATTGACTTCAGGGAACGTGTTGGAGTGTATACCCCGATACGCATCAATGGAACTCAAGTGGAAATGATTGAGCTTCAAATTCCTAGGTGTAAATATCACCGACAATCTGGACTGTGACTGAGCCAATGGCAAAATGCGCACCAATGCCTCTACCTCCTCAGGATACTGAGGAGGTTTGCCGTGTCTCCATCAACTCTTACCAACTTCTATAGATGCACTGCATAAAGCATGCTATCAAGTTGGTTTGGTTTGGCAACAGCTCTGCCAAATAGTGCAAGACATTGCAAAGAGTTGTGAATGTCGCCCAATTCATCATAAAGGCCAATATCTATGTTGTCGTGCCACTTTAGAATCTTAGTTATTTCAATAGAATTCTTTTTAGCAGAACAAAACAGTACACAATACTCCAAATACAACCTCATCCACATCCTGTAGAGTAGTAGCAATACTTATGTATTTGACAAGTTTTTGGTCATTCACTCAACCTATCTATCTTTGCAGTATCCTAACCTTGCAGTATCATTCAACATCACTGGACTAGAAATGTAATAAATTCCTATTTAAAATGTGAGATCTAAAACTTGTTTTATAATTTTTCCCTTCTGTCCCCCTCTTTCAATTTCACAGCCCAGTTTTTCTTTCTCTTCTCATTCGTCCTTGTATATCTTATTTTATTCGACTCCAACATATTTTCTTCCTTGTTGCCCCTCTCTGTTTCTTTCTCAATGTTTATATTTTTTTGGTTAACTTCCCCAAATTATGGTGAGCAACATTTTTAAACTGAAGTGCGGATAACATTTAACAGACAATGCCATGAGATATCATACTCCAACAAGATTAGGACTTTTACAGAATATTGATAGTGAAATGCTGGCCATGAAAATTATCACCCAGAGTTACCAATAATGTGTAAATTAAAATTGAAACAATTGAGTTGCAAGAAATCTTAAATTTAAAAAGAATTACTGGAAACACAACTGGAAAGAGAAAAAAAAGTTAATGTTTCAAAGAATCTTAGTCAGGTGGGAAAGAGAGAACATATGTCAGTATTAATTGACAATACTCGGAGGATGGTAAAGGGATAGATAGGACAAAGGAAATCATACTGAATGATTGAGGTAGGTTTGACCTACAGTTAAGCTGTAAATGAGGTTATCTGGTCGATCAGTTAATGGGGGTTGTTTGAAAGAGAAAACATGGTTTGTTCTTCATAAAATCTATCATATGAGTGTAATTAGAAATTTGGAAAAGAGCAATCGGTCAGGCTGTGGTAATAGCCTGGAATGATAATAGCCTCGTAAAATAATCAGTGAGGTCACTTTTCAATCAAGTTTGCCATTTAGTAGAAGTTAAGCAATGGAGGTCCAAAGACCCAAACCTTTTCAGATCTGGTTAGATAACCCTTCTACACGTGAAGGATCATCATTGCACCAGGGCAAATTCCTTGTATGTGAATACTTGGCCAATAAACCTACTTACTCACTTACTTATTTGAAAATCTCTTCTACAAAAGTAATAACTGTAAATTTCAACTCTGACATAGATAAACTCATAAGTACTAGTTAGATAACATGCTGACATTCAAGCCCAGGGATCAAAATGGCCACCTTACAAGCTGGACAGGTTATTGAGTATAATAATATGTAACTTCAAGGTGCCCAGGAATTTTGGCTGCATTCACCAGACAAATTTTTAAACTCTAATATTTTCCCTGGTGTTCCTTTCTTATTGTAGTATTTAAAAAATAAATTAACTGCGTTGATTTACCTGCCTCATTGAATGCAACATTTTCAAACAAATACTTTCCATTTTCTCAGAATCAGCTTCATTGGATGCATTGCCAACTGTTACATATTTTGTGGCCTCTGCCAGTTCCTTTGCTTGATATATGTTCCCTCACCAGAGGTATGGTACAGAGGAGGTATGCTGGAAGAGTACCAGAGATGAGTTGGATTGAGAGATTCAATAGTTCTTCTGAGCGCAGATATTAAGGAGAGACTTAATGAAGTGTTTCAAAGTCATGAAGTGGTTTGATAGATTATATGAGGGAAATCAATTTATTGCAAGTTGACTTTCTCTTCAGAATATTGACCACTGTGACTCTGCTGTAGATACATAAATACATATAAATAACACATACAGTTCCCACAACATCATACTTGCCAATTTCTAACTGAGCATCCAGCTCATCGACTTTATTTCTTGTACTTCGCGCATTCATATACAACACTTTAACTTCGGTATTCACCTCCTGTCTCACACCGGTCACTATTGGTCCTGACTTTACTCTCCTATGCTTTCTCGAACTTTCCTTCCCATTAAATGGGGAGTCTTTTGTAACTTTTCCTGTTCTCGCTTCCCCTTTAACTCCATCTTTATACTCCCAATTTGTCAATCCCTCCCCCGCACTATTTAGTTTAAACCCACCCGTGTAGCACTAGCAAACCTGCCTGCCAGAACATTGATCCCCCTTCAGTTAAGGTGTAGCCCGTCCCTTTTGCACAGGTCACCCCTACCCCAGAAGAGATCCCAGTGGTCTATAAATCTAAATCCTTGCCCCCTGCACCAACCCCCCGGCCACACATTCCCTGTTTCTGCCCACACTAGCACGAGGTACTGGAAGTAATCCAGAGATAACCACCCTAGAAGTCTTGCTTTTTAGTCTTCTTCCTAACTCACTAAACACGCGTTGCAGAACCTCCTTCCTTTTCTTCCCGACGTCATTTGTGCCCACGTGCACAACTACTGTCAGCTGTTCACCTTCCCTCTCGAGGAGGTTCTGAAGTCGCTTCGCGATATCTTGAACCCTGGCACCAGGGAGGCAACAGACCATCCTCGAGTCTCGCCTGCCGCCACACAATCTCCAGTCCGCGCCTCGGACAATGGAGTCACCCACGACATCGGTCTCGCCAGTCGAGTTTCGTCGCTAGGATAGGAGCCACCGACCTGTCCGTTGCTCAGACTGGAAGCGTCGTCTGCCCCGACAGCTCCCAAGAGGGCATACCTGTTTTCATTAGGCTCAGCCACCTGGATCTCCTGCACGCCACGTTTACTCACCTTTCTCACAGTCACCCACCTTCGCTCTTCCTGTATCCTCGGCGTGACGACCTCACTATAGGTCCTGTCCAGGGAACTCTTGTTTTCCCGGATGGCCCTGAGGTCATCCAGCTGCTTCTCCAGTTCCCCAACACGTTCATTCAGGAGCTACACCTGGATACAATTTCTGCAGGTTTAATTTCCAGAAGCTCCAGCGGTGTCTCAGCCATCCCACATCCTGCGGGAAGCACACTACACCAACATGCATGCCATTTCTTCAGTAGACAAAAATGACAAATTTCAAACAAGTGTAGCCTCCTTTCCTCAGCCTCCTCGCCGACGACTCTTGAGCCAAAGACCTGCACTTTACTCACAAGGCACTTCCGTCGACAAGACCGCTCCCCGACTCACAATACCCCAGAATGAGAAAGTGAAAACAGGTGTTTAGAAACCTTTAAAAATAAATAACTGAAATATCACATTTACGTAAGTATTCAGACCCTTTGCTATGACACTCAAAATTGAGCTTAGGTTCATCCTGTTTCCATTGAATATCCTTGAGATGTTTCTACAACTTGATTGGAGTCAACCAGAGGTAAATTAAATTAATTGGACATGATTTGGAAAGGCACACACCTTTCTAAATTAGGTTCCTGAGGCTGTAATCACTTCCAAAGGTGCCTCAACAAAGTACTGGTTAAAGGATCTGAATACTTATGTAAATGTGATATTTCAGTTATTTCTTTTTAATTACTTCGCAAAAGTTTCACCTGTTTGCGCTTTTTTATTATGGGGTATTGTGTGTAGATTGATGATTAAATTTTTTTTTTTAATCCATTTTAGAATAAGGTTGTAACGTAACAAAATGTGGAAAAAGTGAAGGGGTCTGAACACTTTCTGAATGCACTGTATGACACATAAATAGTTTTGACACTTTTAAAATCCCCCAAATTAACAAGGTTTTTGTTCACAACTTGACGAAGATTCAGTTTCGTTTATTGTTCAATTCTTTTACTTACGTTTCTGGGCCATTTTTCTGCATTAAATGCATTATTTAAATACATGACCTTGTTGTTTCAGAGTCAGTCATGTTATTATAAAATATGTCATTGTAGTGAGACCAGGCAAGGTTGAGCGAAATATTCTTTATTAGCAAAGGCAAAACACTGCGTACAAAGTTACAGCTCCTGTTGATGCGAGGTGCGCAAACTACTAATTATTCTCAATAGCCCGCGAACGAACCCCCGGGTCACGCGACAGACCCGACCAATGACGAGGGTTCTGAATTCCCAGTCCCACCACTAGGTGCCGCTACAGAACCCTACCCCAGAACCAGAGGAAAGAAAATGAGCGGGAGTCCGAATTAGGAAGCTGGAGCAGGAGGGACAGGTGCAACCGGCGAAAGTGGGATAGCCAGCGGACGACCTCTATAATGGGGTTGAGCCACCAACACTGGTCGGTCGACATCTAGGTGGGCAGGTTTGAGGCGGGCCAACAAAACGACCTCCTGCCGGCCCCCGACATCTAAAACGAAAGTCGCAACGCCGGGTTGCAACACCCGGAAGGGACCCTCAAAAGGGCGCTGCAGCGGAGTCCGGTGCAAGTCTCTGTGGAGGAAAACAAATTGGCCGTCCTTGAGAGCAGGTGGGACATGGGAGGTAGTGGCCCCGTGACGAGAGGACGGGACAGGGGCCAGCTTTCTCATGGAGGTGCGTCACCACAGATGAAGCGGGTTCCTGCTGCACCTGTGCCGCTGGAATAAAATCACCAGGGACCGTCAGTGGGGAGCCGTAAACCAATTCAGCTGACCACATGGCCAAATCTGCCTTGGGGGCCGTGCGGATCCCCAGCAAAACCCATGGCAATTCATCCACCCAATCAAGGCCCCTGAGCCGTGCTTTCAATGAGGACTTCAGGTGCCGGTGAAAACGCTCGACCAGGCCATTGGCCTGAGGATGGTACGCTGTAGTGTGATGCAGCTGTGCGCAGTACAGCTGGGCCATAGCCGACTACAGGGCAGAGTTAAACTGAGCACCACAGTCCGAAGAGATGTCAGCATGAACTCCAAAACGTGCCACCCAATGGGCAATGAGAGCCCGGGCACAAGTCACGGTGAAGGTGTCAGGGAGCGGGACGGCCTCGGGCCACCACGTGAAACGGTCCACAATGGTGAGCAAGTGGGTGACACCTCGGGACGGCGGCAGGGAACCCACCAGGTCGACGTGAATGTGGTCAAACCGGTGCTGAGGGACGGCAAAATCCTGGAGAGGCGCATGTACGTGGTGCTGGAACTTGGATGTCTGGTCAGGAATGCAGGCCCTGGCCTAGGCCCCGACCTGCTTGCGGAGGCCGTGCCAGATGAACTTGGGCATCCAATGCAGTAGTTGCCCAGATGGAAGGGTGGGTCGAAAATGCGACGTCGCCGAACTGCAGGGACGATGGGTCGCGGCTGCCCGGTGGAGACGTCGTAGAGGACTGTAATGCCCGAGGACCCGAGTGGGACGTCTTCCAATACTAAACCCGAGACAGCAGAGCGGTTGGGAAGCATCTTGTCCCCATCCCGTTGCGCGGCGGCCAGTCCAGAATTGTCAATACCCGGGGCTATGGTCAGCACGGCATTAATGGCAGAAGGAGTCAGCTCCCCGGTTGAGCTTACCTGCTATGTGCTGAATACTGGTGGTGAATTCCGAAATACAAAAGCCAGATGCTGTTGCAGGCATGCTGACCAGGGGTCGGACACCTTTGCGAACACGAAAGAGAGAGGCTTGTAGTTGGTGAAGGCCGTTAAGGGTCTGCCCTCCAGGAAATATCGGAAGTGCAGAACTGCCAAATAGAGGGCCAGGAGCTCACCGTCGAAGGCGCTGGTGCTGGCTTAAAGAGGCGAGAGGCTGCCAACGACTGTCAATAAACTGTTCGAGGACCCCCCTGAAGGCGGTGTCAGAAGCGTCGACAGTTAGGTTGGAGCAGCGGCTCGTGGGTGTACGAGCATGGTTTCGTTAGCGAGCACCTCCTTGGCCCCGTCAAAAGCGGCCGTTGTCCCCGCATCCCATACCAGGTCCCGCTGCTTGCCAGCCAGACACTGGAACAAAGGCCGCATGAACCGGGCCGCCGCTGGCACAAATCGGTGATAGAAATTGATCATGCCCACAAACGGTGTTCGGCCGGGGAAACTGTCGAATCGCCTCCACATCGGCGGGGAGCGAAGTTGCGCCTTGTGGGGTAACGTGGTGGCTGTGGAATGAGGGAATCGAGACCAAACTGGCATTTGGTGAGGTTAATTGCGAGCCCATGGTCCTTGAGGCACTGACACAGCAACCAGAGGTGTGTGCAGCGCTCCTGGCGAGAGAGGCTGCCGACCAGAATGTCACCGAGATAGACAAAAACAAAATCCGACCCCCAGCCGACCATGTCCATACGCTGCTGAAAGGCTTGTGGGCATTTTTGAGGCCAAACGGCATCCGCAGCCATTCAAACATGCAAAAGGGGTCATGATGGCGGTCTTAGGCACATCATCGGGGTGCATCTGGTGGTACCCGCACACCAGATCAACTTTGGAAAGCCCCGTCTAAATGGGCTGTAAAATCCTGTAGGTGCGGGACGGGGTAGCGGTCGGCAGTTGTGGCGTTATTAAGGCGGCGGTAGTCCTCGCACGGTCTCCACCCGCCGGACGACTTGGGGACCATATGGAGCGGGGAAGCCCATGGGCTGTCAGAGCGCTGCACAATCGCCATCTCCTCACCTGGGGTGGAGGGTATTACACAGAGGAGTTCCCTGCAACCTGTTTCTCTCGCGGTTCACAGACTCGCCAGCTGCCTGCCACTGTTGCAGGCTGGAAGAGTTGTGTACCATGTGTATATAGAGTGCATGAGGCTGCAGCCACTGTTTGAATACCTAAAGGGGCTGCTCATTGCCTTCTGGCTGCATTTTCCACCCACCATCCTCATCTTTGGACACCCTGTGCGTAGGGGAGAGGGTAAGGCTGAAGATGTCCTAGTTGGGTTGCTCCTGGGCCTGGCCAAGCTGGCCAAACGCGAATCACAGCACCAGGCGGTGGACGGCTCTACCTGAGGTTACGTCCGGGGTTACGTCCGTGCCCGGGTGGGGTTAGAAATGGAATACGCCCTGTCCATGGGCACCCTGGGGGATTTCCTGGTCCGCTGGGCACCGCAGGGTGTTGAATGCATCCTCAATAAGGATTGTAACATAGTTGTATAGTCGTTTATTTAGGATATTTGGTTGCATTGTACAAGTATGTTACAATACCTTCCTTTAGCGGCGCTGCAGTTCTGCCGCTCCCCGTGTGCGTGACTTTGGCGCCTTTCAGAGGGGGGCGGGTTTAAAATGCCGTTTTTCCCTAGACAATCCAAATCGATCCATGTCGGGCGATTTCATCGCTAAAGAGAAATCGCTGTGACATTTCATTCATGAAGCTATTTTTAAACTACGCTAGATTATTTATTAACTAGAATAGTTTAAAAATCATCTTCTAAAGCTCTGAACGCCGACAACAGAACGGACCTAACGTAGGCGATAAAAGAAGGTACACAGTTTATTTTTACATAAAAACGTGGTTCTTGGGAAGCTTTTAATCAAATTTTAATGTTGCGAAAAGGGGACAAAAAAATTGTATGGACCGCCAGTAATTTTCATACCGAATTCACCGGAAACCACAACGTTCCAATCCACCGCATTCCACTAAAACCCACACGCAAGTTAATTTAAATGGCCATTAATTTACAGGAATTAAACACTAAATTCCTTCCATTTGGCCTATAAATTCATGAAAATGAGATTTAAAAATCATGTTTTATTGTGGATTATCGTGTGAATGTTATTTGGACACTTAGGCAATTAAAAAAAGTTTATCTTTTCTTAAGACATGGATAGATGTTTAGGTCTAGTAATTGAATTTTGTAATTAGCTACAATTAGATAACTAACTAATTATATGCTTTAATTTCAGGTCATCCAAGTAAGATTGTTTCATATTTGTTTCAGAATGCTTCAAACTATAATAACTGAAAATTTCATTGAGTTCTTTTAATTTTTAAGGAAGTTATGGCCTTTTGACTGTTCTAGATCACAGCTTTTGTGTTAAGTCAATGGAAAGGCAATGGGGAACAAGATGCTAATTCTTGAGTATGAAAATGGCCATAACGTTTTTAATACTGAAGATATGAAAGTGAATTAGGTGTCAAATTAAACTTCTTTTTATGCTTTATCTGATGGGATAAATTGCAGACTTGATTTTTTAAATCTCAAAATGTTGTAACATTGCAACATTGTATTATGGTGGTGGGTTCTTGTTTGTTTTATTGTAGTGTAAATATTATTTTTTAATAATTTTATAACATTTTTGATTAAAAGAAATCCCCATCTCCTCCATGTGCTGGAACTCTTCCTTAGCTATCCACAGCTTGTCGGGTGGTAGCCTGCGCGCCCGTGCGTGGAGAGGAGGGTCCGTGATGGGGATGTGGTGAACAACACCTTGTTTAGGGGTGGCCGATTTAAACTGGTGGGTCAGAATTTCAGTGAACTCAGCCAGAATTTTGGCATACGTATCGTCCGCGTCAGATACTGAGTGGCAATGTGTGCTGGAGGGTGTTGGGGTGAACGAGGCGCTGGCCCTTGACATCGACTAGTAGGGGTTCAAACAAAATTTAGTTTCTAAACAAAATGGTTATTAGTTTAGAGTATATTTGTTGGGAGATAAAGAGTTAAAATATTCACCAGTGATTTTTTTGTAATGCCTGCAGCCGTTTTTCTTGTGCACCTCTTTCAGAGTAAATTCCTATTGCTTGTATCCCCTGCCAAGTTAATCTGCATTTGCAAGAAGCTTTAGCATTTACACACAAATGTTTGGCTCGTCCTATTATATATGGTTCTATATTAACAGATGCTTAAAGATAAAGTTGAGTTTCCAAATCCATTGTTTATTCATCTTGAACCATACAAAAATCTATAGAAAATGGTCTCTGCACATATGGAATACATTTTAAGCAGACTATACCCCAGCTGTACTGTTGAGTCTGGACCACAAGTGAGTAGTTGTGATGCCAGTTTGAAAAAAAGTGTTAATAAGCCACAAACATAACCAAACCAAAAGCAACCACATGTAATTTATTATTATGTCTTCCTATTGTCTTGTCTTGTGTTTATGCATTGAAATTAACCTGGTATCTTCGACTTTTTGGAAAGCATTCAAATTTGGATGCATTCTGACATTTGTTGTGTTTGAGCTATTGATTCTTTCAATTATCCTCTTTTTGGAAATTGTTCATAGTGTAAGTTTAATAAGGTGGTTTAAAGACAGAAGCGCGCAATTACACGCTGGAACATTTGCATAAGGATACGTAACCAGAGACTGTGCTCTGAAAACTTACTGCTCACATAACCAGTGCAGTTTGTGTGAAATTCCTTTTCTCATGTCATTATTGAAAGCAATTCACTAATCAAATAAACAATGGGATGTAGGGGTCGATGTTCCTCTATGTGTGAATTCACCTCTGTAACATTAAGCCATTCCGAAGAAATAACATAGAGCATTATGACAATGAGGGTTAAATTTGAGAGCATCAAATACCTTCTGGATTCAGATTAAAAGAGACTGTGCTCTGAAACCTGTGCACACAAAACCAGTGCAGTATTTGGCAATCTGAAATATTAAACATTGCATCAACGTGTCGATACAGTGCATTAAAGATTAACATCTGCAAGAAGTACCAAAAGAAAACACTATAAATCTTAATTAGACTTACATTGTAATGAACAGTATTTTCCAGTTCTTTTACAAGTTTTACTTTACCATTCTGTAAAGCATGAAACGGAAGCTGGTAACATCACCAGGGAACAATTACAAATTAATATGCAACAAGCCAGAGGAAAATAGAGACTTGCATTTGTAAAGCATTTTTCATGGTCCTTTCATGATTCCTCAAAGCATTTTAACCATCAGTAACATACTTTAGAAGCTTAGTCACTACTGTAAGGTGGAAAATTCATGAAAACAATAGTTAAAATTAATTACAGTGATGATAGTCTTAATGAGAGGAAGCATCATAGCTAATGTTGTAGACAGCATGTCAGTTTACTTTGGGTCTTCAACCTTGGCATGTACATGCATGTTAAGCATAATGTACTAGCATAGCATGTGTGCCACCGTTTCTTGTTTGTACATTTCACTTTAGCTGAATGAATCCCAGCTTACTTGAGGATTAATTATCTTATAAAACGCAAAGTCATATTCAATAGTTTGGGGGGAGGGTGGGTGGGGGGGACAGGAGGGAGGAAGGGGTGAAATTTAAGAAAACGTGCACATGTACAATTCAACACAGGTAGCCCCTGAAGTCAGGATCAAAGCTGGGTTCCTTGCTGAACTGTTTGCTGCAGCCACTCTAATGGCAAAGTGAGTTAACATAGAGATAAATAAAGTTCTATTCTCCATGTTACCTCCATTGCCATGGTTGCTATTGGTGGGTGATTCCTGAACAATCTGGAGCTACAGAGCAACAGTCAGGGCAGGGTTTACCTCAGACCTAGAGGGAAAGAAGTACATGTATTCATTGACACTTTCTTTACGAGAGGCTTGTAGATTAATTGGCCTCTGTAAATTGTCACTAATGTGTTGGAAGTGAAACTGGGATATCATAGAACTAGTGGACGGGTGATTGCTGGTCATCGTCGACTCGGTGGGACATAGTAGCAATGTTACAAAATTTTGAGATTTAAAAAAACAAGTCTGCAATTTATCCCATCAGATAACGCATAAAAAGAAGTTTAATTTGACACCTAATTCACTTTCATTTCTTCAGTATTAAAAATGTTATGGCCATTTTCATACTCGGAAATTAGCATCTTGTTCCCTATTTTGTTCCCTAACACAAAAGTTGTGATCGAGGACAGTCAAAAGCCCATAACTTTCTTAAAAATTAAGAGAACTGAAAGAAATGTTCAGTTATTATAGATTGAAGCATTCTGAAACAAATATGAAACAATCTTACTTGGATGACCTGAAATTAAAGCATATAATTAGTTAGTTACCCAATTGTAGCTAATTACAAAATTCAATTACTAGATCTAAACATCTATCCATTTCTTTAGAAAATATTAACATTTTTTAAAAAGCCAGTGTCCAAATAACATTCACACAAGAATTCACAATATAACATCATTTTTAAATCTCATTGTTATGAATTTATAGGCCAAATTGAAGGAATTTAGTGTAAATTAATGGCCATTTAAATCAGCTTGCGAGTGGGATTTTATGGAACGCAATGGATTGAATGTTGCGGTTGCGGTGAATCTGAACCCCATATCGGCAGGAAAAATCCTGCCGATGTGGTTTTTTTTAAAAAGGGAAAAATGTTTTAACAGAATTAGTTTTCAATTCACACATTTCTACAATTAACAAAAGTGTTTCCAATAACCTGGAATAAAAGATGTAAACAAAAAAAAATCTAGCAATCTGTGTGGCCAGAACATTCCTTGTTCCAGTGTCTGAACGGAGCCCAAGTGACCAGCAGCTGTGAAGTCCTCCAATGGGCTGCACAGCATTTGATAATAATGCATTCTGAGGGAGTGAACTTGAATACATTTATTAATTGAAAGAGTATGCGAAGCAGTATTCTGTGGAGATAGAATCGTTGACCCATCATCACCACTATTGAAATGAGAAAACAAATGTGTTTTAAGTTGCAGCAAGGTGGGGAGGATGAGAATGTCACATGAAAAGGTGCAGACCAAGATTGTCCAGGTGAAACCAGCATCTATAGACACAGAAATCCTTTATATGTGAGGTGGATGACCTGCAGAACTGGCAAATTCAGTGACAAACAGAAAAAGAAGTTGTAGACACAAGGAAATACAGATGCTGGTGTACTAAAAAAAAGATACAATGTGCTGGAATAACTCGGTGGATTAGATAGCATCACTGAAGAACATAGGCAGTTGAATTTTCAGGTTGGAACTCGATTTATGATGGAGTGGGGTGGTGGGGGAAGCTGAAAGTGAGGAGGGGAAGGTCAAGGCCTGACGAGTGATAGGTGGATACAGGTGAGAGGGGTTATTTGATAGGCAGATTGTTGGACAAAGGCCAGAGATTTAAAAACAAAAGATGTGAGATGAGGATAGAAGAGGTGAGAATTGTGATGCGAGAGGGAAGGGGGAAAATGGGTGTGAGATCAGATATAACACAGGGAAGAGATGAGGGGGGAGGGGGTATTTGTAGGTCAGTTACCTAAATTTGAGAATTCAATATTCATACATTTAGGTTGTAAGCTAACCAAGCAGAATATGAGGTGTTATTCCTTAATTTGTGTGTGGCTTCACTCTGGCAATAGAGGAGACCCAGAACAAAAAAGGGAATGGGAAGAGGACTTGAAATGGTTAGCAACCAGGAAATCCAGCAGGTCTTGACAGAATGAGGTGGATGATGTTAGCGGAGGTGCATGAAAACCTCTATCTCACTTGGAAGGACTGCTGGGGTCCTTGGGTGGATGTAAGGCAGGAGGTATATGGACAGGTGATGCATCACGCTCAGTTGCAGGGAAAGTACCTGAGAAAGAGGTGGTTTGGGTGGAAAGGGAACAGTGAACAAGGAGTTGCAGTGTGAGCAGTCTTCACAGATGGTGGAAATGGGTGCAATGGGGACATGTGATGGGTGGTGAAAATGTTGGAGAATGATGTGTTGGATGCAGAGGCCGGTAGGATGAAAGGTGAGGACCAGGTGAACTGTTCCATCTGAGAGAGAGGGAATGAGAGCAGAACTGCAGGACACATAGGATACATGGGTGAGGGATCCATCTATGACAGCAGGGGACAGGAAACCACATTTTTTAAAGAAAGAGGACATCTTGGATGTCCCAGAATGCAAACCCTCATTCTAAGAGCAGATGCAGAAGGGAAGGAGAAATTCAGAGTAGAGGATAGCGTCATTGCAAGAGGCAAGGTGTGAGGAAGTGTAGTCCAGTAACCTGTGGAAATCAGTGGGTTTGTGGTAGACATCAGTCAATAGTCTGTCCCCTTTGATGGAGACAGAGAGTTCAAGAAAGGGGAGCAAAGTATCAGAGATCGTCCAAGTGAATTTGAGAGCAAGGTGGTAGTTAGTTGTAAAGTTACTAACATTAATGAGATCTGCAGGGGTGCAGGAGGCACCCATATACAGCCGTCGATGTAACAGAGAAAGAGTTGGAGGATGGTGCCAGTGTACATTTTGTTTGATGTAACTAACAGAATATAGGTATAGCTTCTTCTTCTTGCTTATGGCGTGCACAGCCTAAAGTTGAAGGACAACTTGTTCTAATTGATCTTATTTGATTGTGCACACCGGGTTGATTGCATTAGTCGAAACAGGGCGGACCACGTGAAGGTTGCAATCTTCCACCCCAGGCATAGCTGACGCCCATGCAAATGCCCAATGGCTACGCTTTTAACTTGAAATCAAAAGAGAAGCAGGTCTGGGTGAGAAGTTCTGTCGGGCAGAGAAGAGTGTTAGCAGAGGGAAACCTTGAGTCTCAACAAGGGTTCCAACCCATAATGTGCCCTATTCATGTTCTCCAGAGATGCTGCCTGACCACCTGAGTTATACCAGCACTTTGTGTCCTTTTTTTTGTAAACCAGCACCTGCAGTTCCTTGTTTCTGAATCCAATCCTTACATTAACTAGGAGGTGAATGCATGAGAGCAGAAGTATGGAAAGTAGAGAAGATTCAACTGGTGGTCCTGTAACCCATGTTAGAGGGGAAGCCATGGTTAAGCGAAAAGGAAGACATTTCAGCAACAGTAGTGTGGAATCATCAACAACAGATATCTAAACCTAAACCAGGAGGAGATGCAGGGGCGGAAATCCAGGGGAGGAGGACAGGTTCCCCCCCCGTTTTGAGAGGTGGGGGACAATCCCCCCATTTTTGGTAATCCGGATTTTAAAACTCGTTGAAATCTCCACTTTCCGTGAGACAGTGGGGGTGGGACTGATGATCGAGGGCGCCGATTGGATGAGAGAGACGTCGGTCAGCAGGCAATGGGGGGGGCGGGACATGATGATTCAGCGCAGCGATTGGAGGAGGGAGACGTTCGCGGAGCAAAGAGAGCGTCCCGTTCGCGGGGCTTTTCACCGCCCGCCCGGTGCAGCCGGGATCTTCCATCGCCCCACGGTCAAATTGCTGCTGTGTCGAGGCAATCGAGGCTCCCGATGTTGAAGCCCTTGCCGGGGGATGGAAGACCCGTGAACGGGCCGATTCAAGCCCCACGATTCGGGGCGGACGAACCTGCTGTTGCTGGAATTCGGAGTTGGTCACCAACCAGGTCAGCTCCTGATGTTACCATCCACAGCAAAGATATTAAGGGCCCATGGCCGAAGCCTCGGGAGCCCCCCCCCCCCCCACCACCCATGTTTTGACAGCGATTTCCGTGCCTGATGAGATGGGCTGAAGAACCTATTTTGTTCTATATTCCTCTATGCTTCATTGCAATATAATCGTGATGAAATTACGATCTAAATATAATCGTGACATAAGGACTTTCATATGAAGAAAGACTGGATAGACTCGGCTTGTACTCGCTAGAATTTAGAAGATTAAGGGGGGACCTTATAGAAACTTACAAAATTCTTAAGGGGTTGGACAGGCTACATGCAGGAAGATTGTTTCCGATGTTGGGGAAGTCCCGTACAAGGGGTCACAGTTTAAGGATAAAGGGGAAGTCTTTTAGGACCGAGATGAGAAAAATCATTTTTCACACAGAGAGTGGTGAATTTGTGGAATTCTCTGCCACAGAGGTAGTTGAGGCCAGTTCATTGGCTATATTTGAGAGGGAGTTAAATGTGGCCCTTGTGGCTAAAAGGATCAGGGGGTATGGAGAGAAGGCAGGTACAGGATACTGAGTTAGATGATCAGCTTTGATCATGTTGAATGGCAGTGCAGGCTCGAAGGGCCGAATGGCCTACTTCTGCACCTATTTCCTATGTTTCTATGAAATTTTCAAATTTTGTATGAATGCAGGAAACAACACCAATTGTGCTGGAAAGGAGTTGAGGAAGTGGGCCCGATAGGCTGTTCCATATAACCCTCAACAAAGGTGTGGTTAGGGTCCTTGCAAATGCCCTTGGCTATACCTTTAATGTGAAGAATGGCCATTTGAAACAATTCACTGAACACCATTGGTTGTAAAATAAAGAGCTTCTATTGATAGAACAAATTAAATATTATCTGTGCTCCAGGGATGATGGCCAGTTTTTAAATACAATCTGTGAGCATTATCGTGAAGAATATTGTATAGGAATAGGAATATTTTCTTCCTATTTTCAATCCTTCACTGCTTCATGGAGGTAGTATTTAATTAATATAATCTATTAAAATGTATAAAACTCCTTCCATCATCGTAATGGCACATGTATTGTGCGATCTCAAGTAGATGTCTCAGGGACTTATGTGTGTGCTGTGTCACTATTTGTGTATTGCTACAATTTCTTAAGATTTATGTGACACTCAACCAATAAGATAGTGAAGTCCCAAAACTTCGATAAACAAAATATCCAGCCTGCTTGCGGGGTATAGGTGATGTGGATCTCCCCAGTGCACTGTAACCACGTAGCCTTTGAAATAAACTAAACATTTTGGATAAAGACAGATCTGTGAAAATGTGTCCAAAAATGAACCAATTATTAATAGATCTTTGCCTTACCTTTCAGAATCAAATTTATTTCAAAGGTAAACATTGCAATACTTTACATTCTAGACCTTATATAGAACAAAAAAACACACCAGGGAAAAGACTGGAGGGTTCATGAGTGGTGATTCCAGATGTTCCATTTGTCAGAACTTTTCTAACACTTTCTTGTTCCGTTTACTGTATGAAATAAATCAGCCATTACAATCACCTATTTTATGTAAATTAACATTTTGAATGCATAATTTTAGGTTTCCTGAACAATTATTAATTTTACATTTAATGTAAAATGATGTTGTAGATTTTTAAAGTACTACAATTAATGCATTTAATCACTTAATATTAATTAATATTAATATTAACTGAATATTATGCTTAATTACTGTTATTTAAAATATAATTGGCAGACAAAATAAGAAAAAAACAAGCATTTTATTAGGGTAATAAAATGTTGAAACAGAGTTATATTGCATGGAAACAGACTTGTGGCCCAAGGTGCCCATCTCGATTAGTCTCAATTGCCCATACATGACACATATCCCACTAAACCTTTCCATCCATATGCCTTTGGATTGGTACATGTCCAAAGATCTTGTAAATATTAATATTTATTTCACCTCAACCATTTCCTCTGGCAGCTCATTCCATATATGGATCACCACTGTGTGAAAAAAGGTTCCCTCTCAGGTGCCTATTAAATCTTTCCCCTCTCTCAGACATTGTGGGCATTAGGGCTTGTTCCTGTTCCTGGCCCTCATTCCTCTACATTCCAAGCAGTAATGTCCTAGCCAGCCCAGTCTCTATCTGTAACTAGGGAGAGGCCTGGCAACATCCTCAAATCTTTTATGCACTCTTTGCAGCTTAATGGCATCTTTCCCAAGGCAGGGTGACCAAAAGTGAACACAATGCTCAAAGTGCAGTCTCACCAACCTTTTGTACAACTGCAGCAGAACATGCCAATTTCAATAATCAGTGCCCTGACTGATGAAGGGCAGGCAGCGTGCCAAAAGCTTTTTATATCATCCTGTTTATCTGTGACACCACTTATAGGGAACTATGTACTGTACATACTCCTTAATCTCCTTGTTCTGCAACACTCCCAGACCCCTACTGTTCACTTCCCAAAATGCAGCACCTCACACATATTTGAATTAAACTTATCTACATTTGTCATTTTCAACCCACTTATCCAGCTGCCCAAGATCTCACTGTAATTCCTGATAACCTTCTTCACTGTTATCACCCTTTTCACTGTGATTTTCAAACTTTCTAACCATTCTTTGTACATCCAAATCTTTGGTATGGTTCATAAACATACTTTGGTATGGTTAATCAACAGCAACGGGCCGAGCACCAACTCCTGGTGAAATTGGGCTGAAGGGTCTATTTCTCTGCTGTATGACTCTCTGACCAGACAGAGAGTTCCAGAGTGGTGTCAGAGATAGTCTGTGAATTTTGACCAAGCAGCATGAGGAGATTGAACATACGTCCCGATATCTCCTACCTCACATTCATCCAGGGACCCCAGCAGTCCTTCCAGGTGAGACAGAGGTTCCCATTCCTTCTCCTCTAACCTCATTTACTGCACCTGCTGCTTCTGACGTGACCTCCTTTGCATCAGTAAGACCAAGTGTAAACTTGGTGACCACTTCGCCGAACACTTGCACTCGTTCCGCCAAGCCCTAATGGATCTCCTGGTTGCTAACCGTTTTAATCCCTTCCCATTCCTCTACTGACCTTCCTGTTCTGGGCTTCCTCCATTGCTAGACTGAAGCCACGCGCAAACTGGAAGAACAGCATCTCAAATACAGCTTGGGTAATTTACAACATAATGATATGAACATTGAATTCTCCAATTTTGGATAATTAGTAAACCCCCCCCCCCCCCCCCCCCTCTCATTTCCTACCCCTACCACGCGCTCAGTCTTCCTTGTGCCCCACCTGGACCCGCATCCATTTCTCCCCTCCCACATACATTCCTTCCTCTGGCTTCACAATTTGCACTCTTCTATCCTTATATGACATCTTTTGTCATTTCATCCCTGGCCGTTGTCCAGCCATCTGCGATTCAACCATCTGTCCAACCATCTGCCATTCCACCTTCTCTGTATCAACCTATTAACTGCCAGGCTTTGTCCTTCCTGAAACGTCACCTATCCATGTTCTCCAGAGATATTGCCAGACTCACTGAGTTACTCCAGCACTGTCAGTCTTTCTCAGAATGTATTGTTCTACTTTGAGTTTAACTTTGCACTGCTTCTTGTTCGCTGCTGCTCTTAATACAGTGTCAACCTAGGCTGGTTTCAGTATGTTACTTTTGTTAATCAGAAGTATTTGAGACAAAATATATGTTCGGACATAAATTCATTGCTTTCACCAGAAGCTTCTCGTTTGCACCTCCTCCAACCTCATCTATTGCATTCGCTGCTCTACATTGGTGAGACCAAGCGCAGGCTTGGCGATCGCTTCGCCCAACACCTCCGGTTTGCATTAACCGACCTGATCTCCCGGTGGCTCAGCACTTCAACTTCTGAATCCGACCCTTCTGTCCTGGGCCTCCTCCATGGCCAGAGTGAGGACCACTGCAAATTGTAGGAGCAGCACCTCATATTTCGCTTGGGCAGTTTACACCCCAGTGGTATGAACATTGACTTCTCTAATTTCAGGTAGTCCCTGCTTTCTCCTCCCCTTCTCAGCTCTCCCTCAGCCCCCTATTTCAGCCTCTTCCTTTCTTCTTCCCCCCCCCCCCCCCAACCCCACCCTCACATCAGTCTGAAGAAAGGTCTCGACCCAAAACATTGCCTATTTCCTTCGCTCCATAGATGCTGACTCACCCGCTGAGTTTCTCCAGCATTTTTGTCTACTTTAGATTTTCCAGCATCTGAAGTTCCTTCTTAAACACCCTAGCTGTGCAAAGTGATTTCAGAAAGGAGTTTTATGCAAGCTACTAGAGGTGCCCTTTATGGACCTTCATCACATTTTTGGCATGGAAAAAAGAATCATCCATTCTTTGTGCCTACGACCTTCCCTGTGCAATTTTCTATGGAGACATTTGAACAGTAGTCCAGTTATTTGCAATAAATACCAGGGGCACAGGAACTTATAGGTGAACACTAGACTTTGAGATCCCTCATCACATTACACTGTGATTCTTTTCTGAAAGACAATACACATGCTCACACTTGCCAAATTCCTTGAATGTGTGCAATGATGTAGCCCAGGTGACCTGAGTGCTGCTTCCAATTATGTTGTAAATTAAAAAATAGAGTTTTATGTTTTACTAGACCAAGTGGGACCCATTGGGTCCCTGTCACATGGGAGACCTGGTCCCCCAACACGACCTGGTCCCCCAACACTAATATTCGACCACTCATCCATAGTCCCCATGGGAGGCCAAGACCTCCAACGCAATATTACACCAATCACCCATTTCCCCAACGCAACCCGCTCCCCCAACGCAATATTGCACCACTCACCCATAGCCCCCAGCTGTGGTTCATTTCGCCTTGTTCACCCTCCCTCATTTTAAACTTGAAAAAAATGCAATTGCACTTGCTGGCTAGCAGAACTCAAAGTGTACTGGGATAGCAACATTGTTGCGAGTAGGGCTACAATCCCATTGTGGCATCATAGCTGTGAGCACAGGGAAGAATTTTTTCTCAACTTGGGGTTTTGTGAATTTAAAAATGTTAAAAAGTTGTAAAATATAAATCAATCTGAATGAAAATTGATTCAGACCACCACAGGACAATTGTGGGTAAGGTGGTGCAAAAATGTTGCCACTATCGTGTACCATTTTGGCGTTGTTCAGGGATCACATTCACACGCATAGAAACGAACATGAGAGTTTAGTAAGATACTAGACCAAGTGCAGACCCGTTGGGTCTGTTCCCCCAACGTGCGGTTGCAAGGGGGGGGGGGGGCGGGGGGAGGTGGTGGTGGAGGGGAGGGTGTGGAGGGGGTTTAGGGGAGGGAGGGCGGGGGTTTGAGAGAGAGAGAGAGAGAGAGATAGAACGAGAGAGAGAGAGAGAGAGAGAGAGAGAGAGAGAGAGAGAGAGAGAGAGCGCGCGTGGGGGGGAGAGAGAGAGAGCGAGCGTGGGGGGGAGATAGAGAGAGAGAGAGTGTGTGTGGAGGGGAGAGAGAAGCGGCTTCTGACTTGGGGAAAACCACAGCTGCAATGAGCGCGCAGGGCTTCACGAGCTGCTCTACCAGTCACAAGAAGCTTCAGCGCGTGATCCAATAGCGGAACGGAGCTGTAGAATATTTCTTCTGCAGAACTTATGAGTAGATTCAGCACGTGAGCAATTGCTGCCTCGAGATCTGTAGAACAAAGAAGCTATAGCGGAAAGGAGTTGTAGAACGTTTGTTCTGCAGAACTTTCTCGATCTTTCTGCGCCTTTAAACCGCGGTGGGGGGCGGGGCCTGGAGGCAGGTGGGCGTGGATTGGTGGGCATGTGGGCATTGTGACATCAGCAGCTGGCAAGCGCCGTTTATATTTTAAAAATTGATTTTTGTGACTTCAAAATCTGGGGAAATAATTGACCAAGGAGTGGATTTCTGAACTCATAAGTTAAATCCCTACGTGTTTTTTGCATCTGGTTTTCGAGGAGGGGGGGAGGGGCGGCATGCAGCGTCTCACACACACTAACCACCCCCCACACACACACTAACTACCCCCCTTGATATTATATTGATATTATTGATTTGTTCCTTTTACCCCATAACCGCCCTATCCACTGATGCATAGTCCCCACCTCTCAGGCACATCTAGAGAGAGGGGGGGGGGTGTAGAGAGTGAGGGCAGAGAGAGAATGGGGAGAGACAGAGACAGAAGGGCAGGAGACAGAGGGAGAGGAGGGAGGGGGGGAGGAGAGAGAGAGATGGAGAGAGGGAGATGGAGAGAGAGGGGTGGGAAGGGAGGGGGAGAGGTGAGGGGGAAGGGAGGTGGAGGAAAGGGGGGAGGGGGTGGATGGGTGTGAAGGGGGAAGGGGGTTTTAGGGGAGGGAGGATGGGGAAGGGGAGGGAGTTGGGGGGAAGGAGGAGGAGGAAGAGAGAGGGGAGAGAGGGGGGTAGGGAGAGGGGGGGTTAGGGAGAAGGGGCAGCGAGAGGCATGAAGCGATCTGAGTGCGGTGAAAAGCAGCGTGGGGACCAACGATTGTGGCTTCCGCCAGCGTGTCAGAGCCGGGCCGGGGGGGGCAGATGATTGTGTATAGGATCTTTGGTAGAGAGCAGAGAGGAAGGAAGGAGAGGGGAGGAGGTGAGTGGAGAAGTGGGGGGGGGGAGCCGGGCTGCTAAATGAAGAGGGAGAGAGAGAAGCGGCTTCTGACTCTGGAAACCCACAGCTGGAATGAGCGCGCGGGGCTTCACGGGCTGCGCCAACAGTGATGAGAAGTTTAAGCGCGTGATCCTATAGCGGAGAGGTGTAGATTCAGTGTGTGAGGAGTCGCTGCCCCGAGATCTGTAGAACAAAGAAGCTATAGCGGAACGGAACTGTAGAATCTTTGTTCTGCAGAACTTTCTCGATCTTTCTGCGCATTTTAATCCACAATGGCGGGGGGGGGGGGGGGGGGGGGGGGGGTGGCTGGAGGCAGGTGGGCCTGGATTGGTGGGCATTGTGATGTCAGCAGCTGGTGAGCAGCGTTTATATTTTGAAAATGGAGTATTGTGATAAATTGTGACATGGAAAGCCTGGTCCCCCAACACAATCCGTTCCCCCGACGCAATATTCCAACACTCACCCATAGCCTCCACGGGTGGCCTGGGCCCCCAAACACAACCCGTTCCCCAACACAATATTCCACCACTCAATAGTTTCCCCAACGTAACCCATTCCCCCAACGCAATATTCCACCACCCACAGCCCCCAACTGCGCAGGGGCTGCTCATTTTGGCTTATTCAGTCTTGCTCATTTTAAACTAACAAACAATCAGTGTACTGTGACTTTAAAATATTATTAAAAATATGCTCCATGTTGCCAGGAATATACTTGTTGCCAGGAATATTTAAAAAAAAGGATTGCAACACTGCAGGACTGAGTGTCCTGGGATTGCAACATTGTAGCTGGTAGGGTTACAATCCCATTGTGAAGTCATAGCTGCAGAGGGAAGATATTTTCTCAAATTTTGATTTTTTTAAATTTCAAAATGTGAAATAACTTGTGAAATATAACATCAATCTCAACAAAACTTGACACGGACCACCACAGGACAATTGTAAGGTGATGCAAAAAAATGTTAGCGCTATTGTGTACTGTTTTGGCGTAGTTCCGGGGTCACATACGCGCGCATAGATAGATAAATAGAAACAAACAAGATGAGAGTTTTAGTAATATACTAGACTAAGTGGGACCCAGTCACCATGGGGGGTGTGTGGAAGGGAGGGGTGATGGAAAAGAGGGGTGGTGGAAGGGAGGGGTGCGTGGAAGGGAGGGGTGTGTGGGAGAGAGGGATGTGTTAGGGGGGGTTGGTGTGTGGAGGGGTGAGGGGTGTGTGGGCAGGTGGAGAGAGAGCTCGGAGAAAAGACTTGGTAAGAGACTTGGGAGTGCAGTCTTACGGGGATGGGTAGGAGCCAGCGGGGGGTCCAGAACGGAAGGGGTTGGGGGCGCTATGGGGACTCAAAGCGGGCGCACGGCTTGTGGACTCAGCCCTTCCTCCGGGGTTTTATTTTCCAGCGGGTGCCGGAAGGGGCATTTCCTTCATGGTGACAGACAGGCGAGAAGACCAATCTGCTGATCTCACAATTTTTTAAACCTTCATGACTTTTGTAATCTTCCACCGATTGGAACAAAACTTGGTGGCTTGGTGGCTTGGAGCGGAGGAGAATGGTGAGTGAGGCGGTGCATAACCCTAGCGATATACGGTAGCGTTTTTGCGCAAATGTAAATACAATGCAGACTGGAAGTGGTCAAGATGAGAGTTTAGTAAAAGTATAGATAGGTATATGTAGATGGATATAATAGATTATCCATCTTATGAAAGAAGAATAGGGTAGGAATGACGTTACATCTAATTGAAAGAAGCAAGCCGAATGACGGCTGAAAATGTCCAAATGACATTGAACCCTGAACTTGGAGCAAGAGTTGGAACAGGAGAAAGGTAGCAAATGGACAATAGTTGCAGGAGTAGGCCATTCGGCCCTTCGAGCCTGCACCGCCATTCAATGTGATCATGGCTGATCATCCACAAATCAGTACCCGGTTCCTGCCTTCTCCCCATATCCCCTGATTCCGCTAGTTTCAAGAGCCCTATTTAGCTCTCTCTTGAAAGTTTCCAGAGAACCAGAAAGTGGGAGAAGCTTCTGATGCCCCTATAGTAGGCCTATTCTTAATGAGTATTTACTTGGATGGGGTTGTGTCCCTGAGTAATTGTGTAGTTGTGTCAACGAGAGTCCTCTTACATTAATATCAATATATGTTCCTCATTGTACTTTTGCAAGTAACGTTGCAAAGTGTAAAAATTGCAATAATTTAGAGATGTTGTTTTACACAGGTTATTTTTGTTACTTGGAAAAAGGTTGCACTATTTTTTTGCTCACTAGCCTAAAATATTTAAGATTCTAAAAATATTTTTGACCACTATGTGGTGCTATAGAAATATGTACAAAGCAGCTCTTTGTTACATGTAGAAACATAGAAACATAGAAAATAGTAAGATTAAACGAGAACTTACCTGTTTGAAGTTTGATCTTTATTTTATGAGGAGTTACGATGAGGGATTACGTGAAGAAGCCCCGCCTGGTGCTGGATTGGCATACTTCAAAGCAGCGGCATGAAAAACACAGAACCAATAGCCGGAGTAAGATAGTAAGGCTCAAGATAAACTAGAACTACCAGATGATCATTTATATTATGAGGGTTTGGAGCGGAGGGCACGTAATCCTTCATCGTAACTCCTCATAAAATAAAGATCAAACTTCAAACAGGTAAGTTCTCGTTTAATCTTACTATTTTACTTCGGAGTCACGTGAGTGACTACGTGAAGATTTTAAAGCTCTGTGTTTTTTATGTCGTAGATTCATTCCATACGACTCTCTGTTTAGTCAAAACAGTAGTGAGTAAATAGTATTTTAAGACATTGTTACAATTTATGTAATAAGTCCTTTAATCATAAAAAAGAACAATTTTTTAATAATAACCCCTCTATCGTAGGGGAAAATTACAAAAGAAAAATGATAAATGATGTCAATGGTAACATAAATCGATAATATAAAACAAAGCAAGCATTTAAAGAGAACCCAGTACTGCGTGTCCAAATCCTGGCACCGTGACAACAGGTTTATTGTAGAACTTTGAAAACGTTTCTTCTCCACACCACCCTGCGGCCTCTAAAATTTGATCGAGTGGTACGTCCTGTACCTTTGCCGCGGACGTAGCTGCCGCCCTAGTGGAGTGAGATTTAAACACATCAGTGTCTATACCTGCTAGACCCAAAACCTGTTTTAACCATCTAGAAATGGTTTGAACTGAAACTTTTGTATGTGTTTTTTTGTGCGTTATCAATAACGCTTTCTCAGAACCTCTGAGATTTTTGGTTACCTCAATGTATTGAGTTAAATGCTTAACTACACACAATATTTCATCGATAGGATATGCTTTAAACATTACCTTAACTCCAGTTCTCCCTGGTCTGCTTTGTTTGATCAGGTCATAAACATAAAACACAATGTTATCTGCAGTCACATGCATGCAATCCAACCGTAACAATTGCAAAGTTTGTACTCTTTGAGCTGATACCAATGCCATTAACATAACCACCTTGAATGTTAATTTCTGCAAAGACATTGAAGTGATTGGAGTCCATTGTTTAAGCAAAGTGAGAACAATGCTAACATCTCAAATTTCTGTACATCTGGGCTTGGGAGGATTTTTACTAAAAATTCCTTTCATGAATCAGGATACTAATGGGTGAGACCCAACTGAATCTCGATCAGAAATTTGTCCTAAATAGGATGACAATGCACTACGAGCACAATTAATGGCACTATAACTCAAATGCTCATCAAAGTGTAACCCAGCAAGGAACTCCAATACATTTTAAATGTTTGCAGTATGATAAGATATATTTGACTGTGTACAAAAAGCTTCCCATTTTCTTATATGCGACATATATTGTTTTTTAGTGCTATTCCTCCAAGCTGCATCTATAACATCCATGGTCCTGTCCGACAGTTCAAACTCTTGCAATGGTCTGGTCAGAACCTGCAGATTAACAAATTCATATGATCATGCAATGGATGAATTTCTTTTGTTACTGGTTGTGTCAACAGATTGTCGCAACTGGGAATTGACATACATGGTTCAATAATCATTTTAAGCATCAATCGGATCCATGACTGCGTAGGCCAATTTGGCACCACCAAAATGCCTTTGGCAGCATCTTGCGCTATTTTCTTGAGACATTGCCCAATCAGACAGAATGGGGGAAAAGCATAAAAGAACGTATTCCCCCAGTGTAGCGAGAAAGCATCCACCGCTACTGCCCCTGGATCGTGTTCCCAAGACACGTATTTGGGCAATTGGTGATTCAATCTAGATGCAAACGGATCAATGTCCGGTACTCCATACCAACTGACAATATTTTTGAAAATTTGTGGATTTAACATCCATTCTGTGTTGTCTTTAAATATTCGTGATCTTTTGTCTGCCACAACATTGTCTCTCCCTGGGAGATAAATAGCTGAAAGACAAATATTTTTACCAATACACCATTGCCACATCTGGTTTACCAGATGATCACATGATATTGATCTGACACCACCCATGTGATTAATATATGCCACAGCTGTGGTATTGTCTATTTGTATTTGGACATGCAAATCTTTTAATGTAGAACAATAAGCTTTTAATCCATAAAATGCTCCCAGAAGCTCCAAATAATTAATACCATATGTTTGGAGCAATAAATCCTCTTGGACAGCCCATCTGCCCCCACAGCTGGTCTCATTATCCGTAGCCCCCCATCCGAGAGAACTTGCGTCAGTTTGCAAAAACACTACTGGCTGCTGAACTAAAATGTTCTTAGCAGCTTGTGGAATATTCTCAATCCACCAATGCAGTTCTGATAAGGCTTCCTTTGGCAATTGCATAGGCCTATCAAAATGGCCTGCTCGCTGAATAAGCGCTTGAGTTTTTGCCCTTTGAAGATTTTGGTAATGTAGTGGACCAAATTCTACTGCTGGAAATGCTGCTACTAACTTCCCAATAACCTTAGCAACTTCTCGGATGGAGGGATAAGGTTTGTTAATCAGGCTCTGACACACATTTGTCAAATCTATCACCTTATCCATAGGTAAAGTTACCAACATGGTAACTGAATTAATCACAAACCCCAGATATTCAATGGTTTGGGATGGCTGTAACTTAGATTTTGTTGGATGAATCAGGAATCCCAACTTTTCAAACAAGCTTGTAGTTGCTGATACTGATCTTTCAGCTGACTCCTGATTAGCATTGACAATTAAAATGTCATCTAGATAAGCCATAACGATGTGTGTTTGTGCCCTTAGCAGTGCAAGTGCTGGCTTCAACAATTTAGTGAACAATCTAGGTGCTGAACTTAACCCATTAGGTAATGCTTTGTATTGCCACAGTTGTCCCATCCATTTAAACTTTAAATACCTGCGAAAGCTATGATGAATTGGGACCGAATAATATGCATCCTTCAAATCTATTGTAGCCATATAACAACCTGTTGATACCAGCTGCATTGCAGTGTTGAATGTGCCCATTTAAAAATGTTTATACTGGACAAATGTATTCAATTGTGTGAGATCTAAAATGATTCTACAACCCCCATCTTTCTTCGGTCTGGGGAAAATATTCGATACAAATTGTTGTGGATCCTCTCCTGTTTTCTCAATAACTCCTTTCTCACACAAATTCTTAACCTCTTTGTCAATTTGAATTTTTTCAAGAACTGAAAACATCAAAGAATGATTAGGCTTATTCTGTCCCAATGGATCCATACCTTCTACAAAATCAATGGTAGATCCTAACACACTATCTAATACAACATGATCAGCCGTTATACTGTCCCATTCATTATAAAACATTCAGTCTACCACCAATCTGAGGTTCATCCAAACATTCTTCTTTAATAGGATAAAGTTTTTGTACCTCTCCAACTGGACGAAATGATCTCCTTTTCCCAATAAATGGGTGAACATTCGGCTGTGCTGGCTGGTAATTATTTCTTATCATACTCCTGCCTCGGCTTGTTCCAGCTCCAAAATCAAATCCCCTTCTCATATGACCAGCCCTTCTCTGGCCAAAACTGAAGGGTTTCATAAGGCCAATAGTTTTTGCCTCTTCATCCATTTCTTTAATTTGTTTAGGCAGATTATCTCCGAACAAATAACCAGGAGTTTGAACATTGCTTGCCCTGCACAACCCTGCAAATCTTGGATGTAACAGAGGCCGAATGGCAATCTTCTTCATACAATTTATCTCAAAAAATGAGTTGCAGAATAAAGCCAACATATGCTTCTGAACTTTGGTCATTCCACAACCTTTCACTTGTCTTCCAAAGGCAGTAATGCCAGCTGAAATCAGCTTGAGGATTCTTTGAAATCGAATCTCCTGCGCCCGCATCATCGATGACATTGGCGCTCAAATAGCCGGATTCACCGTAGGTACCTTCAATGAGGCACAATTAATAGGTGTTTTATACAATTCTGCTGTCTCAACCATAACAGCTTCTTGAAGCGGGTGAGAGACCATATAATTAATATTGGCCGCCACGTTTTCTTCCATGGCCTCACCGCCTCCTCCAGGTATAGCAAAACTTTGTGCCACATCAGGCACACCTGGATCAATATATTTGTATTGTGGTGTGTACTCCGGACCGCAATCACCACTTTCAGGGTCTGTCTCATACAGCCCTGGTACTCCTGAAACTTGTTCAAAGGAGACTTCCTCCAGCCCAATCCCGGGCACTGGAGTTTCAAATTCCCAATTCAAACTGGCACCATATTCATGATATGGAACCCCCTCAGGGGCTGCCTGGGAATATTCTGGGTTCTTAGACCCTTGGTTGATTATAGTTTGGAGCATTTTCTCCATTTGATCCATTCTCAGCCATAAGGCTTTTCTTTCTGGACCTTCTGAATCAGAATCATCAGAAACCTCAGGCCTTTCAGCTTTTCTTTAGGCTTGGGTTTTCCTCCAAAGTTTCTGTTTGTGGAGCAATCAAAGCCTCACTAACGGGTATTTCAACGGCCACCGGTATCGGAACTGGCTCCGCAATAATCTGCTGTCCCGACTCTTCTCCACCCCGGGACGCACGTTTTACCCGCGGTTTCTTAGCTTTCTCCAGTTTCTTTCTAACTCCTCCTGGTTTACCCACCAGGCTACGGAGTTCTGAAAACGCCCTAGAAACAAAAATCTCACTTACCTGCGGGCCGTTTCCTTACCGCTGTGTGGAGCTGCGCTCACGTGACTGCGTCACGGAGTCACAATCCTGCGTCATGTGACTCCGAAGTAAAATAGGTGCAGGAGGAGGCCATCCGGCCCTTTGAGCCAGCACCGCCATTCATTGTGATCATGGCTGATATTCCCCAATCAATAACCAGTGCCTGCCTTCTCCCCATATCCCTTGATTCCACTAGCTCCTAGAGCTCTATCTATAGAATATTAAAAATGATTAGACAATTAATCCTTCAAAAACATTATATGATGATTTTGATAAATTAGAATTATCCTCTTAATAAATGATTACAATTGATGAAATATCAGAAAAATGTCTGATCAAGCCAAGTTGTAGTTCAACAGTACTCAAATAAAAGTGCATCTGGCCACTGTAATAATCATACTATCCAAGTTTGAAAAGTAAGACACATTTGAATTTTTTGTGCTGCGTGTCCTTTCTTGGCTGTACTTGCTGCATTTTTAAATGTTTGATTATTTTAAGTTTATTTTAATGATTTTAATTTTTTTTTAACCTTTGTCTCATTCACACCACTAATGCCTCCCCCACATCTTTTGTCTCTGAACCTACTACCCCAATGACCCCTGCAAACTACTCTTAGGACTAGAATCCATGGAAGGTCCGCTCTCTTCCAGCTGCAATATCGGGGCAGGTTTTTCAAACCTGGTTGGAACTCTGATCAGCAGCCTTGCTCAGTTGGAATTTTGGTGTTGGCCCTCTCTATTTGGTGTTAGCCTGGAGCTTTGGAGCAGGTGCTCCCAACCTGGCTGAGTTCTAGTGGAACCTCTATCTCAGTTGGAGCTTTTGGGCAACTACAATCTTTCCTGGCTGGAGCACATGAATTGTAGGTAGACACAAAATGCTGGAGTAACTCAGCAGGACAGGCAGCATCTCTGGAGAGAAGGAATGGGTGACATTTCGGGTCGAGACCCTTCTTCAGACATGAATTACAGTACTTGCTTGGCCGTTTCCTTACAGATGAATGCAGATCATTAAAATAGCATGGATAGGTTCAGAAAATAACAGTGGAATAATGATCTTTATAACTGCAGGACTAGTATGTAAGGGGAATACAATTACTGTACGTTTGTCTTTACAAATCTCCATGTTCCACTGCATCAGAAGTACTATGTACAGTTCGGAATGCATATCTATATGGAGTGCACGGTAGAATAACTGGAATAATTGAAAATGATAATTGGAAGAGTGCAGACCTTCCACAGTGATGAGAGTGGTTTTCAGGTGTCATTGGGGTATTGGATTCAGAGACAAAAGGTGTGTGGACAGCATTAGTGGTGTGAATGAGACAAGATATAATTTAAAATGATAATTGCAGGTTGAGTCGGTCGTAAGGAAGGCAGATGCAATGTCAGAAGTCATTTCAAGAAGATTTGAATATAGATTCAAGGATGTATGAAGCAAGGATTTAATGCTGATGCTTTATAAGGTGCTGGTCAGACCACATTTGGAATATTGTGAACAGTTGTGAGCCCCATATCTGAGGAAGGATGTGCTGACATTAGAGAGGGTCCTGAGGAATGATTCCGATGATGATTAGGTTAATGTATGAGGAGTGTTTGGTGGCTCTGGGCCTGTACACAATGGAGTTTAGAAGGATGAGGTTCTTGATTAGTAAGGGTGTCAAAGGTTACAAGGAGACGGCAGAAGAACAGTTGAGAATGAAAAATAGTAAGATTTGATGAGAACTTACCTGTTCGAAGTTTGATCTTTATTTTATGAGGAGTTACGGTGAGGGATTACGTGAAGAAGCCCCGCCTGGCGCTTGATCGGCATACTTCAAAGCAGCGGCATGAAAAACACAGAACCAATAGCTGGAATAACATAGTAAGGCCCAACATAGACTAGAACTACCAGATGATCATTTATATTATGAGGGTTGGGAGCGGAGGGCACGTAATCCCTCATCGTAACTCCTCATAAAATAAAGATCTAACTTCGAACCGGTAAGTTCTCATTTAATCTTACTATTTTACTTCGGAGTCACGTGAGTGACTACGTGAAGATTTTAAAGCTCTGTGTTTTCTATGTCGTAGATTCATTCCATAAGACACTCTGTTTAGTCAATACAGTAGTGAGTAAATAATATATATTTAAAACATTGTTTCAATTTATGTAATAAATCTAATCATAAAAAGAACAATTTTTAATAACCCCTCTATCCCAGGGGAATATTTTACAACAAAAGTGATAATGATATCAAATGATAACATAAATCGATAATATAAATCGATAATATAAAACAAAGCAAGCATTTAAAGAGAACCCAACACTGTGTGTCCAAATCCTGGCACCGTGACAACAGGTTTATCCTAGAACTTTGAAAAAGTTTCTTCTTTACACCACCCTGCGGCCTCTAAAATTTGATCCGAGTGGTATGTCCTGTACCTTCGCCGCGGTCGTAGCTGCAGCCCTAGTGGAGTGAGATTTAAACACATCAGTGTCTATTCCTGCTAAATCCAAAACCTGTTTTAACCATCTAGAAATGGTTTGAACTGAAACTTTTGTATGTGGTTTTTTGTGCGTTATCAGTAACGATGTCTCAGCACCTCGGAGATTCTTGGTTACTTCAATATATTGAGTTAAATATATTAACTACACACAATGTTTCATCGACAGGGTATGCTTTAAACATTACCTTGGTTCCAGTTTTTCCTGGTCTGCTTTGTTTGATCAGATCATAAACATAAAACACAATGTTATCTGAAGCCACATGCATGCAATCTAACCGTAACAATTGCAAAGTTTGTACTCTTTGAGCTGACACTAATGTCATTAACATTACTACCTTGAATGTTAACCTCTGCAAAGACATTGTGGTAATGGGAGTCCATTGCCTAAGCAAAGTAAGAATGCTAACACCCCAAATTTCTGTATATATCTGGGCTTGGGAGGATTTTTATTAAAAATTCCTTTTATAAACCGGGATATTAATGGGTGAGACCCAATTGAATCTCGATCAGAAATTTGTCCTAAATAGGACGACAAAGCACTACGAGCACTATTAAGGGCACTATAACTTAAGTGCTCATCAAAATGTAACCCAGCAAGGAACTCCAATACATTTGATACGTTCGCAGTATGATAAGATATCTTTGACTGTCTACAGAAGACTTTCCATTTATTTATAAGCGACATATATTGTTTTTTAGTGCTATTTCTCCAAGCTGCAGCTATAACATCCATGGTCCTATCCTACAGTCCAAGCTCTTGCAATGGTCTGGTCAGAACATGCAGATTAACAAATTCATATGATCATGCAATGGATGAATTTCTTTTGTTACTGGTTGTATCAACAAATCATTGCAACTAGGAATCGTCGTACATGGTTCAGTAATCATTTTAAGCATCAATGGGAACCATGACCGTGTAGGCCAATTTGGAACCACCAAAATGCCCTTGGCAGCGTCTTGCACTATTTTCTTGAGACATTGCCCAATCAGACAGAATGGGGAAAAAGCATAAAAGAACGTATTCCCCCAATGTAGCGAGAAAGCATCCACTGCTACTGCTCCTGGATCGTGTCCCAAGACACGTATTTGGGCAATTGGTGATTTAATCTAGATGCAACCAGATCAATGTCCGGTAATCCATACCGACTGACAATATTTTTGAAAATTTGTGGATTTAACATCCATTCTGTACTGTCTTTAAATTTTTGTGATCTTTTGTCTGCCACAATATTGTCTCTCCCTGGGAGATAAATAGCTGAAAGCCAAATATTCTTACCAATACACCAATGCCACATCTGGTTTACCAGACGATCACATGATAATGATCTTACTCCACCCATGTGATTGATATATGCCACAGCTGTGGTATTGTCTACTTGTAATTGGACATGCAAACCCTTCATAGTAGAACAATAACTCCCAGTAACTCCAAATAATTTATACCATATGTTTGGAGAAATAAATCCTCTCGGACAGTCCATCTGCCCCCACAGCTGGTATCATTATCCGTAGCACCCCATCCGAGAGCACTTGCATCAGTTTGCAAAATCACTGCTGGCTGCTGAACTAATATGTCTTTAACAGCTTGTGGAACATTCGCAATCCACCAATGTAATTCTGATAAAGCTTCCTTTGGCAATTGCATGGGCCTATCAAAATGGCCTGCTCGCTGTATAAGCGCTTGTGTTTTTGCCCTTTGGAGATTTTGGTAATGCAGTGGATCAAATTCTACTGCAGGAAATGCTGCTACTAACTTACCAATAACCTTAGCAACTTCTCGGATGGAGGGATAAGGTTTGTCAATAAGGCACCAACATAAATTTGTAATATCAGCAGCCTTGTCTATTGGTAAATTTACTAACATGGTAACTGAATGAATCACAAACCCCAAATATTCAATACTTTGGGATGGCTGTAACTTAGATTTTGTTGGATGAATCAGGAAAGCTAACCTTTCAAACAGACTTGTAGTTGCTGAAACTGATTTTTTAGCTGACTCCTGATTAGCATTGACAATTAAAATGTCATCTAGATAAGCCATAACGATGTGTTTTTGTGCCTTTAGCGGTGCAAGTTCTGGTTTCAACAATTTAGTGAACAGCCTACGAGCTGAGCTTAATCCATTAGGTAATGCTTTGTATTGCCACAGCTGTCCCATCCAATTAAATTTCAAATACCTGCGAAAGTGACGATGAATTGGTTCTGAATAATATGCATCCTTCAAATCTATTGTAGCCATGTAACAATCTGTTGATACCAGCTGTATTGCAGTGTTGAAGGTATCCATTTCAAAATGTTTATACTGGACAAAAGTATTAAAATGTGTGAGGTCTAGAATGATTCTACAACCCCCATCTTTCTTTGGTCTGGGGAAAATATTTGATACAAATTGTTGTGGATCCTCAACTGATTTCTCAATAACTCATTTTTTACACAAATTCTTAACCTCTTCATTAATTTGAATTTTTTCAAATGCAGAAAACACCAAAATACGATTAGGCTTATTTTGTTCCGGTGGATCAATACCTTCTACAAAATCAATGGTAGATCCTAAAACAGTATCTAACATAACACGGTCAGATGTTATACAGTCCCATTCATCATAAAACATTTGTAGTCTACCACCAATCTGAGGTTCATCCAAAGATTCTTCTGTAATAGGATAAAGTTTTTGTACCTCTCCAACTGCACGTGGTGGTCTCCTTCTCCCAACATATGGGTGAACATTCGGCTGTGCTGGATGGTAATACTTCCTTACCATACTCCTGCCTCGGCTTGTTCCAGCTCCAAAATCAAATCCCCTTCTCATTTGACCGGCCGTTCTTTGGCCAAAAATGAAGGGTTTCATGAGGCCAATAGTCTTTGCCTCTTCATCAATCTCTTTAATTTGTTTATACAGATTTTCTCCAAACAAATAACCAGGACATTGCTTGACCTGCACAAACCTGCAAATCTTGGATGTAAAATGGGCCGAATGGCAATCTTCCTCATACAATTAATCTCAAAAAATGAGTTGCAGAACAATGCCAACATATCCTTCTTAACTTTGGTCATTCCACAACCTTCCACTTGCCTTCCAAAAGCAGTGATGCCAGCCGAAATCAGTTTGAGGACTCTTTGAAATCGTATTTCCTGCGCCCGCATAATTGAAGACATTGGCGCCCAAATAGACGGATTCACCGTAGGTACCTTCAGTGAGGTACAATTAACAGGTGTTTTATATAATTCTGCTGTTTCAACCATAACAGCTTCCTGAAGCTGGTGAGAGACCAAATAATTAATGTTGGCCGCCAGGTTTTCTTCCATGGCCTCACCGCCTCCTCCAGGTATAGCAAAACATTGCGCCACATTAGGCACACCTGGAGCAATATTTTTGTATTGTGGTGGGTACTCATGACCGAAATCACCACATTCAGGATCAGTCTCATGCTGGCCTGGTTCTCCTGAGACTTGCTCAAAGGAGACTTCCTCCAGCCCAATCCCAGGCTCTGGAGTTTCAAATTCCCAATTCGATCTGGCACCATATTCATGATATGGAACCCCCTCAGGGGCTGCCTGGGAATATTCTGGGTACTTTGACCCTTGGTTGAATAATGACTGGAGCATTTTCTCCATTTGTTCCACTCTAAGCCATAAGGCTTTTCTATATGGAGGACTTTCAGTATCAGAGTCATCAGAAACCACGGGCCTCTCAGATTTTCTTTTACATTTTTTAGTCTCTGGACTTTCCTCCGTGGCTTCTGCTTGTGGAGCAACCAAAGGCTCACTAACGGGTATTTCAACGGCCACCGGTATCGGAACCGGCTCCGCAATAATCTGCTGTCCCGACTGTTTTTCTTCTCCGCACGTTTTACCCGCGATTTTTTCAGAGTTTTTCTCCATTTTTATTTTCTAAACCTCCTCCTGCTCTTTACCCACCAGCCTCACGGAGTTTTGCTGTCATTTTTGTTAACTATCTTCACTAACTACAATAACACCCACTTGTGTGTCACCTGCAAACTTATTAATCATGCCTTGTTTGAGAAATGATTATTGAATGGGCTAAATGGTCAATTGGCTATAAAGTGCGGGTACAGCAGGCAGTGAAGAAAGCAAATGGAATATTGGCCTTCATAACAAGAGGATTTCAGTATTGGAGTAAAGAGGTTCATCTGCAGTTGTATAGGGCTCTGGTATGACCACATCTGGAGTATTGTGCACAGTTTTGGTCTCCTAACTTGAGGAAGGACATCCTTGTGATTGAGGCAGTACAGGGTAGGTTCACGAGATTGATCCCTGGGATGGTGGGACTGTCATATGAGGAAAGATTGAAAAGACTAGGCTTGTATTCACTGGAGTTTAGAAGGATGAGGGGATATCTTATATAAACGTATAAAAGGACTGGACAAGCTAGATGCAGGAAAAATGTTCCCAATGTTGGGCGAGTCCAGAACCAGGGGCCACAGTCTTAGAATAAAGGGGAGGCCATTTAAGACTGAGGTGAGAAAAAACGTTTTCACCCAGAGAGTTATGAATTTGTGGAATTCCCTGCCACTGATGGCAATGGAGGCAAAATCACTGGATGGATTTAGGAGAGAGTTAGATAGAGCTCTAGTGGCTAGAGGAATCAAGGGATATGGGGAGAAGGCAGGCATGGGTTATTGATTGGCCATGATCACAATGAATGGTGGTGCTGGTATGAAGGGTCGAATGGCCTCCTCCTGACTGCTCATGACGAGGCTGAGTTGCCTTTACTTCCAAACAGCGAGTTAAAGACCCACATTGAAGTATTCTATGTAAAATACTGTGACCTTTATGCTTCCTATTCATTTTTCCAATGAAGGAGCAATGCAGCGTTAGAAAAAGCAGAGCATTCACAAGAAGATACAGAAGTATTTCAGTAGTTATTACACTGGAACCAGTTTAATAGTTTGATGAAGTAATGCATGGTATCTCAAAATTATACAGAACCACCTCCCAAAAAGCTTTAAATTTCAGAAATTTAGGGTAAAAAAATTAAATTTTAAGGCAAAAAACTGCATAGTGGTACATTGCAACTGTAGAACATGGCTTAGTGTTCAATGGCACAGTTTTATCAACTGTATTGCTGGACACGTATATTATTGAATTGTTTAAAATAAACTTTATTGCAAACTTACCTCTGAATCGAAAATACAAAGTAACTTTGTTTTAAACAATGACTTACGGAGAACATTTTTGTTGCAAGTGAGTCAGAGCTAAATAGTGCATCTCACAAAATAATTACATTGACGTCAACCGTAATATCAGAAATTCAGAAATGATTTCTCATCTCGAGAAGTTCCAGAACAAGGCAGTAGTCCTCAACTTATGGCACATTGCTGTTCATCCACATCACTGTTTATAGAATGTGCTTGGGTTCAATGAAAGAATCAATCCAATAATTATATTTTTCCTATATTTTTCCCTTTTCTTACATATCTGAATCCGCATACATTCCATTTATTAGATAATCCACTTGCACATAATCTTTCCTTTTGTAGCTCTCAAATGCTTTATGCGCAAACAAAATAATACTCACTAAGAAAAACAACAGTCCAAATATTAGAATGGCCATTAATGAGCTTGTGTCAGCTAAATATTTGATTAGAGCTCCAGCAGGCACTGAAGGAAAGACATACTTCTTTTGATCATTGAAAGGAACTGTAGTTCTGCTTTTTATATTTGGTGACTTTGATACTCCTCCCGTGATTGTGTGTGCATCGGTCCAAATTTGTTTCTCCTTTGTTGTTCCCTCTAGGAATAGTTGTGTTGTCGGCACTTTTGTTGGGATCACGGTAGTTAATTGTACTGTAGAAGATTTGGTTGCTTTTGGCGTGGAATTTGACAGTTTTGTAGTATTTAGGTAAGACTGAAAGGAAGTTGTAGTATCCTTTGAAATATTTTTTGCCGTTACCCGTGATTCACTTTTGTTACTGCCTGCTGGGACCAGAGTAGTTTGTTCACTATGGATAATTGATGCAGAACTTTCACGGTTGGTAGATATTTCTGATGAATTAATAGTGGTGGTCAGTTGTATACTGTTTGTTCTTGATGTTGCAGGTGTTGAAGTATTTTCAACAATATTCATTTTTGAGTTACCTGTAGTTTGGGCTGTTGTCGTCACTGTGGTTATAGATGATAAGGTGGTTGAAATATTGGTAGTTGAAGATAAGGTGGTTGAAATATTGGTAGTTGAAGTATTGGAGATAGTACTAGATGTATTACCGAATGGTGTTGATGCTGTAACTGTAGCATTATTGGTGTTCACGTTGGTAACTTTATTTGACTCTGTATTTGAATTAGTGGTGGCTGCTGAGAGTGTTGCAGACTCATTACTGACCGATAACTCATTGGTCATGGCTGGTGTGGTAATTACTGATACAGTTGCTGCAGTGTTAGCTTTTTTTTCCCTTCGTACACGATGCAAGAAAATCTTGATCGGTGATTTTTTTCCTAGCAAACAAACAAAAAAAAACTTTAACAAAACATGGTGAACTCAGCTATCTTAGAACTTGGCACATGTTACGTAATTTCCAAAAGTAAGGGTGGCACAGTGGCGCAGCGGTAGAGTTGCTGCCTTACAGCTCCAGAGACCTGGGTTCCATCCCGACTACGGGTGTTGTCTGTATGGAGTTTGGACGTTCTCCCCGTGACCCGCATGGGTTTTCGCCGAGATCTTCGGTTTCCTCCCACACTCCAAGAAGGTACAGGTCTGAAGGTAAATTGGCTTGGTAAATGTAAATATAAATTGTCCCTAGTTTGTGTAGGATCGTGTTAATATATGGGGATCGCTGATCAGCACAGACCCGGTGGGCCAAAGGGCCTGTTTCTGTGCTGTATCTCTATACTACACTAAACTAATTATGTTTGAAGTACTTCATACACTGAGTCTGCATGATTGTACACAGCCCAAATAAACAAAAGATCAAAGGAGATGATTCTACTAAATGCATCATTACAATATTCAGATATGAAGTGGTCTAAGTATCTTCTGACTGGTCTTAACAATGAAATTCTCAGCTCAGGTAAAAGGAATTTTGTCGAAGACAGTCAGAACATAAACATATACAAATACAAGTAACTTCATAAAAGAAAATTAAAAGTTACATCAATCATTCCATTTCCATGGTAATCATTTACAGTCAAAAGGATGTGCTAACTAACTGAGAAGAAATGCCAGCAGATTTTCTAGCTATGAAAATAATCCTGCATATCTTTGGAGAAGTAGTAAGTCATTAGAAAGTGAATGGAATCTGCACATACCTATTTGCAAAGCTTCAACATCTTCCACAGTTGCTCCTTTACAGATAGAGATATCCGGACAGTGTAAATAAAAACAGATATTTTGATTATTCTCAATCACCACCCAATTACACTTCAAGCCATCTGTAACAGTTAAAAGAAAAATGTAAGTATCATATGCATCATTTTTACTGCACATATCTTTAAAATACACACTTTGTTAGGTGGCACGCTTTGTTCATGCCACCTATCAGGATTAAAACGTAATTAACCCCTCGTATTCCAAACTTGCTTTACAAGAGAGGTAGTGTTATTTTTCACTTGTCTTCTAACTAATCCTTTAAAATTATAGGTTACTGTGGTTCCACAGAGACCTCTTGCATGACTAATAATCAGGCAAGAAATACTCCAGCCTGTAGGGTCTCGACCCAAAACGCCACCATTCCTTCTCTCCAGGATGCTGCCGGTAGGTGTATCAAGAACAATAGGGCATAGATTTATGGTGAGAGGGGAAAGATCGTAACTTGAGGTGCAACTTTTTCATACAGAGGGTGGTGGGTATATGGAACGAGCTTTCAAAGAAAGTAGTTGAGGTAGGTACAATAAAATATTTTAAAGACATTTGGATTTGTACATGAATAGGAGAGGTTTCAAGGGATATAGGCCAAATGCAGGCAAGTGGGACTAGTATCTGTGCCTGTTTCTATGCTTTATGACTCCTCCCCACCCTGCCATTTCCATTCAGTTTATGGTCTGATTTTGAGATTTTCGCTAAAGAGCAGGGTATTAGCTATTATACGTCTGATAGACATCGGTGTCGATTGTATGCATACACAATGACAAACTTTACCTTGATCTGTTACAGAGTCACAAGTTAGGTTACATTCTTCTGCACGACTGACATGTCGGAACTTTAGCACCTGGATTCCACTATCTTGTAAATTATGCATTGAGGTCTCAGTTAAAAAGGAAACTGATACATAAAGAAACAGTCCAAGAGGGGTCCACATTTTTCAGAAAATTCCTTATGGCCAGAACTGCTGTATTAGGTGATCACAGGTAGATTGATACAATGTTTGTCTCTTGTCGAACCTGAAACAGTAAAGATAAAAAAATATGGTTACAAAATTATTTTTGATACAGTATTGCATACCAACGAATCTACAGTTTCACAAGCTTATCTCCGTTTAGAAATAGAATTCCAGAGCTGTTACTAGGCATTGGAAAGTGCTTGGCAACAAAGCTTGAAGGTAATGTAATAAAATAACCCAAAAAAAATGGTCTAGCCCTTTTTAAAAAAACAAATTAAAAAAAACAAAATTCTTCATTAGTCTGAAGAAGGGTCTCGACCCGAAACGTCACCCATTCATTCTCTCCAGAGATGCTGCCTGTCCCGCTGAGTTACTCCAGGACTTTGTGTCTACCTTCTAAAAAAATAACCAGTGAATACGCAAAAATTGTACAGCATCCAGAGCCGACTTGTGTCAATCTCATATTTCGCTTGGGCAGCTTACAGCCCAATGGTATGAATGCTAATTTTTCTCAAGTAGCCTCAGCATCCCCTGTCTCTCTATCCCTCCCCTACCCAAGTCACACCAGCTTCTCGGTTTCACCCAACAGCTAACAATGGCCTGTATCCTTTATCATCGTTACCTTCTCTCCAAAGATGCTGCTTGTCCCCTGCTGAGTTACTCCAGCTTTTTGTGTCTATGTCAAACACAAATAATTCAAGGAATATGGAGTTAAGTCAGAAAGGAGTTGAGTGGGAATTTTAGTTTAGTTTAGAGATAAAGCACGGAAACAGGCCCTTCGGCCCATGAGACCGCGCCGACCAGTGATCCCTGCACACTAGCGCTATCCTATATGCACAAGGGACAATTTACAATTATACCAAGCCAATTAACCCACAACCCTGTACGTCTTTGGAGTGTGGGAGGAAACCAGAGATCCTGGAGAAACCCTACATAGATCAGGGGGAGAATGTATAAACTCCGTACAGACAAACACCCGTCGTCAGGATCGTACCCCGGGTCTCTGGCACTGTAAGGCAGTAACTCTACAAAAAAATTTCTGTTTAAATTTTATTTCAACTAAATTCAAGTAAATTTCAAGTTGCTATATGTGTTGATGACCCATTTCCAATTCATGTGCTTTTATTTTCCTTGCATTGGTGAAAAGGTATTCGCCAAATTCAAATTATGCTTTTATTCTGCCCTGAATAATTGAGTGTATTTCAATTTTTTAAAGAATAAATATTATCCCCCTTTAAAACACTGAAGGTGAAGGCCTGATATCAAGGCCGACACAGCAGCTACACCAAGAATGTGCATTAATACAATAGAATTTTGCTGCACCTTACACCAATAATCTCACATCAGTTTCCAGTCTTGGCAACATTGATGAAGAGAAGTAAGAAAGCTTAATGCTTCCGTACAGAGAAAGAAAGAGTCAAGTCAAGAGTGTTTTATTGTCATATGTCCCGGACGGGACAATGAAATTCTTACTTGCTGCAGCACAACAGAATATGTGAATATGTAAACATTGTATATAATGGGGGGGAAAAAAGAAAAAGTTCAATAAATAACAAATATAGTGCAAATAACAAATATTAATATAGTCTTTTGCAGTTCAGAGCTCATAGCTTATTCGTTGTGTTTAATAGCCTGATGGGTATGGGGAAGAAGCTGTTCCTGAACCTGGACGGTACAGTCTTCAGGCTCCTGCACCTTCTTCCTGATGGCAGTGGTTAGAAAGGTGTGTGGCCAGGATGGTGTGGGTCCTTGATGATTTTGGCTGCCTTTTTTGAAGCAGCGACTACGATAGATCCCTTTGACGGTGGGGAGGTCAAAGTCGATGATGGACTGGGCAGTGGTCACAACTTTTTGTAGTCTTTATCGCTCCTGGACGTTCAAGTAGCCGACCCAGGCCATGATGCAACTAGTCAGAATGCTCTCTACCGTGCACCTGTAGAAGTTTAGGAGAATCCTCTTCGACCTGCCAAATCTCCGTAATCTTCTCAGGAAGCAAAATGACATCAACAAGTGAATCACTTCATCATCCATAATTTGACAAAGGACATAATGTAAAGTAAGTGCCTATTCCTACAAGGAAATTGTGTGGAGAGAAGGGGGAGGTGGTGGTGGAGGATGGATGATGGTGACGGGAGAAAATAAGAACAATCCTAAACTGTTTCTGAAGCTTTGTGCACAAGATAATATTTGACTTTGCTATTTTTAACTTAAAGATAAATATACCATTGGATATATACATCGGAGTACTTTAATTCAGTTTGGCAGAGTTTATGTTAAATTTTCCAACTGTGTATGACTCAAGAGTGCCCTCGGCAGGAAAGCACCAGCTCCCATTACAGCCTTTGCTTCTGTGCCTAGTTAAATAAAGTCAAAATTCCTCTCTATTAAACATCCTGTTTCATAGGAAACAACTCCTACCATTACTGTTTGGGTTATTTTTGTTTACTCCCTCTTATGGATGAAAACATTTTTTTTCCCAAACAAGATGATGCAGAGATCTTATAAGAGAATAAGTAATTTGTCAGGTTTCTCGTTCATATCTGGCACTGAATGAGCAGAAATTTCAGGAGAACTGTAGCCACTTTCTCCAGTCACCATTCACAGCCAGTTCTGGTAGAACTGCAGAGTTCCTATCTGATTGGAAAATTACTTAGCCCTTACCTACAGCTTGCTCAAGTTACCATTTCACACATGTTGTACTATTCTGCAGCTTCATTCAGCTGCCACCTCTGGTATGCCTAGTGCTGCTCCTCGCGTGCACTCCACGCTCGTCATTAACAGAGGATTGGTTTCCAGGCTTGTTAGTAATGGTAATGTGAGGGCAAGGTTGGGCCATGGATTTCTTGTTTGCTTGCACTTTAAGGTAATATTTATATTTAGGGCGGCACGGTGCAGCGGTAGAGTTGCTACATGTTGTATCCAGGCATATTTAGTCCCCGGTCTTTTCGATTTAAGCTGAGTCTAGTTTATTGGCATAACACACGGTTAACTCTGTATCTCTTTCCACATTTGCTGCTTGATCTCAGCATTTCCAACTTTATCTATTTTTTCATTTAGGCCTTTTGGTACTTTTTCTCAGTCAGATCTCATCCATACCCACACTATTTCTTGCTCCAGTACCATCTGTGCCCATCATTTCTGCACTCTTTTCTCCTTTTCATTGCTACATGCTGGTTCCCAATCCCTACAAATTTAATGTAAACCCTCCAACACTGCACTTCCTCACTTCCATACTCCGACCTGTACATTCCTTGGTCCATGGTCTTTTCTCTAATACTGCTCTCCTTCAAATATTTACCACCATCAGTCCCTAATGTGAAGTGCTGATTTGCGTATGGCATTCATATTGAAGATTCATTCTCCTCGCTCATGTTACCATGAACTCTCTTTGGTACATACATTTTCAGGAAACTCTCAGGCTCGCTAATGCTTGGCAGTGACTTCAGTTGCTCCTCAAACTGAGAAATCCTGGGCTTGAGCTCAATCAGTTGTAGGCACTTCCAACATACCCCTCCTGGATGCACACCCACTTATCCCACTATCTCACCCCCCCCCCCCCCCTCCCCACCCCACCAAAATCCCTTCTTCTGACTTCACATTGCTTCCCCCCTACTCTTACAGACTTTTGTCTTTTCATCTTTGGCCTTTGTCCGCTCATCAGCCATCAAAGCCTCCCGACAGCTGTTGGCTGGCTGCTAGTGCAAAGTTTTGTCCCAGTCTCCCCCCCCCCCCCCCCCCCCGCTCTTTTTTAGCTTTCCAAAAAGCTGTTTAATACAGTGTTAACAGAGTACTGCGTTTACATATTTGTTCTGCTGCTGCAGGTACAAATTTCATTGTTCTGTTTCGGGACATATTACATTAAAACACTCTTGACTCTTGATCCATGCTCGCTGACCCACCACTTTGTGTCTGTTTTAGTAAATATGCATCTGCAGTTCCTTGTATCTGCATAAATTATTAAACCCAGAGATAAAATACTGTAGAGAGGATCGCAATTAGAATAGCTTGTGTTTGTATATACAATTGTTAAATGGTTTCCCGTGTCTGGGTTTAGAATTTAAAAATAATCACAATTAAACCAAAGCTATTTTTATAATTTTTATTCCACCTGTACAATGAATCATTAAAATTGGATGGATTTAACAGTCTCTTATTTTTTGTTTTCTGTTCTTTACCAGACTCAAATATTAAAAATAAGAAATTTCAAACTATTCCTTTTTACTGGTCTATAATTCGACAAGTACACATCCTCCAATGCATGTCACCTCACACATACTTCCAATGAAAAATATAAACATCACCTCAATAACCAGGATGACAGTGGAGAAGGATACGTCCCTATTATGAAATTTCTAAGAAAGCAAAAGCTATATTTCAAAAATTAGCTCAAATTTAAGCAACGGATTATAAAATTACACTTTGCACAAAATTACACAACCTCTGTTTATGACAGAGAGGAGGCATTTTATCACCGAGAATGGTGAATCGTTCGAATTTTCTACACTAGGAGGGTATCGAGTTTCAGTCATTATGTTCATTCAAAATGGAATTTGATAAATTTCTAGATATTAAGGGAATCAAGGAATTCAGGAATAGTGCAGAAAAATGGTATTGAGGTACATGATCAATCTTGATGAATAACAAAGCAGGCTTAAAGGTTCAAGAGCAGGCTTGCTCCTGTTCCTAATTCTCATATTTGACAGAATGAGTCTATAGATATAATTACCAATATTATTTAAAAAAAATATTTTGTGGATGGCACTGCTAGAGGACTTAATTGAGAAATTACACAGGTAAATAAATAGGAGGCCATGTGCTTGTGCTCCAAACACACAAAATGTCTGGTCTGAGAAAAGGTTGCAGCATTTTCCTTTAGCAGGTGGAAGAAAAGCAGCATTCTGGCTCTGGGCCATCTAATGTTCCCCAGCTGAAATCTAGATAAGCTTATTGATGTAAGCTGTGCACTTGTTCACTCTGTTACAAAACTCCAGGTGAATAAGAACTGAACATCTTGCCTTTAGTTTTTATTTAAAATATTGATATTTTCAGCCATCAAGATAGAGACAGGGGAACGGTAATTTGATACAAAAAGATCTGTTGGTGGTCTGAAACCCAGCAAATACAGGCAAGGTGATAAAAATTATGCAAAAAAAAATGTTGAGAAGGGTCTTTAACCTATTTCAAGTTTTTTTAAAAAAGGGACTATCTATTCACTACAGGCAGCTCGGATTCCAGCTTGCCTTCCCTGATGGACTCCATCACTGCAGTTTTTTTGTCTTCCTCACTTTCATTTCTGAAGTTGAAATTTCTAATCAAGTGCTTCCAAAACCTATTTGATTTTCTACTGTTATTGTCAAAGCCTTCAGAATATTTTTTGTTCCATGTATTTCTACTTTCACCCTTTCTCTTCCATCCAAGGACATCTCCCGGGTCTTGTACATACATTCCACCTCACCAGTTTCCACATTCAACAGATGCCATAACCACCCTAATGCTACCCTAAAACCACCCTAATCAAATACACCTCCTCCCCTCCAATCTGCCTTTACTATTCTGAAAGAGTAGTTGCTCCTTCAATACTCTGAGTACATGTACAGTTATCTCTCTCCTTCTAAAATTAGCTTCTAATCCTAGCAGAATAGGTGCAACACCTGTCTACTATCGTCTTTCCCACCATCTAAAATCCCAAATATTCCTTTCGGATGAACAATGTCGTTCAAACTTCATTTTCTCCATCTGCTTCTCATGATGTTTCCTCTGCTCGTTCCATATTCCCATCACCTTCCAAGGTAAAAAGTTGTGCTTCAGGTTCATATTAAATCTTTCCCTCTCATCTGAAACCTATGTCCTTTGGTTCTTGATTCCCCTACTTTGGGTAAAAGATTCTGCACATTCACCCTATCCCACTCATGACCCCATGCACCTCTATAAGATCACCCCTCATCCTCCTGTATTCTAAGAAATAAAGTCCAAGCCTGCCCTACCTCTCACTGAAGCTCAGGCCCTCAAGTGCGGGCAACATCCTCATAAATCGTCTTTGCATTATTTCAAGCTAAATGGCACCTTTCCTGTAGCAGGTTGCAAAAACTGAACGCAATACTCCAAATGCGGCCTCACCAACATCTTGAACAATTGTAGCATAAAGTCCCACCTTCGATGTAGAAACAAGGAACCGCAGGTGCTGGTTTACAAAATAAGTCACAAAGTGCTGTAGTAACTCAATGGGTCAGGCAGCATTCCTGGAGAACATCCTATATCAGCCTGCAGAAGAGTCTTGACCCAAAATGTTATCTCTCCATGTTCACCAGGGATGCTGCCTGACCCGCTGAGTTACTCCAGCATGTTGTATTTATTTTTAATCCCAACTTCTACGCTCAATAGCCTGACTGATGAAGGCCAATGTACCAAAAGCCTTCTTGATTACTCTTTCTACCCGTGACGCCATTTTCAAATAACTGTGTATCTGCACTCCTAGATTCCTCTGCTCTGTAACTCCCCAGAGCCTTGCTGTTCACTCAGAAGGTCCTGCCCTTGTTTGGCTTTCCCAAAATGCAACATCTCACAATTATTTGCATTAAACTCCATTTAACTATTCCTCAGTCCACTTGCCCAACTGCTCAAGATCCTACCAGAGCTGCCAAAGGAGGTAGTTGAGGCATGTACTAAAATAACATTAAAAAAAGAGATTTGGCTAGGTACATGGATAGGAAATGTTTAGTGGGATATGGGCCAAACGCACGGGCATTTGAGAGCAATGAGATGGTGGTGCCAGGGCTCTCGAAGAGCATTAAGGTGTATAGAGCCTGACGGGATTTATCCCAGGTTATTGAGAGAGGCAAGGGAGGAGATTGCAGGAGCCTTTGCAAAGATCTTTGCAACTTCTCTAGCTACAGGTCAGTTTCAGGAGGACTGGAGAGTAGATAATTTTGTCCCTCTATTTAAGAGTAGAGAATCCTGTGAATCATAGGCTGGTGAGCCTCACAACAGTGGTGGGGAAGCTATTGGAGAGGATTCTCTGGGATAGGATTTACTCCCATTTGGAAGAGCATGGGTTAATTAGGGACAGTCAGCGTAGCTTTGTACATGGCAGGTCATGCCTTACTAACTTGGTCGCGTTTTTTTGAGGAGGTGATGAAGATGATCAGTGAGGGTAGGGTGGTGGATGATGTCTATGTAAATTTTAATAAGGCATTTGGTAAAGTCCCCCAGGGTAGACTGATCCAGGAGATTAAAATGCATGGGATTAATAGTGACTTGGTCATATGGAGTCAGAACAGGTTTACTAATAGAAGACAAAGGGTTGTGGGGGAAGGACAATATTCAGGCTGGAGGTCTGTGACCAGTGGAATTCCGCATGGATCTGTGCTGGGGCTGCTGCTGTGATATATATATATATATATATATATATATATATATATATATATATATATATATATATATATATATATATATATATATATATATATATATATATATATATAAGTGACTTGGATGTAACTATAGATGGGTTGGTTAGTAAGTTTGCAGATGACCGTTTTACTGATTCTGCTCTGGACCGCACTCCATTAAGAAAACTCCTAATATTTACCCACTATCTCACCAACCCCACACCTCTCCACTCAAATCTGCTCGGACCTCAACCTCCTAAATTTTCAATTGTTCCCGAAAAGAAGATTCCACTGAACACACCCACCTTAACTGAGCCTCAATATCTACAGGCCAGACTCCATCCAACCATCACCACCACCAATCAGCTCTCTAATCACTGCCCCCCCTTTTGCTACTGATTGCACAAGCCCAGCACATGCAGCAGAAGGCAGGACAGAAAACATGGAACAGTTTCCAGTGATACCTGAGGCAATTGGATTTTTCTGCAGCTGACATTTCCCTGGCTCGCTGTACAATGGCCAAACAGCGTGTCTTTTATAGCACACAACAGTTTTTCCATTGAGACCCAGAGGGTTATAATCTACCCAGCCACAGCCAGAGGCATTGTCAAAAGAAAGAACAATTTCTGAAAGGATTTTCTGTTTGATTCCAACTAAAGCAGCATTCTAAAACTGCTGTTAAAAATCAGGCTATATAAAATGGCTGCTATTTTAGTCAGCATTTTACTTTACAATAGCTTCTGAGATGGCAAGTAATTTACCAGCATAATAAGCAAAATATTTATGTCAGAAGTGGAAATAAGATTGCTATTTGCATTACCACTGCAGTAAAAGGATTCAAGTGTCATCATCATTCCCATTTTATATGGTTTGCTGCAGCGAACAAAGCTTTTCTACTCAGCATGTCAATGAAAATTTCAAAAGGGTGTCCTGACCCAGGCCATGTTAAAAATATGTAGATTCTAATATATTGTGATACTCCTGTTAGAATATTAAAGCATTCTTATTAAATATTTAAAAATGTAAATGCAGCCATATGTCTTATTTTCTCTCACTTCCTAATTTGAGATACGGTAGCAGTCTGGTATGGTGGGTGGGGTAGAGTTCTGCATGGCATTAGACTGCAAGATGAAGGCAGAATAGTAACAAGCTTGAAGATTTATCACAACAAATTGTAAGTCAGTCTTCCATTCTCTTGCTGATTGCAGATACCAACAACCCTCAGAAATAATTTGAATTTCTGATTTAAAAGCCTCACATCTGATATTATTTACTTTCAAATTGTGTATATTATTAAATACATAATTATTTTGATTGATGAATATTCCATTTATGAATTATCATTATAATGCCATCGACTTTGGGGATATGTCTTTGATTAACAAAGATGTTTTTCTATAACAAATAGTGTATAATGTTGTAGAGGAATACATTGTATCAAATGCCGAGAATGAAAAATAAACCTGGCCAAAACATGTTAGGAAATTTTGCTGAATGTTTCCTGGGTACAAATCCCTTTCACAAATTAAGGAATAGCTTAGAGAAATTAACCAAAAACAAAATATTACAACCATAAGAATTCATCTGGTTTTTAAATTGATTAAACAAGGCCTCTAAAGCAAGATATGGAAATGAGCAGTGGCTGTGAAATGGTACCTTGCATCTTTCACCTTAACTTATTTCTACAAATTTTAAGTGGAGAATTCCCAGACAAAAGAATTCAAATGACAGCAGCAGAAGGCGACCAATTGGCCTCTCAAACCTGATCGGCCATTCAATACAATCATGTTCAACTCAATCTTGGCCCCAGTCACTCCCAATGTCCCTTTGTTCCTTTAAATATCTGCCAATCTCTACCTTCAGTATGTTCAAATGACTGTCCCTACAACATCCTGTGGAGGAGAATTCCAAAGAATCACAAAGCAAAATGTTTTGTTATTTCCATCTGAAATGAGCTACTCCTTATTCGGGACTATTTCTTCAAAGATAATAGCCGAGTTGAGTTTAGTTTTTTGTCGCCTGTACCGAGGTACAGTAAAAAATAAATTTGCATGCTAACCAACCAGCAGAAAGACAATACATGATTCCAATCAAGACATCCACAGAGTACAGATACATGATAAAGGGAACAACGTGAATAATGTTTAGTGCAAGATAAAGTCTAGTAAAGTTCGATCAAAGATAGTCCAAAGGTCTCCAATAAAGTAGATAGTAGCTCAGGACCGCTCCCTAGTTGTGGTAGGATGGTTCAATTGCCTGATAATAGCTGGGAAGAAACTGTTCTTGAATCTGGAGGTTAGCTTTTTCACACTTCTTTACCTCTTGCCATTTGAGAGGCTTGCAAACTTGCAAACTTAAAGCACACGGTATTGGGGGTTCAGTATTGATGTGGATAGAGAACTGGCTAGCAGACAGGAGGCAAAGGGTAGGAGTAAACGGGTCCTTTTCAGAATGGCAGGCAGTGACTAGTGGGGTGCCGCAAGGCTCAGTGCTGGGACCCCAGCTATTTACAATATATATTAATGATTTGGACGAGGGAATTCAATGCAACATCTCCAAATTTGCAGATGATACCAAGCTGGGGGGTATAGTTAGGTGTGAGGAGGATGCTTGGAGGCTGCAGTGTGATTTGGATAGGCTGAGTGAATGGGCAAATGCATGGCAGATGCAGTATAATGTGGATAAATGTGAGGTTATCCACTTTGGTGGCAAAAACATGAGGGTAGACTATTATCTGAATGGTGGCAGATTAGGAAAGGGGGAGATGCAACGAGACCTGGGTGTCATGGTACACCAGTCATTGAAAGTAGGCATGCAGGTGCAGCAGGCAGTGAAGAAAGCAAATGGTATGTTAGCATTCATAGCGAAAGGATTTGAGTATAGGAGCAGGGAGGTTCTACTGCAGTTGTACAGGGTTTTGGTGAGGCCACACCTGGAGTATTGCGTACAGTTTTGGTCTCCAAATCTGAGGAAAGACATCCTTGCCATAGAGGGGGTACAGAGAAGATTCACCAGACTGATTCCTGGGATGTCAGGACTTTCATATGAGGAAAGATTGGATAGACTCGGCTTGTACTCGCTGGAATTTAGAAGATTGAGGGGGGATCTTATAGAAACTTACAAAATTCTTAAGGGGTTGGACAAGCTAGATGCTGGAAGATTGTTCCCGATGTTGGGGGAGTCCAGAACAAGGGGTCACAGTCTAAGGATAAGGGGGAATTCCTTTAGGACCGAAATGAGGAAAACATTCTTTACACAGAGAGTCGTGAGTCTCTGGAATTCTCTGCCACAGAAGGTAGTTGAGGCCAGTTCATTGGCTATATTTAAGAGGGCGTTAGATGTGGCACTTGTGGCTAAAGGGATCAGGGGGTATGGAGAGAAGGCAGGTACGGGATACTGAGTTGGATGATCAGCCATGATCACATTGAATGGCGGTGCAGGCTCGAAGGGCCGAATGGCCTACTCCTGCACCTATTTTCTATGTTTCTATGTTTCTATGAGAGGTTGGAAAAGATGGAATGGCCAGGGTGCGACCCTTGATTATGCTGGTGGCCTTGCCAAGGCAGCATGTGGTGTAAATGGAGTCGATGGAAGGGGGATTGGTTTGTGTGAAGGTCTAGGCTGCGTCCACAATTCTCTGCAATTTCTTGCAGTCTTAGATGGATGTTCCCAAACCATGCTGTGATGCATCCCGATAAATTGCTTTCTATGGCACATCGGTAGAGGTTGGTGAGAGTTGTTGGGGACGTGCCAAACTTCCTAAGCCTTCTAAGGAAGTAGAGGCATTGGTGTGCTTTCCGAGCCAATATGGGTGGTCCAGGACAAGTTTCTGGTGATATTTACTCCTTACAATTTAATAATTGTATCATTGACAACCATGGGCGAGGAGCAAGGAGATCAGATACTGGTCAATGTTGACTCTATGTTGATCATTTATTTAAGAAAGACTGAAAGGAAATGCCTGGGAACTTCAGGCATTACATCAGTGGTAGGTAATTTATTGGATGCGATTCTGAGAGGCAAGTTCATGCATTTGGAAAGACAAGGACTGATTAGGGTTAGTCAGCATGACTTTCTATGTGGGAAATCATGTCTCACCAATTTGACTGTGATTTTTGAAGAGGTGATGTTGAGGAAAATGTGGGAGACATTGTCAATGTGCACTTTAGCTAGGCCTTTGAGAAGGTACAACATGGTAGGCTGGTCTGGAACGTGATATCCAGCACAAGATAGTTAATTGGAAATAAAATTGGTTTGAACATTGGAGACAAAGGATAATGGTTGGGGTTTATTTTTCCTATTGGAGGCCTGTTACAATTCGTGTGCCACAACAATCGGTGCTGGGTCCACAAGTATACTTCTGGATGACACTAATTTGTGGTATAGTGGTCAGTGAAGAAAGTTATCTATGATTGCACACAATCAACTCAGTCAATGGGCCGAGGAATGTCAGATTGAGTTTAATTAAGATAAATGCAAGGTGTTGTATTTTGGTAGGTCAAACCAGGGCAGAACTTGCACGATATGTGGTAGGGCCCTGGAAAGCTTCATGAAGTTGGCATGTAGACAGTTGGTGAAGGCACGGTTTGGACTGCTTGTCTTCATTGGTCAGGGCGAGTACATGAGTAGTGATATCATGTTGCAGCTGAACAAGACAATGGTAAGGCCACATTTGGAGTACTGTGTACGGTTCTGCTAATTCCGCCATAGGAGGATGTTATTAAACTGAAAAATGTGCAAAAAAAGATTTACGTTGATGTTACCAAGTCTGGAGAGCTCGAGTTTAGCATGGAAACAGGCCCTTTGGTTCACTGAATCCACACAAATCAGATGAATTATATGTTATGCCACTTTCTCATCAACTCCCTACACACTAGGGATAGGTTTGCAGATCGAAGAGTTGCGAATTGTAAAGCTAGAGGAGGAAATGTAAATGAAAGGGGAGGGGAGAAATAGGTGTGAGTCTATGACAGCAGGGGAGAAACCATGTTTATTAAAGAAAATGTTTACTAAAGTTGCAAAACAATTTTTGTGATGAATTTGCTTGATCATCTTATGATTTTCATTTTGTCCTGTTATTACCTCCTTTATCTATGGATTACGGGTTTTGTCCTAATGACTGCTGTTAGGCTATAGGTTTCCACTTTGTCTCATTTTTTTAGTATTACATTTGCTATTTACCAATTCTGTGGGACGTCTGGAATTTTAGTTGGTTACAGCCAACATCTACCATGTCTCTAGCCACTTCCATTAAGACCTTAGATGTAAATCCACAGATCCAAAGGATTTGTCAGCATTTGAATCCATTAGGTTGCTTTTTCCATATATTTCTATTTGTTTAAAAGTTCCTCCAACCCTAGAGTCTTTTGAGTCTTCGGAAATGAAGATTGATCCAAAATAATGATTTAATCTCTCTGTCTACTCTATTTTCCATTATTAAATCCCCAGTGTCATTCTTTAAGGAATATCATGAGCTATTCTGTGCCATTTTCAATTTCTTCCTGTCTGCTTTATATTATTTGCAAGTTCACTCTCTCTCCCTCTACAATTTTTTCATCATCCTTTCCAGGCTTCTAGAAAAAAAGATCCTCATCATCTAGCCTACCATTAATCTTCTCAACACTGTACAATAAAACTTTGATATATCCATGCACTATTGCTATCAATTTCCACTGTTTCCTATCTGGCTCACCTGAGCCCTGGTTCCCATTCAATGCAGTATGCACTGTGAATTTTATTTTACACAATATCTATTTACACCATAAAGCATCTAAAAAAGTGAATCAAAAGTATGCAAGGATTTTGAGTAAAATCCTGTAGTCCTGAAAATCTAACGGTCTGACACCAAATGGTGCCAGATTATGGGAGGTTTTTTTTGTCTTTTCTTTCAATTTGATTCCCTCTTTACCTTCCTTAGCTGGACACAGATGGTGCTTTCTTCTCATTGAGCATTATTTCTCACTAGAATATACCTTTACGAAGATTTTAAAAATACATCATCTTACCCTTTGATCCAGAGTAGAACTTCACTTTAGCCAATTTCATCTTCATACCATTGGCTTTGGGGAAGTGCTGACTTTTGCCCAGACTAGTTGCTATTTCCACCCAAACTCATTTTACATTTTGAGCTTCTGAGCCAATATCAATGCTCACTACAGCATGCATTTTATCCTTTGTTATCAAAGCTCCCCACCATCTTTTGCTTGCTGCCTAACCTTCTGGAATGACAAATAACCCTGAATTCTACATTTCCGCCCTTGGTCACTTTTTAACCATGGCTCTACAATAGCTAATCAGACCATACCCATTTATTTCTATTTGTACTGTCAACTCATCAATCTTGCCATGATTACTGTGCACATTAAGATAAGAAAATTAAGAACTCTATCATTTTTCATTATCCTACGTATTCGCTAGCTTGTATGCACTGCCCCTTCCCGAAACGCACTGCTGTATCATTACCTTGTCTTTGCCCTGCATTATGGCCTTCCTAGTTGAATTTCTAAATATCCTTCCACCTGAACCTCCATCTTCTATTCCCACCTTGGCTCTGTCTTTTCCGACTCTATCCTAAGAGTCCCATCCTCTGCTAAGTTAGCCTAAGCACTTGCTACCAAGAATGACACATTTTGAAATAATAAGCAAACAACTGCATACAACTTACCAATAGCAAAGTTCAAGTGCTTTAAAGATTAGGCAATGTTTAGTCATTTCAAAATGGGCTGTTTCTGTCTCAGTTTCTTCCAAAGAGCTAAATTTTCAACAAAGGACATTTCAAGGGTACATTCGTTTAAAAAAAAACTAATCATTAATTTGTTTTGAGTAATGGACAAACCTGTGTATGAATTTACATGCAGAAAGAACGGGGTTCCAGACAGTGGTTCTACTGGAGGGAAGATCACAGGCAATAAAATCAATGTTTAAAGCTGCAGTATTAATTGCCTGTGCAGACATTTAAAATCAGAACAGAACAGTAATATAGATCTGCAGGTTACAAACGCAGACTCTGTAAGCAGTAAATAATTCTATTGGTGTCCTCCAGATTTTAGCTAATCAGTGACCAATATCTTATCTCCAGGGCCTTGATAACTAAACAGGCCTCACATTCCATTAACCTATTCAGTTTTGCACAGAGTCCAGAAATAAATACCAGAAAGGTTTTGAATTTACAGTAACCTACCAAAATAAGATATGGAGTATCATAGTTGTACCCTTACAAATATAACTAATTCTGTGCACATTTAGATTTATTTTAAGTATCCCAAATTATACTCTCAGATTGAGACAGGCTGAATTTCATCCAGCTTCTTCAGCAATGAGACAAATAAAAAGTTGATTTCACATACACAACTGTTCGTATATACTGTACTGAGTTGCACATCAATCCTGGTGACATTGGCGGGGGTCATAGCACTGCAGGTTAATGATGCAGCTACTGAAGAAACTGCACACCTTCCAAAGACTGCACGCTACTCAAGAGGATAGGTTCCTAGAAGAGGATAAAAATTGAACATTCTGTTCAGCCAAATATAATTACACTTTAAAAGCCTATGTATTTTTTTTAAATGATTTCCAACTCCTGTAACTGTATCTTTTCTTTTAAACTGATAAGATCTTTACAGCATAGTGAATAATTTTGGGAGCAATTGCTTTCACACTAGATATCGCAATGCCTCAAGTGAAAATGTCAATTTGGTACTAATTTAAAAGACACTCTTGGTTGTTGAAACACAGTCCACCAGGAACTGGATCAAGGTATACTTAAATCAAATATTATCTCAACAGGTTAGATTAATTATTAACCATATAACAATAACCATATAACAATTACAGCACGGAAACAGGCCCTCTCGGCCCTTCCAGTCCGTGCCGAACATTTATTTTCCCCTAGTCCCATCTACCTGCACTCAGACCATACCCCTCCACTCCCTTCCCGTCCATATACCTATCCACCTTACTTTTAAATGTTAAAATCGATCCTGCCTCCACCACTTCTGCTGGAAGATCATTCCACAAAGCCACCACTCTCTGAGTAAAGAAGTTCCCCCTCATGTTACCCCTAAACTTCTGTCCCTTAATTCTCATGTCATGCCCTCTTGTTTGAATCTTCCCTACCCTCAATGGGAAAAGCTTATCCACGTCAACTCTGTCTATCCCTTTCATAATTTTAAAGACCTCAATCAAGTTCCCCCTTAACCTTCTGTGCTCCAAAGAATAAAGACCTAACTTGTTCAACCTTTCTCTGTAACTTAGTTGCTGGAACCCAGGCAACATTCTAGTAAATCTCCTCTGTACTCTCTCTATTTTGTTGACATCCTTCCTATATTTAGGCGACCAAAATTGTACACCATAATCCAGAATTGGTCTCACCAATGCCTTGTACAATTTTAACATTACTTCCCTACTCCTATATTCAATGCTCTGATTTATAAAGGCCAGCACACCAAAAGCTTTCTATACCACCCTATCTACATGCAATTCCACCTTCAGGGAACTATGCACAGTTATTCCTAGATCCCTCTGTTCCACAGCATTCCTCAATTCCCTACCATTTACCATGTACATCCTATTTTGGTTTGTCCTGCCAAGATGTAGCACCTCACACTTATCAGCATTAAACTTCATCTGCCATCTTTCAGCCCACTCTTCCAAATGGCCCAAATCGCTCTGTAGACTTTGAAAATCTACTTCATTATCCACAACACCACCTATCTTAGTATCATCTGCATACTTACTTATCCAATTTTCCACCCCATTATCCAGATCATTGATGTACATGACAAACAACAGTGGACCCAACACAGATCCCCGAGGCACCCCACTGGTCACCGGCTTCCAACCTGACAAACAGCCATCCACCATTACTCTCTGGCATCTCCCATTCAGCCACTGTTGAATACATCTTGCTACTCCGCCATTAACACCCAAAGATTGAATCTTCTTAACCAACCTTCCATGGGGAACCTTGTCAAAGGCCTTACTGAAATCCATATAGACAACATCCACTGCTTTACCCTCATCAATTTGCCTAGTAACCTCTGCAAAAAATTTAAGAAGGTTTGTCAAACATGACCTTCCAGGCTGACTGTTCCTGATCAGACCCTGTTTATCCAAATGCTTATATATATTATCTCTAAGTATCCTTTCCATTAATTTGCCCACCACTGACGCCAAACAAACAGGTCTATAATTGCTAGGTTTATTCTTTGAACCCTTTTTAAACAATGGAACAAACATGCGCAGTACGCCAATCCTCAGGCACTATTCCCGTTTCTAATGACATTTGAAATATTTCTGTCATAGCCCCTGCTATTTCTACACTAACTTCCCTCAATGTCCTAGGGAATGTCCTGTCAGGACCTGGAGACTTATCCACTTTTATATTTTTCAAACGTGTCAGTACTTCCTCCTCTTTGAATCTCATAGTTTCCATAGCTACTCTACTTTTTTCCCTTACCTCACAGAGTTCAATATCCTTCTCCTTGGTGAATACCGAAGAAAATAAATTGTTCAATATCTCCTCCATCTCTTTTGGCTCTGCAGATAGCTGTCCATTCTGGCTCTGTAATGGTCCAATTTAATCCCTCGTTATCCTTTTGCTATTAATATAGCTGTAGAAACCCTTTGGATTTACTTTTACTTTTCTTGCCAAAGCAACCTGATATCTTCTTTTAGCTTTTCTTATTTCTTTCTGAAGATTCTTTTTACATTCTTTATACTCCTCTAGCACCTCATTTACTCCTTGCCTCCTATAAATATTGTAGATATCTCTTTTTTCAAACCAAGTGTCCAATTTCCCTTGAAAACCATGGCTCTTTCCAATTTTTACTATTTCCTTTCAACTGAACAGGGACATAAAGATTCTGTACTCTTACAATTTCCCCTTTAAATGTCCTCCATTACTCTTCTACATCCTTCCCATAAAACAAAATGTCCCAATTCACTCCTTTTAAATCCTTACGCATTCCCTCAAAGTTAGCCCTTCTCCAATAAAAAATCTCAACCCTAGGTCCAGTTCTGACTCTCTCCATAATTATATTGAAACTAATGGTATTGTGATCACTGGTCCCGAAGTGCTCACCAACGCATATGTTACGGGTCCCAAGGTTGGGCACCGTTAAGCAGATAGATAACCTGTATAAAAGCAGGTGTGAGAAGGCAAATGAGGACACAGTGCATCTTAATTCATCCCCAGGTTGCTTCTGCTGAGATGGGGGGGGAGTGCCTTGCTGTTTCCAGTCCCCGCAGCAACTGGAGTAACACAGAGGTTCCCCCTCACTACTGCACCTTATAAACTGCCAATACACCATCACATAAATTAAATCAATGTGGGCACACCGTCTTAGATGCGCCACACGCTCCCCAACAACAAAAGTGGCTCCTGACACTTATTTCAAATCGCAAGTGTCCATTGAAAATAATCAACAATCTTTCACAGACTCAAAAATATTTACAATATTCAAAATCTTCAACTATAAAAAAATATGACTCTAGTTTGATTACATCACCACTGTTCATTCTCAATAACCCTGTACCGTACATGGCAAGTATGAATATTGGACCATGGGTGCACACTGGAATGATGGCCTGTACAGTGGGTGAGTATAGGGCATGAGGTACGTGCCAATAGTGTTCACAGCAGGAAATGGTTGATAGGTCGGATGACCAAGAGATGAGTAGGTGAGCCTTTGGACTGGCCGTCTTTCCCTTGTGGACCGTCTCAGTGTGACAGGGGATCCAGGTTCAGAAGGTGAGAGAGAGTGATGCTCGAGATCTGCAACAATCTTCTCATCTTGTTCAGTGTCATGGGGAATGTCCTGATCATCCTCCTGTTGTGGTTCGCCTTCATCTGTTGAGTGTCTTTTCCATTGATCCTGTGGCTGTATTTCAGCTTCTGGTGGCCTCAAGTCCATTTCAGGTGATATTTGGACCACCATCCGTTCTTGACTTCTTTCATGTTTTCCGACTGATATGAATGAATCTTTATCCCTTTGTCGGGTCACTCGAGTGGGTGTTCTTTGTGCTTGCTCATGTTGGATTCTGGCAGGTTTACTAGGAGTCTGAGCCGGCATTCTCTCAGGCGTAGCTGCTGTCCTTGGCTCAGCCCGACTTAGGGGTATCCTCAACCAATAACCTCCTCCTGACTCATCATCCGAGTCAGATGTCTCTGCATTCTCGGTTCTGTCTCTTATGTCACTCCTTCTCAGCTGAGGTTTCCTTTTCGTCTGTGGCTTTGAAGTTGGTTTGGTCTGCTGCGATGGGAATTCCACTGGTAAATCATTGACCAGTAAAAGCAGGTTTCTATGCAGCGTCCTCAGTCTCCCTTTGCCATCGTTTTCTGAATGAATAACATACACTGGGTTGTCTGAGACTTGCTCTTTCACTACATATATCCTCTTTTCCCAGTAGGAACATAGTTTCCCAGGCCCACCTCGCTCTCCCAGATTTCTAACCAACACTCTATCCCCAGGCTTCAGGACCACTCCTCTCACCTTCTGATCATAGTAGGACTTTCCTTTTGCACTTGAAGCCAGACTGTTGTTGTTAGCAATGCGGTATGCTTCCGCCATCCTTTTTTGCCACTTCTCAGCATAACCTTTGTGCGTCACTGGATCTATTTCTTCAGCCAACCCAAACAAGAGATCCACAGGAAGGCGAGGGTGTCGACCATAGAGAAGATAGTGAGGGGAATAGCCAGTGGACTCATGGCGTGTGCAGTTATACGCATGTACAACCTGTGGGAGATGTTCTTTCCATATCTCCTTTTCTATGTCTGTCAGAGTTCGCAGCATCTGCAGCAAGGTTCGATTGAATCGCTCTGCTGGATTACTTTGCGGGTGATATGGAGATGTTCGGGAATGTCCTACTCCAGAGAGCTGGCCAAGTGTTCGAAACAGTTCATTCTCGAATTCACGTCCTTGGTCATGATGGAGCTTGTTTGGGAATCCGAAACGTGGTACAAAGTCATTGTAAATCCGTTCTGCTGCCGTCCGGCCAGACTTGTTTTTTGCAGGGTAGGCCTGAGCAAACCTTGTAAAATGGTCAATTACTACTAGGATGTACTCATAACCGCCTTTGCTCTTTTCCAGGTGTAAGAAGTCGATACAAACCATTTCTAGGGGTGAGTTAGACTTCAGACCGCTCATTGGTGCACGCACATGCACTGTAGGCTTCTTCTGTTTGATGCAACTGCACTTCTTTGTTACATAGTCCTCGACACACCTTTTCATGTAGGGCCAGTAAAACCTCTCCCTGGCGAGGTGAAGAACTCTCTCCATGCCCACATGTCCCATGTTGTCGTGGAGGTGCTTTAATACCACAGGGTGGTATTTCAGAGGTAGTACTAATTGTTTCCTACTTGTTGTTCTTCGGTACAGCAACCCATCCTCGATGTGCAACCTGCTCCACTCATGCAGAAGCTTGCATGCGCTTCCTCTCACAGTCCTTCTGATGTCGTCTGTCAATTTACTGTTCATCTCTTTGAGCTTTAAGATCTTTCCTATCTCGGGATCCTCTCTTTGAGCTTGGACCAAGTCGTCATGACTAATGCTGTGTAGAGGGGCGCGGGGCTGTAGGACAACATCTTGAGAGGAGACAGCGAGAGCGGCTATCCATGCCACATCTTTCCTCTGGGCTGCTTGACTTCCTTCCCAAGCTGCATTCACTACATCCTGCGACAACTCCTCTGTGCATGTTGACATGTACTGGTCAATATCAAGAGGGACTCGGGACAGAGTATCTGCGTCCGTGTTGACTCTTCCTGGTCTGTACCTGATGTCAAAATGGAAGTCTGACAGTTCTCCCACCCACCGGTGACCAACCGCATTGAGTTTGGCAGTGCTCATGATGTAAGTAAGTGGGTTGTTGTCAGTGAAGATGGTAAAGTGTGGAGCATAATAGAGGTAGTCCCTAAATTTCTCGCACACTGCCCACTTAAGTGCAAGGAACTCCAACTTGCCACTATGCATATGGTAGTTCCTCTCTGCAGCTGTCAAAGTCCGTGACCCATACCCAATGACTCGTAGCTTTCCCTCCTGTTGCTGGTAGAGAACAGCTCCTAGACCTTGCTCTGATGCATCGGTATGCAAGACGAAAGGCCTGTCGAAGTTTGGGTATGCCAAAACCGGTGGATGTATCAACATGTCAATCAGTCTCTCGAGTACACTTTGATGTTCAGCAGTCCACTGTATGGGTGCCCTGGATGACAGTTGGGGTCCCTTGGCTTTACCTTGTCGCGACTGGACTTGAATTGAGGATTTCCCTTGGAGCATCTCATACAATGGCTTTGCTATCTTTGAGAAGTTTTGAACGTATGTCCTGTAGTAACTGAGAAAACCGAGAACCCTTCTCAAATCACCTACCGTCTGTGGTGTTTTGTCTTTCAAAGCCAGCACAGCATTCAGGTCCTTGGGATCAACTCGAATACCGTTAGCAGAGACAAGGCGGCCAACATAGCGAACCTCTTGCTTGAACAACTCACACTTTTCAGATCGGAGCTTTACCCCTTGATGTTGCAAAGCTTGGAGAACCTTGCGGACCACTTCCACATGATCTTCAAATGACCGCGAGTAGCAGAGGATGTCATCGAGGTAGGGTATACAGCACTCATCCCTCAGCGAACTCAACATCTCCTCCATACTTCTCTGGAATGCTGCTGGCGCGTTTGATAGGCCAAACGGGATCCTTACCCACTCATAAAACCCCCAGGGTGTGATGAAAGCAGTGAGATGACGTGAACTTTCAGCCACGAAACCCTGGTGGTAGGCCTTACCCTGGTCAAGGATGCTAAACCACGAGTAACCACCCAAGGTGTCCAGCAAGTCTCGTATTCGAGGCAGTGGGTGTCTATCCGGCACCGTTTTCTGATTCAATAGACGATAATCTATGCAGAGGCGCAGCGTACCGTCTTTCTTCCGCACACACACAACTGGAGCGGCATAGGAGGACCCAGATTTCACAATCCATCCCTTGACAAGGAGGTCTTGAACATATTCCTTTACTTCTCTCAACAGCGGTTTTGGGATGGATGTGTACGCTCTCTGCACAGGAATGTCATCTTTCAGATTTATCACCATTTGCAGGCTTGGGTTGCATCCAATATCATTTTCATCTCTGGCAAAGGCTTTTGACTCCTCAAATAACATTTTCCTGACAACCTTTTGCTGATTTTCCTCCAGGTGATCAAGGTTCACGAGCGGATGCCACAGTGATGGAGTTGGTTGATGAAGTTGAGAGGTGACCTCGTTGACTGTTGTCATGGATGCCACTTTTCTTGGAGGGTCAGCTTCCACAACCTTTTCAATATGCTGTAAGGTGCCCAGGGCTGTCTTACGTGGCAAGATAATGTCATGGCTGGTGTTGTTGCCAACAGCAATGGTGACATACGGTTTTAAAAGATTCTGCATTTCAACCAAACCTGCTCCTAGATCTAGCTGATCCAAAGGCTGACTGCCTTCGTCTGATTCGAACAATACCAGACGGCCATAGGAGTTCATGGTTGGGGGAACCCGGCATCTCACCCAGCTGACTTGTCCAGCTGGAACGACCACGTCCTTTGCACCAGTTCTTAGGCATCCTTGTGGCATACTTGGCTCCACTGTCTGAATAAAACTCACCACTGCTTCGGCTTTCTCACTTGAAACACCAATGGCATTCTGAAACAACTGTATCAGAGTAGGTACTAACCTTTCTGGCTGTCCCTCAACAAGCTGCTCAAGAACATTAAAACCAATCAACGGTCTTTCCATGGTCAAGCTGCTAACTAAGAATGGGACACTGATGGCAAGACTTGGGTCCTCATTCCCAGGTAGGTTGGTCATTATAGGAACCCATCCATCAAAAGGAATGAGCTCTCCATTGACTGCATAAACCTTTAGCTCATCCAGTTCCTCAATGATCTCAGACATTGGTCGAATGTTTAGATCAGGCAGGTGTAGATCTTTCCAGGCACGGCTGATAATACTAACTTGTGCGCCCGAGTCAAGCAATGCAGTTACCGCCAAACCACTTAGATTACATTGTATCAGAGCCTTCTTTCCTATCATGTTGGCGACAGCTTTACGTTTGGTACATTGTGGTTCAAAAGAGAACTGAGAAGATGATTTGCTTTGTTTGTCATTGTACTGTGTGCTCGCTACTTCTGAAGTGGTGGACAAAGGAAGATCTGTATTGTTGTCATCACAATCAGTTTGAGTTTGGGGACGTTTCTCAGATCCGATCACTGGGCGCCCCCCTGCAGCGACCGGTGCAAGTTTCCCTGACTCTTCTGTTTCTTTAAGCAGCCAACAGCTCTGTGGCCTTCCTCCCCACACGAGAAACAATGGTTACAGTCTGGGCGGTTTTGTTCAACACATTTTGGACAACCGTATGATTTATCTCTCCTGGGTCTCATTTTATTTTGAGAATATTGGTTCCTCACATCTGTTGGTTGTGGCTTAATTTGTCGTTTCATGGCCTCAATCATACTTGTGAGCTCATCTACCTTGGCTGTAAGCTCTTTAATTGGGTCTGTCTTTACTTTTGGCGCCACACTCTCTTGCTTGCTACCCTGCTCTTTTGCTGTATTCGGCTCAAACTGTGCACCATGTGCATGAACTGCAGCCTGCCGACGAAAAGGACCTATCCTCTTTTGTCTCTCACTTTCTTCACTGGTGATTTTCATTACCTGGCGCAATATTGTCTCATCACTTACTTCACCACTGGACAAGAGAGGTTTTATTTCTCTGCGTAGGTCACTGTGTTTGTAGCCTAATCCCTGGTAAACTGTATGTAGGAAGCCATCTTGAACAGTGGCTGCACTGTATTTTATACCTGCGTCTGACAGTTTTGCTGTGAATAGGACACGTTGCTTCAAACCTATGACACGATAGAGGAATTGTTGTGGTGTCTCGTTCTCCTCCTGCTTGGCACATATTAACTCTTGAAATAACTCTGCACTGCTTTTTTCTCTTAGGTGAGCCTGGAGAAATCCCTTGAGTTCCATCACAGTCAAGTCATCCTTGTTCATTAGCATCTCTTTAAAAATTCCAGGTTTCATTATCCGGAGCACACCACGAACTATCTCTGCATCATGGAAGCCTTCTTTGATCCCTTCTTCTATTTGCTTACAGACATTGCTATAACTGATGTCTGACGAATGATCACCAACCTGGCCCCCTTGTACCTTAAACTCCCTTCTCTGGAGATAGGCGAGATCTCTTATGGAAATCATCCCCTCTCGATTGGGTTGAACAACTGTCGGGTTGTGGTATGATGAGTCACTTCGAGACTTATTAGCCTGTGCTGCTACTGGCGGACAGTCTTCTGGTGACTGAGTTGTCGGTACCATAATGCTTTGTTTCAGCCTTTTACCAAGCTCCTCATAGCTAGTGAGCATTTCGAGTAACTCTACGTTTGTGGAGTCAGATACAGCAGTAGGTAGTACTGGGTCAGTGGTGAAAGCATCACTGTTTGGCAAAGTAGAACTGACTTGGAACATTTGGTTAGTAGTATCTCCATGAGCACCTATGGGTTGTGTTTCTAGCTCTGGCAAACACAATACTTTTCGGGTCTTTACAATATCATCAATAGCATCTTTCAAACCCAACAATTCAGACATTCCACTGTCTTCTGACTCTAACAAATGCTTACTGTACATGAATGAACTGATTTTGTCGAAGCAGCCTTCATGGTCTCCTTCATGGAGTTCAGACAGGTCCCAATCTGACGTTGAACCCATCTCTTTGGCGATGTGAAAAAGCTCTGCAGCTGACAAGGTGAGCAGTGACTTCCGAATGTCCCACACTAGGCTCTTCCTCCCACTCTCTGACATGGCAGCAGCTTTTCACCGTCTTTCACGATGGATCACAGTTCAGCAATGGCACAGTCTCTGCTCTGACTCACCGCTCTCGGCACTCAGCTCGAATCAGCCCTGTCTCGGTCTCGGTCTCAGGTGTCATTAGTTGATCAGCTCCACTCCAACCACGAAGTGGCGCCGATCCCGGACGAGCCCCCACGATCTGTTACGGGTCCCAAGGTTGGGCACCGTTAAGCAGATAGATAACCTGTATAAAAGCAGGTGTGAGAAGGCAAATGAGGACACAGTGCATCTTAATTCATCCCCAGGTTGCTTCTGCTGAGATGGGGGGGGGGGAGTGCCTTGCTGTTTCCAGTCCCCGCGGCAACTGGAGTAACACAGAGGTTCCCCCTCACTACTGCACCTTATAAACTGCCAATACACCATCACATAAATTAAATCAATGTGGGCACACCGTCTTAGATGCGCCACACATACCTCCGTCACCTGACCTGCCTCATTTCCTAACAGGAGGTCCAGCACTGCCCCTTCTCTGGTCGATACCTCTATGTATTGCTGCAAAAAACTATCCGGCACACATTTAACAAACTCCAAACCATTCAAGCCATTTACAGAATGTGTTTCCCAGTCTATTTTTGGAATATATAACCATATAACAATTACAGCACAGAAACAGGCCATCTCGGCCCTTCAAGTCCGTGCCGAACAACTTTTTTCCCTTAGTCCCACCTGCCTATATAGTTGAAATCTCCCACAATCACTACCTTGTGCTTACTACTAATATCTGCTATCTCCTTACATTTATTCCTTCAGGTTACTCTCTTTGCAGGCCTGGATTAGAAAATGCATTAGAAATAATACATGTTAATTATTCCCATGAATCTGCTTTGCTCAATTTCGACTGTACCACATCCTTATATATCAGAGTTCAAACTGTGAGCACAAGAGCTTATGTCTATCCTCGCCCAAGTTCATGTCCAGCAGAGATCATTTGATCAGCACCAGCAACAGGAGCCCTCCCAACACTTGGAACACTGCTGTTTAGAAGCTGAGATCACATTATGCAGTACAGTCCATGTTTCCATGCCATCCTGTATGCAAGTCAGTTGGTGCATTGTCTTAGTGAGGCACCAGACTGGCTATAAACTCAATCTTAGTCTTCCATATTTTGTTTTAAATCTGTCAGCAATCTAAGCAAAAGAAAAATTTGAAAAGCATATTCAGTCAATGCCACGAAGGCTACATTGGAAATGCCGAAAGAGAACGAGATTTGTCTATAACTCTCCCACACATTATTTGGCCTATTTTTCCTGTCAACATCATGCATTAGTTTTGAACACTATAGCAATTTACCCAGAAATACTTGTACCCAAAAAACTATATCCAATGGATCAGTAAATTGGAGGGATTGGGTAGGTAAAATGGAAGACAAATTTCACATCATATTCCACATGTATACTAATAGTGCCTGGCTGTACCCTTCTCATTCCATTGCCAATGATACATTGCTCAATCCATCCAAGATCCAGGATTTGACAAATAGAATCCCTGCCACTTTAATAATATGACTAAAGCCAAGATCTTTAGTCCCTACAATAAACTCTTCATCTTTTATTACTGGAGATGGAAACAGATGATCCACAAACCCCACATTTAGTTTCAGCGCAATTATCCACAATGCCATGACCAGCTAAACTGGAATCTGGTGGATGGAAAGGGAGCACTGGAACTGGGATATAAGTGTGCGGAAAGGAAGTGCAGCAAATATCTCGTGGTGAGCCATTTGCTGAACCACTGGTATGTGCGAATAGTGAATGAATGAATACGTTTATTAGCCAAGAATTCACATACAAGAAATTTGCCTTGGTGCTCCACTGAAGTTTTACTACACTTCCACCTCAACAACATTATTCATCTCTCCTTCTGCCCCATCTATGGCTATACAAGTTCTTATCCGTGACTTTTCCAAACATCTCCTGGAACCATCCAAAATTAATCCCCCGTCTCGCACTAACTCTCCCATTATCCATTCTCTACCGACTGCATTAACTCTCTGTCCACAGGCATTTCAAATTTAAAATTCTCATCAATGTGCTCAAATTTCTCCTGGGGTTTCCATTCTGTGGCTTCGAGGATCTATGCTCCAAGCTATAAAATGTCCTCCAAATTATATACCATGTGAATAAATATATACGTGATTTATTGGTAACTTATGTCTTACAAGATTTATATGAATCACTGTGGAATGTTTTGCACATTAGTGCTACTATGCAAAGGCAACGTCTTGTTTTCTTGCTGCTATTGCCACTTATCAGAGCTGTACTTCAAGGTTAATCTTACTGGGAAAGTTGTAATTTAGTGTAGTGTTACTGTGGTGCAGGTAGGCAGGGTATCCTGATTCACTGAAGGCACACGTGACAAGAAAAACCCAGCAATTCTAGTTATTTATCTTCTTGCTCAAGCTCATTTGCACCCTGATGCAAAGGACATTTCTCACCAATATTCTTATATGGAATACTGATACAGAAGATTGGCATGTCCCTTCTCCAAAACAAGATAAATAGAAGCAACAGTTCATAAGATCATGTGATAAAGAGCAGAATTAGGCCATTTGGCTAATCAAATCTACTCCGCCATTCAATCATGGCTGATCTATCTCTCCCTCCTAACCCCACTCTCCTGCCTTCTCCCCATAATCTCTGACAACCGTACTAATCACGAATGGATCTATCTTGGCCTTAAATATATCCACTGACTTGGCCTAAAAAGCCATCTGCGGCAAATAATTCCACAGATTCACCACCCTGTGACTTAAGAAATTCCTCATCTCCTTCTTAAAGCATTAAATGGGTTCATACAAAATTTAGTTCAAGTTTATTGATTAAAGTCTGGCAGCACATCTTCTGAGCAACCGCTCAACTTCAAATAACCCTGACCAAGAAAAAGTAAGGATGTAGTTTCAATCGAGCAAATCACTTTTCTTTTAGAAACAGGATTATTATAATAGAAAACTCAAAATAGAAATTATTTGCTGAGTACGTTATCACTTTCCTCAAATTTTAGAACAAAGAGTTAGTTTCATCGTCTGAAATATGTACAGTATGGTAAAACATTTACTGATGATGTATGCATATGCTTGTGTTCAATTAATCAAGAAGTATTTACAGGAAATGTAAAACTGCAAAGGCTTTCCACACTTGAGAATTAAGTCCTCAACCCATGTGCTCCATGATAAATTGTCATTAAAAACTTTGTGTTATACCTTTATAAACTTAATACCTAAATTTAGGTAAAATGCTGTTGAAAATCAATTGTTAAGCAGCATGGATAAATGACTGGTCATTGTCTGCTTCCAGACAAAGAATGCAGTGCTATTCTATCTGCTCGGAACTCCACAGCATATGGTAGAACCACAAAAAGCAGCTATTTATTGAATCCTGGCATGCCATCTGCAGCAGTCTGTGCATCTACAGGCAAACCTGATCTTAAAAACAGTATTTCAGTGTTTCGTCATTTTTGTTCTTGCACAGTTATTGCACAATTGAGACACAATTCAGACGGAATTCCACAGGAAACATGTTATCAATCTTGTCATGACTTATTTGGAAGAATAATTACAGAAAATTTCAAATGAAAAAACAACATATGCTTCAGTTATTTACAATTGCAAACTGTAAAGAATGAAAATATAATTTAAATAATTTTCTCCAGACTTGCAAAGCTACATAAAATAAAGTTTTGTAGTTTTACACCTAAATAGTGATGATTTAATAATTTATATAAGAAACAGCTTTGGGAGAAACCCAGCAGCTAAGCATAGTTCCCCAACTCTGCACTGCCCATTTCTATCGTCTGCCCAAAATCCACAAGCAGGATCACCCTGGAAGATCCATTCTTTTTGCCTGCTCTTGCCCCAAAGAACTTTGTTCCAAATTCCTCGATTCAATCTCGCCCTCCCTAGTCCCTAGTTCAGTCCCTTCACCACTTCAATGATTCCTATGGCCCCATCGGCTCATTTTTACCATGAGCATCCTGCCCCTTTACACCTCCATTCTGACCAGGAAGTGCCTCAGGGCCCTCTGGATTGTCCTTGAGCAGAGATGCAATCAGTTCCCATCAACTAACATCTTCCTCCACCGAGGGTGATATTGTCTCCACTCTTAAGCAACCTATCTTTAGGATCCTCTCACTTTCTTCAAGTTAAAGGGTCAGCAACGGGCACTCGCATGGACTTCGGCTATGCCTTTCTTATGTTGGTTACATTGAAACAAAAGAACCCTGGCTCCTTTCCCCACCTCTCAACAGAAAATTGGAAGAATGTCATCTAAACAAAATTAGTTGAATCATGCAGAAAGCATTAGTCGGGCACTTTAGCAACTTCTCATGGGTTAAACAAACACCTCAGGAATCTTCAACTCACTCTCACGGAACTCGTATTCAACAGTCTTCTACCCAGAAAGCAACAGACAGGCCAAACAGGAATTCTTGTCAAACCTCAAACAATTCACCTGGCAAATCTCAAGAAAATCTTCCTTAGCAAATTCAACACCAGATTTAGAAAGGACAGAGTTCTGAAAATAAGTAATTTGCATGGGAGGTTTAGGGAAAGATATAGATTCTCCCTCTGACAAAATACTTAGAACATGACCATATTGTCAACTTTAGGTAACTAACCTAAACCACCACCACTCCCCCTCCTTTCCCCCGTGCCCCAGCTGGATGTGCACATATTTCTGCCCTTCCCCTACCTTTCCCTTTCCACGTATATTCCATCTTCTGGCTTCACAAATCACACTTCTTCCATAATCGCACACCTTTTGTTTTTTCATCTCTGACCTTTCTCCTGCCTATGAAAAATCCCATTTATCTGTATCTACCTATAAGTTGCCAGACTTTGTACTGTAATTCCTCCTTTTCAGCTTTCTACCCCACCATAATCAGTCAGAAGAAGAGTCCTGATCTGAAATGTTACCTATGCATGTTCTCCGGAGATGCTGCCTGATCAGCTGAGTTACTTCAGCACTTTGTAACTTTTTTTGTAAACTAGTTCCTTATTTCACCATATTGTCAATCCCAGTCCAGATACGGGCACCTCCCAGATTACATCATCACCCGCGCAATGAGTACAAAGATGTAATGTGACCTGGGCGATACTCAGGAACCAACAACTCCCTCAACTTGCCTCCAAAACAGTAACTGCAATGCCTCTGCGGAATAATAAATATACCAGGACTCCAACACCAGGTAAAGAAAGCTCTGTGCACTCCAAAACCCTTCCCACAACAGTAGAGTTAGTCTATGGGACGTAGCAAATTGTTTCAACCAAAATCTGGTGCTCTCCAACAACAGGAACTATACGTTTTGCACAGTCAAAGCGAAGAGCCAGTGGGGTTCGGCAGCATTGCTGCAAGACATGGATAGGTGACATTTTGGGTCAGGACACTTCTTCAGATTGATTGTCGTTGGGTGTGGGGAGGAGGGGGGGGGGGGTAAAGAATACTGGAATAGAGGTGCGGGCAGGACAGTGCTAGGAAAGTTTCCCCACCTCTTTTCCAGCATTCGCCCCCCCCCCCCCCCCACCCCACCTACAATCAGTCAATAGAAGGGTCTCAACCGGACACTTTGCCTTCTACAGGTACTGCCTGACCTACTGCAATACTCCATCACTGTGTTTTGCTCAAGATTGCAGCATCGGCAGTTCCTTGCGTGTACATTTTCTGTAATGCCTGGTCAGCCTCAAAATCCACTACAATTGGTACTCAGGAAGACACCCAGAATAAAACAAAATATCCAAAAGATTACTAAGAAAAGAAAATGCTGAAAACACTGCAGGTCAGGCAGCAACTGTGTGAAAGTGGTAGAATTGATGTTTTAAGTCCTAAAACCTAAACAGTAACTGCCTTCTCTTTCATCTGCAGATACTGCCTGACCTGTTGTTTTCCTGTCATTTTCTGTTTTAATGTCAGATTTTTGGAATTGCCATTTTTTGATTTTATATCTGGAAGATTAAGGGCCTTCACCATCCTGCCACCACTGCAAACCACCACCCCTCATAATAAACATCTATCACAAGACCTGGGTTAATATAGCAATTCTACAACATTTTGAGATTTAAAAAATCAAGTCTGCAATTTATCCCATCAGACAAAGCATAAAAAGAAGTTTAATTTGACACCTAATTCACTTTCATATCTTCAGTATTAAAAAAGTTATGGCCATTTCCATACTCGGAAATTAGCATCTTGTTCCCTATTGCTTTTCCATTGACTTAACACAAAAGCTGTGATCGAGGACAGTCAAAAGCCCATAACTTTCTTAAAAATTAAGAGAACTGAAAGAAATTTTCAGTTATTATAGATTGAAGCATTCTGAAACAAATCTGAAACAAGCGTCTTTGCTCCAGAATCCAGCTCCAGAATCCAGCGTCTGCAGTCTCGTGTCTCTAGATGTAGCTGACCTGGGGTGCTGTCCATGGAGGTAACACGTTCTCTTGTGGATTTTCTGCCAGGTTCTCCAGTTTCTTCCCATATCCCAACAGGGATGTGAATAGGCCATTATAAATTCCCCCTCATAAAAACAGAGAATCGGGGTAGTTGATGTAGATGCGAGAGAAAATAGATTATCAATAAATATGCAAGGGAATGGGACCAACGGGATTGCCAGCAGACACAATGGGCTGAATGGTATCCTTTTAAGTCGTAGGACTATGAAACAATTAAAAAAATTCCACAGAGGAACATTTGTCATCTGTGAATACACAAATAATTTGTACCGACCCCCAAAATTATTGCCCGAGGTGGAAACTGTTTATCCATTATATCAGCAAACTACCTTCTCCACTCGAACACCCACAGTGACGGCATATTGTACATCTGCTTGCTTAGGGCGTAAAAAGAAACGTTAATGTTATTTACCAAGTAGTTTAATTACAGAAATAGGAAGCTCATTTATTTAAAATAAAATCAGCAATGAGATCATTTGCTTACTGCCTACATGTTTGAAATGAAAAATAGCTAATCCTTGGAATCCATAACATTAAGATTTGAACAGATTTTTTAATGAAACAGTGCATAGATAGCCAATATTATAAAATCAGTTAAATCTTAATGTGGAAACACAGCAAAATCTTCAAAATAAACCCCCTCTGGCAGTTCTTTTGGAGTTTCAGTTTTGTGCGATAGATTCCTTACAATAATTCAAGGTTAAGATTGTTGTAGGTGTCAAATGTGAAGCCAGCATTTCCTTTGAAATAGACCTCCGTGCAACTGAAAACATTTATATGGAGACAGTAGAAACTACTGATGCTGTAACCTTGAGCATAACACAAAGTGCTAGAGGTTAACGTATGAGGAGCGTTTTGAAAGCTCAGGGCCTGTACTCGCTGGAGTTTAGAAGAATGAGGGGGAAAATCTCATTGAAACATACCAGGTAATGAAAGGCTTAGATAGTATGGATGTGGAAAAGATGTGTCCAGTAATGGAAGAGTCTGGAACCAAAGGGCACAGCCTCAGAGTAAAAGGTCGTACCTTTAGAATGGAGATAAGGAGGAATTTATTGCACCAGAAGGTGGTGAATCTGTGGAATTCATTGCCACAGATGGCTGTGGAGGCCAAGACATAACATTGGGTATTTTTAAAAGCGAAGATTGATTGACTCCCTTCCTAATCAGGAACCTAAGGTTATGGGGAGAAGGCAGGAGGGGGTTGAAAGGGAAAGGTAGATCAGCCTTAATTGAATGGCAGAGTAGACTTGATGGGCTGAATAGCTTAATTCTGTTCTTACGTCTTATGGCAACGTTTCTCAACCGGGGTTCCCCGGAACGATAGGGTTTCGCGAGAAGTCGCTAAGGGTTCCGAGAGAAATAGTGATAAGTACGCTAATCCTATGTAAATGCACTCGAGTCATTTTTATGTTTAATTTCATATTCGTAATTTTATTATACACGTACTGCATACTCTTGGAAAATTCTTGGGTATTACAACCTGTTATATCATTTAAAAGTATAATGATCATAGGGAATATATTAAGCGACGTCTATACGGCGCCAGTGTGAAGCGGCCTTTTGTGGTCAGTGGACCGGAGCTGCATGTGATGAATTTGTGTATCATCAAGTGACTCGATCAAGTACATACGCATGTCCTGTCTGTGCTTCCTGGTGTGCAGGTACAGTCCCTCATTCACCCATGTTATTTAGTAATTTTTACCCATCATTTAGGGATGTAATATGAATTTTTAAAAATGTTTATGTTTATTTTTGTTAGTTTATCAAAAGTTTATTTATGTATGTTTTTGTCAGTTTACGAAAAGTTTGTGTTGTTTTCTCTCTCTCCCCTCTAATGTTAGTTATTCTGTTTGCCTTTAATTGCTTCAGTTTTATTTGTTTGTGTTATTTATCGTCATTTATCTTTTTTACATTTTTTGCTTTACAAAAATGTCTGACCGTCCGGTTATCAGAAAAACATATTATGTTTGCCTTATGAACTTCAAGTTTATGAAAGAAAAAAGAGATTGATAAAGATATTATAATTTTAATGTAGGGGTTCCCTGAGACATGAAAATTATTTCAAGGGTTGCACAAGGGTAAAAAAAGTTGAGAAACGCTGTCTTATGGTCTTAACTCAACGTGACAGGCAGCAACTGTGGAAGGAACTGACAGATGACCTTTCAGATCGATCCAAAATAGCACCTCTCTATTCTCTCCACAAATGCTGTCTAACCTGCTGAGTTCCTCCAGTACTTTGTGAAAATATTTACATTTCAATGGCATGAGGCACCATTTGATGCAATTAATGCAAACCTGTGTAACAGTGATAAACTGGATGGACCAGACTTAGTTTAGTTTATTGTCATGTATACAGAGCCACAGCTAACCAACTGTCTTCTGATGGCTGATGATTGTCTTCAGATATGCCAAATGTGATCTGTGCAAACTGGATTATCACCTGGCATTTTGCAGAATGTGTTCTCCTTAACAGCAAGATAAAAATAAAACTAGTTTGTTATTGAGGGGAGAAAGTGGAAAATGACACCTGGAGGCTGAGGAACCTGGAAACACAAGGAGTGCAGAAACAAAGAACTGCAGATGCTGGTTTACACTAAAGATAGACACAAAGTGCTGGAGTAACTCATAGGTGACATTTCTATCATTTTGATCCAGAGATGCTGCCCGACCTGTTGAGTTATTCCAGCACTTTGTGTCTATTTACACAATGAGCCACGATATGTATTCCTGACAGACAATTTTTCTATATTCAAGTTTACTAATTCAAAATTACTAATTAAAAATGGTATGGCATTCAATGTCAATCACCTTTCAAGGGCAAGCTCTGGAAATATTTCTGGTTTAACTAGAAGCTTGCTTCGAGATTGGGTTTAGATGATATTATTCAGAATCTGTGGAATACATATCATGGTGATTAGCTATTCACCAGACACACCTCCTATTTAATTTATCAAATGTCTTGTTGTTTGTCAGAAAATGGTTTTGAAACATCACACTAGTTTCACAGCTTTAATAAATGTAGGAGTGTACTAAATAAGGTCTCTCAGTGAGGAGACCAGTTTTGAATGTGGTTGACCAAAGAAGATGGATGAAATTTCATGCCCAATTTACATTCCTCCTGATTTTCATTTCATTGGTAACAATGGGACAAAGAACAGCTGAATCAATTACCGGTTAAACACAGATTTTCCGGAAACTGATGGTTGGCCTCCTTTATAATCCACACAAAATTAGGAGAGCTCAGTTGAAATTCCCTGATTGGCCACAGATGGCATTGTGAGTGGCAAGCACTCTTTCCGGTTGTATCTCTCTGTCGTGAAGGTATTATTTGTTTACATCTGAATGTTGAAATCCCTCCTTGGCCTTGTCTAATTCCATCACTGCAGGCCCAATGTTTAAGTTTATCGTGTTTCAACTTTTCCTGGCCCCCAATCCACCCCACAACCCTGCCTCCTACCATTCGATTCAATTCTCCGCTCACCCCTTGGAACTCTGAAATTCCTGTCAAGCCTTCTCTAATTTACTGGGCACCTATAAAAGGCTGCTTCCCAAAATCCCCTTTCAACTGTGGTCTTAATTTTCTCTCTTAACTGTTTCGTAAAAACAGTGCAGTAGACCATAGTTTTAACGACCCCTTTGTAACAGAAGTTGGATGTAGCAGACAGACCTGTCGACCCATCCCCAGCTCCCACCGTCTCCCCAGCTGTTTAAAGCCCTGGTTTCCGAGCCCGCCCCTAACTTGCAATGTGCAGGAATGGATTGGCAGGTCTTTCCATTCACATTCAGTTTACATTTTAGGTCTGGTTTATTTAAGTTTCTAGTACTCCATGGTGCTTTAGAGACATGGGAGGGTTTTATTAGCGGATCAGGGGTGTATTGTTGTTTCATCATCATATTATCTTTGTTGGTCTGGGAAAATTGATAATCCAGAAAGGTTCTGGAACTGAGGATGCCAGAAAATCCATGTCCAACCTGTGTCACTAATCTTATACATTGTGCAACATTAACATTACTCACTAATTCCATGCACACATATATCTGGAAACCTCCAAATCTTGATGAAAACAAGGATATCTATTAGGTTATTAAAGGACATGTTTATATTTAGGTCCAACCAACTTTAAGGAAAACATTTGGAAACTTAACAAGAATACAAGCAACAGGAGAAGGAGTAAGTCAACCAGCCTCAAGCCTTCTTTGTTCATAAATTCATAAGTTATAGGAGCACATTTAGGCCATTCGGCCCATCAGATCTCCGCCACCAATCAATCATGGCTGATCTATCTTTACCTCTCGACTCCATTCTCCTATTAATCTAGAATCTGTCATTCTCACCCTTAAAAATATCCATTGCGGCCTCCACAGCATTCTGTGGCAATGAATTCCACAGTTTCTCCACCCTCTGACTAAAGAAATTCCTCTTTATCTCCTTTCTACAGGGACGTTCTTTTATTCTGAGGCTATGATCTCTGTTCCTAAACTCTCCCATCAGTGGAAAAATCCTCTCCACGTGCACTCTATCCATGCTTTTCACAATTTGGTAAGTATCAATTAGGTCCCCCCTCGTCCTTCTAAACTCCAGTGCTGACAAACGCTCATCATATGTTAACCCAATCATTCCTGGGATCATTCTCGTAGACCTCCGCTGGACCCGCTCCAACTCCAACACATCCTTCTTCAAATATGGGGCCCAAAACTGCTCACAATATCCTTCAATAAGATTCAATCCTGCCAATTACCAGTTCTTTCCCCATACCCTTTCCTTTCTTGGTCATTTAAATGGTCTGTCAATCTCTGGCTTGGCTATGTTCAATGACCCTCTCTCGAGTGGGGAATGCCAGAGTTATAACCAGAGAAGAAGTTTCTCCTAACCTCAGTATTAACACCTTTTCTGATGGCATGTTCCCCAGCTCCAGATACCCCCTGTAGTAAACCATCGTCATATCCAACTGTCAAGCTCCCTCAGAATCTTCTATATTTCACTTCTTCTATTCTTCAATTAATATAGGCCCAACCTACTAGACTTTTCTTAATGTATAACCCTTTCCTCACAGGAATCAACCGATTGAGACTTCTGCACTGCCTCCAATGTCAGCACACCCTTCATTAAATATGATCCCAAACTGCATGCAGTTCTCCAGGTATCATGGAAACTTTATTGTCATTCAGACCTTTCGGTCAGAACGAAATTTCGTTGCCTTGCAGTCATACATATAGTAAATAACAAAACACACAATAAACACAAATTTAACATCCACCACAGTGAGTTCACCAGACACCTCCTCACTGTGATGGAAGGCAAAATCTTAAGTCTTTGTCTCTTCCCTTCTTGTTCTTCCTCTTCCTCTGCGCTGAGGCGATCCAGGCCTGCGATGTTATGACCCCCCCCGGGTGATGCAAGTAAGTCCCGCGGCTGAACTGTGCTCCGTGAATGGGCCGGTTCAACTCCGCGGCCCGGGGCGGCCGAAGCTGCCGCCCTCCAAGTCCAGTGGACGCAGCTGTTGCCGCAGGAGCTCCGGAAAAACAGGTCACCAACCTGTGACCTGCGAGCTCTCGACGATGTCGTCCACTGGGCCCGCGGCCAAACCTCCGAAGTCACTGCCGTCGCCACCGGAAAGCCACCACAGCTCCGAGTTGGGCCGCCGGGACGCCTGAACCCGCCACAGCCCCGAAGTCGGCCAGCCTCGCGCTGGTAAGTCTTGGCTGGCTCTGCCTCTGGAGCCTCGAGGTCGGTCGTAATTGGAGGCTGCCAGCTCCGCCATTAGGCCTCAGCGCAGACGGAGACGGGGGATACGACAAGAAAAGTCGCGTCCCCCCGAAGGAAGAGACTAAAACGTTTCTCCCACCCCTCCCACACACATACACAACATAATAACTCAAATTAACACGCCATACAAGACAACAAAAAAAAAGAAAAAAGATGGACTGCAGGCGAGCCGCAGCTGCCAAGGCAGCACCGCCAAATTATTGTATCAAAACTTACCTTTTCAAAAAAAATGTAATAATGCATTCTAACATTTTCCCGATGACTGATGGGCTAGAACTAAGGAACCTAGAAAATTGCATCACAGGTGAATAGAGTGGAGAAGGTGGCTTTTACCACCCTGGCCTTTATCAATCGAAGAATTGAGTATAGAGGTTGTGATGTTATGTTGCTGTTGTACAAGATATTGGCGAGACCATACATGGAATATTACATTCCATTTTGGTCATCCTTCTGTAGGAAAGATGCCATTTAGCTGGAAAGAATGCAAACAAAATTTAGGATGTTGTCAGGTCTCAAGTGACTGTTAAAGGGAGAGGTTGGGCAGTCCTTAGAGCACTGTAGATCAAGGGATGATAATCTGGAGGTGTACAATATCTTGAAGGACATAGATCGGGCAAATACACAGCCCTTTTTCCACAGTTGGGGAATCAAGAACATGGTGGCATAGCAGTAGAGTTGCTGCCTTACAGTGCCAGGGACCTGGGTTCGATCCGGACTACAAGTGCTGTCTGTTACAATCCACTGGGTGGCGCCGTAAGTGGCAGCCTCGCCAACAGCCTGTCTCATCCCTTTTTTTTTTGTTTTTAGTCTGTTTTTATTTGTATGTTTTAGTGTATCTTTAGTTTTGTGTTATGTGGGGGGTGGGGGGGGGAAACTTAAAAAAAAAATCTCTTCCCTCGAAGGAAATGCGACTTTTGCCGTATCGTATCTCCATCCACACTGCGGCCTAACATCGTGGAGCTGGCAGTCCCTTTGCTAGGGATCGACTTCGGGAGCTCCAACCGCAGGAGCTTCGAACGTCCCGATCGCCCCGATGCGGGGGCTTCGATTGCCGACTGCGGGAGTTTCGATTGCCCCGACTGCAGATGGTTCGATCGCCCCAACCGCAAGAGAAAAGGAGGACGATAGTAAATGTTATTCAACTTCCATCACAGTAGGGAATGTGAGGTTGACAAAAAACAAGATGGACGTGCTGCCTGCGCTGGTGGGGACTCGGAGGGATTGCCGTGACTGCAGTGATCTTGGTGTTTGCGGGGACGTTGCAACATGAGAGCATCCTGGACTCTGGTGCGAGTGTTGCCGGCTTTCAGACTGTTCGGGCGGACAGGGACTGCAGAGAGAGCGATAGCAGTCGGTACAACTCTGGTCACGTCATGGTGAGGGAGCTTGTGTGTGGCCCGAATATTAAACTGATGGCTGTGGGTCTCCGCATATGCTGTGTGCCCTTGGGATTCTCTCACGTCGCTGTGGTGGCTGTTTAAGTTTAATCTTTAATGTAGTTTTGTATCTTGTTGCTTTTTTGGTATGACTGTACAGTAAATCAAATTTCACTGTACCTCGGTACACGTGACAATGAAGGACCATTGAACCATTGAGTTTTACGTTCTCCTCGTCATCGCATGGGTTTTATCAGAGATTTTTGGTTTCCGCCCACACTTGAAAGACGTACAAGTTTGTAGGTTAATTGGCTTGGTATGAATGCAAATTGGCCCTAGTGTGTGTAAGATAGTCTTAATATGCGAGGATCGCTGGTCGGTGCAGACTCAGCGAGTCGAACGGTCCGATTCCGCACTGCATCTCCAAGCTAAACTATAGGAACTAGGTCAAGGCAAGATGGAAATTTAACAGAAATCTGAGGTGCAGCCTTTTCACACCGAGGGTGGTACAAATATGAACCAGCTTCCAGAGGACGTAGATGTGCCAGGTACAATAAAACATTTAACAGATATTTGACCATGTACATGCATAGAAATAGTTGAGGAATTTAGGACAAACATAGGAAAATGGGAGCTGTGCAGATGGGCATGGACGTGTTGAGCTGAAGAGCCCGTTTTGTGCTGCCCCAATGGTTTCCTGCTTTGTCTCCTTTTCCCTCAATCTTTTGGATTTCTTCAGAATCCAGGTGATAATTGTTGCAGTCACTATCTGTGCAGCCACTTTATTTATTACTCTGGGTTGCAGCTCATTAGGACCGGTGGAGTTTTGGTCATCGGCTCCTTTAGATTGTCTACTCCATTTAAATGTTTTATTTTTTAAATTATTTTTTAAGGGCTTTCCTCCCTCCAGTCCATCAGTCACCATTAATATTCAAATGTTTTTGTGGCTTCAACCATAAAACAATGACTTAGAATTCTTGCCACTTCCCCATTTTCATAATAAATTCCCCAGATCCATTTTGCAAGATGTGCCTTTTAATTTAGCTACTCTATCTCTTTTTATATATCTGCTGAAGCTCATACTGTCTGGTCTTGTATTATTTAATTGTTAATTCTCTCACTTTCTATCTTTTCCCTCTTCACCTGTAATGATTGTTGGAATAGAATCAACACATAGTTAAAGATTAACATCTTTTGATGCATTTAACCAGGATGGTTGCATAGCCCGCTGTCACAATGCAGATAAGTTATTTCCATAGGTCAATGAGACGGCAATCCACAAATGTTAGCGTCCACTTGGAGTTAACAGAAATTGGAAAGTAGCTGCCCTCCTTCAGAAGTTTTTACAAGTATCTCTCTCTGAGACTATAATACATAAAAGGACAGTGATATGACATGCTATATCCTCACCCAATAATTAAGTCCATTCAAAGAGTGAATGGGGCTTGTCTGTTTGTGTGTAAGTGAAAAAACTGGGTACATTTTCAATTCTGCCAAATAGTGTGGTGTTTTATTCCTTCAATGTGTAATTGCATAAGATTCTAAAATTAAACATTTTTAATTGGTCTTCATCTCACATCTGTGTCCCACCTTAATCCTACCAGTTTTCCCTCTCGTAAGTAAAGTGAATTTACATTTGTATCGTATCCTACACATGTGCATTATCTGATGCGGAATATGTCTGATCAATGCAAGTTTATTCACAACAGGAAGTGCCCAGTTGATTTTTCTGACTGGTGCAATTTGACCTAGAAATTATTATAATTGCTTTCTACTATGGGGAGGGGTGTAATAGATTTTGATCTGCTTAATACTGAAAAAAAAATTTCTTGGTCCCAGGCTTTCCCGCACAGGAAATTATAGCTACTGTACCATAGAAAGTGCCAGCCTGGTAAACTGAAATAGCAGCTGACTGCTTCACGCTGACTTTCACAGCATAGTACTAACCAAGTATTGATTAAAAGAGGGATTCAGTAAATGAACAAAGACACTACTTTCTGCACCACGAGAGTCATCTGGGATGTAAATTAACACCAAATCTAATTAACCCACTGATAGCCAGGTGCCTTCTGGAACTTCTTAGAAAGTACATGTCAAACAAGTACATTTTCAATAATCATGAAGGTAGAGTCAGAATTTTTGAGACAGTCAATACATGTTGAGAGGAAAGACACTCTAACAATATGGCCATAGGGTCACTAAATGCAGAATAAGCAGTGAGGGAGGCGAGAGCAGATAGCTAGTCACACTGAATTCTGCTCATGAAATGGCATAGTCTTAATGTATCCTCTCAACTAAGAGGGATGTATGATGCAAAATACTAAGGGGCCTGTCCCACCAGCATGCAACTCCATGCGATGAGCGCGACCTAACGTGGTCGCTTGAGCCGTCCGGCGTCGCGGGGCCGGTCCCACTTTGATCGCCGGAGCCGTGCGGAATTCGTCCCGACATCGCGCGGGGCTCCGAAAAACTGACCGTGTTCAAAAATTCCGCGCAGCAACGGCTTGTCGACTCGCAGTCGCCTCGACGCATTACACATCGCCTCGACGTCGTGCCTCCGTGAACCTATCTGTAGGTGCCTCCGTGGCCCTCTCTGTGTGTGGCTCCCAGGCCCTCTGTGTGTGTGCGCCTCTGTGTCCCTCTCTGTGTGTCCCTCTCTGTCCTGGCGAATTTACCTTTAAGACTTCGCTCCAAGTTCGCCTCACTTTGCGCCGGGCTGCGCCACTCACCCAATCTCCGCGCGGCCCCTGCTGCCGGTTTGGTCACGCTTGCCATATGCAGGCGCATGCTGGTAGGACGGGCCCTGTACGGGGATCACCCGAACTACGCGCGGCCCCCGCTGCCGGTTTGGCCGCGCTCACCGCATGGAATCGCATGCTGGTGGGACAGGCCCTTAAAACAAAGGGGAACATACTTGAGCAAGGCTGGACTGGCCAGGCTGGGTGAATACAGCGAGATCTCCAGATGCTAAACTCCCAGTTTCAATGAAGGAGAAATGGGATGTGCGTGTAAGCTACTCTCACTCATCTACTAGTTCTAAAATGGTACCACGGAGGATATATGTGCGGAAGTTTTACCTGCATCCCAGTTCTATACTTTGTCCCAATTTTAAAATGAGTGACCCTTAAACATAGATTCATTGACGAAGCTACTCTCTGAAGAAGGGTCTCGACCAGAAACGTCACCCATTCCTCCTCTCCAGAGATGCTGCCTGTCCCGCTGAGATGGTCCAGCATTTTGTGTCTACTTACACAGTCAGTTGGGATCATCTCCACCAAATCTTCTTTGCTCCCAAAAGTTTCAACGTTATTTAAAAGCAAAGTGCTTCAGCTGATGGACATCTGAAAATTAAAAAAGAGAATACTGGAAATACACATCCATGGAGAAAGAACATATTTTAATTCAGTGCATTAACCTTGTCATCAGAACTAGTGGAATTTGGAAATCAAATAGGTTTTCAATTTCTGGTGGACATAAAATGCTCAAGTAACACAACAGGGGTAGTCAGCATCTCTGGAGAGAAGGAATGGGTGACATTTCGGGTCGAGACCATTCTTCAGACTGATGGCTGAACTCTCGTCGGACAGAGGAGAAGGTCTTTAAAGTAGACATACCTGAGGAGATTTCACAGTGGAGCGGACAAAATGTGTTGGAAAGAACTGCATAAGCTGGTTTAAATCGAAGGTAGATACAAAGTGCTGGAGTAACTCGGCGGGACAGGTAGCATCTCTGGAGAGAAGAAACAATGACGTTTCGGGTCGTGACCTTCCGACTGATGGCAGATAATGGGGAGAGAAGTTAAAAAAATCTCCATCCCGGAAAAAAAAAATAGACAAACTATTGAGAGCGCTAAGGTTTTTAATGAGATACACCCTGCAACAGACCCTCCGGCCCACCGAGTTCATGCGACCACTCATTCACACTAGTTCTATGTTATTCCACTTTCTTCACCACTTCCCACACATTAGGGGTAATTTACAGAGGCCAATTAACCTGAAAACCTGCATGTCTTTGGGATGTAGGAAGAAATCAATGGACAGAGTAATAGAGCCTTGTGGTACTTCATATCAAACCTCAACGATCTCCCTAGTTACTTAGAAATCATCTTCCCTTAAAATACCCCTGCCCCTAAAATACCCCTAATGTCTTTCATTAATCTGCAATTTTGAGATCTTGCTTTTCTTTGGCACCGGGATGATGATGATGATGGTCTTGATGGTGGGTACCTTGGAACGGAGTAGGGGGAGATTAAAGATGTCCGCAAATACCCCCACTAGCTTGTCTGCGCAGCTACTAAGTACACGGCGAGCAACTCCGTCAGGGCCAGTTGCTTTCCGTGGGTTCACCCTCACTCTACAAGTGACCCTGGGAAGAGGCACACACGAGTCTGAAGAACCAGGTGTCACTGCCCTGTTGGCCTTCTGCTCGAAGCATGCATAGAAAGCATTCAGTTCATCTGGTAGTGTTGCACGATCACCAATGATGTTGCTTGTCATCGCATTGCAGCCAGTTATCTTGTTCAGAACTTGCCACATTCCACGTGTGTCTGAGTAATTATGCTGAGATTCATGTTTGTCCCGGTATTTTCACTTGGCATCCTTGATGGCTTTGCTGAGATCATAGCGGGCCTTCTTGTACCCCTCGGGATCGTTCGACATGTTTATACTCGGATTGCCACAGTCAGCAGTCTTTTACGCACTTGCTGATGAAGCCAGTCATGAATAACAGGCCTTCAAACATTTTAATTGTATATTGTCCAATGAGGCCAACTGTGTGGCATTGTTGCTTTGTACCTGCAATGTATTTATTTAAATGATGTCATTATAAATGGACAGACTGGACTGTACTACGTTTACGGCCATGCACTCTTTTTCTATTTCTTGTATATTGTTTTCTGAAGAAAGTTTATTTTACTTCGGAGTCACATGAGTGACTACGTGAAGAAGCCCCGCCAGGCTCATGCTCGGCATTACGTCGGCGCATGTCGGTAGGAACGGGTTGCAGATCGCAGCTCCACCAGTGGTGAGTAACAGGCCCGCAGGTAAGTGGTTTAAAACTACTTCCTGGGTGTTTAAGCTCCATGACGCTGGCTGGCTAGCCAGGAGGAGTTTGGGAAGAAAAATTGTGAGTACTGGGAAAAAGTTGGCGCGGGTTAAGCACGCGGCCCGTGTGGAAGCACAATTAAGATCGGGACTGCAGATAAGTACGGAGCCGGTTCCGATACCGGTAGCCGTAGACCCAGCTGTAAATCAGCCTTTAGCCGCTCCTCAGCTGCAGGCCACTGAGGGTACTCCAGTGGAGAGGAAAAGTAAGAGGAAGTCTGTCAGGGCCGTTATATCAGACGAGTCTGGTGAAGATCCTCCAGACAGACGAGCCATGTGGCTCAGGATGGACCAAATGGAGAAAATGCTCCAAACTATTATCAACCAAGGGTCCAAAGACCCAGAATATTCCCAAGCAGCCCCTGAGGGGGAAGAATATGGTGCCTTAACAACGTGGGAATGTGAACCTCCAGAGCCTTGTTTAGGTCTGGAAGAAGTCTCCTTTGAGCAAGTCTCAGGAGTACCAGGGCGGCAGGAGACTGACCCTGAAGGTGGTGTTTCTGGTCATGAGTACCCACCACAGCACAAGAGTCAAACTCCAGGTGTACCGGATGTAGCACAATCCTTTGCTATACCAGAGGGGAGCGGTGAGGTCATGGAAGAAAACCTGGCGGCCAACATTAATTATTTGGTTTCTTACCAGCTTCAGGAGACTGTCATGGTTGAGACAGCAGACCTCTATAAAACACCTGTTAATTGTGCGTCACTGAGGGTGCCGACGGTGAATCAGGCAATTTGGACACCCATGACTTCAATAATGCGAGGACAGGAAATACGGTTCCAGAGGGTCCTCAAGCTCATTGCGGCTGGCATCACTGCTTTTGGGAGGCAGGTGGAAGGGCATGTTATGTCCAAAATCCAAAAAGACATGTTGGCATTGTTTTGTAACTCTTATTTTGAGATTAATTGTATCAGGAAAATCGCCATTCGGCCCATCCTGCACCCAAGATTTGCAGGTCTGTGTAAATCAAGCAATGTTCAAGCTCCAGATTATTTATTCGGAGAAAACCTGCCTAAGCAAATTAAAGAAATCGATGAGGAGGCAAAGACTATCAGCCTCATGAAACCTTTCATATTTGGCCAAAGGAAACAATCTGGCTGGATGAGCAGGGGGTTTGATTCAGGAGCGGGAACAAGCAGAGGCTGGGGTATGGTGAGAAGGTATTATTACCCATCACAGCCCAATGTCCACCCATATGTTGGAAGGAGGAGACCGTCACGGTCATTTGCTGAGGTACAAAAACTTTATTCCATCACAGAGAAAACTTTTGGGGAACCTCCGGTTGGTGGTAGATTGCAATTGTTTTATGATGAATGGTGCTGTATAACATCTGATCGGTTTATATTAGATACTGTGGCAGGTGCTATAATAGAATTTATGGAAGGAGTTGATCCACCTGTACAGAATAAACCTAATCGGGTTTTGGTGTTTTCTGCACCTGAAAATTCTCAGGTAAAAGAAGAAGTAAAGAATTTATTTGAAAAAGGGGTAATTGAAAGTATGGGGAATCATCCGCAACAATGTGTGTCAAATATTTTCCCCAAGCCAAAGAAAGATGGGGGTTGTAGAGTCATTCTGGATCTCACAAAATTGAATTCATATGTCCAGTATAGAAATTTCAAAATGGACACCTTCAACACTGCACAGCAGTTGTTGTCCATAGGCTGTTACATGGCTACTATAGACTTAAAAGATGCGTATTATTCAGTGCCAATTCATCACCATTATCGCAGGTATTTGAAGTTTAATTGGATGGGTCAGCTGTGGCAATATAAAGCATTACCTAATGGGTTAAGTTCAGCTCCCAGGCTGTTCACAAAATTATTGAAACCAGCACTTGCATTGTTAAGGGCTCAAAATCACATTGTCATGGCTTATCTTGATGATATTTTAATTGTTACTGCCACTCAGGAATCAGCTGAAGAATCAGTTTCAGCAACTATAAGCCTGTTTGAAAGGCTAGGGTTTCTGATCCATCCAACGAAATCTAAGCTACAGCCATCCCAAACAATTGATTATTTGGGGTTTGTCATTAATTCAGTTGCTATGTCAGTAACTTTACCAACAGATAAAGTTGTGGATATTAAAAATGCGTGTAGTTGCCTTGCTGACAAACCTTATCCCTCCATCCGAGAAGTAGCTAGGGTTATTGCTAAGATAGTAGCAGCATTCCACGCTGTTGAGTTTGGTCCTCTGCATTATCAAAATCTTCAAAGGGCAAGAGCACAAGCACTAAAAGAACGTGCAGGTCATTTTGATAGACCCATGCAGTTGCCAACGGAAGCTTTGGCTGAATTACAGTGGTGGATTGGGAATGTTGCACAAGCTGCTAAAAACATTGTTGTTCAGCAACCTTCAGTGGTATTGCAAACTGATGTGAGTGCTCTCGGATGGGGGTTTACGGACAATGACACCAGCTGTGGTGGTAGATGGAGTGTCCAATAAGATTTAATTCTCCAAACATATGGTATTAATTATTTGGAGTTATTGGGGGCATTTTTTGGATTAAAAGCTTATTGTTCTGCAATGAAGGACTTGCATGTTCAATTACAAGTAGACAATACCACAGCTGTACCATATATCAATCACATGGGTGGAGTAAGATCAGGACCATGTGATTATTTGGTCAACCTGATGTGACATTGGTGTGTATCTAGTAATATCTGGCTTTTAGCTATCTATCTCCCAGGGAAAGACAATGTTGTGGCAGACAACAGATCACGAAAGGTCAAAGACAATACAGAATGGATGTTAAATCCACAAATTTTCAAAAAGATTGTCAGTCGGTATGGGTTATCAGACATTGATCTGTTTGCATCCAGATTAAATCACCAGTTGCCTAAATATGTCTCATGGGAGCCTGACCCAGGATCAGTAGCGTTGGATGCATTCTCGCTACATTGGGGAGATATGTTCTTCTATGCTTTTCCCCCATTCTGCCTGATTAGGCAATGTCTCACCAAAATAGAGCAAGACTCCGCCACAGGCGTTTTGGTGGTTCCAAACTGGCCTACACAGCCATGATTCCCATTGATGCTTAGGATGATAATTGAACCATTTATGACGATTCCCAGATCTAGTGATTTGTTGGTACAACCAGTGACAGAAGAAGTTCATCCTTTGCATGATCATATTAATTTGTTAATCTGCAGGTTCTGACCAGACCATTACAAGGACTTGGACTGTCGGATAGGACCATGGATGTCATAACTGCAGCTTGGAGAGATAGCACTAAGAAACAATATATGTCTCATATAAAGAAATGGGAAGCTTTTTTTATTCAGTCAGATATATCTTATCATACTGCAAACATATCAGATGTATTGGAGTTCCTTTCTATGTTGCATTTTGATCAGCACCTCAGTTATAGTGCCATTAATAGTGCTTTGTCTTCCTATTTACGACAATTTTCAGAACATCAATCTATCGGGTCTCATCCATTAATATCCCGATTTATGAGAGGGATTTTTAATAAAAATCCTCCCAAACCCAGATATACAGAAATTTGGGATGTCAGTATAGTTCTCACATTGCTTCGGCAATGGGCTCCAATTACGTCACTGTCTTTTCAGAAGTTAACATTTAAAGTGGTAATGCTCATAGCATTAGTGTCAGCACAAAGAGTACAAACATTGCCAATGTTACGTTTGGATTGTATGCATTTGTCTGCAGATAACATTACTTTTTATGTTTATGATCTAATCAAACAAAGCAGACCGGGGAAGTCTGGTACCAAGGTAATCTTTAGAGCATACCCTGTCGACCAAACTTTGTGTGTGGTTAAGCATCTGACTCGATATATTGAAGTAACCAAGAGTCTCCGGGGTTGTGAGACAGCAATGTTTATTACCCATAAAAAAACATATAAAAAAGGGTCAGTACAAACTATTTCTAGATGGTTAAAACAGGTTTTGGATTTAGCTGGAGTACACACTGATGTGTTTAAATCTCACTCCATTAGGGCGGCATCTACATGCGCGGCGAAGGCACAGGACGTGCCGCTCGACCAAATTTTAGAGGCCGCAGGATGGTGTAAAGAAGAAACTTTTTCCAAGTTTTACAATAAACCTGTTCTCACGGTGCCAGGGTTTGGACACGCAGTGTTGGGTTCCGTTTGATTGTTTGCTTTCTTTTATGTAATGGTTTCATATCTTTTGTTGTAATCTTCCCCTGGGATAGAGGGGTTATTACTTTTCTTTTTTATTATTATTAAAATACTTATTGCATAATTCAAGCAATGTTCAATATTATTATTTACTCACTACTGTGTCAACTGAAGCAGTGTGTCGTATGGAATGAATCTACGGCATTAAAATCACAGAGCTTCAAAATCTTCACATAGTCACTCCCGTGACTCCGAAGTAAAATAGTAAGATTAAACGAGAACTTACCTGTTCAAAGTTTGATCTTTATTTTATGAGGAGTTACGATGAGGGATTACGTGCCCTCCGCTCCCGACCATCATAATTTAAACGATCATCTGGTAGTTCTAGTCTTGTGTGAGCCTTACTATCTTACTTCGGCTATTGGTTCTGTGTTTTTCACGCCGCTGCTTTGAAGTATGCCGAGTATGCGCCTGGCGGGGCTTCTTCACGTCATCCCTCATCGTAACTCCTCATAAAATAAAGATCAAACTTCGAACAGGTAAGTTCTCGTTTAATCTTACTATTTTATATTTGAAGAAAATCACCCTCACCTACAAGCATAAATTAGCGATGGAAAATATATTAGTAATTGGCAACCAACATCATTGTTGAGTGTGGTTTACAAGATTCAGTGCAAAGGTTACAACCCATCAAATCAAACCTCTTCTGGAGCAAGGTGATCCATTCAGAACAAGTAGGAAAACCTTTGACAGACTTACATTGCTCAAGAATAGCGTCTTCAACATGCATGGCAGGTGGAGACAGGGGCAAGATCAGTTTGGATCAGAAGGCTTTTGACAGAATATCGTACATGCTTGTGACGAATGTGCTCTCCAAAACAAGCTCGGTGGAGCGGAAATCAGGAACTGAATACAGCTGCTCTTAACTAGCATCAGTACCATAATCCTAATTAATGGGTGGAAAACAATGCTTCTCATTAAATCTGGAGCCTCCTGTCTTGTGTATGCTGTATCAAACTTTTGTTCAACCTTTCAAGGAGGAAACAGGTATACAGGGGGAACAATGGCAGGCAGCGGGGGCATTCATATCACAGCCTGTCTGCACATAAACAACCAGCCTGGACCCAAGGTCGACCCACAGATTAATTGGTATTTGCAACCAGTTTGAGCCGCCATTGGGCGCCAGAGTTGAAATCACACTCTTTGACAAATAGCCAGACCAATTATCTGTTCATTTCACCATCAATTCTATCTCAGAGTGGTGGCGCAATCGAGTGTGGCTGCCTCGCCAGCAGCCGTCTGTCCTTTCATCCTCTTTGCTATTTTTAGTCTGTCTAAAGGGCCTGTCCCACTTGGGCGACTTCTTTTGCGAGTGTAGGCGACTGTCATAGTCTTGTTGAAACGCCGAAAAAGTGAATGTATCAAACGCATCCTACGACTATGTAGAAGACATCCTACGACTATGTAGGACAAGCTACGACTTAATCGCCGTTGCGCTTGTGACAATTGGCGATCCAATAGTGGGGACTGAAAACGACCACCTACGACTTACAGCTGACTACACCCATGATCACAGAAAGCAAGCTACGACAAACCACGACTCTATATTCGTAAGGACACCTAAAACAATGACGTTAGATTTTTCAAACATCTTCTTTTAAATTCAGTGTATTGCTTGTTTAGTGTTAGATTTATCGAAATGTGTAAAAATGTTCTTTTAAATTCAGTGTACTGCTTGTTTTAGTGTTAGATTTATCGAGATGTATAAAAATAAAATCTTTTTAAATGCAGTGCATTTGAAGCGTTTGTGTCTGTTTTCTTCAGCAAAATAATGTGAAAAGTCAAACTTTAAATACAGTGCATTCCTTCCTCACGTTTGTGTGTGTTTCAATGATCTAAATATATAAGAAATGAAATATGAGATATAAGTGATGACATTCGGGACTACTATGAAAAAGAATGATATTCATACATCAATTTGAGATTTAAAAAGTCTGGGATTTCCTTTATTGGCAATGAAACATACAGAAGTCTTATACACAAACAAATGTTGATAACAGCCTGGTGGGTGGTGTTGAGGATTGTGCCCTGCGCAGCACTAGATTCCATCGCGGAGCTGGCGATGCCTTAACCGGGATCGCCGTGTTGGAGCTCCAGAGTGCTGGGACTGCCGACTTTAACACCATGGAGCTGTGGTCTGCAGAGCTTCCAGCCACGGGCAGCGGTGACTTTAACATCGTGGAGCCTGGGATCCTTGCAGGGGTCGCCAGCGTTCAATCCCCGCCCAGCTCGGCCTGTGGCCTTTGAGCGCCGCGGTATCCGGTAGGAAGCAGCCGATTCCGAAACTCCAAGCCGCTGAGAGTGTTCTTCCGTTCGAGGGCCTGCACGCACGCTCCCACAGCTTTCTTTGCCTTCATTTTTTCAACCTGCTCTCATGTGTCTCAGTCTCTGCTATAACTACAAAGTGTTTCACTTTACGAATTTGGTTTCTTATTAAGTTTGCCTAGCAAGCATTAATTTTATGATTGGTATTAACTTAGTTGTAGGCTACAAGAAAGTTGTGTGTGAGAGAGAAAAAACTATACTATTTTGGCTAAGATTGGGGGGGGGGGGGGGGGGGGGGGGAGTGGGGCATCCGGTCTGGAGGGGGGTGGCTGGAACGGTCTGGGCGGGGGGTGGGGGGGGTGTCTGGAATGGGGGGGAGGGTGTTTGGAATGGGGGGGGGGGGTGTCTGTTCGCCAAACTCAGGTGACACCTCACTGGCAGTCGGTGTCCGGAGGGCACTGCGCTCCACCCTGAGGGTCGGGAGGGGCCGCCATCAGCGCAGTGAGGAGGCAACCGCCGATGGCGATGATGAACCAGACGCGTCCGTTACTGCGCCGGTGGGGGGGCGCCCATACGCCAGCTCGATTCATACGGTGGCGGCGCGGCCTCGCGCTCCCCCTCCCGACGCGCGCACTGGTCCCTGCCACGTGCAGGCGCAGTGGTTGCCGTTGCGGGAGCGCGCCCCAGAGGCCGCTCGAGGTGCCGTGGCCCTCACCAAGTGAACGGTTTAATTAATTGTCAAATGTTCATTGTCACCTCTGGCAAGCCGCCTGTCCCACTGAGCTACTCCAGCATTTTTACTTCTATCTTCGGTGTACAGTATACAGATACACAAGAAATGGTCGTGAATATACTTTTTTCCCCCCAAATCATCCCGCGGGCCGGATTGGACCTCCTTCGCGGCCGGATGCAGCCCATGGGCCGGTAGTTTGACACCCCTAGCCTAGATGTAGTGCATCCAATGGGTGCTGTTGTAACAGTCTCCAGAGAACAGGGGAATAATGTATCCAATGTTGCTTTGGTTACTTTTGTGTTTGGTGGTAGAAATGAGATACATAAACACCGAGCATCACCACATGCCGATGTTCTAGCTGTCTCCGGTATTGCGAAGAATGGACCTAGCCTTATTCTATGCAGCTGTAACGCTATATTCTGCATTGTTTTGCACTACCAATTGTAGCCATGCATGGTATGACTTGACTGGATAACACACAAAACAAACAGGTGTTCACTGTATCACGATACACGCACCTGTAATAGACCAGTACCAATCAGGTAGTAACTAGCATGGAAGACATGATGGACTCTGTTGGATGGTCCTTGTTGAGATTTATCCTGAACTGATACAGAGTACTCTAGACCAGATCCCAAGGCTGCATACTTAGACAAACATCTCCCGATGAAAGATGCCTTTGGTCTGCTTGAAACTAGTTTGACCCCCTGGTGAAATGAGATGTTTGCAAGTGAATGCTGCTGACTGGCACCTTTCAGAGTGCAGTTCTACTTGCTGAGGGACGCACTGAAATCTGGTGCAATCACCACAAAAGCTTTGTAGACAAAGAGTGGCTGACTCCCGTACAACACCATCTCAAAACACATTTAACAGGAAATCTGAGGCATTGTGTGACCAAACCAATGTTTTATATTAATAATGAATATATTGATTTGATGATTCAATAAATGTAAAAGTATGCTGCTGGTACCGAATGTGCTGATTGCATTGAATTTTAGGTATATATTTATGACCAGAGTATCTTTTTTAAATTAAAATTGCTCAGGTTAACTTAGTGTCAAGTGTACCATGGTACAGTGAAAAGCGTTTTTGTTGCATGCCATCCAGTCACTGGAAAGACTATACATGATTGTGATCAAGCCGCCCACAGAGGGCAGATACAGGTTAAGAGAATAACACTCACAGTGCCCTCCATAACGTTTGGGACAAAGACCCGTCATTTATTTATTTGCCTCTGTACTCCACAATTTGAGATTTGTAATAGAACAAATCACATGTGGTTAAAGTGCACATTGTCAGATTTTAATAAAGGCCATATTTTGTACATTTTGGTTTCACCATGTAGAAATTACAGCTGTGTTTATACATAGTCCGCCCATTTCAGGGCACCATAATGTTTGGGACTATGGCTTCATAGGTATTTGTAATTGCTCAGGTGTGCTTAATGCAGGTATATGAGAGCTCTCAGCACCTAGTCTTTCCTCCAGTCTTTCCTCCAGTCTTTCGTTGGAAACTTTTATTGCTGTTTATCAACATGATGACCAAAGTTGTGCCAATGAAAATCAAAGAAGCCAATATGAAACTGAGAAACAAGAATAAAACTGTTAGAGACATCAGCCAAACCTTAGGCTTACCAAAATCAACTGTTTGGAACATCATTAAGAAGAAAGAGAGCACTGGTGAGCTTACTAATCGCAAAAGGAATGGCAGGCCAAGGAAGACCTCCACAGCTGATGACAGAAGAATTCTCTCTATAATAAAGAAATATCCACAAACACCTATCCGACAGATCAAACACTCTTCAGGAGTCAGGTGTGGATTTGTCAATGACCACTGTCCGCAGAAGACTTCATGAACAGAAATACAGAGGCTACACAAGATGCAAACCACTGGTTAGCCCCCAAAATAGGATGGCCAGGTTACAGTTTGCCAAGAACTACTTAAAAGAGCAACAACAGTTCTGGAAAAAGGTCTTGTGGACAGGGGATGCACATGAAATTTCGTTGTACAGTTGATGTGCAATGACAAATAAACGTATTTGATTTGATTTGACTAATTTATATCAGAGTGATGGCAAGAGCAAAGTATGGAGGAGAGAAGGAACTGCCCAAGGTCCAAAGCATACCACCTCATCTGTGAAACACGGTGGTGGGGGTGTTATGGCCTGGGCATGTATGGCTGCTGATGGTAGTAGCATAATGAATTCTGAAGTGTATAGACACATCCTATCTGCTCAAGTTCAAACAAATGCCTCAAAACTCATTGGCCAGCAGTTCATTCCATAGCAAGACAATGATCCCAAACATACTGCCTAAACAACAAAGGAGTTTTTCAAAGCAAAAAATGGTCAATTCTTGAGTGGCAAAGTCTATCACCCGATCTGAACCCAATGGCGCATGCCTTTTATATGCTGAAGAGAAAACTGAAGGGGACTAGCCCCCAAAACAAGCATAACCTAGCGATGGCTGCAATACAGGCCTGGCAGAGCATCACCAGAGAAGACACCCAGCAACTGGAGATATCCATGAATCCCAGACTTCAAGCAGTCATTGCATGCAAAGGATATGCAACAAAATACTAAACAAGACTACTTTCTTTTACATTACATTGCTGTGTCCCAAACAAACATTATGGTGCCCTGAAATGGGGGAGACTATGTTTAAATACTACTATAAATTCTACATGGTGAAACGAAAATGTATAAAAATGGCCTTTATTAAAATCTGACAATGTGTACTTTAACCACATGTGATTTTTTTTTTTCTATTACAAATCTCAAATTGTGGAGTACAGAGGCAAATAAATCAATGATGGGTCTGTCCCAAACATTATGGAGGGCACTGATGATGAGCTGCAGAAATGGGTGGAGAAATGGTAGATGAAGTTTAATCCGAGCAAATGTGAGGCGTTGCTCTAAGGGAGGCCAAATGCACGTGGAAAGTGTACAATTAACAGAAAGATCCTTAAGAGGGATCTTGTGGTCGAAGTAACCCTCTGAAAGTAGGCAGAATGCAGATACAAGCACGCTCTCTCTCTCTCATTCTTCTCTAATAACTTCCAATAATTCGTCAGTGCCCGAGTGGATATATCAATCTTAATGCTCTTCATGGGTCCCAACACCTCTTTCTTGATCTCAATTTACCCTTGCATGTATTCTCAGCACCAAACACACTGTCCTCCAGTCTCCTTCTCCATTGAAAATGCAGGTGCAAAGTAGTAATTTAGTACCTTGCCTACATCCGTAATCCCAAGAACAAATTACCTCCATTATCCTCGAGTGGTCTTGTAGGTATAAAGAGTCTTGGAATTGTATTTAATATGACTTGTTAAAGATATTTAATTACCCCTTTTGGTCCTTCTAGCCGTCTGCTCAATTACCCCTTTTGATCCTTCTAGCCGTCTGCTCGAATTCTTTCCTACTTGATTTAAATTCCTCAAAAGGCCCAGTCTGATCTTATCTTCTTAAACCTTACGCGTGGTTCATTTTACTTTTTGTTCTCATTTGCTTGCCATACTTATCCCTCCTCCTTACTTGAAAATGCCAGTCTTGAACATTGATCAACTTACCTTTAAATGGCTCCGACACATCAGATGTGAATTTACCAACCACAACTACTCCCAATTTCCTCTCCTCAACTCCCAATAATGTTGTAATTTGCCTTGCTCCAATGAAGTACCTTCCGCCAAGGTTCAGACATCCCTATTCAAAACAATCTTAAAACTTGTGGAGTGATATTCACTACCTCCCAAAATACGCTTCTGTTGAAACACCAGTTACATGTCCAGGCTCATTTCCCAAAACCAGGTCCAATATGGTCCCTCCTCGAGTTGGACTGTCTAGATACTGTTTTAGGAAATCCTCGTGAATACTAACAAATACTGTCCCATACAAGCCTTTTACACTGAGTAAGTCCTCGATTTGTGGAAAGTTAAAGTTGTCTACTACGACAACAATATTCCATGTCTTACTGTAATAGTTTCTCTCTAAACAACAGCAGACAGAGGATGATAACTTGACCAGGTTATTTTTTTAAAGAGAGAGCAGGTTTGAGAGCATAGAGAGAAAGCAAGGTGCTTATTCGACCCAGAGAATGGTCACAATCTCATTCCACTATGGGAATAGGTTTTCAGATGTCTGACATCAAAAGAAACTTGAGCTTTCTGTCTTAATTTTTGCAACATAGTACATTGAATAAGAAACAGATGAATGCTCCACAAGTTTACACATAATAGCTCTCTAATATTCAATGATTTATCCTTGTTCTGAGCAAGATTGTGGGAAGGCAGCCACTATTTAAGTTCTTGACCCCAAGAGAAGCAAGAATTTACTTGAAGGACTGTAATCGTTACAGGTTCTCCCCAAGGTCCAGCACGGTTCCATTCCTGAGAACTGTTCATAACTGAATAGTCTGCAATTCAGAAACGTGGTTGCAAACAGTTTTTCCCAACTAGAAGATGCCTTTAGCACTCAGCAAATCCATCTCACTGGTCTCCCCAACTCTCATCACATGTACAAGCTGTACACAAGCTGGGCATTCGTAAGCTGGGGAAGACCTATATTGAGAAATAGTAAACATGGTTCAGCTTTTACCTATATGGGACTACGTTAGGGGATGTTCCGATATGGAATTAGATAATCAATTCTAAAAATCATTGTTCTGTTCATCCTTAAATGTTAACTAATAGATGCAACAAATAAAGTGTTGCAAGTTAACATTGTATTAAACTGTAATTAGTTCAATCTTTTAACAGAGCAAAAACAAGGAACTGCTAATTCTGGAATCTTGAGCAAAACAAAGTGCGGCAGTAACTCAGCAGGGCAGTCGACATTGTTTCAAATTTTGATCATTCTGCACACATGGAGAAAATAAATTACCAGCATTATTTTAAAAACCACCATGCAACAGATATACAAGCTCAGCTATCATGTCTGTCTTTGAGATATTCATAACAAAAATCTAATTCAAGAACATCAGCTTGACTACAATCATTTGTACAAGGCACAATCACTTCCAAAATCCAATATTTCACAGCAATTTGTTACAGCCTATCCAAAGGATTCACTTGTATACAATAGATACAGGAGTAGGCCATTCGACCTTTCGATTCAGCACCCCCATTCAATGTGATCATGGCTGATCATCCCCAATCAGTACCCCGTTCCAGCCTTCTCCCCATATCCCCCAACTCCACAATTTCTAAGAGCCCTATCTAGCTCTCTCTTGAAAGCATCCAGGAACCTGCCTCCACCGCCATCTGAGGCAAAGAATTCCACAAACTCACCACTCTCTGTGAGAAAAAGTATTTCCTCGTCTCCGTTCTAAATGGCTTACTCCTTCCTTATTCTTAAACTGTGGCCCCTGGTTCTGGACTCCCCCAACATCGGGAACATGTTTCCTGCCTCTAGCGTGTCCAAACCCTTAACAATATTATTTGTTTCAATGAAATCCCCTCTCAACCTTCTAAACTCCAGAGTGTACAAGCCCAGCTGTTCCATTCTCTCAGCATAAGACAGTCCCGCCATCTCGGGAATTAACCTTGTAAGAACATACAAAAAATAGGAGTGGGACTGCTCCACCTTTCAATACAATCATATGATTTGATCATGACATACATCAACTTAACCATGCATTTATGTCAGGTGACATCTATTAAAAATTATAATAAGCATCTCAGTATAATGATCAGGCATTCATGGCTTAATTGGTCCAGCCTCAAAGAATACCTACTTTACAACTTATTCATACCACAAACCCTTGCATATGTCTATGCACAAATAATCATATACAAAATTGCAATGAACAAAGAACATGTTGGAAAATTTCAGCAGATCAGACAGCATTTGTGAAACGAGAAGCAGTTTCCATTCAGCTCCAGGACCCCTAATCAGGCTTCTGAGGTAGGATCATTAACCTGAAACATTCACTCTGTTTATCTTGTGTATTTGTAGTTAACTTCTGGAGGCGATGGGGACACACACACACTACGAGACGTAATGTAAGCGGCAGAAAATTAAAGGACTCGTTTTCTGCAACCAAGTCATACACATAAATCACTGGAGTTGCTGAATGAGATAAGTCTGAATGACTGAGGCATGTCATAGACAAGTACAGACATAATGTTATTCGCATTTGAACAAGGAGCCCCTTCTTTCGCATTGGCGAGGGTGTAACTCCACACTTTTTAAATTCACCCTTGATTCTTTAAATGTAATTATTGCACTAGGCCAGAACATAACTTTGAACTTTTACTCTCTAACTTACCATATTGACGAGAAACGAAGTCTTCAGTTTAGGTTACGCCTCACTGCGCTGTGCACCGGCCCGACTTGTTTCTCCTCTCAACAGCATTCAAGCAAAGCCCAAGCCCCGGAGCAGACCCTCGCAGGCTGCGGTCACTCAGTCAGTCAGCCTGGCTGCAGCGTCTCCAGCAAGCGTTCACTCCTGCAGCCTCTACTCGCCGGGGAAAGCTTGCAACGTCACCACATGCCAACACACCAAGTATCTGTGAAAATCCCCGTGCAGAAGCGTCGGCGGAACTGCACAAAGCAGCCTGGAGGAAGAGGTTTACTGCATTGGAATAAATGCAAATCAATAAATACAAAGGCCCTTCCCGACCACAACCCCGCTTCCCCTTTTGACAGCGATTTTATTTGTAACGCGTGATAATTACGTACATGAATAATAATTGCAGTACGTCTTCGGCGGACGCTTGCGCGGAGCTGTGTGCTTGAGGTCTATACTTCTCTTGGCATAGCTTAAGAAGGGCTGCGCGAGCGCTGCCAGCGATATTCAAGGCAACAGCTTTAGACTAGCAGTGAGGAAGAATGGCGTGTTTAAAAAAAATGATGCATCTGTTCAAAGCAACTGCAAAATAAAAATAGATTGAGCAAAGTCAATCAGCAAATCCACTCACATACACTCAATTTCAATTGGTTCATCTTAATGTCTTAGATTCATGCCTTAGATTTTATTACTTGTCATTCGAACCCCAGAGAGGCTCAAACGAAACTCCGTTTCTATGAAAATCACCTTAAACCATGAAAATCACAATCTATGTTAATAAACAGAAAGCCAATCTTCTGGTGGCTGCTTTGAAGATTACGCTTCTTTTGAATGTGTTCTTTTTATTTTTTTTTCATGTTTTCAATTGCCCATTCAGCCCATTTAGTCTATGCAGGCTCAGAGCATTTCCATCCGTCTCATTCCCTCTGGATCCACTTCGCTTATTGCCATGGAGATACGAGGAACTGCAGATGCTGGTTTACAAAAAAAGACACAAAGTGCTGGAGTAAGTCAGTGGGTCAAGCAGCATCTCTGGAGAACATAGGTAGAGGATGTTTCGGGATGGCTCTGAAGAAAAGTGCTGACCCAAACATCAATTACCAATGTTCTCAATATACTCAGCTTCAGCACCAAACAAATTCACATCCTCAATGAGTTCAACCTGAACTTTCACTAATGAATTCTCTCTGAATTTATAGCTCTAATTGCCTTCCTTATCATGCCCCTCCATATAAACTTCCCTCTTCCTATTCTCAGCTACACTTTCCAACTCGCCATTCAGTGTGGCCTTATATTTCCTGTCTAGCTTTTGGAATAGTTCCTATTTTCGCATGGATTATCCCAAAAGGATCGACTATTATCCCAGACATATCCTTAACAGTTGAGCGGGTCTCCTGGGAGTTGCTGTGTATGCTGGCATGAAACATTTTCACTATCAGTCATTGAGTTTTACAGCGCTGAAACAGGCCTTTCAGATCAACTTCCCCACACCGGCCAACATCTTGAATCAAATTGGCAGGGGCGCTGAAGAAGAGGATTTTTTGGAAAGTATGAGGGATAGTTATCTAAATCAACATGTGGAGGAACCAACGAGAGAGCAGGCTATTTTAGACTGGGTATTGAGTAATGAGGAAGGGTTAGTTAGCAGTCTTATTGTGCGTGCCCCCTTGGGCAAGAGTGACCATAATATGGTCGAGTTCTTCATTAGGATGGAGAGTGACATTGTTAATTCAGAAACAATGGTTCTGAACTTGAGGAAAGGTAACTTTGAGGGTATGAGACGTGAATTGGCCAAGATTGACTGGCAATCAATTCTAAAAGGGTTGACGGTGGATACGCAATGGAAGACATTTAAAGACTGCATGGATGAACTACAAAAATTGTTCATCCCAATTTGGCAAAAGAATAGATCAGGGAAGGTAGTGCATCCGTGGATAACAAGGGAAATCAGGGATAGTATCAAAGCAAAGGATGATGCGTACAAAGTAGCCAGAAAAAGCAGCATACCAGAGGACTGGGAGAAATTCAGAGACCAGCAGAGAAGGACAAAGGGCTTGATTAGGAAGGGAAAAATAGATTATGAAAGAAAACTGGCAGGGAACATAAAAACTGACTGCAAAGGTTTTTATAGATATGTGAAGAGAAATAGATTAGTTAAAACAAATGTAGGTCCCTTGCAGTCAGAAACAGGTGAGTTGATCATGGGGAACAAGGATATGGCAGACCAATTGAATAACTACTTTGGTTCCGCCTTCACTAAGGAAGACATAAATAATCTGCCGGAAATAGCAGGTGATCGCGGGTCAAAGGAGTACTTGAGTGAAATCCAGGTTAGTCGGGAAGTGGTGTTGGGTAAATTGAATGGATTAAAGGCCGATAAATCCCCAGGGCCAGATAGGCTGCATCCCAGAGTACTTAAGGAAGTAGCTCCGGAAATAGTGGATGCATTAGTGATAATCTTTCAAAACTCTTTAGATTCTGGAGTAGTTCCTGAGGATTGGCGGGTAGCAAATGTAACCCCTCTTTTTAAGAAGGGGGGGAGAGAGAAAACGGGGAATTATAGACCAGTTAGTCTAACATCGGTAGTGGGGAAACTGCTAGAGTCAGTTATTAAAGATGGGATAGCAGCACATTTGGAAAGTGGTGAAATCATTGGACAAAGTCAGCATGGATTTACGAAAGGTAAATCATGTCTGACGAATCTTGTGGAATTTTTCGAGGATGTAACTAGTAGCGTGGATGGGGGAGAACCAGTAGATGTGGTGTATCTGGACTTCCAGAAGGCTTTCGACAAGGTCCCACATAAGAGATTAGTATATAAACTTAAAGCATACGGCATTGGGGGTTCAGTATTGATGTGGATAGAGAACTGGCTGGCAAACAGGAAGCAAAGAGTAGAAGTAAACGGGTCGTTTTCACAATGGCAGGCAGTGACTAGTGGGGTACCGCAAGGCTCAGTGCTGGGACCCCAGCTATTTACAATATACATAAATGATCTGGATGAGGGAATTGAAGGCAATATCTCCAAGTTTGCGGATGACACTAAGCTGGGGGGCAGTGTTAGCTGTGAGGAGGATGCTAGGAGACTGCAAGGTGACTTGGTTTGGCTGGGTGAGTGGGCAAATGTTTGGCAGATGCAGTATAATGTGGATAAATGTGAGGTTATCCACTTTGGTGGCAAAAATAGGAAAACAGACTATTATCTAAATGGAGGCCGATTAGGAAAAGGGGAGATGCAGCGCGACCTGGGTGTCATGGTACACCAGTCATTGAAAGTAGGCATGCAGGTACAGCAGGCAGTGAAGAAAGCGAATGGTATGTTAGCTTTCATAGCAAAAGGATTTGAGTATAGGAGCAGGGAGGTTCTACTTCAGTTGTATAGGGTCTTGGTGAGGCCACACCTGGAGTATTGCGTACAGTTCTGGTCTCCAAATCTGAGGAAGGACATTATTGCCATAGAGGGAATGCAGCGAAGGTTCACCAGACTGATTCCTGGGATGTCAGGACTGTCTTATGAACAAAGACTGCATAGACTCGGTTTATACTCTCTAGAATTTAGGAGATTGAGAGGGGATCTTATAGAAACTTACAAGATTCTTAAGGGGTTGGATAGGCTAGATGCAGGAAGATTGTTCCCGATGTTGGGGAGGTCCAGGACAAGGGGTCACAGCTTAAGGATAAGGGGGAAATCCTTTAGGACCGAGATGAGAAGGAATTTTTTCACACAGAGAGTGGTGAGTCTCTGTAACTCTCTGCCACAGAGGGTAGTTGAGGCCAGTTCATTGGCTATATTTAAGAGGGAGTTAGATGTGGCCCTTGTGGCTAAGGGGATCAGAGGGTATGGAGAGAAGGCAGGTACGGGATACTGAGTTGGATGATCAGCCATGATCATATTGAATGGCGGTGCAGGCTCGAAGGGCCGAATGGCCTACTCCTGCACCTAATTTCAATGTTTCTATGTTTCTATGTTTCTATCTCCCATCTACACTTGTCGAACCTGCCTGCATTTGGCCCATATCCCTCTAAACCTGTCTCAATCACCTCCTCTGGCAGCTCATTCCATGCACCCACCACCTTTTCTGTGAAAACGTACCCCCTTAGGTTCCTATTAAATCTTCACCCCATCCCCCCCCCCCCCCCCCCCCCTCTTCTGTCCTCTGGTTCTCGATGCCCCTACTCTGAGCAAGAAAGTCTCTACGTCAACCTGATCTATTTCTCTCATGATTTCGTACACCTCTATAAGATCATGCCTCATCCTCCTGCGCTACAAATAATAGTTTTAGCCTGCACAACCTCTCTCTATAGCTCAGACCCTCGAGTCCTAGCAACATCCTCGTACTTCTTCTCTGTACCCTTTCTAGCTTGACAAGATCTTTTCTATAACATTGTGCCCAAAACTGAACACAATATTTTAAATGTGGTCTCACCAACATCTTATACAACTGCAACATGATCTCCCAACTCCAGTCTGAAGAAGGGTCTCGACCCGAAACGTCGCCTATCTCCTTCACTCCTTAGATGCTGCTGCACCCGCTGAGTTTCTCCAGCTTTTTGTGTAACCCTCGATTCTCCAGCATCTGCAGTTCCTTCTTTAACACTCCTATACTCAATGTCCTGACTGATGAAGGCTAACATGCCAAAAGCCTTTTTGACCAACCTATCTACCTGAGATGCCACTTTCAACTAACTATTCTTGGCACACATGTGTGTTTGGGAACCTCAATTTCATTGTGGCTGTATCAGAGCCAGATATGCACATTGAATGCAGTGGAGTTTGCAGAGGCTATTGACAGTCAACTTGCAGCATGTTCAGAGTCTGCAGAGGAAATTGGACAAACAATCGGAGTGGGGGGGGGGGGGGGCAGGATTGAGGGTTCAGTGAGGACAGATGGTCATGGATATGGGAAATGAGCAGAAGATTAGAGGGTGGATGGGGCTGTGGACAGCAAATGAATCTTCAGACAGTTCAGAGAAAAAGGAGCAGAGACTGGAAATGGAGAGGATAAGATATCATGGAGGGAAGCACATAAAGAGAGGAAAAGTGATCAAAGTTACATGGGGGGTGGGGGTCAGGGGATTGCGGCAGGGAGAGAGGATTGGAAGGGAAACATTGAGGACGCAAGAGACTCGAGAGTAAAAGAACAGGCGATCAGACTGGAGAGAGAACATAGTAAATTGGGGATAGACACAAAATGCTGGAGTAACTCAGCGAGACAGGCAGAATGTCTGGAGAGAAAGAACGGGTCAAGACCCTTCAGAATGAAGAAGGGTCTTGACCCGAAAGTCATCCATTCCTTCTCTCCAGAGATGCTGCCTGTCCCGCTGAGTTACTCCAGCATGTTGTGTCTATCTTCGGTTTAAACCGGCATCTGTAGTTCCTTGCTACACATAGTAAATTGGGGATTACACAAAAAGCTGGAGAAACTCAGCGGGTGCAGCAGCATCTAAGGAGCGAAGGAGATAGGCGACGTTTCGGGTCGAGACCCTTCTTCAGACTGGTCAGGGATCAGGGAAACGAGAGATATAAACAGTGATGTGGAGAGATAAGGAACAATGAGTGAAAGATATGCAAAAAAGTATTGGTGACAAAGGAAGCAGGCCATTGTAAGCTGTTTGTGGTGTGAAAATGAGAAGCTAGTGCGACTGGGGAGGGGGGGGGGGGGAGATGGAGAAGGAATGTCAGGGCCAGAGGGCTGAGGGAGAGGTGGGGGGGAGGCAGTCTGGGTTAACAGAATTGAGAAAATTCAATGTTTAAGCCCAGAGGATGCAGACTCCCCAAGCGGAATATGAGGTGCTGTTCCTCCAACTTGCGGTGTTGATCACTCTGGCCGTGGAGGAGGCCCAGGACCGAGAGGTCGGATACGCAGTGGGAGGGGGAGTTGAAGTGCTGAGCCACCGGGAGGTCGGGTTGGTTATTGCGGACCGAGCGGAGGTGTTCGGCGAAACGATCGCCCAGCCTCCGCTTGGTCTCACCGATGTAGATCAGCTGGCATCTGGAGCAACGGATGCAGTAGATGAGGTTGGAGGAGGTGCAGGTGAACCTCTGTCGGACTTGGAATGACTGCTTGGGTCCCTGAAAGGAGTGGATGGGGGAGGTGAAGGGACAAGTGTAGCATCTCTTGCGGTTGCAAGGGAAAGTGCCCGGGGAAGGAGTGGAGCGGGAGGGAAGGGAAGAATTGACGAGGGAGTTGCGGAGGGAGCGGTCTTTGCGGAAGGCAGACAGGGGGGGAGATGGGAAGATGTGGCGAGTGGAGGGGTCACGTTGGAGTAAATTGGGGATATAGTTTGAAGTGCAATGAAAGCATGTGATGAAGAAATGATAAAGGGGACAGGGGATTGGAGGAGGGTGACACCAAAGGATCATCTGAGAGAGAGGAGAGGCGATGGGGAGGGGAGAAGCCATATTTTCAAAGTAGACGAATAGAAGGTGGGAGACAACCCAGGATTATGTGGTGATATTGGATGCAGAAGATACGATCCTTTATCCAATATGTCTGGCCAATTCCTCAAACCATACATCCAGCATTCACCTAGTATGTGCACCCTGAAAGTTGTGTTAGGAAGTCTGAATGGTGCAGTTGGATTATTTGTTATGCTTGATGCACTGCCTTGTCATTATTTTTGCTGTGAAGTTGTTAAACAGAATCTGCTGACAGTGGTTTTGCAGTGTGATATTTGTTTTCCACCTTTACTGCTTTGCTCTCTTTCCATAATACTTGCCCTGGATTTGTTTTTGAAATTATCGCAACCTTAATTGCTCTCTCCAACTAGATTTCCCTTTCTATTCCTAATATCGCTTTCCCTAGATAAATAATCTTTAATTTTAAATAGGATTATATTTTCAAAATCTGACTTTTGTCACATGAAACTTTCTGGAGCTATTGATTTGACTTCCTGAGGTTACACTGCCAATCAAGGCATGATGGCTAATGTAATCTATTGCCTTGACTCCATTTCCCTGGCCAACAATTTAAAACTCTACCGGATCTAGGCCTGCATCTACACTGTCAAATTCCTCAGAATCTTAAAGGTTTTAATAATATAATTTAGGATTCTTCTAAATTCTAGAATCAAATGGCCAATTCTGCTTATTTTTTCTTCATGACGATGGAGAACTGTTCAGGCAGACAGAAGAAAATGTCTGCCCTTTGTAGAGTTGCAGATGAAGGGACGTAATCTAAAAGCCTGAGCAAGATCCTTCAGGGGTGCTGAGGGTGGCAGAAATGTGTAATTCCCTTTGGCAAATGAAATTAGTTCTTTAAAAAAGACACCAAGTGCTGGAGTATCTTAATGGGTCAGTGGGGAGGAGGGGAAGAAAACTGGACTAGAGGAAAGGCAGGAAAAACCTGGCGAGTGATAGGTGAATACAGGTAAGGGGGGATTTGATAGGTAGATGATTGGACAAAGGGCAGAGGTGAAAAGACAAAAGGTGTGAGATACGGATAGAAGATACAAATTGTGAAACCACAGGAAGGAATATAGGTGGAAGGGGTGGCGAAAGAAGAGAAATGGGCACAAGTCTAGTTGGGGCACAGGGAAGAGAGAAGGATGGGAAAAGGAGGTGGGGAAAGGGGGATGGGATTTGCAGGTTAGTGACCTAAAATTGGAGAATTCAATGTTCATTCTGATAGGTTGCAAACTACCCAAGCAGAATATAGTGAACAAAAAAATACTTTTTTTTAACATCTGACATTTAAAATTATTGAAGTACACGTAAATGATTAAAAAATAAATATGATTAATGAAAAAGTGGTTGAAATGTTTAGAATGCTACAACTGGCTGCAAAAAGAGATAACATTTCAGGTTCTGACAAAGAATATTGGATCTGAAACATTAACTCTGTTTCTCTTTCACAGATGTTTTCCGATTTGAAGTCATCAGTTCGTAATGTTACCAATAATACTTAATCTCCAATTAAGTAATTGTTGCACAACAATTTTTATGGCTGCCAAAACAGATAAATAGAAATAACCACGGCCTAAATTAAAGTACTGAATTTAAAATTTTGAATGCAATTTTGTTTTTACTCATTGGAGATGACTGTGATGAATATACCAGTCATCTTCACTGACATCAGTAAAAGGAATAACATTTCAGAGGATAGACCTTATTATGTTATTTTTAGGAAAGAAAAATCATGAAGCACCAGAAAATGGTTCTGGAAATAGGTTTACCTTATAGTTCAAATGTTAAGATTTATTGTTAATCACTTTTATCAGTTTGTGAGCTTTTATTGTCTGCATTCAGTAAGTAACATGATTCAATTCCAGTAGTAAGTGTTCATTGTTCTTTAAGACACACCCTATGGGCATGAACCAAAAGCCTTGTGATTTCATGGCTCATTGACATCAGTGGGACCTAATGTAAAACTTTTACCTGTTTCATACACTCATATCAGGCAAACTGTAGCTTCAAATTATTATTTTCCCAGCCCACTGAAATGTAATTTTGTTTCTATCGATATGTGTTGCTGTAGATTCAATTTTTGTTCTGTAGTAGATCATCATACCCCCCAGAGAACTGGTTTAAAATCTCTTAAAATTACAATTTACCCCCACTCACCATTTTCCCATCTATGAAGCAATAAAGTAGACTTTCCTCTGGAAGGGAAACACAGAATTGTTTCAGTATTGAAAATATAAAACTCAATCCTATAAGGCTGTCAATTGAACAATTGTTAAAAAACAATATGATTGATTCCTTTGGAGTAAAATAGAAGGAACAAAAGCAGAAAAGTCAAGGCACAGATCACTGAAGGTCTTTTAGAGTCATAGAGTGATATAGTGTGGAAACAGGCCCTTCGGTCCAACTTGCTCACACCGGCCAATATGTCCCAGCTAAACTAGTCCCACCTGCCCGCATTTAGTCTATATCCCTCCAAATCTGTCCTATCCAGGTTTGTCCTATCCTATCTCTCCTACCTGTCAAGCCGTTTCTAAAATGTTGGGATAGTCCCTGCCGCAACTACCTCCTCTGGCAGCTTGTTCCATACACCCAACCTTTGTGTGAAAAAGTTACCACGCAGATTCCTATTAAATATTTTCCCCATCACCTCAAACCTACATATGTCCTCTGGTCCTCGATTCACCTACTCTGGGCAAGAGACTCTGTGCATCTGTGCATTTGAATACCAATCTAATCTTTAAGGGTTGAAGGATGCATTTACTTTTTAGATCAACTGAATTGTACAGAACGCACCTTTCCTCACCACTATCTCTCACCCCAACCAATAGCCTCAAGTGTTCAAAACTAATTATTCCATGAATCTCCATGGAACTGGATATTTTTTGTCACTGTAAGGTTTGTAGAATGATGGCAAAGGGAATTTTATTGATGAAACTGGAATTTCTGCTTCACTTGGGGCAAAGCTATTCAACAGTATGGAAATAGCTACAGGAATGTTATAGACATTGTTAATTTTTTTCTGCCCCACCCACTTGTGCCAGAGGGTAACGAGGCAGCAGTCCCAAGAATATAACATACATCCATTCAGAATGTAAGTATTGCCTTGATTTTTGTATTGAAATGAACCACAGCACATTTCATAAGGTGCTTTAAAACCTTTCCATTTAACTCAGCAACATTTCTTGGCAGTTTCCACAGCAACTAAATGTTTGGAAAATTATTTGTAATCACATGGACATTATCATAGACAATGACTGACTGAATACAAATTACTTCCCATGTGGCACCTATGCATGATGAAATTCATTAGTTCTTCTCCATAATATTCTACAGCAGAAAGATCAGAGCAGATTTAGGCATACCATTTTAGAGTCATTGTGTCAAAGAGCTAATCAGCGTGGCCGATTTTGGCTCAGCAAACTGCAGCAGTCCATTTAAACTTTAAAAAATACTCCTGTTTATTACTATTATAGAAACCTATGTAGAAGTTACATAAGTATTTCAGTCACCCTACATTTTGAGGATGTTAATTTTAGGAGCACTGCTTCTTTGGTTAAAATAATTTTCCCCATGAAAGCTTTAAATAATGAAAGGAAAATAATATTCCATTAGTATGTATTGTGTTATGTTTTGCAAATTAATCCCTTCAAGAATAACATTTTGTAAGTGCCAAATTATACCAAGTATAATTTTATTAGACAAAAGCCCTGGTGCATAAATGGTAACAAGTCCCTTCTTCCTCCTCTTTTTATCTTGACAGTATCTTCCAAAAATACCATGAAAGTTGACTTACAACGCATTTTCAATGTGGCGTTCTGAATTATTTCACATTGAATCATATGGTGCCCTTGTCACAGCACACTAATTTATTCTTTAACAATTACAGATTTGTCTTTTTAAACCATTTTGTTGAACAGAAACGGCCGCCAGAGTGTGTTATTACATAGAATGTATGTTGGCCTATACATGAATAAAGAAATGCGACAAACTTAACCATTAACCATTGGTGCTGCATGCATTAATTTGCAGTTAATTTGTGAAGCAGTTTACCTCTATACACTGAAAGGTAATGGACTAATAGTCACATTTATAATGCAGCAAACTATGATGTGATATTTTGCTCATATTTCATTGATAGTGAATGGGCATTGCAGCTTTCAGGTGAGGCACATTTCAATTATTGTTACTGGTGCATTTCCCTATGATTTATTATGTTTTATCATGTGATCACTATTGGTACTTACTTTGGCACTCCCTCTTTGTTTTTATTGATGGAATCATGGCCCTTGAATCCCAATTACAATGTATTTCACTGACTTGGATTCCGAAGCCCTGAACACCAGGACAACAAAAAACGGGACAAAAAAATCCGGCCTTTATCTGTGAAAATTGTAGTGACAATCCAATTTGTTCCAGTGACTGGCCATTCACTCGTTTGTTCTACAGATGCTCGCTGGGTTACAAACATCCAACTTATGGATGCCGCATACCTGGGAACAAACGTTTGTGAGATCTGCAGCATGGATGGGGGTGGATTGCTGCAGGGCTGTAAGCAACTTCTGATCTTCCGCTGGATGGGAACAGAGCATTTCCATGCGTCTTATCTTCCAGCAATAACAATTGGGGGAGGTGGACTGGCTGGATGCTGCTTTTTGCATGCCTGCTTGCTTTTCTTTTAGTTTAGTTTAGAGATACAGCAGGGAAACAGGCCTTTCGGTCCACCGAGTCTGCACCGACCAGCAATCCCCACATACTAACACTGTCCTACACACTCTAGGGCGGACAATTTACAACTATACCCAGCCAATTAGCCTGCAAACCTGTAGGTCTTTGGAGTGTTGGAGGAAACAGATGACCCTGGAGAAAACCCACGCAAGTAATGGGGAGAACGTACATATTCTGGTACATACGGACATACATTTACTGTACGTACATACAGATAGATTCCGTAGTCAGGATCGAACGCGGGCCTCTGGTGCTGTAGGGCAGCGATTCTACACTGCGGCACCATGCCACCCTGTCATAACTGTTTATGTGATCCTCTTCAATACACTATTTTTGTTAATTTCCCACTTACGAACAGTTTAGATTATAAACATTTCTCAGAATTTTTGTTCAATTTCCCTGTTGTAACCTGGGGGCTGCCTGCACACCACTGAACTGAAAATTCAGTTATTTATCAATCGCAATTAGGTAATTAACCTTAATATTTTCACGTTCAATTATTAGCAAAAGAGATAATGTAACTTTAATAGTTATCTGCTGATTAATAATGGATACCTGCGCGTCAGGCATGAAAGTTTCTCAATAATAACATATATATTTAATTGATATTTCTTTACATAATTATTTTTCAATTGATGTCACCACAATACTCAACACTCTGAAAATTAATTGCTATGAAGGCTTTAAAACTGAGATCAAACACTACATCTTAGGTAAAATAAACATTATATTGCACTAAGTAAGATCTATCCCACCTCTAAAAATCAAAATATCGTATTCTGAGGTAAAAACGTTCTTATGTTAACACTTCAAATAGTATCATAAATAATCAAAAGTTCAATATCTCCCGATTGTAGGTGGTTACAAAAATAAACTCTTTATAATCTTCAAATATTAAGCCAATATCTAGCTGGCGTACCTAGGGAATCTGCTTTGACTGAAGTGTTCTCTTTTGGAAGAAATATTAAACCAAGACCCAACCTGCATTCTGAAATTGATGGAACTAAAGTGCACTGATAGTAAAGCGCATCACACAATCATTACTGTATTGTATGCGTAGTGCAAGTTACTGAGGATTATTTTTTATCTTCAAGCCTCAAGGGTGCCACAGTGGTGCAGCATTAGAGTTGCTGCCTTACAGCACTAGAGATCCGGGTTCAATCCTGACTGCAGGTTCTGTCTGTACGGAGTTTGTACATTCTCCCCGTGACCGCTGGATTTTCTCCCAATCCTCCAGTATCCTCTCACACTCCAAAGACATACCGGTTTGTAGGTTAATTGGCTTTGGCAAAAATTGTCCCCAAATGTGCAGCATAGTACTAGCGTACGGGGTTTGTTGGTCGAGGCGGACTCGGTGGGCTGAAGTGTTGTTTCCCCATTGCATCTCTAAACAAAACTAAAAAGCCTATCTGGTAGCATATTTTTCAAGCTAAGATCTTTCCCACCTCTAAAAAATAGAGAATTGTATTCTGAGGTAAAGACCACTTCAAAGAATACCATAAATAATCAAAAGTTCAATAACTGGATTGGATGTGTTTTATAATGTAAAGCATTATGTGTAATGTATTCTGGGAGTCACTAGGGGTATAAAGCCATGAGGATGTTTCAATGTAGGGAATCTTTAGCCCCATGTCTCACTCCCGCTAATATTACTGGTCTTGTAATGGACTCAATTCCAATCCATGATATGCAGGCGAGGAATGTGTTGAACAATTAATAAGTGGCTGTTGACTGGAATCCTCTAATTGCAAATGTTCAGTCATTGAGTTGCATGCTTGTTCATTAGCTAGACATAACAGTATGTGGATAATAATGAAAATGGTGAGCCACTGTTAATGCCAAGCAGCAAGTGCTCAAGCTCTGCATGTAGTGTTTCAAGAAATGTAGTACCCTCACACAAGTGACTTCAGAATTCTTATCCTACGAACTGCATTACTGATTTCATACACCGCTCAGTTCACCACACTCTAATCACTCACCTCATAACAACAGATCTAACCAGGACTTTTACTAACAATCACTAACTGACCTTCTGGAAGCCTCATGTCTCAAACACACAATTTTCTTGAGCATGACAATCACAACATGAGACAAATAGCACAAGATTCACTAACAACTACCTACCTTTGTAAATTAAACTGACATGCAATCTGGGGGTATATACAAAAAGCTGGAGTAACAGCAGGACAGGCAGCATCTCAGGAGAGAAGGAAGGGTGATGTTTCGGCTCAAGACCTTCTTCAGACCCAATCTGAGGGAATGGATCAACTGGAGGGCAAGAGGAATGGCTGCATGTTTTCATTCTGATGGGGAAGTAGTGCAGCCCAGTATTGATGACATGGCCAGCACCAGGTCTCCAACAGCAATTTGTCTTCCTCAATCTCTCAATTGTTCTGCAGTGTTCTCCAATGGAAGTGTTGTTCCTTTGTGAATCTTCAGCAGGCCGAGGCCTGAATCACTCGGTTGGTTGCGGGAGCAGCGTCAAAGTGGAAGAGACAGTTAATTTATTAATTGTCATCATCAGACTCATAATATTGGCCGGCCAGGTATCGCCAGGTCTTGAGAGTGAGCAGCCACATGGATGAAGCCTGTTGGAATGGTTTCAGTTGTGTGAATGCAGCTAGATAGGGCAGTAATAATCTTGCATGACTCAACCTCCCAACCTCCTCCAAAATGAAACAAACAGACAGGTGGGACTAGTGTAGATTGGACATCTTGGTCGGCACGGGAAAATTGGGCTGAAGGGCCTGTTTCCGTGCGGTATGATTCTATCTATCAATCGGAAGGCAAGGGATGGAGTGGGGGGCGGTGAGGGGAGGAGGAGGGATCAGGGGCATCACAACGGAAACCTGTCAGCCGCGCCTGAGCAGTTGGGGGCTGTGGGTGAGAGGTGGAGTATTGTGTTGAGGGAGCAGGCCTCCCATGTGACCATGGGACCCATTTATTCTAGTAGACACAAAAGATGAACTAACTCAGCGGGTCAGACAGCATCGATGGAGAAAAGGAATAGACGTTTTGGGTCGAGACCCTCTTCAGAATGATGAGGCGAGCGACTCCGTCTGGGCTGGTTGTTTTCCTTAGGTTCACCCTCAGGATGGCCATTCTTCTGCACGATTGACCCTGGGAAAAATGCACACTTGAGTCTGATGGGATGGATGTCCCTGAGCATAGAATACATTTGGTTTATCAGGGAGAGCAGCACGATAACCAGCAATGTTGCTTAACTTCTCCCTACAGCCAGAACCAGGCCGAGTTCCAGGCCCTGGCACTGCTCTACGACCTGGGTAGGTGCTGGGGCAGGGAATGGGAGTGAGGGGAGGAGGATGCGGGAAATGGGGAGGAGGGATATGGAGTAGTAGAGGGAAATGGGAGGGGGGGGGGGACAGCGCCGAACCCCACTGTCTACCCTCTGGAGAAGGACACCGTGGGTCCCGCGCTCCAGCGGTGCCTGCGTGCGGGCGCGGACACCGGGAGCGGCACTAACACACCGCAGCATTACACGGAGAGAGGGAATGCTACAACCTGGGCAACAGCATGGGGGGGGGGGGGAGGAGACCGAGGGAGGGGGAGGGGGGAGAGGGATGAGGGAGGAAGGGGGAGAGAGGGGTGAGGAGGGAGAGAGGGATGGAGGGAGAGGGGAGATGAGGGGGAGGGAGGGAGAGCGGGATGATGGATGGAAGGGGAGGGAGGGGGAAGAGAGGGAGGGAGTGGGGTAGAGGGGTGGTGGAGTGCAGGATGGTAGGGAGGGTGGTAGAAGGGTGATGGGCAAGGTGGGATAGAGGGGGGAGTAGAGGGAGAGGGGTACAGGGATGGGTGGATTTGATGGAAGGGGGGTAGGCGTGAGTGATGGGATATTGCGTTGGGGGAACGGGTTGCGTTGGGGGAATGGGTGAGTGGTGGAATATTGCATTGGGGAACGGGTTGCATTGGGCCTCCCATGTGACAGGGACACAACGGGTCCCACTTAGTCTAGTAGTATATATAATTGCAGGGTTTCAAACTATACACCAAAGTAATGGGCAGAAAAAAGATGCCTTCTGGATTGTAGGAGATGAGGTCCCTATGAAAGCAGCTAATGATGCTGATCTTTGCAGAACTTACCCTAAAACAGGAATTACCCTAAAACAGGACAGACCAACATAAACAAGCGTTTTTAACCAAAGAAAAAGAGATGACAGATATGGATTTCCTGGTAACTATAAACCAAATGGTTAAAAAAGAATGTTAACACTTCCTTGCACTTTCATTATATATTGCAGTAAATCGTAATAGACAATAGACAACAGGTGCAGGAGTAGGCAATTCGGTCCCTTGAGCCAGCACTGCCATTCATTGAGCTCCAAATGGAAACTTTAAAGACCCCGATCAAGCATTTAAAAGGCATGAAGTACTTTAACAAAATGTCCTGTCTGCAGCAGGATTAACACTATTAAAGAGCAACGTGCTTTCTGTGCAAAATAGAAAAGAAAACCTTAATTAAAGGGAGCATGATTTATTTGAAGTATTATGTGATCCATGGTAGTGGATGCAATTTATCTGCTCCCTTTCATACTCATTTAGGTTTGTGTCCTTGTCGTCAAATACAGTACTCATAGTAAATTTGGGTAGTCCTGCTTATTTTGGATAAATTCAAAGATTCATTGTGGATTGGTAAAGTTATGTACCGAATGAGGAATTTAACTGAATTCAGTGTTTTCTGGTTGAATTTAACATATAAAATAGTAGACATGGAGATTATGTTTCATGTATTAATTGCATTTTTTAACAAAAAATAATGAATGATATGCATGACATTGTAGCGGCACCTGCTGGTGCTCGCAGGTAGTCGAACCCTGCGGTCAGGTGCCTCGGGCATGTGACACTGCGGAGGGGTTGCGTTTCACGCGCTTTCTGCGCAATGCCCCTTCAGTCGCTCTAGACCACCTTTGTGGCTGAATCTGTTTTGTTGATTGTGTGAGACCCATCGTTAGTTTAACCATTTTCTGAATAAAACTTAATTTAAACAATCGACCCTCGCCTCCATCCGCCAATTTGGTGACCCCGACGTGTCCATCCAAAGTTGGACGAAGAAATGCAAGACAATTATCTTCCCGCCGGCCACCAGAATGCTGTCAGCTTCAAACTGCCCGTGTTTTGGCCCGATGAAACTAAGACGTGGTTCGCTCATGTTGAGGCGCAGTTTCATCTGCACCACCTCGTTGCGGATGAGACAAGATACTTCCACGTGGTGGGAGCCCTGCCTCCCGTCTACTGCCTTACCTTCTGGATCCACCCACATCCGCCAAGTACGATGCCTCAAGGCCCTCCGTTTGCACACCTTCAGACTCAGCCGACGGGACCGCGCCGCACGCATCCTGCACATGGATGGCTTGGGAGATCGACGGCCATCTGTCCTCATGACCAGGTTGCTTGCACTCATGGACGGCCACTGCCCGTGCCTTTTGTTCGAGCAGGCGATTCTGGAACTGATACCCGATTATGTCCATCTAATGCTCGCCGGCGCGGATTTCAACGATTCCGCAGCAGCTCGTGGAATGGGCTGATGAGCTCTGGATGACCAGGCATCAGGATGTCTGCGCCATTGAGGATGGATGTCTGCCCACAGCAGCATGCCCTTCGCCTCAGCGGCTCCACTGAAGAGCCGCAACAGCATCCCGAGACTCACGGTAGGCACCGTTGGTGCTACTACCACCTCCGCTTTGGCGCGGAGGCTCGACGCTGCGCCATTCTGGCCGATCGTCCATAGAGACGTAGATCAGCCAAAATGACCACCTCTACGTCCGCGACCGTCACTCCGTCACCCCGGTCACTTTGCCTGGTGGTCTCCGGCGCGATCGCCAGCATACTGCCCTCAACCAGCTGTGACACTCATGCTGGTAAGAAGGGCCCTGTCCTTTCGGCCGTTAACGGGTGCGACATTTGAACGTATGGTACGCGGACCCTAACCCTCATTTTCGACTCCCGCCCGTACAAATAGAAATTTATTGTCAGCCGATTTCCTACGCGCTTTCTCCCTCGTCGTCGACTTTTAGGAGGCGGTCGTATGATTCCGCGGTCGGTCATCGGACCCGGTGCACCGTGCAGCCCGCCCCCGCCTGTCCCGCAGCTTGATGCCATCGCCAGGATCGAGGGCCCGTACGCCACCCTGCTCTCCGATTTTCTCGAGCTCCTTATGCCCCGCTTCCATGGGGCGGCTCCCCGGCACAGCGTTGTGCATCACATCCCCACCGAGACCCCACCGGTGCATGCCCGGCGCGCCGCCTCCCACCAGACAAGCTGCGTATCGCCCGGGATGAATTCTAGCTGATGGAGGACATGGGCATTGTCCAGCGGTCTGACAGTCCATGGGCCTCCCCGCTACATATGGTCCCGAATACATCTGAGAGGTGGAGACCGTGCGGTGATTACAGGCGCCTCAACGCGGTAACCACGGTGGACCATTACCCGGTGCCTCATATCCAGGATTTCTCCACGCACCTCGAGGGTGCAGAGTTTTTCTCCAAGGTAGACCTAGTCCGGGGTTATAACCAAATCCCCGTCCACCCCGATGACGTTCCCAAAACCACCACCATCACCTCGTTTGGCCTGTTTGAATGGCTTTGAATGCCTTTCGGCCTGAAGAACAGCGCACAGGCGTTCCAACGGCTCATGGACCAGGTCGGACGGGGCCAGCCTTTCATTTTCATTTATCTGGATGACATTCTGGTCGCCAGCGCTTCCCAGGCGGAGCACATCGCCCACCTACGTTTTTTGTTTCAGCGCCTCCACGAACATGGCCTGGGAATTAACCCCGCAAAGTGTCAGTTTGGCCATTTCGTTCCTGGGACACCGGGTTACCCTACATCGTGCTACCCTGCTCCCTGCAAAAGTGGAGGCCATCCCCGACCGCTCACAGTCACGGGGCTACAGGAGTTCGTCGGCATGGTGAATTTTTGGCGAAGTTCCTTGCGGCATGGCAGGTGTCATGGTCCTGTGCGACATCTCCACAGGACATGCCCGCCCGGTCATCCCCCTCAATTGTAGACGGCGGGTTTTCGATGCGGTACATGGTTTGGCCCACTGTCCATACGTGCGACATCGGCCCTGTTGGCTGCCAAGTTCGCCTGGGCCCGCGCCTGCATTCCGTGCCAGACCTCCAGGGGCCAGCGACACGTACAACCTCCAGTGCAGGATTTTGCTGTCCCTAAGGGCAGGTTCCTGCACTTGCATGTGGACCTCGTCGGTCCCTTGCCACATTCTCAAGGTGCTACGCACCTGCTCACCATCGTGGACCGTTTCACAAGGTGGCCGGAGGCGATTCCACTTTCGGATACCTTCGCCGAGGCTTGCCCCAGGCTATAGAGGCCCACTGGATCGCCCGGTTTGGGGTGCCATCCGACATCACCACGGACCGCGGGGCCCTGTTCACCTCTTCCTTGTGGTCGTCCCTGGCACAGCTCTACGGCGCCCGGCTGCACCAGACGACCGCCTATCACCCGCAGGCTAACGGGCTGGTCGAAAGGTTCCATCGGCACCTTAAGTCGGCGCTGAAGGCCCGACTTACATGTCTGGACTGGGTGGACCAGCTGCTCTGGGTCCTCCTGGGTATCCGTACCACACCTAAGGAGATTTTGGCTGCTTCCTTGGCTGAGCTCGTGTATGGCTCAGCCTTAAGGGTGCCTGGGGATTTCCTGCCTGCCGCCCAGGGTGAGGAGGTTTCGGCCCCGGCATTGCTGGTCGGCCTTCGTGAATGGGTGCACACGTTGGCTCTCATTTCCAGGCATGGGTCGCCTGCGGTGCATGTGCCCACGGTGTTACAGCAATGTGCCTATGTTTTCATCCGCAGGGACGCTCACCGCTCGCCACTGCAGCGGGTCTATGAAGGGCCTTTTCGGGCGCTGTGGGCCAGAGTCGCCACATTCATGTTGGATGTGGGTGCCCGGCAGGAGTTCGTCTCCGTCGGCCGTCTCAAGCCCGCCCACGTGGATGGGGACAGCCCGGTGATCATTGCTCCACCGCGACGTAGGGGTCGTCCGCCGGCCGTTCCGCCCGTGCTGAGCACATCTGTTTCCGGCTTTGTTCCGCCGGCCCCCATTGTTAGGACCGTCCCACTTTCGCGGCCCTTTGTGTACTACCGGCCCTGTTTTGCCGGCCCCTACTGTTAAGCCCGCCACGCTTGTAAGAACCACGCATTCCGGACGTATCATCTGGGTCCCTGTTTGGTTCCGTACCTCGGGTTCTGGGGAGGTCATGTAGCGGCACCTGCTGGTGCTTGCAGGTAGTTACGGGCGGGTGCCTCGGGCATGTGACTCTGGGGAGGTGTTGCGTTTCGCGCGCTTTATGGGCGGTGCCCCTTCAGTCGCTCTAGACCACCGTTGTGGCTGGATCTGTTTTGCTGGTTGTGTGAGACACATCATTAGTTTAACCGTTTAACGAATAAAACTTAATTTAAACAATTGACTCTCGTCTCCATCCGCCAAAACATTTTAATTTTATCCTGTAACTTGAAATTTCAACAAGCATTCAGTTTATTTCACAGCAATGTTTACTGGTTGTATGCCACATCTTTAAACCGTTCTTTAAATGTAAATAAGCCAATAGCTACTTTTAAGAAACAAAGATAAGAAGCAATAACTTATTCACTCTGCCTTTCTATCAAATAGAATTTCAATGAAAATATTGCACCAGAAATCCATTACAGCAGAGGCCAGTAGAGCCTGAATAAGTTCTTTATCTTTAATTTCCTTATGGACCAGAAGAGTAAGTATGCTTTTGAATCTTACATTGAAATCTTAAGCCTCCACCAATCATGTTCTTTCAAGTTCCATTGATGGCAGGCTGTCCCCTGAAATCTCACAGCAATCCAGCAGCCAGTTAATGCTTTGTGATATGTTTGGTGTGGGGGATCTTCTGAGATTAACTAATCCTTTGCCATTTTACTCATGTAAACTCTTACTCAACAATTTAAAAATCAGGGCTGTGGTACCACTAGATTTGTTAACTCTGTATTGTCTAATATCTAGACGTCTGCACATTTCAGCTAGTGCTGTTAAATTCAAACCCAAGCAAGTGTGAAGTGATCGATTTCAGGAAGTTAAACATGGTGAGGAGGACATACGTGTGTAAGGAAGCACTGCAGATGCTGGTTAAACCGATAACAGACACAAAATACTGGAGTAACTCGGATTAATTGATTTGATGTAAATGTAAAATTGTCCCTAGTGTATGTAAGGTAGTGTTAATGTGCATGGATCTCTGGTCGGTGCGAGCTCGGTGGGTTGAAGGGCCTGTTTCTGCACTGTATCTCTAAAGTCAACTAAACTAAATTAAACCTCAGTCCTGAAACACAAATTGAGCTTGCATCCTTTGTGCAATGTTTGTTTTACACTACAAATCTGAGGCAGACAAGTTTCAGCTGATTTTTTTTCTCTATCTGTAACAAAGAATAGAGAGAACAGTCACTGCAGGCTGCTGTTATTAATTTTGATCTTAAAGGCTAACCTCTTCAGTAAGAGTTGGCTGCCAAGCATTTCACTGTTGCCAAATGAACTGCACAATGACATAAAACGCATGGACCATGGAGGCCCTGCAACAGCCTGGGGCTTGATTAGATTAGACACCATTCTTAAGAAGCCGAGCACGTGGATTGGACGCAGCCTGGAGGGGCTCGGAGCTGCAGAGTGACGGTAAAGGACACCAAGAACATCACATGGCCAGGACGACCTTCCAACTCTGATCCAGTGCCGTTGCAGAGGACAATATATTTTTAACAACTTTGGACTTTGGCGCCGGAAGCATGGCGACTCCTGTCTATTGTCTCAGTTAAATTTCCTATTCCTACACTCTTGTACTTAGGTATGATTGTGCCTATGTATATCACCACCCACCACACACGATTTATTACTGAACTGTATGCAAAAGGGAAATTTCACTTTACCTTGTGACATGTGACAATAAAGTACCATGATCCATTGAATGTTCAGAGTGGGACAAATCTCTGATTATGTAGACTGCTTTCCCGAGGCAGTGTGAAGTGTAGATGAAGACAATGGTGGGAAGACTGATCTGTGTGATGGACTGGGCTACATCTGAAATTGTCTGCAATTTCTTGCTGCCTTGTAAGAGCCATTGGTTTATTGCTGCCTTGTAAGAGTCATTGGCACCTCCCACCGCTGACCTTGTAAATGGAAACATGCCAAATTTCCTCTGATCCTCAGGAAGTAGAGCAATTGGTGTGCCATCTTGGCTGCCGCATCAGTGTGGTTGGTCCACGACAGATTATTGGTAATATTAAACCCAAGGAACATGAAGCTCTCAACCATTTCCACTTCAGCACCATTGATGCTGAGTGGGACATGTCGACGTTTCCTGATGTTGATGTCTTGTTGACATTGAGGGAGAGATTAGACAAAAGGCAGGTAAATGGGATTGGCATGGACAGGCATCTTAGTCAGGCATAGACCCTTTGGGTCTAAGTGCCAGTTAAGCACACAAACCAGGCTGGTACGTCAGTGCAGTACTTTTTCTAAATAATATGACTCAAATTGGAAAGTCTAGAATCATGAGCTGAAACTAATTAAATGCCAGGATCTACCAATGAATTCCCATTATATAGAGGGATGGCTTCAAATTGTAATTAAAAATAGAAAATCAGGTTAGACAGTATCTGGGTAATGAGAACCAGTTGATATTTTAGGTTCGCAACCATTCACCAGAACTGAGAAAGAGAGAAACAAATTACATTTAGGTAGCAGAGAAGGTGCAGAATAGTAGAAAAAATCTAAGATCAATGGGAGAACAATCTCCAATTATGTGAGAACGTTGACTTAATGTCGCATTTAAGGAGCAGTTAAAATCAGATTAATCTTTCTCTGTGTGGTGTGTTGTGAATGGTAATGTTGTGGGACATGCTCATCAGGTCAGAATGTATATAAAACAAAGTACTGAGTTGAAATGCTGACAAGCAAAAATTGTCAATTCTGTTATATAGACGGAAAAAAAAGGTATCTAAATGTTGGAAATGCAATATTGAATTCTGCAGGCTGCAACGTAGCCTGATGAAAGATAAGGAAATATTAATTAAGCTTGTGTTGGCCCTCAGTATATTAGTTCAGGAGACGACTGACAGAAATGCCAGAGTCAAAGTGGTAATATGAATTAAAATGGCAGGCAAACAGGTCAGGCTGAATGAGTGGAAGTGCTTGACCAAGAACTTACACAAACTATGTAGAAAAGGCCACATATTGAACATCAAATGCGGTACACATGATTGGACAAAGTGCAAGTGAATTGCTGCTTCACCTGGGAAGACTATTTGTATCCCTAGATGGTGGAAAGGTTTCAAAGGTCAAAGGTCTTTTATTGCCACATGTACCAGTTAAGGTACATTACAGTGATATGAGAATTACCATACTGCCATATGAAACAAAAAGCAACAAGACACACAACTACATAAAAGTTAACATAAACATCCACCACTGTGGATTCCCCACATTCCTCACTGTGATGGAAGGCAAAAAAGTCAAATCTTCTTCCTCTTTATTCTCCCGCGGTCGGGGCAGTCAAACCATCTTTCGGGGCGATCGAAGCTCCTGGAGCCGGCGGTCGAAACCCCCGCGTCGGGGCGATCGAAACTCCCACGTCCGAACGATCAACACTCTCGCTTTGGGGTGGTCGAAACTCCCACAGCTTGGAGTTCCCGAAGTTGGTCTCTGACCAGAGACCACGGGCTCCGTGATGTTAAGTCCGCAAGCACCCACGGTTGGAGCTCCGAGATCGACCCCTAGCAAAGGGATCGTGGGCTCAGTGATGTTAAAGTGCGTAGGCTCCTCGCAGTGGAGCTCTCAAAGCCGGTCTCCACGATGTTAGGCCACAATGCGGACGGAGATACGATACGGAAAAAAAGTAACATCCCCAGATATTAGAAAAAGTTTCCCCCAACTCCCCCCCCCCCCCCCCCATATAAAACAAGGTAAAGAACACTAAAAACATATATTTGACATACAATTAAAACACAAAGAAGGAAAGGACAGACAGACAGACAGTTGGCGAGGCAGACATTGCTGGCACCACCCAGTGGTCTAGGGAAGAGGTGTAAGGTCAAGTGTTGCACCCCCTGTGGTTGCATGTGAAAGTGCAACAAAACGGAATGGTGGGCAAGTAGAGGCATTTCATAGTTATTGTTTCAGCATGTTTTTTGAATGTTTTAATCTTCATGATTAACATTTTCTTTTATTGGACAGAAAATTATATGTTAAAAATGATTAAATACCGCTTTCTATTTTTGGAGAAATTCATCTGAAGAAGGTCCAGAACCAAAATGTCGTTTGTCTGTCCATTTTCTTTCATAGATGATGCCTGATCCACTGAGTTCCTCCAGTGGTTTGTTTTTTACTCAGGATTCCACCATCTGTAGTCTCTTGTATCTCACTTTTATTCCTGGTCTTCACTTCCCTCAAAATTAGCCGTGGGAAAAACCTTACTACACAGGCATCTATGGAAATTTTGTAGTCCCAGTGAAATTCTGGCAGCAAGTTAAGATAGAAGATCCTGCGAAAAGATGAAATAGCGGCACATTTGGATAGCATTAACAGAGTCGGTCCAAGTGAGCATGGATTTACGAAGGGGAAATCATGCTTGACTAATCTTCTGGAATTTTTTGAGGATGTAACTAGGAAAATGGACAAGGGGGAGCCAGTGGATGTAGTGTACCTGGACTTTCAGAAAGCTTTTGATAAGGACCCAGGTAGGAAATTAGTGGGCAAAATTAGTGCACATGGTATTGGGGGTAGAGTGCTGACATGGATAGAAAATTGGTTGGCAAACAGGAAACAAAGAGTAGGGATTAACGTGTTCATTTCAGAATGGCAGGCAGTGATTAGTGGGGTGCCGCAAGGACTGGTGCTGGGACCGCAGCTATTTACAAAATACATCAATGATTTCAATGAAGCGATTCATAGTAACAATAGCAAATTTGCAGATGACACAAAGCTGGGTGGCAGTGTGAACTGTGAGGAGGATGCTATGAGAATGCAGGGTGACTTGGACAGGCTGGGTGAGTGGGAAGATGCATGGCAGATAAATGTGAGGTTATCCACTTTGGTAGCAAAAACAGGAAGGCAGATTATTATCTAAATGGTGTCAAGTTGGGAAAAGGGGAAGTGCAACAGGATCTGGGGGTCCTTGTTCATCAGTCAATGAAAGTAAGCCCTAGTTAGACCACACTGGGAGTATTGTGTGCAGTTTTGGACCCCTAATTTGAGGAAGGACATCTATAAAGTCTCACCTTGACCACTTCCTGCCTGCGCTGTATATTGATTTTAGAAAAAATGCTACCATACAGTGGCTTGCAAAAGTATTCATACCCCTTGAACTTTTCCACATTTTGTCACGTTACAACCACAAACGTAAATGTATTTTATTGTGATTTTATGTGGTAGTCCAACACAAAGTGGCGCATAATTGTGAAGTGGAAGGAAAATGATACATGGTTTTCAAATTTTTTTACAAATAAAAAACTGAAAAGTGTGGCGTGCAAAAGTATTCAGCCCCCTTTACTCTGATACCCCTAAATAAAATCCAGTGCAACCAATTGCCTTCAGAAGTCACCTAATTAGTAAATAGAGTCCACTTGTGTGTAATCTAATCTCAGTATAAATACAGCTGTTCTGTGAAGGCCTCAGAGGTTTGTTAAAGAACATTAGTGAACAAACAGCATCATGAAGCCCAAGGAACACACCAGACAGGTCAGGGATAAAGTTGTGGAGAAGTTTAAAGCAGGGTTAGGTTATAAAAAAAATCCCAAGCTTTGAACATCTCACGGAGCACTGGTCAATCCATCATCCGAAAATGGAAAGAGTATGGCACAACTGCAAACCTACCAAGATATGGCCGTCCACCTAAACTGACAGGCCGGGCAAGGAGCCCATTGATCAGAGAAGCAGCCAAGAGGCCCATAGTAACTCTGGAGGAGCTGCAGAGATCCACAGCTCAGGTGGAGGAATCTGTTCACAGGACAACTATTAGTCGTGCACTCCACAAATCGGGCCTTTATGGAAGAGTGGCAAGAAGAAAGCCATTGTTGAAACAAAGCCATAAGAAGTCCCGTTTGCAGTTTGCCACAAGCCATGTGGGGGACACAGCAAACATGTGGAGGAAGGTGCTTTGGTCTGATGAGACCAAAATTGAAGTTTGTGGCCTAAATGCAAAACGCTATGTGTGGCGGAAAACTAACACTGCACATCACCATGAACACACCATCCCCACTGTGAAACATGGTGGTGGCAGCATCATGCTGTGGGGATGCTTTTCTTCAGCAGGGACAGGGAAGCTGGTCAGAGTTGATGGGAAGATGGATGGAGCCAAATACAGGGCAATCTTGGAAGAAAACCTGTTAGAGTCTGCAAAGGACTTGAGACTGGGGCGGAGGTTCACCTTCCAGCAGGACAACAACCCTAAACATACAGCCAGAGCTACAATGGAATGGTTTAGATCAAAGCATATTCATGTGTTAGAATGGACCAGTCAAAGTCCAGACCTAAATCCAATTGAGAATCACTGGCAAGACTTGAAAATTGCTGTTCACAGACGCTCTCCATCCAATCTGACTGAGCTTGAGCTATTTTGCAAAGACGAATGGGCAAAAATTTCAGTCTCTAGATGTGCAAAGCTGGTAGAGACATACCCCAAAAGACTTGCAGCTGTAATTGCAGCGAAAGGTGGTTCTGCAAAGTATTGACTCAGGGGGGCAGAATACTTTTGCATGCCACACTTTTCAGTTTTTTATTTGTAATAAAATTTGGAAACCATGTATCATTTTCCTTCCGCTTCACAATTATGAACCACTTTGTGTTGGTCTATCACATAAAATCCCAATAAAATACATTTACGTTTGTGGTTGTAACGTGACAAAATGTGGAAAAGTTCAAGGGGTATGAATACTTTTGCAAGCCACTGTATATCGCTATGAATTTTGGCCCACTTACTCACACTCCTCCGCTGAGGCAGTCCTAAGGACTTTTCCGATCGATGAAAAATAAAAAAGTTATGAATGTTTAAAAAATCTTGAGATCAGCTGATTGGTCCTCTCGCCTGTCAATCACCACGATTAAGGTGGCCTGCACTCTGCATGAATGCTATGAAATTGAATTTGGTGGCCTGCACTCTGCCTGACATGCTATGAAATTGAGTTTGGTGGCCTGCACTCTGCCTGAAATGCTATGAAATTGAGTTTGGTGGCCTGCACTCTGCCTGAAATACCATGAAATTGAATTTGGTGGCCTGCACTCTGCGTGAAATGGAATTTCAAGGAATAGCCGTGAGTGAACTGCCAGCCCACCAGCCCTGAGTGACTGATCTGCCAGCCCACCAGCCCTGAGTAACTGAGCTGCCAGCCCACCAACCCTGAGTGACTGAGCCGCCAGCCCACCAGCCCTGTGTGACTGCGCTGCCAGCCCACCAGCCCACCAGCCCTGAGTGACTGATCTGCCAGCTCTGAGTGACTGAGCTGCCAGCCCACCAGGCCTGAGTCACTGAGCTGCCAGCTCATCAGGCCTGAGTGACTGAGCTGCCAGCCCACCATGCCAGAGTGACTGAGCTGCCAGCCTACCAGGCCAGAGTGACTGAGCTGCCAGCCCACCAGGCCTGAGTGACTGAGCAGCCAGCCCAATAATCCATTTGGCCCACAATGTCCATACTAGCCCTCTGGAAATCAGTCCCTTTGGCCCACAACACCCATACTAGCACTCCAGAAAGCGCCCTCCCACTGGCCACCAATATTGGAATTGGTGGAGAGGTGGAATATTGTGTTGGGGGACAAGCCCTCCCATGTGAACATGGGACCCAACGGGTCCCATTTTGTCTAGTTCTTGCTATTGAGGGAGTGCAGCATAGGTTCACAAGGTTAATTCCCTGGATGGCGGGCCTGTCATATGCTAAGAGAATGGAGCGGCTGGGCTTGTATACTCTGGAATTTAGAACGATGAGAGGGGATCTTATTGAAACATATAAGATTATTAAGGGTTTGGACACGCTAGAGGCAGGAAACATGTTCCCAATGTTGCCAGAACCAGGGGCCACAGTTTACGAATAAGGGGTAAGGCATTTAGAACGGAGATGAGGAAACACTTTTTCACACAGTGAGTTGTGAGTCTGTGGAATTCTCTGCCTCAGAGGGCGGTGGAGGTTGGTTCTCTGGATACTTTCAAGAGAGAGCTTGATAGGGCTCATAAAGATAGCGGAGTCAGGGGATATGGGGAGAAGGCAGGAATGGGGTACTGGTTGTGGATGATCAACCATGATCACATTGAATGGTGGTGCTGGCTCAAAGGGCCGAATGGCCTACTCCTGCACCTATGGAAGTGGCGGCGCTGCCCTAGCAGCTGCAGTCCGTCTGTTTTTTCTTTTTTTTTGTTGTCCTTGTCCTGTTTTAGCCAGTTAATTTGAGTTGTTAGTTTGTGTGTGTGTGTGGGGGGTGGGGTGGGAGAAACTTGTTTTTAGTCTCTTCCTTCAGGGGGGATACGACTTTTTTTTGTCGTATCCCCCGTCTCCGTCTGCGCTGAGGCCTAATGGCGGAGCTGGCGGCCTCCAACTGTGACTGACCCGAGACTCCGGAGGAAGAGCCAGCCAGGACTTACCAGCGCTAGGCTGGCCGACTTTGGGGCTGTGGCGGGCTCCAGCAGCGGTGACGGCCCGACTCGGGGCTGTGGTGGGCTCCGGCGGCGGTGACGGCCTGACTCGGGGCTGAGGAGGTGTCCCAACGGCGGTGACGGCCTGACTCGGGGCTGAGAGCTCCCTAAGTACTCCCCACTCATCAGACGGGTTAAACCAACTGTGAGGACAGTTAAAGTCTGGTCAGAGGAAGCGGACTTCACACTTCAGCAGTGTTTTGGAAACACTGACTGGAAGGCGTTTGCAGCCCAGGCCACCCTTGACTCCCACACGGACATTGACTCCTACACATCCTCTGTTCTGGACTTTATAAACTCCACCATCAATAGTGTCACCTCCCTCAAACAGGTGACCATATTCCCGAATCAGAAGCCATGGATGAACAGCGAGGTCAGGCTACTGCTGAAAGCACGGGACACCGCTTTCAGGTCAGGCGATGCTCGAGCCTACAGTTCAGCCAGGGCTAACCTGAAGAGGGGCATCAAGAAGGCCAAGCACTGCCATAAGCTCAGGATTGAGGAGCACTTCAACAACAACTCCGACCCCCGACGCATGTGGCAAGGCATCCAGGCCATCACGGACTACAGACCCGCCAACACCACCCCCACATCCAGCGACGCCTCCTTCCTTGAGGAGCTCAATCACTTCTATGGCCGCTTCGACAGGGACAATCTAGAGACAGCCATCAAGGCTGTGCTACCTGCCGATCACCAACCCCTCACACTCACCCCCTACGACGTATACGTGGCACTGAGTAGGACTAATGCACGTAAAGCTGCTGGCCCTGACGGCATCCCCGGGCGCGTGCTCAGGGTCTGTGCGGCGCAGCTGGCAGACGTCTGGACTGATATCTTCAACCTGTCACTTGCCCAGGCAGTTGTCCCCATGTGCCTTAAAACCACCTCCATCGTGCCAGTGCCAAAACACTCCACTGCGGCAAGCCTCAACGACTTCCGCCCAGTTGCACTTACCCCCATCATCACCAAGTGCTTCGAGAGGCTGGTCCTGGCACACCTCAAAAGCTGCCTACCCCCCACACTGGATCCCTATCAGTTTGCCTACCGCAAGAACAGGAGTACGGAGGATGCCATCTCAACGGCACTTCACTCCGCCCTCTCCCACCTCGACAACAGAGACACTTACGTAAGAATGCTGTTCATCGATTACAGCTCAGCATTCAACACCATTATACCATCAAAATTGATCGCCAAACTCGGTAATCTGTGCATCGCTCCTTCCGTCTGCAACTGGATACTGGACTTTCTAACCAACAGACCCCAGTCTGTTAGGTTACACAAGCACACCTCTCAACCCTCACCCTGAACACCGGCGTTCCACAGGGCTGTGTGCTGAGCCCCCTCCTCTACTCCCTCTTCACCTATGACTGCACACCTGTACATGGTACTAACACCATCATCAAGTATGCAGATGATACAACAGTGATTGGCCTCATCAGCAACAACGATGAGTCGGCCTACAGGGAGGAGGTCCAGCACTTAGCAGCATGGTGCGCTGACAACAACCTGGCCCTTAACTCCAAGAAGACCAAGGAGCTCATTGTAGACTTCAGGAAGTCCAGGGGCCGCACGCACACCCCTATCCACATTAACGGTACGGAGGTGGAACGTGTTTCTAGCTTCAGGTTCCTGGGAGTCAACCTCTCCGACGACCTCTCTTGGACCCACAATACCTCAACTCTGATCAAGAAGGCTCACCAGCGTCTCTTCTTCCTGAGGAGACTGAAGAAGGTCCATCTGTCTCCTCAGATCCTGGTGAACTTCTACCGCTGCACCATCGAGAGCATCCTTACCAACTGCATCACAGTTTGGTATGGCAACTGCTCTGTCTCCGACCGGAAGGCATTGCAGAGGGTGGTGAAAATTGCCCAACGCATCACCGGTTCCTCGCTCCCCTCCATTGAGTCTGTCCAAAGCAAGCGTTGTCTGCGGAGGGCGCTCAGCATCGCCAAGGACCTCTCTCACCCCAACCATGGACTGTTTACCCTCCTACCATCCGGGAGGCGCTACAGGTCTCTCCGTTGCTGAACCAGCAGGTCCAGGAACAGCTTCTTTCCGGCGGCTGTCACGCTACTCAACTACGTACCTCGGTGACTGCCAATCACCCCCCCCCCCGGACACTTATTGTTATTTATTCAAATCATTTGCTGTGTCGCTCTTCCAGGGAGATGCTAAATGCATTTCGTTGTCTCTGTACTGTACACTGACAATGACAATTAAAATTGAATCTGAATCTGAATCTGAATCTGAGGAGGTGTCCCGGCGGTACGGCGGCCCGACCTCAGAGGTTCGGCCGTGGGGCCAGCAGACAACATCGTCGGGAGCTCGCAGGTCACAGGTTGGTGACCTGTTTTTCCGGAGCTCCCGCGGCAACAGCTTCGTCTGCTGGACTGGAGGGCGGCAGCTTCGGCAGCTTCAACCACCCCGGGCCGCAGAGTTTGAACCGGCTCGTTCGCGGAGCACGGATTCAGCCGCGGGACTGACTTCCTTACCATCACCCGGTGGGGTCACAACATCGGAGGCCTGGATCGCCTCAGCGCAGAGGGAGAGCAAGGAGGGAAGACACAAAGAACTCACTGTGGTGGATGTTAATTTGTGTTTATTGTGTTTTGTTAATTTATTAAATGTATGACTGCCAGGAACTAAATTTCGTTCAGACCGAAAGGTCTGAATGATAATAAAGGATACTTTACTTTTTACTTTACTATTGTCTATTGTTGTTTTCTGCATTCACGTTTTGTCTCAATGTAACATCAAATTAAAACCGTTTTTGAAATATCACTTGTATCACTTACTTCCGTACTTTTCTTATGTTCCTCTATTCCCCCTTATTTTTACTATATGTGTAAGTTACATTTGTTTTTAAATTTAAATTTGTTTTAAAATTCAGTATTATGAATATTCATCTTTTAAGGACAATTATTTATTTTCTTTCATTGAAAACTTTACAAGAAATTTGTGTTAATTACAGTCCTCTGTGATAATTTTTCCAGTGCAAATGCAGGTGAGTCTCGCTCTGTGCATTTGGTAAGCCGTTGAACGTACAAACAATGACATGCAGAGGGCTAATAACAATACAGTGGCAGACATGTAGACTCCTGATCATCCATATCTTGCATGAATGACAGCTGCGTGTGACAGCAATTGTGCTTTGTAATCATCAGCAGATGCAACACAGGGAGACCAGCACTAAGTAGGATTGAAGATCTCTGTTCCATGAATTTTGTGATGCTCTTAATATGTCAAAGTATGGTAAAATATCATTAATGTTTCCTTCGCTTCCCTTTCTTCACGTGCCAAAATACTAGACATTTTGTGCTCTCTGTCTCCATCAAACTAATGAATGGAAGTGTGAATCTCCTTGTTCCTGTAGACCTATTTCCAGACAAAACTCTAATCCTCTTTAGCCAAATTGTTGCCTTGGGTGCTATCTGGTTGGAGGTACTCCAAGCCCTCCCCCATCCCAAAATGTGTCAGTTAGTAAGTTTATTTACCTCTATAAATTGCCCCTTGTGCACATGTGAGTGATAGAATGTGGGGAGAGTTGATGACATAGGTAGAAGAATTTAAAAAATGGTATTAATGTTGATTTGCACGGGGATTTCAAGAGGAATCAAAAGGGAAATATGGGTGTTTGTGAGAGAGAATGATGCAGGGGTGCATGGAATAAAGGAGAGGGGGGTGGAAATAATGGGATTGGCCCATGTAAACAGATGTAAAATAACTTGATTATTTTCAATTATATCACTCAATAAACCAACCTCTCATGGGTTATTGGAAATATAAGGAAGCATGGTGGTGCTTGTAGTTACTGCTGTTGCCTTACTGTTCCAGAGGTCTCTATGTGGAATTTGCATTTTCTCCCTGTGACCATGTGGGTTTCTCTGGTTTTCTCCAAATCCCAAAGACCTACTGGTTGGCAGATTAGTTGGCTGTAAATTGTCCCTAGTGCAGGTGGAAGGTAGGAAAATTGGGAAGAGTTCATGAGCATGTGATCAACAGTAGGTTACAGGGAAAAATGTAGGGAATTTGATAGTATTGCTCTGAGTGGTGAGCTTCATGATCTTCTACGTTGTAAAAAAAAGTCTCAGAACTGTAAGTATAAAAATAAGAGGATTCATAGATCAGCTACTGTATGTAAATACTATGGGAAAATATCTGGTCAGAAGCTGTTTATCTTGTTGAGAACATCTCACTTCATGACTCACTGAAACATTACTACCATATTACACCTCACGAGTGATGAAATTCTCTCTATTCCCGCGGAGGAGTCCAACCCCAACAACATTCAAGACATTCCAAATAACAGAGGATAATGGAGACTATTTGATTGGCATCGTAACCCTAATTATTCTTCCTCTCCATCAACAGTACACTGCAGCTGCAGGCAAGCAAATATCTTGCAGTTGCTTGCCTTGACTTCTTTGATAACATGCATCAAAACTGTTATCTCTGTCTCTCAGGACAGCATAAACATTATCTCCTGTTACAGACCTTCTAAACTTGGAAATATATTGCCATTCCGAGCCATTTACAGGATGGATAGTATGGATGTGTCGGTCAATGTGGATGAATTGGATCTAAATCCTGGAATTCCATCTCCAAACACATTGTGTGTAGCTTCACAATAGGCACTGCAACTGTTTAAGAATGTAATTTGCTGCCTCCACTTCACTTCAATTTACATTCCTACTATTTTTTTTTCTTTTATATGCAAATCTAGCTTTATTAACTCAATAGGTAAAGATGTGTCACCATTTGATGTATTCTTGATCTTGTTACTTTATTGGCTCCTGGGTCTGGTCCTGTCTGCATTATAATCATCTCCACAGCTTAAACCTTTTCATGTTGTTAAAGACCATTATCAACTCACCCTCATTTTTTTGTAGACAAAGAGCCTCATCTTGTTAATCATTCGCTAAATATATAATCTCCAGTGTTATTCTAGTGAACCATTTATGTACCCTTTTCAGTGCTTTATACCAAAGATCTTTGCTTTCTACCTTTTCTGCAGTAACAGAGAACAGACCCATGCATAATGTTCCAAGTGTGATCTTGTTCCATCAAATGCAAAAATAACCTCTTATTTTCAATTATGTCACTCAATAAATTCCAGTTCTTTGTTACATTTTCCATTATGTGTATTATCCACAAGTTTATTCATGTCTGCACAGAGTTTGCACGTTTTCCCTGAGACCAGGTGGGTTTCTTCCAGGTGCTCCATTTTCCGCTCACATCCCAAGGACGTGCGGTTTTAATGTGCGGTAGACCTTAAAACAAGAAGACCTATGCTTGAAAAAAAATACCCAAAGTGCTGGAGTAACAAAGTGGGTCAGACAGCATCTCTAGATTCTGCATGACCTTCGGATCCAGTCCCTTCTGATCTACATCTGAAACACCTCATACTCTTCAATAACTCTTCAATAGGTTTCAATTCCTAGGCCCCCATTGCCTCAGCTTTACCATGGGTGTTAATTCTCTTTACACCTCCAAACCCCACCAAAAAAACAATCATGCAGGTACAACAGGCAGTGAAGAAAGCTAATGGCATAATGGCCTTCATAACAAGAGGAGTTGAGTACAAAATACAAGATACATTTATTTGTCACAGGAGCAAAGAGGTCCTTCTGCAGTTGTACAGGGCCCAGGTGAGACCACACCTTGAGTATTGTGTGCAGCTTTGGTCTCCTAATTAGAGGAACAACATTCTTGCAATTGAGGGAATGCAGCATAGATTCACCAGGTTAATTCTCGGGATGGCGGGACTGTCATATAATAATAATAATAATAATAATAATAATGATAATAATAATAATAATAATAATAATAATAATAATAATAATAATAATAATATATTTTATTGTCATTACACATAAGTGCAACGAGATTTGGTTTGCAACTTCGAGATTTCGGTTAGCAACCCCCAAGAACAAGGTTTGTAAAAACGAACATTTGACCAGTAACATCAACACAGACTAAAGTGCGAAGCCGGGGGAGACAGTCCATGGGGGTGGGGGGGTACTCAGCAGGGCCGGTTCAGAGCCGCTATAGCTCTGGGAATAAAGCTGTTCCTGAGTCTGGTAGTGCGGACGTGGAAGGCCTTGTAACGTCTGCCGGAAGGGAGTAGTTCGAACAGTCCATTACAAGGGTGAGAGGAGTCTTATGTATGCTGACGGCCTTCATGAGGGACCGTGTATGGTAGATGCCTTCCAAGGTTGGTAGCGGTATCCCAATAATCTGTTGCGCTCTGGTGGACAACGAGCTAAAGAGCTCTCCTCTCCGACTCTGTGCAGCTGAGATACCACACAGAGATGCCATACGTTAGTATGCTCTCTGTGGTGCAGCGGTAGAAGGTCGTCAGCAGCTGTTGGGGCAGACCAGTCCATTTCAATGTCCTTAGGAAGAACAGTCGTTGCTGTGCCTTTTTGACCAGCGCAGCGGTGTTGGTGGACCATGTGAGGTCCTCTGAGATGTGAGTGCCCAGAAACTTGAAGCTGGACACTCTCTTCTCACTGTCTCCGTAGATGGAGATTGGGGCATATTCCCCATTCTGTGACCTCCTGAAGTCGATGATCAGCTCCTTGGAGGTGTTTAGCAACAAGTTGTTCCGTGAGCACCAGTCCGCCAGGTTCTGCACCTCCGCTCTATAGTTTGTTTCATCCCCGTTGGTGATCACCCGATCACCGTTGTGTCATCTGCAAACTTGACAATGGTGTTGTTGTCAAATGCAGGGACACAGCCGTGGGTGAAGAGGGAGTAGAACATGGGGCTCAGTACACAGCCCTGTGGTGTACCGATGCTCAGGGTGATAGTGGAGGACAGGTGCAGCCCCAGTTTCATTGCCTGCGGTCGCTTCGTCAGAAAATTCAGGATCCAATCGCATATCAGTGAGCGGAGGCCTAGCTGGTGGAGTTTGGTGGTAAGCTTGGTGGGGATTGAAGGCAGAGCTATAGTCAATGAAGAGCATCCTCACGTAGGTGCCCTGTCTTTTAGGTGGGTCAGGACAGTGTGAAGAGCCACAGAGATGGCATCCTCTGTGGATCTATTTGCCCTGTATGCAAATTGATGAGAGTCCAATGATGCAGGGATGCTGGATTTGATGTGGGAGAGGACCAGCCTTTCAAAGCACTTAATTGGTATTGGAGTTAGGGCAACCGGGCGGTAGTCATTCAGGTTGGTGACTTTAGGCTTTTTCAGCACCGGCACTATGGTTGCTGTCTTCAGGCGCTTGAGGACCGTTGCCAGAGATAGAGACAGGTTGAAGATCCTCGTAAATACCTCCGCCAGCTGTACAGCACAGTCCTTTAGTACCCTACCCTGGACTCCATCCGGGCCTGCAGCCTTGCGTGGATTGATCCTACGCAGAGCGCACTGTATCTCCTGGGTGCTCAGTGTTAAGGCCTGTCCCTCCACCCTAGCCGGGGTTGTTCCTCTCCTGGTGGTGTTGCCAGTTTTGAAGTGGGCAAAGAAGGTGTTTAATTAATTGGCCAGTGTGATATCACTGTGGGGGCAGACGGGGCTGCTCTTGTAGTCAGTGATGTCCCTGACACCCTGCCACATGCTTCTGGTTTCCGCGGTGTTGAAATGGTCTTCCACCCTTTGCCTGTGGATGTCTTTGGCCTTTTTTATGCCTTTGTTCAGGTTTGACCTGGCAGCACTGTAGGCAGAAGTGTCCCTGGATTTAAAGGCAATGTTGCGTGTCCTTAGCAGATTCTGAACCTCCTTGTTCATCCATGGTTTGTGGTTTGGGAACATCTTTATTTCCTTGTCCACTGTCACAAACTCCACACAGCAGTTGATGTAGGAGAGCACAGTGGATGTGTACTCCTCCAAGTCTACCTCTGTACCACTGGTAGCCTGTTGTGCAAACAGGTCTCAGTCGGTGCAATCAAAGCAGTCCTGGAATTGTAGGGTGGCGTCCTCTGGCCATATTTTGACCGTCTTTATTGCAGGTTTGGTCTTGCGAATGAGGGGTTTGTATGCAGGCAGTAGAAACAGTGAGAGGTGATCGGATTTTCCCAGACATGGGCAGGGGAGGGCTCTGTATGCGTCCTTGATGTTGGTGTACACTTTATCCAGCGTGTTTGAGCCCCTGTTAGGGCACTGCACATGCTGGTGGAATTTGCGGAGTGCAGCTCGTAGGTCCACCTGGTTAAAGAATGGAGCAACTGGGCTTGTAGTCACTGGAATTTAGAAGGATGAGAGGGAATCTTATAGAAACATTAAAAAATATTAAGGGATTGGACATGCTAGATGCAGAAAACATGTTCCCGATGTTGGGGGAGTCCAGAACCAGGGGCCACAGTTTAAGAATAAGGGGTAGGCCTTTTAGAACTGAGATGAGGAAAAACCTTTTCACACAGAGAGTTGCGAATTTGTGGAATTCTTTGCCTCAGAAGGCAGTGGAGGCCGATTCACTGGATACATTCAAAAGAGAGAGCTCTTAGGGCTAGCGGAATCAAGGGGTATGGGGAGAACGCAGGAACAGGATACTGATTGTGGATGATCAGCCATGATCACATTGAATGGCGGTGTTGGCCCGAAGGGCCGAATGGCCTCCTGCTGCACCTATTGTCTATGTAGCTATGTATCTATGTATTGTAAGTCAATTGGCCTCTGTAAATTGTCCTTGGTGTGTAAGGAGTGGATGTGAAATTGGGATAACAGAACTAGTGTGAATGGGTGATCAATGATTGGCATGGTCTTAGTGGGCCAAAGGGCCTGTTTCCATGGAGTATCGTTCAATCAATCAATCAATATGTGTAATCCTGTATGTCATATTATTTACTCCATTTGGTGTTATCTGCAATTTTTATGTATTTCTGATGCCCAAGTCCACATGATGAACAATGTAGTGACTGCTTTGGTCCTCTTGGAACACAACATTTCAACATTTGCCAATCCAAATAATTGCCTTTAATTCCAAATCTCCTCCTTTCTTTGAAGGAAACGTTATTTTTTTATTTTACCCGATTTCACTTGGGCTGCCCATGTTCATCAGTACGTTGTTACATTTGATCAAAAAACCTTTCTGAAATCCTGAAAAATGTAATTACAATAGACCCTCATTTTTATGAACCTATTTATAACAGATTTCAGTTATAGAGTACGGACCTACTGACATTTCCTCCAGGGTCTTCCTCGACTATGCCTGCTGACACCACCCTCGCCCACACAGCTTCTTCGACCGTGCCTGCCGCTGCCACCACCTGTATTACTGTAATGTTGTAGCTGTAGCTTTATAGCTTTGGCCAGGTAAGGCTTTGCTTTAATGTTTCAGCTGAAATAAGGTACCTCTGGCAGTTCTTGCTCAGCTATATTTTATTGTTGACTCCCTACACATGAAATGCCACATATTACACTTGGCTATCGTGCACAATTGGCGATAACAGACACCATTCCCCCCCACCCCCGCTCTGGCCTGTTATATCAAGGGTCTTCTACTACATGGTTTTTGTTGATCTTTTTAATTCATGACATAGACTGAAAGAACTGAAGCCCTTCACAGTCTGATACAAAATATGTCTAACTGGTGCGGAAATGAAACAAAGCTGGAAGAATGTTGAACATCTATGCAAGCAGAATTATATAAACTCAGAAGAAATATAGTTTTTATTGTGCTTTGAAACCCTTTGAATTCTGAATCAAGATTTGGTCACCACATATTAGAACCATATTTGGCAGAAGAGATTAAAGGTAATGATTCCAGTTCTATTTCATGTATTTTTAGGAGGTCACTTGAACGCATTACCTTTTGTTTGTACAGTGCATTCAGAAAGCATTCAGACTCCTTCACTTTTTCCACATTTTGTTACGTTACAGACTTATTTCTAAAATTGATTCAATTCATTTTAAAAAAAATCATCAATCTACACACAATACCCCATAATAAAAAAACAAAAACAGGTGTTTAGAAATTTTTGGAAAGTAATTAAAAAGAAATAACTGAAATATCACATTTACATAAGTATTCATAACCTTTACTCAGTACTTTCTTGAGGCACCTTTGGCAGCGATTACCGCTTCAAGTCTTCTTGGGTATGATGCTACAAGCTTGGCACACCTGTATTTAGGTAATTTCTCCCATTGCATATCCTCTGAAGCTCTGTCAGGTTGGATGGGGAGCGTCGATGCACACCTATTTTCAGGTCCCTCCAGAGATGTTCGATCGAGTTCAAGTCCAGGCTCTGGCTGGGCCACTCAAGGACATTCACGGACTTATCACGAAGCCACACCTGCGTTGTCTTGGCTATGTGCTTTGGGTCGTTATCCTGTTGAAAGGTGAACCTCCCAGTCTGAGGCCCAGAGCGCTCTGGAGCAGGTTTTCATCAAGCATCTCTTTGTACTTTGCCATGTTCATCTTTTGCTCGATCCTGACTCTCCCAGTTTCTGCCACTGAAAAACATCCCCATAGCATGATGTTGCCACCACCATGCTTCATTGTAAGTATGGTATTGGCCAGGTGATGAGCGGTGCCTGGTTTCCTCCAGACGTGACGCTTGGCATTCAGGCTAAAGAGTTCAATCTTGGTTTCATCAGACCAGCGAATCTTGTTTCTCATGCCTTTTGGCAAACTCCAAGCTGGCTGTCATGTGTCTTTTACTGAGGAGTGGCTTTGGTCTGGCCACTCTACCATAAAGGCCTGATTGGTGGAGTGCTGCAGATATAGTTGTTTTTCTGGAAGGTTCTCCCATCTCCACAGAGGAACTCTGGAGCTCTGTCAGGGTGACCATTGGGTTCTTCATCACCTCCCTGACCAAGGCCCTTCTCCCCCGATTGCTCAGTTTGGCCGAGCGGACAGTTCTATTAAATGTCCTGGTGGTTCCAAAGTTCTTCCATTTAAGAATGACGGAGGCCACTGTGCTCTTCGGGACCTGCAATGCTGCAGAAATTGTTTTATATCCTTCCCCAGATCTGTGACTCGACACAATCCTCGGAGGTCTACGGATAATTCCTTCGTCTTCATGACTTGGTTTTTGCTCGGACATGCACTGTCAACTGTGGGACCTAATATAGACAGGTGTGTGCCTTTCCAAATCATGTCTAATCAATTTAATTTACCACTGGTGGACTCCAATCAAGTTCTAGAAACATCTCACGGATAATCAATGGAAACAGGATGTACCTTAGCTCAATTTTGAGTGTCATAGCAAAGGGTCTGAATACTTATGTAAATGTGATATTTCAGTTATTTATTTTTAATTACTTTGCAAAAATCTATTGTTAATTACTTTGCAAAAACACCTGTTTTTGCTTCTTCATTCTGGGGTATTGTATGTAGATTGATTATTTAAAAAATGAATTTAATCCATTTGAACATAAGGCTGTAATGTAGCAAAATGTGGAAAAAGTGAAGGGGTCTGAATACTTTCTGAATGCACTGTATATGCTAACCTCATATGTAGCAATGAATTATACTTGGAAGGAGAAAACATGTTTAAGAAATTATTTTAAAGCTTTAAATAATAGTAACCTATTCACATTAAAAATATTTCCTGATGCTGAAGTCAGCATTTGAAAGTATAAAATGTGCAATATTGGGTCTTATTTCATTTTCAGTTATAAATGTAATCTTTCTAAACACAAGCCACCAAGGATTATAGATGAGCATCATATATATTTACATAGTTGATCAACTGTATTGAATGGCAAAGTGGGCTTATGGGGCCCACTGGTCCTGGTCCTATTTCCTGCTCCTTATTTTTTATATTTACAATCCCCAATAGTTAAACAGGTTACAGCAATATAGTACTTTGCATATTAGCATGCTATGAACAAACCTCTCCTTAGCCACTTAATGTCTGCCTTAGCCAGATAAACCTTTGGGCCAATTTTTCTAAATAACTATTTTATTTGTTGATTTTGGTAATCTTCTCCTTCCATGTTATGGACACCTCTAGATCACCACATGGTAAAATATAACAGCTGAATTTTTGAAAAGTGATAGGAAGTTTAAAAAGCAAATCTAAAATGTCAAAATGTATTATTAATAACTTCAAATAATCATTTGGATATAATCTTCTAGATGCAATGTCTCTTGAATAAACATGATAATGCTACCCTAAATCCCACCATAGTTTCCATCGTAAGAGTTTAGTAATTTTCATATCTAGATGTATAACCCACAATGGTAGATGGAAATGTGATCGTTAACTCGTTTATTTGAAATGTTCATACTTTTAGTAAAAAAACAATGTCCTGTTTTGTGACTGGTCCAAATGTATCTTACAAATTCTGCTTAGGGGTTTAATTTACTTTGCAACTGTACCAACCAGTAGTTGCTTTTGGGGAGGAGTGAAGAAGGAGGGGCAGGGTGGGGAATAAACCCACGAACAACCCTGAAAAAAAGGAGATAATAATCGACACCTTGTTGGCTTCCTGGCAATGTGATGCAACTGAGCGACGACGATACAAAGGTTTTTAAAAAGATTTCTAACTTATCCTTCTGAAATGCATTAATTGAAAGTAAGAGGAGTTGGAGCGTGAAGCGCTGCTATCTTGTCACCATCGGGCGATGTTAAAGGGAAATGAATTGTTTGCAGAGGTGGGGAGGCAGGCAGGAACTTTTTTGTGTACATCCGCAGTTAGAACAGAGGGGATTTAAACATAATTATCTTTCAAAAAACGACTCCTCGTTGAAAGTATCGGTCGGCAAAAATCTTTCCCGTCCGCTATTTTTCTGGAGGAGGCAGCTGGTTTTGTAGGGGAGCTGCGAAGGTGTGATGGCGGTGGTCCGGGCAGGGGGCGGCGGACTATTTTCCGTGTGCAGCGGGAGCCGCTGTCCGCCCGCCCGCCGCCATGTTGGATTTTAATGTTAATTTTGTAAAAATTGTCCCAGAAATTGGGATCGAGAACCCCGGCTCACACTGAGCAATCAAGCCAACAAACAAACAAACAAATACAAGCGAGTTTAAATTAAAACAAAGGAATAAAGGACGACTGTGCGTTTATGTATTTATGATTCCATCCCCACGGCCGCGGAAAGCAGCGAAGTTGGGTAAGGTGTGAGAAATGGTGGCCGGGCTTGTCTCTGTTTATAGATTTGTAATGTTTTTTTAAAACTTGTGATTGTCTGTGCTGCTTCGTGAAGGAGTGAGAATAGGGACCGGCTGAACGGGCGAGAAGGAAAGGGGAGTTGGAGCCTGCTGTCATGGGATGGGTTTGTGGCGAGGCTTTGCTTTCGGCCTGAACATTTCTCTTTTTCCTCTCTGTAAGCTCACAAAATGGAACCGGCTTTAACTTCACTTTCTGTCGTTTGCTTTTACTGTGTTTTTTGTTACCTGTAACTTTTTTAAATCCACCCATTTTTTGTGCTCCCTGGAAGTCTATGTGATTTCTTTATGTTGACAGCTGTATGTTTATATTTCTGCTATCTTTTTATATATTGGTGATTTAAAGAGACGAGTCTCCGTTGTAGAATAAACGCACGCGCCGCCAGGTGGAGGAGAAAGGAAATGTATCTTTGAGTAGATATCTTAGAGTAGAATTAGATTAAATGCTGGCAATTTGGTGCTCAGAACATTTTCGTACGTTAAAAAAAAATCGCTTTTTTGTTCCTATGATGTGTCGATTGCCTATCAACATGGGCGATGCGGATTTAATTCCCTCTGCGTCCTAGTGTTTCTTTTGACTGGCTGCAAATAATCTAGGTTTTAGGTTTTGTACTTGAGGTTTTGTTCAGTCGGAAGGGGGCAGTGAAAGATCGTAGGAGTTAGTGAAAAAAGGCTGCAAACTCTGGCAGGCCTGACGTCTGCATTTCGTCTTTGAGGTCAAGGGTAAGAAATTATTCCGAAAATGTGCATTCAGTTTGATTTGTGAATTTCTTTATTGCAATGGTTTGTTTTATTTTGATTTTTTCTTTGCAGTGGGTGGGTATTTTTTTTGTGAATTAAGGAGAGTATTCCCTCTAATCTTCCCCTTTTTTTCTTAGAACCACTGTAATGAGTCGAGCTTGTTTGAGAAGTAGGATTCAATTTCCTTTCCACAACTCTAAGAATTGGTATGTGGAAGTTTTGACTATTTTTGAAGGGGTGCTTCTTTAATATTTTTGTTCTAAATTTATTTACTCTGTATGTGGTAGGCACATAAGAGGTGATCCTGTTTTATGCAGACGCAAGGAACTTACAAAAAAGACGCAAAGTGCTGGAATGGGTTGGGTGGCATCTCTGGAGAGCATTAATTGGTGATGTTTCGGGTTGGGACACTTCTTCAGACTGATTGTAGTAGGGAGGAGAAAGCTGAAAGGGAGGTGGAACAAAGCCTGGCAAGTGACAGGTGGATGCAGGTGAAGGGGGCGATTTGATAGGCTTCACCTGTATCCACCCATCACTTGCCAGGCTTTGAGCGGGGTGGTTTGATAGGCTTCACCTAACCACCTATCACTTGCCAGGCTTTGACCAGCCCCCATTTCTCTGCTTTCTCCCCCTACTACAATCAGTCTGAAGAAGAGTTCTGACCTGCAACATTGCCTATCCATGTTTTCCATAGATGCTGCCTGACCCTCTGAGTTATTCCGGCACTTTGTCTTTGAAACAGTTTTATGTTGGCTTTGCATTGAGAGAGAATACTTTTTGACAATAAAAGTAAAATGTCTGTAGCATGTTTATTGGTACTTATGGCAATGGCTCAGATATTTTTGTTTAAAATGTCTTTTTGAAAGGGTAACAGTACCTTTTTAAAGGAGCATTATCCATGATAGAGGGAGGAAATTATGATCTTTTTATATTAATACTGTTATGGATCAAATAATTTACTCTGCTCTAACCTACTTCTTAGACCTGGGAAAAGATGTCAGCTTGGTTTAATGATAGCATGACTTTAGATTATAGAAGAAATGTATAGATTGAATACACAATCCAGATGTTTGAACAATTAATTTATGCGTAAACTGTATTGCAGTCGTGATGGATTGCTTTGCTGGTGGTATATTCGGATTGAAATGTTATCCCAAGCCTGCCCTAAGTAGGTAAAGTTAAGGTCCTACATCTCTGGAAAACGGGAGTCGGAGTGCCTTGACATAAATAATTTATTGTCTTTCTTTATCTTTTATTATTTATCTGTCTTTCTGTGAACTTGTTGAATATCATTCAGCTACTGTTTTTTCTCTGGATAATATTTTTATTTGGTCACAAAAATTGTGGAAAATATGTATTGTAATTGGCATTTTGGCTTACTCCAATTTCTCAGTTGCTAGCATTGAGATGGTTTGTGGTTCTGATCTGAAAACTCTTCTTACAAGTGTTGGATAGTGATGCAAACTGATCTGGTGGTTCAGCTAGATTTCAAAATTATAGCTGTTCAAGCAGTTAAAGTTTCAAAGTAATGTATCAATTGCATCAAATTGCCAGAACTTGTATATGCGTAAGTTAAACTTGGTCACGTAAGAGATGAACGCTTGTGGGAAGTATCTGTGTTTCTGACATTCAGATAAAATACAAAAATCAACAATACAAAATCTGCTGAGATGATTCACATTCAAACTACGGAATAATTCTCCCAGTGACTTGGGAAGCTTTTCTCCTTTATGCGGTGCCACCAGAAGCAGCATTTTTGTTAGACCTTGATGCAAATTCAATGCTGTATTTGCCCATAGTGCATATGTATATTACAAAAAAGTGTAGATTAATTTAGTTGATATGTGGGATCAATTAGATTTTCGACAGTCAAGAACATAAAAGAATGAATTGAGAGAAATGGATAGGTCAAAGATACAGATCAGCCATGGATTTGCAAAATTATAAAATAATCCTGAGGAGTGTAATGGCCTATTCCTGTTGTTTGTTTTTATCATTAAATGGGGTATGCAGTTTTGCCAAAATGTTTATTCGGAGTAATGACCATAAAATTATGACATTTAATTTGAATTTACAATCCAGTGCTCAACTACAGAAACAACGTGTGCTTAAAAAGTACATTTGAAAGTAGATCAATTGTATCAGTAATCTTGCTATTTTTTTGCATGAATAGTGTGAATATAAAAACTGTCCTATTCAAATTGTTATCAAGATACGAACCATTAATCTAAGAAATCTTATTTGGTTTAAAAAAATAATTTCTAAAACTTTACAGCAGCATAAAGAAAAAAGCATTGAACTTATGAAAGTTTAATGACTTGAAATTGCGTTCTTTCGACTACAGTATATGCTAAAGAGTATATGTTAAAGACAGTGCCCATCTATGACAACTATTAATATTAAACAAACTAGTCACTTTTTCAACTTTAAAATCTACTCTTTTAAAATCATAGATTGTACAGCATGGAAACATGCCCTACAGCGCAACTTGTCCACGCTGGCCAAGGTGCCTTCCGTAGCAAGTCCCATTTGTCTGCATTTGGTCCATGTTACTCAAAATCTTTCCTACCCATGAACCTGTAAATATGTTTTTATTCATTTTTATTGGACCTGCCCAACCATTCTGAGATCCCCTTTAAATTTTTACCCTCTTGCCTTAAACCTATGCAGTCTAATGTTAGAAAGACCATCCATAACACACAGGAGCACAATTAAGCCATTCAGCCCATCAAGTTTGCAGATGATACAAAAGTGGGTGGTATTGATTGATACTGAAGATGGTTGTCAAAAATTGCAGCAGGATCTTGATGGGTGGGCTGATGAAAGGTTGATGGAATTTAATACAGAGAAATATGAGGCGTTGCATTTTGGAAAGTCTAACATGGGCAGTGAATGGAAGGGCTCTGGGGAGTGTATAGTGCAGAGGGATCTAGGCGTGCAGGTACATAGTTCCTTGAAGGTGGGTCACAGGTAGATTGGGTCGTCAAAAGGCTTTTGGCACATTGGCCTTCATCAGTCAGAGTATTGAGAGTATAGACGTTGGGAGGTCATGTTGCAGTAATATAAGACATTTGTGTGGCCGCATTTAGAGCATTGTGTTCAGTTCTGGGCACCGTGTTGTTGGAAAGATGTTGTCAAGTTTGAAAGGGTATAGAGAAGATTTATGAGGATGTTGACAGAACCCGAGGGTCTGAGCTCTAGGGAAAGGTTGAGCAGGCTGGAACTCTGTTCCTTGGAGCGCTATAGGATGAGTGGTGATCTTATGGAGGTGTATAAAATCATGAGAGGAATAGATCGGGTGGACGCACAGAGTCCCTTACCCATCGTAGAGTAATCGAGAATGAGATTCCTTTTAATATAAAAGATTTAATATGAATCTGTGGGATAACGTTTTCACACAAAGGGTGGTAGGTGTGGGGAATGAGCTGCCAGAGGAGGTAGTTAAGGCAGGGACCATCGCAATGTTTAAGAAACAATTAAATAGGTACATGGATAGAACAGGTTTAGAGGGATATAGGCCAAACGCAGGCAAGTGAGACTATTGTAGATGAGATGTGTTGATCGGTGTGGGCAAGTTGCACCAAAGGGCCTGTTTCCATTGTTTGACTGCGTCTTCACTGCCTTATCTGTGCACTCATAATAATATAAACCTTTCTAAGGTACCTCTTAGTTTCCTTCGCTCAAGGGAAAACCGTCTCAGTCTTTGGGTATAGGTTTATTATAGTCACATATAACCATATAACAATTACAGCATGGAAACAGGCCTTCTCAGCCCTTCCAGTCCGTGCCGACCATTTATTTTCCCCTAGTCCCATCTACCTGCACTCAGACCATACCCCTCCATTCCCTTCCCGTCCATATACCTGTCCACTTTACTTTTAAATGTTAAAATCGATCCTGCCTCCACCACTTCTGCAGGAAGATCATTCCACACAGCCACCACTCTGAGTAAAGAAGTTCCCCGTCGTGTTACCCCTAAACTTCTGTCCTTTAGTTCTCATATATCAAGGTACATTGAAAAGCTTTGTTCTGTATGCTATCCAAACCAATCAGATATATGTGTTGGAAGGAACTGCAGATGCTGGTTAATTTCCAATCAGATATATCGTACATGGATACAGATAGAGCAAAGGAGAAGATGTGAAGTGCAGAATATAATTCTCAGTATTGTAGTGCATCAGTTCCATAGACAAAATTCAATATGTAGGAAAGAACTGCAGATGCTGGTTTCAATCGAAGGTGGACACAAAATGCTGGAGTAACTCAGCAGGACGGGCAGCATCTCTGGAGAGAAGGAATGGGTGACGTTTCGGGTCAAGACTGCATCTGCAGACGTTTGTAAGAATCATTGAAATTCCTCAGAAAGTAGATGTGTTGGTGTATATACTTGACTGTCAGATTCAATGTAGTTTGTCTATCCAATCACTCATTACTCAAGTCCACCAGTCTCCACAGCATACTTGCAAATGTTTTCTTCCCCCTTTTGGAGCTTAACCACATCCATCCAATTGTAAGGCACCCTGAATTGCAGACAGTATTCCAAATGTCACAAACATTGTATTTAACTGTGATGCGACATCCCAATTCTTGTACTCGGTGCCCCATCCAATGAAACCAATCACATTGTATGCCACTTTGTCATCACCTCCAGGAAATTATGATGTACCCATAGATCTCTGTTCTACAGCACTCTTCAGAGCCCTTTGTAAGTCTTGCTTAACTTCCCAAAAAGGAAACCAACTGACTAGCTCACCATTGATTCCATATACTTTCACCTTCTGGACCAGTCTACAATTGCCAGACCTTATCAAGAGTCTTGTTAAAGTCCATGTAGACAATGTTAACTGCTCTGCCATCAGTCATCAATCGTATTTTTAAAAATAAAAACTCAATTAAATTTGTGAGACACTTCCTCTATTCTCCAATCCACAGTGACTTCCAATCAGAATTTCCAAATTCTGATGGATCCTGTCCCTCAGAAAACCCTCCAGAACATTTCTTAAATAAAGATATACTAACCATTTTCCAGTCTCCTGGTGCCTCATACATGGATCAGGAATGTATAAAACTCTGCCAATGCCCCAGGAATTTCTTCCCCTTTTTAAAAACTTCCCATTTGTAGTTTTTACCTGCTCATAGTTGATCTGCCCTATTCCATCTAAATTAGCCTTTCCTCTAGTATAGGGTTTTAACTTGTGGACCAGTCCTATCTATTTAAAAACATTGTAGAGAATTATGGTCATTGGTCCTAAAGTGCTCTCCCACCACAACATATAACCATATAACAATTACAGCACGGAAACAGGCCTTCTCAGCCCTTCCAGTCCGTGCCGACCATTTATTTCCCCCTAGTCCCATCTACCTGCACTCAGACCATACCCCTCCATTCCCTTCCCGTCCATATACCTATCCACTTTACTATTAAATGTTAAAATCGATCCTGCCTCCACCACTTCTGCTGGAAGATCATTCCATACAGCCACCACTCTCTGAGTAAAGAAGTTCCCCCTCATGTTACCCCTAAACTTCTGTCCCTTAATTCTCATGTCATGCCCTCTTGTTTGAATCTTTCCTACCCTCAATGGGAAAAGCTTATCCACGTCAACTCTGTCTATCCCTTTCATCATTTTAAAGACCTCAATCAAGTCCCCCCTTAACCTTCTGCGCTCCAAAGAATAAAGACCTAACTTGTTCAACCTTTCTCTGTAACTTAGTTGCTGGAACCCAGGCAACATTCTAGTAGATTTCCTCTGTACTCTCTCTATTTTGTTGACATCCTTCCTATAATTAGGTGACCAAAATTGTACACCATACTCCAGAACTGGTCTTACCAATGACTTGTACAATTTTAACTTTACTTCCCTACTCCTATATTCAATGCTCTGATTTATAAAGGCCAGCACACCAAAAGCTTTCTTTACCACCCTATCTACATACGATTCCACCTTCAGGGAACTATGCACAGTTATTCCTAGATCCCTCTGTTCCACAGCATTCCTCAATTCCCTACCATTTACCATGTACGTCCTATTTTGATTTGTCCTGCCCAGATGTAGCACCTCACACTTATCAGCATTAAACTCCATCTGCCATCTTTCAGCCCACTCTTCCAAATGGCCCAAATCTCTCTGTAGACTTTGAAAATCTACTTCATTATCCACAGCACCCCCTATCTTAGTATCATCTGCATACTTACTTATCCAATTTTCCACCCCATCATCTAAATCATTGATGTACATGACAAACAACAGTGGACCCAACACAGATCCCTGAGGCACCCCACTGGTCACCGGCTTCCAACCTGACAAACAGCCATCCACCATTACTCTCTGGCATCTCCCATTCAGCCACTGTTGAATCCATCTTGCTACTCTGCCATTAACACCCAAAGATTGAACCTTCTTAACCAACCTTCCATGGGGAACCTTGTCAAAGACCTTACTGAAATCCATATACACAACATCCACTGCTTTACCCTCATCAATTTCCCTAGTAACCTCTTCAAAAAAATCAAGAAGGTTTGTCAAACATGACCTTCCAGGCACAAATCCATGTTGACTGTTCTTGATCAGACCCTGTTTATCCAGATGCTTATATATATTATCTCTAAGTATCCTTTCCATTAATTTGCCCACCACTGACGTCAAACTAACAGGTCTATAATTGCTAGGTTTATTCTTTGAACCCTTTTTAAACAATGGAACAACATGTGCAGTACACCAATCTTCCGGCACTATTCCCGTTTCTAATGACATCTGAAATATTTCTGTCATAGCCCCTGCTATTTCTACACTAACTTCCCTCAGTGTCTTAGGGAATATCCTGTCTGGACCTGGAGACATATCCACTTTTATATTTTTTTAAAGTGTCAATACTTCCTCCTCTTTGAATCTCATAGTTTCCATAGCTACTCTACTTTTTTCCCTTACCTCACAGAGTTCAATATCCTTCTCCTTGGTGAATACCGAAGAACATAAATTGTTCAATATCTCCCCCATCTCTTTTGGCTCTGCAGATAGCTGTCCATTCTGGCTCTCTAATGGTCCAATTTAATCCCTCGTTATCCTTTTGCTGTTAATATAGCTGTAGAAACCCAATGGATTTACTTTCACCTTTCTTGCCAAAGCAACCTCGTATCTTCTTTTAGCTTTTCTTATTTCTTTCTTAAGATTCTTTTTTAATTCCTTATACTCATCTAGCACCTCATTTACTCCATGCCTCCTATAAATATTGTAGATATCTCTTTTTTTCGAACCAAGTGTCCAATTTCCCTTGAAAACCATGGCTCTTTCCGATTTTTACTATTTCCTTTCAACCGAACAGGGACATAAAGATTCTGTACTCTTACAATTTCCCCTTTAAATGTCCTCCATTTCTCTTCTACATCCTTCCCATAAAACAAAATGTCCCAATTCACACCTTTTAAATCATTACGCATTCCCTCAAAGTTAGCCTTTCTCCGATCAAAAATCTCAACCCTAGGTCCAGTTCTGACTCTCTCCATAATTATATTGAAACTAATGGTATTGTGATCACTGGGCCCGAAGTGCTCACCAACGCATACCTCCGTCACCTGACCTGCCTCATTTCCTAACAGGATGTCCAGCACTGTCCCTTCTCTGGTCGAACATCTGAGGATACTCTTGGACAAGCCATCCTCTTTTGTGATATCAATTTGTTTCAGGTCATCACTGTTCTGTTCCTAGCTCAAGTGAGCTTCTCCATGGTAAATATGTATTCATTTAAAAACTTGCCTGTCGCTCATGGCTCCACACATAAGCGACCACACTGATCCTGAAGGGGACCTATTTCCTTTGTTACTCTTTTGTTCTGAAAAAGGTCCCAACTCAAGATGTCATCTATTTGTCCTCCAGTGATGCTGCCTGACCCACTGAGTTATTCCAGCACTTTGTGTTCTATGCAAGATTCCAGCATCCAGAGTGGTGAGTCTCTGGAATTCTCTGCCACAGAAGGTAGTTGAGGCCAGTTCATTGGCTATATTTAAGAGGGCGTTAGATGTGGCCCTTGTGGCTAAAGGGATCAGGGGGTATGGAGAGAAGGCAGGTACGGGATACTGAGTTGGATGATCAGCCATGATCACATTGAATGGCGGTGCAGGCTCGAAGGGCCGAATGGCCTACTCCTGCACCTATTTTCTATGTTTCTATGTTTCTATCTGCAGTTCTTTGTGTCTCTGCCCTCTTGCGCTTAATGAACATAGAGTCTCTTCGAATTCTCTTATATGCCAGGGATATCGTGACTCTTATTTTTGCCCTTTAGATTTCCTTCTTAAGTGTACTGCTATATCCCTTGGGGTTTGCTTGCTTCCAGCTGCCTATGACATAAGGAATAGGAGTAGAATTAGGCCATTCGGCCCATCAAATCTGCTATTGAATCATTGGCTGATCTATCTCTCCCTCCTAACCTCATTCTCCTGCCTTCTCCCCATAAGCACTGATACCTGTACTAATCTATCACTGCCTTAAAAATATCCACTGATTTGGCCTCTACAGCCTTCTGTGGGCAAAACATTTCACAGATTCACCACCCTCTGACTAAATAAATTTATCCTCATCTCCTTCCTAAAAGCACATCCTTTAATGCTGAGGCTAAGACCTCTAGTTCTAGACTCTCCCACTAATAGAAACGTCCTCTGTGCATCCACTCTATTCATAGAAACCTAGAAAAATAGGTGCAGGAATAGACTATTCGGCCCTTCGAGCCAGCTCTGCCATTCAAGATGAGCTTGGCTGATCATCCAAAATCAGTGCCCAGTTCCTGCTTTTTCCCCATATCCCTTAATTCCTTTAGCCTGAAGAGCTAAATCTAACTCTCTCTTGAAAGCATCCAGGGAATTGGCCTCCACTGCCTTCTGTGGCAGAGAATTCCACAGATTTACAACACTCTGAGGGAAGAAATGTTTCCTCATCTCAGTCCAAAATGGCCTACCCCTAATTCTTAAACTGTGACCCCTGGTTCTGGACTCCCCCAACATTGGGAACATTTTTCCTGCATCTAGTCTCCCGAATCCTCTAAGAATTCTAAATGTTTCTATAAGAACCTCTCTCATCCTTCTAAATTCCGGTGTATACAAGCCCAGTCGACCCATTCTTTCATCATATGTCAGTCCCGCCATCAGGGAATTAACCTGGTGAACCTACCTTTGACTGATCCTGTCACTGCTTTCCAAATGCGCTGATACAACATCTTTAATAATCGACTGGAGCATCTTCCCCACTACCGATGTAAGGTTAACTGATCTATAATTCCCCGTTTTCTCTCTCCCTCCTTTCTTAAAAAGTAGTTACATTGGCTACCCTCCAGTCCACAGGAACTGATCCAGAGTCGAGAGAACATTTTTCTTGGGCCACCTCCTTGAGTACTCTAGGATGCAGATGATCAGGCCTGGGATTTATCTGTCTTCAGTCCCAACCATTTACCTAACACAATTTCCTGACTAATGTGGATTCCATTGAGTTCCTCCCTCCCACTAGATCCTCTGCCCCCTAGTATTTTTGGGGGATTGTTTGTGTCTTCCTTAGTGAGGACATAACCAAAAGTACTTTAACTGTTCTGCCATTTCTTGTTTCCCATTATATATTCACCTGTCTCTGATTGTAGGGGACCTACATTTGTCTTCACTAACCTTTTCCTTTTCACGTATCTGAAGGAGCTTTGCCATTTTTATATTCCCCGCAAGCTTTATTTCATGCTCTTAACCCCCCTGCCCCCCCATCTTAATTAACCCCTTTGTCCTTTGTTGTTCTAAATTTCCCCCAGTCCACCGGGTTGACACTTCCTCTGGCCAATTTATACGCTTTTCCCTTGGATTTAACACGATCCTTGATTTCCCTCGTTAGCCTCGGTTCATCCGCCTTCACTGTTTTATCTTTTCGCCAAACAGTGATGAACAATTTTTGGAGTTCATGCAACCGGTCTTTAAATCTTCACCATTGCATCTCCACTGTCAACCCCTTAAGTATAATTTGCCACTCTATCCTAGCCAATTCCCATCTCATACCTTCAAAGTCTTGTTTATTTAATTTCAGGACCATAGTCTCTGAAGTAACCGTGTCACTTTAAGGCCCGTACGAAACTTTTCGAAAACGGGGGTGGCATGACAGGATTACAAACATTTCATGTGAAGTAATGTGCGCATAGCACACATCATGAGCACGAAGCCCCTTGCGGCCGGGGGGTTTAGATGCTCTGGTGCATTCTGAGCCTTATTTTGGAGCATTTTTGCACCAAATTTATGACCAATATTTCAGAAATAATTTTGGTTGAGTCAAGAGTAATGAGTGGGTGGAATGGGATGATTGGGGTCATTGTTGTATCCATTTTTAAAATCAAGACTTGTTCTAAAGGAGAATGTAAAAACTGCAATTAAAATACTGTACGTTTTTGCAGTAAAGAAAACCTTTTTTTAGAAACGGTTTTGTGTTGATTTGATTGCCTGTCACTGTTAGACTGTTAGTGTGTGCAGTGCACCTTTTAATGGTTCTCCTGACCAAACAACTTCACATCACATCAATTTCAACATGGAATAGTGATGTGAATACAACATTTGGCCTATTTCCTTCGCTCCATAGATGCTACCTCACCCTCTGAGTTTCTCCAGCATTTTTGTCTACCTTTGAATACAACATTTAGTTCGACTTCAATTTCCATCATGAAAATTGAAGTCAAACTAAATGGTGCATTTACATTACTATGACTGCTTTCAAACTAACCTATTTTACTGTCATACTATTATAACAAATTCTAGTTCCATGATGACTCATAAACAAGATCACAAATCACATTTTGAATTCTCAAACATAATGTGATTGTGAATAATTGCAGAGCTGCCAAGTTTCACCAAGCATTTCCGTATTTTGAGGGCTGAAATTCAGTGTTTAAGAAGGAGCTGCAAATGCTGGAAAATCAAAGATAGATAAAAGTGCTGGAGAAACTCAAAGGATGCGGGTTCTATGGAGCGAAGGAAGTAGGCAAAGTTTCGGGCCAAAACCCTTCTTCAGAAAACTGTCTTCGGAGGGAGGAGGAGAACTTCAAAGTAGGCATAACTTGAGGAGATTTCGCTGTGGAGTAGACAAAGTGTTTCAGAAGGAACTGCAGATGCTGGAAAATCGAAAGTAGAAAAAAGTGCTGGAGAAACACAGCGGGAGAGCAGCATCTATGGAGCGAAGGAAATAGGCAACGTTTTGGGCTGAAACCCTTCTTCAGAAAACTATTTTGTTGGGGAAATTGGTATTTCTCACATAAATGCAATAGAATGAACTACATAGAAACTGGATTTTTGAAAATCAGTATTTTGCATGCAACATCATGTATTCTCAAATATCAGTATGGGATACTGAAAATCAGTACTACTGAATTGTGAACATTTTTGAAATGTGAATTTATAATTCTTCATTTTGATTCCATGACATACAAAAATATATAATAACATAACATAAAATTCACAATTCATCATATACAGGGCTCTCTTTTTCTTCTCTGTTGCCAGCCGGGCAACCTATGCAGCTTTTTAGGTTGCCAAATGACAATCTAGGTGGTAATTTAAGACTGCTTGCATGTCATGTGCGATAATGTGCTCGGACGAAGTGCGTAGTTCCCAGTCGGAATTATGGTCAATGAAGCATTCACATATTATTTCTGCTTCAAATAAAGACACGAACTAAACACATTCACCAATCATGACATGATATTTACCACAATGACATGCTGCAAAATTACAATACAGTATCTCATCTCTTTTTACATGTTGCAATGAATGCAATTTCTATTATTTCTTTCCACTTCCAAACAAAAATCTGGTTGGATTATTCAGCGTATGATCAACCTCGGTGAGACCAAGTGCGGGCTTGGCGATCGCTTCGCACAACACCTCCACTCGGTTCGCAATAACCAACTTGATCTCCCGGTGGCTCAGCACTTCAGCTCCCCCTCCCATTCCGAATCCGATCTTTCTGTCCTGGGCCTCCTCCATGGTCAGAGTGAGGCCCACCACAAATCTTCTGGGGGCTCAGCACTTCAACTTTCCAGCCTTTCTGTCCTGGGCCTCCTCCATGGCCAGAGTGAAGCCCACCATAAATTGGAGAAGCAGCACCTCATATTTCGCTTGGGCAGTTTACACCCCAGCGGTATGAACATTGACCTCCAATTTCAGGTAGTCACTGCTTTCTCCTCTGTTTCCCAGCTCTCCCTCACCCCACTGTCTCCGCCTCTTCCTTTTTTCCTCCGCCCCACCCTCACATCAGTCTGAAGAAGGGTCTCGACCCGAAACGTCGCCTATTTCCTTAGTTCCATAGATACTGCCTCTCTCACTGAGTTTCTCCAGCATTTTTGTTTACCCATTCACACAAGTTCTGTTGTCCCATTTTCCTAACCCACTCCCTACACATTAGGGGCAATTGTACAGAGACAAGTTAAGCCCCTGTCCCACTTACGTGTCCTTGGCACGCTTCATTCGACCGCACAGACGTCTCGAGCGCATGACATCGTTTGAAGATGGATACAAAATGTAGGAGTAACTCAGCGGGGCCAGCAAAATCTCTGGAGAGAAGGAATGGGTGATGTTTCGGGTCAGACTCTTCAGCCTGAAAGAAGGGTCTCGACCTGAAATGTCACCCATTGCTTCTCTCCAGAGATGCTGCGTTTTGTGTCCATCTTCAATTTTCTTGGCCCCGCACTGGGAGTAGAAGAGGGGATGGATCCAGACCACAATGACCGTTAGCCCCAGGCTCAGTTTTCGGCGATCGTTTGCCTGCTTCTGCTGCTGTTGGAGGTGAGACGTTGTGTTGCGTCGCGCCAGGGTCTTGGGCTTGTCCCACTTTGGCCGTCAGGTACGCGACAGGCCGTTGGCGCGCAAAAATTTAGTTTGCTACAAATATTTCGGAGCCCCGCGCGATGTCGCGCAAAATTACATACCCCTACGTGCTTCTCAGTGGGACCGGCCCCACGCGGCTATACAATGCCCGGGCGCCTCAACACGACGACCAGGTCACGTAATTTGAATGCCAAGGACACGTAAGTGGGACAGGCCATTTAAGCTACAAAGCCAATGCATCTTTGGGATGTGGGAGGAAACCCACATGCCTGCAGGGAGAATGTGCAGATTCAACACAGACAGTGCCCGAGGACAGGATCGAACACAAATCTCTGGCATGCGAGGCAGCAAGTCCACCAGCTGTGCCACTATATTTTATTTTCTAACACACAAAAAAATCCTCACAAAGGCCTCATCATCTGTTGTAGTTCATTGACTATGGGATAAATGCAGACTTTGGGAACAACACCCCCTCCACCCCCTCGCCTTGCTTCAAAATGCGTGGTGGGTATTTAGACTCGGTGGCCAGAGCAGGTGTGTGGCGCTGGTACATTGACAACATTGCCTGTGCCCAGTTGAAAAGCCCACTGCCTCTGGGGGTTTGGAAAGACCATTGGAAGAGAGATCTGCCTCTGGGACAACTCGTGGCCAACAGTATAGTTCCCATGAGGAGCAGGCAGAACATTGGGGGTTCGAGTCCAAGCAGTGGGGCCCCTGTGTCACATGTAGTTCAGAGATACAGTGCCCTTTGGCCCACCGAGTCCGCACCGCCAGCGATCCCCTGCACACTATCCCACACGCTAGGGACAATTTATACTTCTACCAAGCCAATCAAGCTACAGTTAGGGCTAGGGTTAGGGTTTCCTCCCGCACTACAAAGGCACACAGATTTGTATAAATTGTCCCTAGCGTGTGTGGAATAGTGTGCAGGGGATCACTGGTTGCAGGCCTGGGCCCGGCAGGGGGAGGGCGGGTAGGCATGGGCCCAACTGGTGCGGCGTCTGGTCACGGCTGCTGCCAGGACTGGGTTCAGAGTCAGTCGTTCACACTCCCGCCCGTCGATGGGAGAACAGTCTCCGTGGATCGGTCGCTGGCAGCGGACCCACTCCCTGGACGCCAGGCTGACCGGCGGCGAGTCTCCGACGCCGCGGATGGAGGCGATGGACAGGGCGGGCAGACACCGCAGCACCCGGCCCGGAGAAGCGGGAACTTTATTTTTCCCAAACCATCCCGTGGGCCAGATTGGACCCTTCGCAGGTGGTTTGACACCCCCGATAAAAAACAGATTCCCCTTCCCGCAATGCAATATTCCACGGCCACACTTACCCAAACTAGGCCCAGGGCGTCGAGGCGATGAGTGAAAATGGTGGTGATCTGATCTCACCCACTGCGCACGCGCACAGAAACGGCGTCATTTTGCGTCGCTATTGCGTCACCAGCTTCCCACAACTGCGCAGGCGCGGATGGTTGCGGGCTGGAACCAGAATTTCCCGAATTTCGGGTAAATTCCTTCAAAGTGGAAACACTGATTGCCACCGCACCCATCGCACCGCACCCCCTCTTCGGACGGCCATGACTTTAGTATCCTAATGCAGAATTCCACCATATTACGATCACTGTTGCACAGGGGGCTTTGCTCAACAAGATCGCAAACTAATCCTTCCTCATTACACAATACCCAGTCTAGGATGGCGTGTCCTCTAATCGGTTCTTCGACGTACCATGCCCTCCATAATGTTTGGGACAAAGACCCATCATTTATTTATTTGCCTTTGTACTCCACAATTTGAGATTTGTAGTAGAAAAAAATCATGTGGTTAAAGAGCATCTTGTCAAATTTTATTAAAGGCCATTTTATGCATTTTGGTTTCACCATGCAGAAATTACAACTGTGTTTATACATAGTTCCCCCATTTCAGGGACCATAATGTTTGGGACACATGACTTCACAGGCGTTTGTAATTGCTCAAGTGTGTTTAATTGCCTCCTTAATGCAGGTATAAGAGAGCTCTCGGCACCTAGTCTTTCCATCACCACTGGAAACTTTTTTTGCTGTTTATCAACATAAGGACCAAAGTTGTGCCAATGAAAGGCAAAAAACCATTACGAGACTGAGAAACACGAATAAAACAGTTTGAAAATTCAGCCAAACCTTAGGCTTACCAAAATCAACTGTTTGGAACATCATGAAGAAGAAAGGGAGCACTGGTGAGCTTACTAATCGCAAAGGGACTGGCAGGCCAAGGAAGGCCTCCACAGCTGATGACAGAAGAATTGATGACAGATGATGGTCTGCATCCCAGGATACTTAAGGGAGTGGCTCTAGAAATCGTGGACGCATTGGTGATCATTTTCCAATGTTCTGTAGATTCAGGATCAGTTCCTGTGGTTTGGAGAATAATGTTATCCCACTTTTTAAGAAAGGTAGAGAGAAAACAGGGAATTATAGAGCAGTTAGCCTGACATCGGTGGTGGGGAAGATGCTGGAGTCAATCATAAAGATGCAATAGCGGCACATTTGGATAGCAGTAACAGGATCAGTCCGAATCCGAAGGGGAAATCATGCTTGACTAATCTTTTGGAATTCTTTGAGGATGTAACTCTGAAGATGGATAAGGGAGAGCCAGTGGATGTGGTGTACCTGGACTTTCAGAAAGAATTTGACAAGGTCCCACACAAGAGAATAGTATGCCAAATTAGAACACATGGTATTGGGGGTAAGGTATTGGCATGGATAGAGAACTGGTGACTTGGACAGGCTGGGTGAGTGGGCAGTTTAATGTGGATAAATGTGAGGTTATTCACTTTGGCAGCAAAAACACGAAGGAAGATTATTATCTAAATGGTGTCAAGTTGGGAAAAGGGGAAGTACAATGGGATCTGGGGGGGTCCTTGTTCATCAGTCAATGAAAGTAAGCATGCAGGTACAGCAGACAGTGACGAAAGGGAATGGCATGTTGACCTTCATAACGAGGAGTTGAGTGTAGGAGCAAAGAGGCCCTTCTGTAGTTGTACAGGGCCTTAGTTAGACCACACCTAGAGTATTGTGTGCAGTTTTGGTCCCCTAATTTCAGGAAGGACATTCTTGCTATTGAGGGAGTGCAGCATAGTTTACCCGGGATATGCTGAGAATGGAGCGGCTGGAATTTAGAAGGATGAGATGGGATCTTAACCAAACATATAAGATTATTAAGGATTTGGGCAGACTAGAGGCAGGAAACATGTTCCCGATGTTGGTGGAGTCCGGAACTAGGGGCCACAGTTTAAAAATAAGGGGTAAGCCATTTCGTACGGAGATAAGGTAACACTTTTTCACACAGAGAGTTGGGAGTCTGGAATTCACTGCCTCAGAGGGAAGTGGAGGCCAGTTCTCTGGAAACTTTCAAGAAAGCTAGACAGGGCTCTTGTGGATGATCAGCCATGATCACATTGAATGGCGGTGCTTGTTCGAGGGGCCGAATGGCCTACTCCGGCACCTATTGTCTATTGTCTAATTCTCTCCATAATAAAGAAAAATCCCCAAACACCTATCCGACAGATCAGAAACTCTTCAGGTGTGGATTTGTCAATGACCACTGTCAGCAGAAAACTTCATGAACAGAAATACAGAGGCTACACTGCAAGATGCAAACCACTGGTTAGCCGCAAAAATAGGGTAGCTAGGTTACAGTTTGCCAAGAAGTACTTAAAAGATCAACCACCGTTCTGGAAAAAGGTCTTGTGGACAGATGAGATGAAGATTAACATATCAGAATGATGGCAAGAGCAGCGTACGGAGGAGAGAAGGAACTGCCCAAGTTCCAAAGCGTACCACTTCATCTGTGAAACACGGTGGTGGGGGTGTTATGGCCTGGGTTTGTATGGCTGCTGAAGGTGCTGGCTCACTTATCTTCATTGATGATACAACTGATGATGGTAGTAGCATAATGAATTCTGGAGTGTATACACAATTTCCTATTCTGCTCGAGTTCAAACGAATGCCTCAAAACTCATTGTCCGGCAGTTCATTCTACAGCAAGACAATGATCCCAAACATACTACTAAAGCAACAAAGGAGTTTTTCAAAGCTAAAAATGGACAATTATGGAGTGGCCAAGTGAATCACCTGATCTGAACCCAATTGAGCTACTAGCCTCCAAAACAAACATAAGCTTAATATGGCTGTAATACAGGCCTGGCAGAGCATCACCAGAGAAGACACTCAGCAACAGGTGATGTCCAAGAATCGCAGTCTTCAAGCAGTCATTGCATGCAAAGGATATGCAACAAAATACTAAACAGTTTTATTTTACATGACATTGTTGTCCCAAACATTATGGTGCCCTAAAATGGGGAGACTATGTATAAACACTGCATGGTGTTTCTACATGGTGAAACCAAAATATGTAAAAATGGCCTTTATTAAAATCTGACAATGTGCACTTTAACCACAAATAGATTTTTTTTTCTCTATTACAAATCTCAAATTGTGGAGTACAGAGGCAAATAAATAAATGATGGGTCTTTGTCCCAAACATTATGGAGGGCACTGTATTGGTTTAAAGAACCATCCCGTATACTTTCCAGGAAATCCTCCTCCTCAGCACTGCTACCAATTTCGTTGGCCCAATCTATTTATAGATTAAAGTCACCCATGATAACTGTCCAAACCTTTCACTATTCTGTGTGTTTCAATGAGGTCCACCCTCATTCTTCTGAACTCCAGTTATATACCTGATGTATGTCTCAATTTTCATGACCAGACCCTCAATATCCATTTCATCTGGTTCCCTATTTCTTCCAGCTTTGCCCTTCATTCCAATAGGAACACGTTTACTCTGAACACTCCCTATCTCATTTTTTAAATATAACAGAATTATGTTCCTAAAAGTACTCGCCTACTGACATCCATATTTCCTAAAAGGAGGTTGCGTGTTGCGCCTGTATCGTAGGACCATCAATATATTGCATGAGAAAACTTTCCTGAGCATCAATTCTACTCCTGTGGCTGTGCAGTCAATATTAAGGAAGTTAAATCGATCTTCTGTTGCAATTATTATTTCTACTATTGAGAGGCCTTTAGTAAAGCCCATCAAAGTGATCATCCACATGTTCTTGAAATCTACCCATATCGCGTCTGTGTATGTATTACCATGAATATCTCCAAGTCCTGTCTTGATATTCCTAATCATAAACACACTCTCCCTCCGTTACCTCTACCTCTCATGCTTTTAGATACTGTAATCGTATCTAAAAACGTATCTGTTCTCCCAAGTCTTTCTTGACGTCCTCTGAGTGAGGGCTATTTGTATATATGTATGTAGCCTGCTTGTGTATACTACTCTTATAACAAATGTAAAGCACTTTGGTCAACGAGAGTTGTTTTTTAGTTGTGCTATATAAATAAATGTGACTTGACTTGACTTGTAATCTGGAATATTGAGCTGCCAGTTCTGCCTATCCCTCAACCACAATTCTGTAATAGCTTTGATAATCCCATGTACCGATTCATGCCCTGAGCTCGGGCTTTTTGCATTGAAAAAAGAGCTTCCTTGATCTCTTTTTAAACTAGATTGGCTGTGGGGGCAGGAACCAGTGCAGGACTGAGATAGGTGAGAGGCTGAAGTCAGTATGGAAGATGATGAAAGAAAGTGCAGTGGACAGAATAGACAGGGAGCGACTATTCGATTGAATAGCATTTATTTTAATGCGAGAGGCCTTTTGGGAAAAGTGGATGAACTATGCGACTGGAACATTGTAGCCATTATAGAAACCTAATTGAGGGAGGGACTGGTCTGGGAGCTTAATGTTATGGTACAGGTGCGACAAGAGAGGTCGAGGTGGGGGTATAAAAGGAGGGAGTATTGCTATATTGATTAAGGAGAATGTCATGGCAGTAGTCTGAGATGACATTACTGATGGTTCATCCAGTGAGGCTATGTGGGTGAAGCTGAGATATAAAAAGGGTGATCACTTTGATGGGAGTGTCTGACAGGACCCCAGATAGTCAACGTGGATTAGATTATTTTGAGTAGGAAGGACAAATGTATTTGCAAATAATAAAGTGACCAGCTGATGACTTACAAGCCAGCTATTCAAAAGGTTTCTGTAACAGGGAAACTGTAGATGGGAACTGTTAATTTTCGTGAAGTAGTAGATATTTGGCACATAATGCAAGGTTTTCCTCGCTTTTTGAGCATGTGTGGTTCTCAAGTCCAATAGGTGCAAAATGTATAGGTGCACAACTTTGCTGGTTATGTCCTTCCATTATGGGATAGATCTATTTATTCTGACACCATGGAGTCACAGAGCCACACATTATCTCCGTAAGAGATTAGAGACCGTTTCCCCCAACCCCCCCACCCCCCACATAAAACAAGCAAAAGAACACTAAACATACATTTAACACAGCAAAAGAAGGAAGGGACAGACAGACTGTTGGCGAGGCAGGCATTGCTAGCACCACCCGGTCTTTTATGTTAGTAAGAAAAGTTTATTAACCATGTAATTGGAAAAAACAATTACAGATCCAAGTGATCAGAATAGCTTGTTAGTTAAATCCAGTGGCTTGCAAAAGTTTTCATACCCCTTGAACTTTTCCACATTTTGTCACGTTACAACACAAAGTGGTGCATAATTGTGAAGTGGAAGGAAAATGATACATGGTTTCCAAATTTTATTACAAATAAAAAACTGAAAAGTGTGGCGTGCAAAAGTATTCAGCCCTCCTGAGTCAATACTTTGTAGAACCACCTTTCACTGCAATTTCAGCTGCAAGGCATTTGGGGCATGTCTCTACCAGCTTTGCACATCTAGAGACTGAAAGTTTTGCCCATTCTTCTTTGCAAAATAGCTCGAGCTCACTCAGATTGGATGGAGAGCGTCTGTGAACAGCAATTTTGAAGTCTTGCCAGAGATTCTCAATTGGATTTAGGTCTGGACTTTGACTGGGCCATTCTAACACTTGAATATGCTTTGATCTAAACCATTCCATTGTAGCTCTGGCTGTATGTTTAGGGCTGTTGTCCTGCTGGAAGGTGAACCTCCGCCCCAGTCTCAAGACTTTTGCAGACTCTAACAGGTTTTCTTCCAAGATTGCCCTGTATTTGGCTTCATCCATCTTCCCATCAACTCTGACCAGCTTCCCTGTCCCTGCTGAAGAAAAGCATTCCCACAACATGATGCTGCCACCACCATGTTTCACAGTGGGGATGGTGTGTCAGGGTGATGTGCAGTGTTAGTTTTCCGCCACACATAGCGTTTTGCATTTAGGCCAAAAAGTTCAATTTTGGTCTCATCAGACCAGAGCACTTTCCTCCACATGTTTGCTGTGTCCTCCACAAGACTTGTGGCAAACTGCAAGCGGGACTTTTTATGGCCTTGTTTCAACAATGGCTTTCTTCTTGCCACTCTTCCATAAAGGCCCAATTTGTGGAGTGCACAACTAATAGTTGTCCTGTGGACAGATTCTCCCACCCGAGCTGTGGATCTCTGCAGCTCCTCCAGAGTTACCATGGGCCTCTTGGCTGCTTCTCTGATCAATGCTCTCCTTGCCTGGCATGTCAGTTTAGGTGGATGGCCATGTCTTGGTAGGTTTGCAGTTGTGCCATACTCTTTCCATTTTCGGATGATTGATTGAACAGTGCTCTGAGATGTTCAAAGCTTGGGATATTTTTTATAACCTAACCCTGCTTTAAACTTCTCCACAACTTTATCCCTGACCTGTCTGGTGTGATCCTTGGGCTTCATGATGCTGTTTGTTCACTAATGTTCTCTAACGAACGTCTGAGGCCTTCACAGAACAGCTGTATTTATACTGAGATTAGATTACACACAAGTGGACTCTATTTACTAATTAGGTGACTTCTGAAGGCAATTGGTTGCACTGGATTTTATTTAGGGGTATCAGAGTAAAGGGGGCTGAATACTTTTGCACGCCACACTTTTCCGTTTTTTATTTGAAAAAAAAATTGAAAACCATGTATCATTTTCCTTCCACTTCACAATTATACGCCACTTTGTGTTGATCTATCACATAAAATCCCAATAAAATACATTTACATTTGTGGTTGTAATGTGACAAAATGTGGAAAAGTTCAAGGGGTATGAAAACTTTAGCAAGCCATTGTATATTATTGTTATTGGTGGAAATTCATCATGTCCACCCAGGTAAGGACCAGAATATACAGGGAGTGGTGTTTAGCAAAGAATGCAATCTATTTTATGGGATTGAATGGTGGTGCTGGCTTGAAGAGCCAAATGGCCTACTCCTGCACCTATTTTCTATGTTTCTATTCTGAGGAATCATAATAATGTTATCATGTGATAAGTGTGAGGAAAAGGGTATCAATGGTTAGTTTTTTTGCAACTTCTAAATTATTGCAGCAGCAGTATCAAAGCTATTGATAGAGGTGTTAGTAACATTTCAAATGCAATTGGAGTTGTAAAAGACAGCTTTGGTTAGGCCGCACTTGAATTATTGCATGCAGTGCTGGTTGCTATGTTACAGGAAACATGTGGATGCATTCGAGAGGATGCACAAGAGGATACCAGAATGCTGCCTGGGTTAGAGTGTATTAGCTATAAGACTAAGTTGGACAAACTTGGATTGACCTGATTTGAGGTGTATAAAATTATAAGAGGGTAGACAGTTGGAAACTTTCTCCCCAATGTTCTAAACAGTAGGGCTCGCAGCTTTAAAGTCAGAGGAGTAAAGTTTAAAGATGTGCCGAATAAGTGCTTTTTATAGAGTGGTGGTGGAAACAGATTGTAAGAAGCTGATAAATAGGCCCAACAATATGCACGGAATTTTAGGGATATGGATCACATGTAACACAAAGGAGATTAGTTTAACTTGGAATCGTGTTTGCTGCAGACTTTGTGGGCTGAAGGGCCTTTCCCTGAACTGTACTGTTCTGTGTTAAGATGGAGAAAATAAGTTTTGTTGAATACTATAAGGAAATATAATAGTTTGTGAATGGTATCAATGTAGATGACATGGTATCAGGAATGACATGGTCACCATCTCTTGGTATGATGTTGGTTGGACTGTTGGATTTGAAGATTTGGGGAAGGCTGGAGCTAATAAAACTACTACTAATAAAACTAGTAGTAGAATTAAAGAAGAGTGTTGAATTATGGATTAATGATTGGACAAAAGGAGAGAAGTTGAATGAAATAATAGAGGAACAGAATTAATAATTAATCATTGAGTTGTTTTAGATTGAGGAGAGGTGCTAGGCAAAAGAGGAGAGTTAGTAAAATACTTCAATCCAATGTTTTGGGAGCTGCTAGGACCACTAAGTTGTGACAGGCAATTGTTCTCACTCATAAGATGAGGGGAAAATAGGGGTAGGGGATTTTGGAGCTAGTTAGTAAAATCCTCCATGAAAGAAAAGGTTATGGGATCTGTGATGGTTTTCTCTAGATGCAGCGACTTTTTTGGATGTGATGTAATTTTTAAAATTAGGATTTTGCATTACTCTTGGGGAGGAATGTCTTGTACAACTGTAACATAACATCCTAATTTCTGTACTTAATACCCTAACTGATGAAAGCTATGCGCCTTGACTACCCTGTTTACCTGTGACATCAGTGAAGGAATTTGTATCTGCACTCCTATATCCCTCTGCTCTATAATCCTCCCCATAATTCTGCCCTGCCATTCCCTATGAATGTCCTGCCATTGTTGGACATCCCAAAATTGAATCCGTACAACATTGTATTAAACTCCATTAACCATTCCTCAGCCCATTTAGCTGTAATTTTTGCTAACCATTTGTGCTATCGTTGACACCATCCACTTTAGTGAATCTGCAAATGAATTTATCATGTCTTCTACATTCTCATCTAAATTATTGAAATAAACCACAACAGCAATGGGCCCAATGCCTATCCCTGAGACACATCCCTAATACCAGGCCTCTAGTCGAAGGAACACCTCTCTAAAGGTTAGTTTTTACTACAAACCGATAACAACTCAAAAATTAGTAATGAAGCAATAAAATCTTTATTTCACCCAGGTGGGTGTGGCAGTAAACTCTTACAGTATGTAAAATACAGATTATAATGCCACTCTATCCCCACACAAAGAAGTAATGTTTAATCAGATATATTTATACCCCAATAATCAGCAATTCTTTACCTTACAGAGCATTGTACAGCCTCTTGCCATTTAGGATTGACAGGTTCTTCCAATAGAAGAAAGGTTAGCCCATATATGCTTATGCTGAAGAGGCTATTTCTTTTTGCAGATTCAAGCATTCGTTTTTTTTTACCTTGTTGGCATATTACAATCTTGTAGAGTAAAGAGTACGAGCCAAGTGTCTGAACATTCGCTTGATGTTTATATCACTGAGAAAAGCATTCATGTATTTGTGCTGTTGTCTCACTAGTGTTATTGAAGAAGGGCGAAAACATTTTTGTTATGATGCTGTAGCCTTGCTAGTGTAATAGAAGAAAGATGAAAGTATTTCTGTTAGCCGTTAGTGTAATAGGAGAAAGGTTAAGCATCCATTTTATTGCTTCTAAATCTGCAGCTGAATCCATTTTGTAACTTTAAAATCTTTAAACTTTCTTATTCCTTCCTTTTTATCATTTATGATAACATTCACAATCCTCGGTAGGTACATAATTGTCGCAAGCAGTTAACAATAAAAATCAGAGATATGATAAATAAAAAGATAGAGCCATAATGTATCACAGTACCCCAAAGTCCACCAAACCAACTGAATGGCCAGCAGCTCCCATTTCCTTCATTGTACCCATGCATGCCAACCTTATGGATTTTCTCAATTTCTTGGGAAATGTGGGTAGCAAGGTACGTGATATTAGAGGATTCATCAGGGATCTAGGCACCACACTCGTCTTATTGTAATATAGGTGCCTCGGGGCTCTCGCTTCACTTTTTTTCCCTGTTGCCAGCCGGTCAACCTTGGCAGCTTTTTAGGTTGCCTAATGACAGTTTAGGTGGTCATTTAAGATGGCTTGCATGACACATGCGATTATATGCTCGGACGAAGTGCGTAGTTACCAGTCGGAATTATACTCAATGAAGCATTCACATATTATTTCTGCTTCAAATAAAGTCACAAACTAAACACATTCACCAATCAAGACATGAAATATACCACAATGACATGCAGCAAAATTATAAGACAGTATCTCAACTCTTTTTACACATTGCAATTAATGCAATTTCTATTAGTTCTTTCCACTTCCAAACAAAAATGTGGTTGGATTATTCAGAATATGATCAACTTGTGTCAATAAATCCTGGACCATGGTAACATATATGCGTACGTATAGTTGTGAATGTTACTCATTAAATAACTACAGTACTGAAACTCCATATTAAGAGCATTGATTTGCCGTTAAAATGAATTCTGTAATAACGTGTCAACGGCAGCAGTGACATTGAACGCTGTGGTTTTAATGTTTCACGTGTTCACAATTTAATTAAACCATCTTTATGGATTAAAACAAATAATAACATTGGGAATTAAAACACATTTGATTGCATTCCGTTATCAAACATAGTCAATGTTCGCTCTGAAGGCATTTCCAGCACAATAGGCTCAGGGAGGGGGGTGTGTGTGAATCAGTGTGGGGTGGATATATGGCGGGGGTGGGGGTTAGATGGTAGTCAGTGCAGAATGGATGGATTGAGGCAGGTTGGAAGTGTTGGTTGGAGTAGGTAAAATTGTGAGGGGAGAGCACCGGGGATGTCAGTGGTGTTGAATGGGGGGGGGGGGTTCGGTACGGGATGGATGGGGGTAGATTAAAGTGCTGGAGAAACTCAGCGGGTGAGGCAGCATCTATGGAGCGAAGGAAATGGGCAACGTTTCGGGTCGAGACCCTTCTTCAGACTGTTCCCCCCCATTCTTCTTGAATGGGAGGATCAGTACAGGATGGATGGGGGGGGGGGGGACCAGCACAGGATGAATGGGGGGGTCAGTACAGTGTGGAACGGAGGGTCTGTGCAGGATGAATGGGAGATCACTACAGGATGAATGGGGGGGGAAGGTGCAGGGTAAATGGAGGGTGGGTCATTACGGGATGAATGCGTGGATTAGTACAGGATGGATGGAGGAGAAGTGCAGGATGGATGGGAAAGGGGTAAGTACAGGGTGAATTGGGGAATGAGTGTAGGATGAATTGAGGGGGGGGTTGGCAGGAGAATCAATGCGAGGTGGATAGGGTGATCAGCGCAGGATGAATAGATAGGGGGGTGGGTAGATGGGGAGGGGAGCACAGGGGATGTCAGTGAGGACTGAATAGAGGCAGAAATGGGGATCAGTTTGGGATGGAGAGGAGGGGTCCCAGGGTAAGGGGGTGGAGGGGGTGTACGAGAGAGGAGTGGGGAGGTGAGGAGGAAGGAAGGTCAGTGCTCCTCAGACAACATTGCCACGCTGCCTTGGCCGTTGGGAACCCCTTGCCACCGCCTCCCTCATCCGCCAGCCAACAGCAAGGTGCGGGGACGAGCGGTGCAGCTCAGAGATCCTATAGCTATAAGATCTTTGGTGCAGCTGCTTCAGACGAGTCGGAGCGAATGATGGACTTCGCACAGCGGCAGCAGCGGCCTCGACAGCAGCTCCAGTATCTGGTTGTCAAGCCGGGCAAAATGACTCTGTGTTTAGGTTGCCCGGCGGCACTTTGAGTGGTCATTGGCACCCAGGTAACCGTTAATTTCGAGCCCTGTGCCTCTTTGTTGATCTTTATGATCAATACTTATTTTATCATCAGAAATTTAAAAAAAATATTCTCTCTCATTAATTAGTTGCAGAAATGGCGGCATACGTATGTCTGATTTGTAATTTGGTTTGAACCTGTCCTTGAGCTCGTAGAGGGTTATGGCACAAACCCAACTTCCTAATCGGATAAGGAAGCTTGTTTACCTTACAGCAACGAGTTCACTGCTAACACTTCTATCATTGGAGCCTTCGTGGTTACAGCACATAAACAGGCTGCATGCCACTTTACTGCTGCTGGTAAAGCCATGGAATAATAACTGGTCTTTATACAGGGGTATGGAGAAAAAAGCTGAACATGGGTCAATTACTGTAAAGGTAGACTTCCAGTGGCGCCATGTTCCAATAACACTGGTCGGGACCGATTTATAAAAATAAAAAAAAAAGCTTACTGGAGCCTCTGGACGTCGCGCTGATGACGTTATCAGTAAGCGCTGTGAATTTAACGGAGGCTTAAAGCGCTTTAAATGAAAAATTCTTCTCCTGGTAAGAGCACTCAGAAAACAGTTACAAAACACTCCTGGGGAAGCCAGACGAAGCCTGAAGAACTTATTTTTGAAGTGGCTTCTGAAGAAAAGGTGCTTTCCGACATGACTACAAGATCTAAGACAGATCTGGCTAAGGACAAAGAATTTGAGGAATTGAAGCTTTCGGTAAGTGAACTGAACGATGTAAAGGTGGATAGAAATAAAATGGAACAGATGATGGGAGTGATGATGGAATAGATAGAAAAGCTGACACTGAATATGACTGCTGGTAATCAGAAAGTTATTGAGTCTGTGAAGGATTCGATTGGCACTATAAATAAACAAATTGACGATGTGAGAGATGAACTATCGGAGAGAATTGATAAAGGTGAAGAAGACACCACAAAGAGGGACTATCCCTATGAAATTGTGCAAAAGCGAAATCAGTTCTCTAAGGCAAAGCAGGCTCTCCAAGGAAATAAGGAGGTTAGATATGGCGTCTACTACCCAGCGGAAATGCGTATCTCCTACAAGGAACAGCAAAAATCGTTCACAAATCCCGAGGAGGCATACAAATATGCTCTAACCATCGTGGAACAGAAGGGCTAGCTGGAAAGGTCGGACAATATGGATACTCTCTTTTTACTATTTCACCCTGAATGGTAGCGTGCTGCCAGAAGAAGGAACTTTGTCTAGACGTCTTATCGGTGGAATGCTAACTCAAGGACATACTCTGTACCAAGGGAAGCGGGAAAAAGATAACCACCGAAATGAAGAGCTCAACACCAGACTGTGGGCAAAGCAATTACTGTTGTGTATGAGATTTAATGAATAACCTAAATGGTATAGAATTAAAATTTTTAACAATATTAACAGAATATTAACATAGAAATAGTAATGAATCTTAATCAGAAATGTAGAAAGGGTGATTTACAAATTACCATTTATAAATTAAGTAGATTTATAACTGGGGCGAGAGAGGCAGAGGCAGGCTCCTGGTCCAGTTCCAGGAGCCAGTAACAGGTTAACCCCTTCAACCAACAGTTGATGATTTCCGAGGTTAAAGTATACGCTTAACATTTCGTAGATAAAAATGTTAGTTATATCCGGGAATATTTATGAAATGGATACTATACATTTGATTTTGAAACCGGTCCCGCTCCAGTATGTTATGAGTAATTGAGGGAGTGGAGCTATTTCTTTGTTTAAATCGACAACGGAAGTTGATAAAATGTTTTCTCCCACCAACAGGTGGGTCACAGTGCCGACAAGTTCGGACACTGTATTTTCACTTTTATTAGTTTTTTAAATTATTACCACATTTAGTCACATGTGTGTTTTTTCTATTTAAGGACAATCGCAAAGGGAATCTACTAATTGAACCTTGTAGGGTAAATGATCCCCCAATATCTAAAGACCTGAGGTATGGATGCACCGCAAGATACACAGGTATTAAATCTATTCTAAATGCAAGACGATAAGCAAAATAAACTGGGAGGAATCTCATTCTGTAGTTGGAACGTTAGGGACAAAGGACAAAGGACATTTATTGTCACATACACCAATTGGTGTAGTGAAATTTGACTTGCCATGCAGCACACAAATAAAGATAAGACACAACACTAAAGAATTAACAATGAACATAAAAACATCCCCCCACAATGGTTCCCACTGTGGGGGAAGGCACAAAGTCCAGTCCCATCCCCAAGTCCACCCATAGTCAGGCCTATTGAGGCCTCCGCAGTCGGTGCTACGGCGGCCCGATGTTTTAGGCCTTCTCGCTGGGTGTTGGTGTTCCGGCATTGGGAGAGTCCTCACAACGGCTTGGGACACCTGGAACGACCGCTTCCCTACCGGAGTCCGTGGATTCCGAAGCTGACATGGCTGCGCTGGATGGAGCTCCACAACTGGCGATCTCGCCGAGAGATCCCAGGCTCCCGATGTAAAAGTTCAGCGCTGCCGCCCGCAGCCGGCCACCCCACAGTCCCGCAGCTCCGCGATGTTCACCTGCGGTCTCAGCATTCGGCAGCTCCAGCGCGGCGACCCAGGCAAGGTATCGCCCGCTCCGCTCCCCGATGGTGCTCCAGCGCTGAGCCGCTGCCGAAACCGAGGTTCTGGGCGGCCCCCTCAGGAAAAGCCGCTCCAGGCCCGCTGGTAGGCCTCGAGGACGGGTCGACGGTGCAGCCCGGAGAAAAGCTGCCTCTCCGACCAGGTAGGGACCAGGAAAAGTAGTTTCCCCCTTCCCCCTTCCCCCCCCCCCCCCCCCCCCCCCAACATAAAAAAGGCTAGGGCTCCAAAAACAGACACTAAAACTCACTAAAAATAAAAGAAAGAAGTTAAAAAACAGACAGCTGCAGGCTGGGCAGCCATACCAACGCATTAAATGGGGTAAGATTCTAGCTCAGCTGAAAGCATTCAACACAGATATTGTTTTCTTACAAGAAACGCATCTTAAACTTCAAGATCAAGCTAGATTGAGGGCGATCTGGATAGGGCAAACTTTTCACTAGTCATATACGTTGAAATCTAGAGGAACATATATTATCATTCGCAAAGGCATTCCATTTAAACCCAAAACTACCTTAACAGATAAGGACGGGAGATATTTGATAGTTACCGGGGAGATCCAAGCTACCCCAATTACCTTGGTCCATATGGCCCAACTTTGCCAATCTGCATTTTTTCAATAAAATCTTGAATGTAATTGCAGAATATAATTACCAGAATGTCATAATCGGCAGAGACTTTAATTGTGTTTTAGACCCTTACTTAGATAAATCTAATCAAAAACAGAGAGGTATTACGAAATCCAAAACTAGCAAACTTCTAAATACATATATAAAAACACAAATATAACATATGTCTGGAGGATTGCAAATCCAATCGGCAGGGATTACTCGTTCTATTCAATGGTACACAAGACATTTGTGTATAGATTATTTCCTGGTGGATACAAAATTAATACCCTACACTTCTAAACCAAAATACCACACAAATACGATTTCAGATCACTCCCCACTAACTTTGTTTCTAAAAATGGAAGGAATAACTAAGAACAAACCGTTTTGGAGGTACAACCCTCAAATTTTAAAAGACCTGCAAGGGAGTATATATTTAAAACAGCAAATGGATCTTTTTTTCAAAATAAACGATACGCCAGACATATCACCTACACTATTATGGGAATCTTTTAAAGTATTTATTCGAGCCGTTATAATCTCATACCAAGCTTTTCAAAATAAGAACGAACAAAGACAGTTAGAAGAACAAATTAGACAGCTGGACATAGAAAACGCTAAAGACCCCACTACGGATAAACATAATAGAATAATAATACTGAAATTTAAATTAAATAAATTATTATCAGAGAAAGTCATAAGATTATTACAAATTACAAGACAGGAACATTTTGGGGTTAAGCCCCATAAACTTCTGGCATGTCAGTTAAAAAAACGAGAAAAGGATCACACAATTTCAAAGATTAAATCGGACAGAGGAAGTATTGACCTTGCCGAGTGATATTAATAAAAGATTTGCACAATTTTACGAGAATTTGTATACATCTAAAACGACAACGGACACCAACAAAGTTACAGAGTTCTTGGAGAATTGTAACCTTCCTAAACTAGTTGCAGGAACAAGAGGAATTGGGAGCACAAATCTCAAGTAAGGAAATAGAAGAAACAATAATCCCATTTAAAAAATGGAAAAATACCAGGTCTTGACAGATTTAGTAATGATTTCTATAAAGGTTTTTATGACATATTTACACCTCGCCTACAGAAAATATATACTTATGCCTTCAAAGAACAAATACTACCTGAAACACTAGCAGAATCCACGATCACATTAATACTTAAAAAAGATAAAGATGTGGAAGAACCCGGATCATATAGAGTTATTGCATTGTTAAACACAGATCAAAAAATATTAGCGAAAATACTAGCTAGAACACTAAGCAAATATGCTAGTAAATTAATACATCCGGATCAAATGGGGTTTATTCCTAAGGGACAATCATTTAATAATTTGAGACATCTGCTCAATATAATGCATTCACACCAAACTGAAGATCAAAAACTATCAATGATATCCTTGGACACAGAGAAAGCATTCGATCAGGTTGAATGGGATTATATGGTCAGGGTATTGCAAAAATGTCAACTGGGAGAGAATTTCATTCTGTGGATTAAATTATATAATAAGCCAAAGGCCAGAATATTAACTAACAATAATTTATCTACAAAATTTCAATTGTCAAGGGGTAATAGACAAGGATGTTCACTATCACCGCTGTTATTTGCTCTTATAATTGAACCCCTAGCGGAAAGAATTAGAACTCATCCGAATATCCATGGATATAATACAAAATATTCCAACAATAAAATATCATTATATGCTGATGTACTATTGTACATCACAAAACCTCATATTACTCATATTTAGATATCACAAATTTGATTTGGGATTATAAATCCCACAGAATACAAAGAGCTCATCTGAATAAACCCAAAGTAGTTGGGGGATTAGCACTCCCCATTTTCATATATTACTACTGGTCTGTAAATATTAGAAATATGATCCAATTGCTGGATAACTCTCCCCAGCAACCAGATTGGATTATTATGGAGAAAGAGGACTGCTCTCCTTGTAATATTGGAGCGATCCTTCTTGTACCAATGACGATGAATAATACAAATTACAACAAAAATCCAATTATACACAGTACAATTAGAATTTGGAAACAAATAAAACACAACTTAAAATTAAGACATTTATCTCTCTTATCTCCTATCGGTAAAAAACCTTTGTTTAAACCTTCAATTATAAATAAAGCATTTATGCAATGGGAAAGAGCAGGAATTAAATCCTTCGGAGATTTGTATGAAACGGGAAAACTATTATTCAAACAATTACAACTAAAATACAATTTGGGAAGCAATCAGTATTTTAAATATTTCCAAATTTGTGACTATCTGAAAAAATACGCACAAGATTATCACAATATGCCTCTAGACTTACTGGAAGAAGTAATGAATACAAAGGCTGAATCAGCAAACCTAATATCATATATATATATTATATTATTCTAAACGCAGAAATACCAACAACAGAATGTATCAGAAGAGACTGGGAAAAAGAATTAAGTATAAACATTTCCAAAGAAAGGTGGGAAGAATATTTATTAAATGTGCATAAATGTTCAATAATGTAAGACATACTTTAATACAATTTAAAAACGTACATGGATTATACTATTCAAAAACTAAAATAAGTAAACTCTTTCCCAATGTCTCACCTATTTATGATAAATGTCAAGAAGCTACCATCGCGCACTCATTTGTCTTTTGTACAAAAATTCAGAAATCTTGGACTGAAAGTTTTTGAAATTTTCACAAAAGTATTTAAAATAAAACTGACTCCAAAATCAGACTGGATTATCTTTGGAACAACGGACGATAGGCCTGAATTAAATGTGTTTCAAAATAATCTATTTGAATACGGCTTAATAACAGGAAAAAAGCTAATCTTAAAATTCTGGAAAAATACTCCTATACCAACAGTTAATATGTGGATTTCAACTATGTTTGAAACACTACATTTAGAAGATATGAGACTCCTCCTGGCAGGAAAATCAGACTGTTTCTATAAGACTTGGTCTACATTTATAAATCTACTACAAGGATAAGGTGCAAGAATACCTCACAAAAGTACCGGTATCGGGTCTTGGTAAAGGGGGAAGAGAAACGGTTGAGTTGGTAGATTCCTTTTGCGCGATGTTTATAATAAAGTAATTGGCTTTTCTTTTTTCCTTCTCTCTCTTTCGTTTTTTTTCCCCCTCTCCAGGGTCTATCTCTTAATCTCCTTTCTCTAACTCTCCAACCAAGGGTTCCCTTTCCCTTTGGCACGCTTTTTCACTTTCACAACTCTTTTCACTTTCTCAACTCTTTTTCACTTTCTCTACTTTCTCTGTTGCTATTTCTTTCTTTTTTCTAAAGCCTTAAAAAATTAAGGGGGACAATGATTGTAATAACATACATGGGATGTACACTGATGTAACTTACGGTACCTCTAATAAATAAGGATATATATTTTTTTAAACATTACTGCAAAGGTGTTGGCTTCTGCTGGTATAGATGACAGAATAATATTGGTATCAGGACTATTTTTAATAGCTCTCAGGTCTTAGACAAAACACTATTCATTACGTCTTCCCACTTTCGGGATTGGCAGAATAGGAGTATTACACAGACTTTGCATTTTCACTAATAGTGCTTGATGCAATAATCATAAAGGCCATAGTTATCCCTTCAGCCTCAGGGGCCACTTAATATTGTTTTAAACATAGTAAACATAAATATATGTTTTAAACATTAAAAAAAACACCCTTTTTTATAGTCAGTTTATGTTCAGGGGCTGAATACACTCATCCCACATGATTCTTATGCTTTGCTCATAGTTCATAGGGTACTTGGACCAGAGCCACAGTAGGCAGATCCTCAGTATGCAGCTGTTGCTTTTCATAGTGTCCCATTCCTTTCTGACCCAGGTGATCTTTCCTTCTGTGTCATTGGCAACTTTAAAACATGAATTGTTTGTCCTTCAGCCATTTTATCATTTTTCCTATTTATTTCGCTGTTGCTGGAGGTCTAGTAGCTACGAATAAGTGTGACTCAGAGGTGTCTCCCATGTCAAATCGATCCCTTTGGTTTTAAGTGAGGTGGACCATTATTCCTAATTCCGGGACCCCAAAGAACAAATAAGGGGTCACTGTTAATTGTTCAAGTTCATTCAACCAGGGGGAGACTGGTATCCTGGTATCAGGGATTAGGGAGGCACGTATATAATTCAGTGCAATGCGTTTGCTTATGTTCATGGCTGGTTTTAACAAGATACTGTAAATACTGGCATTTTTAAAAAAAATGTTTGTACGTCTTCCTTTTACCTGCAGTCTTGCAGGAGGACATCCAAGTTCATACTTCCTTTTTCCAGTTTCCAATTCTTTCGCAATCGGTTAGGTGTATCCAATGAGGATTATTTTCGACTTTCGACTAATGGTGTAGCCATTAGTACTTGGAAGGGCTCCTTCCATCGTTCTCCCAATTTCTTCCAATCACAATTTCTTATCAGTTCATGATCTCCTGGTTGTAAGGATTCGCTGTTATGGTCAGCTGATAGTGGTTTCTTTTTTCTGGTTCAGTGGTTTCTGCAAGACTGACAAGGTTTGGGTCAATTGCTGTGCATATGCAATTAATTCATCACTAAGGTCCTGTCCAGTCTCAGTCAAGGCTTTACTTAAATTCTTTAACTACTTACAAGGCGGACCCTTTAAAAATACGTCATTATAAAGAAAAATCAATTTAAAAATTATTCCCAATTCTTTCAATCTATCTACCCAAATTCACAATTTCAAATTAACAGATTTTTCTGAGATAAAGGCATTTCCAATTCTCATCCAACACCTCAATCAGAATTCCACATGGCCAGTGCGCAATTCAGATTTCTCTTGCATTCAATTCAAAAGGTAAGAAATAGGAAGAAATCAAACTTAAAAATACCGACAAGGTCACCAATCCTAATGCCAGGTTATGCGACGAAGAAAATGAACAGTCTCTTTGCTGAGCCATTGTTTAATAAAATATTAAGACAGAGAATAAACAGTTAATTTCCACATAGATAGCCAATGCATTTCCAAAGAGCAAAGGAAAAGAAAATAACTGCGGCTCCACGCCCACACAACAGCAACTTCTTAAAGAGACACTACCTTTTAAAACACATAAGATTTATCACATAAATGAGCAAGCTCATTCAATGACATCCTATTTCATCTGAATTATAGGATTAAATCAACATTCACCCAGAACTGGTTCCACAAACAAGTAACAGTCTTTAAACTCACTCGCTCTACACCCTCTTCTGTGACATTCAGTCACAAATTTCCACACCTCATGCAATATGCTGAATCTCAAATATTCACACACTTTAAAGCAATAAAATTCTCACTCGAGTAAAACAGAGTTATACACCCCTCAAGGAAATCATGCAAAACACTTAAAACTTTGATACACCTGTTAAACTAAGTTCTTTTGTCAGTCCAATACAAGAAAACTTGATTCAAACCATTGCTGTTAAAATCAATTCTTTATTCTGACAGCGCTTGATAATTCTTTAAAGCTTCCAACACAGTGTTAGAAACTCTGGGGCAGGTAGAAAGAACTACTGCTTTGACACAAACGTAACACATTATATAGGTATTGGACAATTATGGTACAAAAGGAGCGGCAAACTATTAACCAATCATTATGGTTTACCATACATTCAGCTTATTTGCATTAACCAATCAACCAAATCCTTTTCAGTGATTGACAACACGTATAGTCACATGATTTTCCCTTTCTGGCCCCTTTACAACCATTTTTCCCTCTGTGGTTTTCTTAAACCTCTTTGCTCAAAATCATTTTATTTCAATGAAGTAAAACCACAGATATATAAAACAAATTCTCAGAGAACACCTCTCGGAATATAAACTACACATCATACAGCAATCACACAATACATACACACAAAACACATATTTTCATTTTTGGAAAAGAATGTTATTTCTAAAACTTCAGATTTAAACAAAGTCTAATACTCACAATCCTAATTAAACACAATACACTTCACAAATAATTTCCCTACTTCATAGTTACTTCACACAGTTACTTATGGATTAAATATGAGTTTTGCCCCATTCTCACAAAGTGGTAAGGACTTAAGTTATTTCTACAATCCCCAACCACACAAAGGCCACTAATTGTCACACTTGATTGCTTCTTCCCAACTGCTCCCTTCTATCTCTGGACGTAAGGAATGTAAGACCTCCTGATTAACAGCATTCCACACAGCAAATGGAAGATTATCATAACAGAGTTACTTTCTCAGTTTTCTATAAACATAAGAAACCACCCTTATACAAAGGTCACACAACCATCACCTATGCCTTATCTCTTATCTCAACACAAATACATTTAAACAGCACAAACCAGATCACAGACTATTACCTAGACTTAGTGCCCACGACCCAATATAGACAACCATGAATCCCCTTTGTTGCACACCCGAGCTCAAAGATGTGCCATAAAGAAAGGACACATGATGCTCATGTCTTGAGAAGAACCCCATCAATAACCTATACTCTAAACACCAAACTAAACCAAATACAACTTCTGACAGAGTTATAGCCGCTTCAAAGCAAACAAAGTTATGCCTATGTACATCAACATCTCCATGTAGCCATCTGTTCTCCTGTGTGTGTGTGTGTGTGTGTTCTTCATTTCTTTGTGGGAAAACCTCAGCTTCAAGTCCTTCTCTTGCAACTTAACATAATTTCCTCATACATAAGTTATCATTTGAGCAATTCTATTGTATAATATTTCCTCACACCCAAAAATGTTCATACTTTGTTCATAAATACAACACATACTGAAGAATGGTCTCAACCCAAAACACACATTTACACATTCCTTATATCCCACTCGACACTCTGTTGCTGCTGCTACTGCTCCTCCGTCTTAGACACAGGTCATTTAATTAAAGCTTCAAAGTGTAAGCAACATTTCACATTCCTTTCCCTCCTTATCAGCATGCATAAGGAAGTGTATATAGTGTAAAAGAACGGGCAGAAAAACATCAGGTACACAGATTTGTCCGAGAGGGGTGAGCCAAAGCCCCGTTTCTAAATATCTTTTTACATGGCTGAACTTTATATTAATTTACATTCCCTTGTCTGATCGAGCCATTCTGTCTACTAGAATCTTTGGTTCTGTGGGGACCATTGTGCAGAATTCGTAATCTGTTGTGCGGGCAGTAATGTCAGCTAGGGCACTTAATAATGGCCAGTTGGACTGGGAGGGCTAAGGTGTGCAGTAGCTGGGGCAGGAGCCAGCACTGTCTTTATGTTGTGAATGTCGTCTTTTTGTTGAAGTGAGAGAGAATTGCTGTGGTGCCTTTGGCATAGACAGCAGCAATGAGTAGTTTAATGCATCCACTGCCGGTCGAAATTAACCAAGCCCAGAAATGGGATTGGTCCTACTCCCTGTCATTCAGGGTCTTGCCACACCTCACACTTGCCTGGTTACTCACAGACTTTCCCCTTTCCCTCCATCAGGGAGACGAGCTCTGTATTTGCAAACAGGGCAGAGTCTTTTGTTTCAAGTTTGTGTTAAACTGTACCGACTGTTGGCTGCAAAATGTTAAAGATCTTAGGGCCTTGATTCTTGCGGGGTAGTTAAGGTACAGTGCCTCGAAAGCCACCAGCTCACCATCCTGCTTTTTTCCTTTTCAGTCTTCTTTGATGTATCTGCTGTTTCTCTTTCTCTGGTGTTTTGTGTTGTTTAACACTCTCACTGCTGGATTCATTACTGCTCTTCCTCTTCTGCCTTAAGCCCTCTCCCTTCTTTCTCATCTTCCTTATCAGTTCTTCCATCTTCTGGGGTTTTCTTTCCCTGTAGGAGTACCGGAGCCCCTTCCTCTTCACGGGATCTTAGTGGGGTAGCTCCTGCTGTTAGTGACTGGTGGCCAGGGCATGGGGGAGGTGGTCTACACTATTTCCAATTTTGTTTCTCTCCCCTAATTTGTTCCTCATCCCCCCCCCCCTCTCTCTGTAAACAGTGTCGCTATGCCAGACAAGGGGTCCCCGGGGATATTTTGCTTAGGTTTCCATTTTTACATACCAATTGTTTAATATTATGTTGGCCAATCATATTCTCTTTTTAAAAATCTATTCATTATGTAATCTTTACGTTTTCCTGGATCCAAATAACACATATGCTGTACCGAAGCTCCCACATGTACCGAAGCTCCCACACTACTCTTCTCCAGAGCCTTTCCCATTACTCGGCTCAATATTGGCTTTATACTTCAGACAGCCTATTTAGTCTGAACTTAATCAACAATCACAAAAATTGTCTTACCATACGTTATCTGTCAAAGATCTTGGCAAGAAACCAGATCAACTTCAGACGAAGGACCACAGTGTTCCTGGGCACTCTCAGCAGTTCAGACTCAAGGGGTCCGATAGAGCACTTTCTACTCCCTTCGAGATCCCGGCCATACTGCAGCCTCTTAATCAGTCTTCAGACATAATTTCCAGCAAGATCCTGCTCGATTACACCAATTTAAAGTTTTTACTTCAAACAGATAACAACACACAAATTTGTAATAAAGCATTAAAATCTTTATTTCACCCAGGGGGGTGTGCCAGTAAACTCTTACAGTTTGTAAAATCCAGACTACACAGCCACTCTATCCCCACACAAAGAGGTAATGTCAATCATATATATTTATACCCTAATAATCAGCAATTCAGCAATACTTCATCTTACAGAGCATTGTACAGCCTCTTGCCTGTTAGGATTAACAGGTTCTTCAGATGGAGGAAACGTTAGCCCATATATGGTTATGCATTCGTTTTTCTACCTTGTTGGCACATTACAATTTTGTAGAGTAAAGAGTACGAGCCAACTGTCTGAACATTCTCCTGATGTTTATATCATAGAGAAAAGCACCAATGTCTTTGCGCTGTTATCTCACTAGTGTTATGGAAGAAGGTCAAAAACATTTTTGTTATGATGCTGTAGCCTTGCTAATGTAATAGGAGACAGATGAAAGCATTTTCGTTAGCCTTGTTAGTGTAGTGGGAGAAAGGTTAAGCATTCATTTTATTGCTTCTAAATCTACAGTTGAATCCATTTTGTAACTTTAAAATCTTTAAACTTTCCCACCCTTCTAGGAAGCCAGTTCTCTATCCACTCGGCTAAAGCTCTCTGGATCGAAACTTTCTAGAGCAGCCCACCTTGCCGAACCTTAAAAAAATGCTTTGCCGAAGTCCATGTAGATAACGTATGTGGCTTTCCCCTCAACCTTTTTTGATTGTTATAACATGATCTCCCAAATACAAAACCATGCTGACTACCCAAAATAGTAGAGAGGGAGGGGGATGTGGGCAGAGGGGGAGGGGTAGAGAGTGGAAGGGCACTAGAGATGGAGGGAGGGGGTAGAGAGAGAGAAAGGGGGAGAGGGAGTGGGAGGCAGGGTAGATTGGGGGGGGGGGGAGGGAGGGTAGAGAGGGAGATGGCGAGAGAGGGAGAGGGGTTGAGAGGGTGGGAGTGAGGGTATCCTCCCCCCTCCACATCTCCCTCCTCCACCCCCCCCCCCTCCCATCTCCCTCTACCACCCCACTCCCCACCCCATCTCCCTCCTTATTTCCCTCATCCTCCTCCCCTCAGTCCCATTCCCTGTCTCAGGACCTACCCAGGTGGTACAGCAGCGCCAGAGCCTGGAACTCGGCCTGGTTCTCGTACTCAGCCCGGCCCTGGCTGTAGACTCCAGCCATCAGCTCAGTCGGCGCCTGGGCTCCAGTGCAGGTTCTGACTTCATCTCCGGGCTCATCTCTGATCCCGGACCCGGGCTCATCCTTTGTTCCAGCGGCGGCTTCTTTCTTGGCCCCGGTCTCTGGTTGGTGATAGGATTATTAAATTGCCTGATAACAGCTGGGAGGAAACTGTCCTTGAATCTGGAGATATGTGTTTTCACAATTCCATACCCCTTGCCTGATGGGAGAGGAGAGAAGAGGGAGTGTCTGAGGCGAGGCCTGCTCTTTATTATGCTGGTGGCCTTGCCAAGGCAACGTGAAGTGTTGGGGGAGGTTGGTTTGCATGATGGCTGTGTACGCAATTCTCTGCAATTTCTTGCATTCTTGGACGGAGCTGTCGCCAAACAATGCTGTGATACATCTGATAAAATGTTTTCTGCGGTGCATCTGTTGAACTTGGTAAGAGTTGTTGGGGACCTGTGGAATTTCCTTAGCCTTCTAAGGAGGTTGAGACATTGGTGTGTTTTCTTGGCTATTAATTCAACATGGCTGGTCCAGGACAAGTTGCTGGTGATATTTACTCTTGGGAACTTCAAGCTTTCAACCATCTTTACTTCAGTTCCGTCAATGTATACTGGGTATGTGCACCGCTTTTTTCCTGAAGTCGATCACAATCTCCTTTGTCTTGCTGACTTTGAGGGAAAGGTTGTTCTATTGACACCACGTTACTATGTTCCCAATCTCCTCTCTGTACTCATCATTATTTGACATCCAGCCCACAAAGGTGGTTGTCATCTGCGAATTTGCAAATTGAGTTGGATTTGGCCTCAAAGTGGTGGGTGCATAAGGAGTAAAGAAGGGGGCTGAGAATACATCTTTGCGGAGCACCGGGATTATCATAGTAGAGGATGATTTATCACCTATCCTCGCTAATTGTGGTGTGCAAGTCAGGAAGTCCAGGATCCAGTTGCAGAAATGAGTGCTGATTCCAAGTTCCATGAATATGGAGATGTCCCTGGTGTGTAGGATAGAACATCTGTACGGGTGATTGCTGGCCGCTGCAGACTCGGTGGGCCGAAGGGCCTGTTTCCATGCTGTATCATTAAACTAAACTGGATATTGAAGTGCCTTCATAATGGGAAACAGAAGGTGGTAGTGGAAGGTTGTTTTTCAGGCTGGCGGCCTGTAACTAGCGGTGTCCCACAGGGATTGGTGCTGAACTCATTGTTGTTTGTTGTGTACATCAACCATTTGAATGAGAAAGTGCAAGGCACAATTAGTAAGTTTGCAATTCACACTAAAATAGGTGGTATCATGGCTGATGATCTGAAGATGGCTATAACGGGACCTAGATCTACTGGGCAAGCGGGCTGCGAATGGCAAATCGAGTTTAATGCAGACAAGCGTGTCATGTTGGATTTTGAAAATTCAAACCAGGGCAGGATCTTTTCAGTGAATGAAGTGCCCTGGGGAGTATTGTAGAACGGAAGGATTGTGGAGTGCAAATACATAGTTCCCTGAAAGTAGCATCACAGAAAGTGACCAATAATTCTCAATCAGATTTGGGTCAGGCGAGTTACCAGATCAGTCCAAGACACATAACTCCTACTGTCCTATCCCAGCCCTCACCCCTGTCGTGTTTTCACCCGCCTCCTCCATTGCAAGGAGTCATCACCACCTAGTGATGACACCTTCTCGTCTCGTATTATTCCTCCTGCTCATGACACCGGCCCATCTTCTACTATCTCAGGACCTTTTTTATATCAAACTGCTGGCGAGACATCAACCATCTTTATTTCTCTACTCTACTTACCCACTCCAGTCTCACCCCCTCTGAATGCACAGCCCTCCGTTCACCTTGCTACAATCTCATCATGGTCATAAAACCTGCCGACAAACCATGTGCCGTTGTAGTCTGATGAGCTTACCTCTACTTTGCTGAGGCTTTACCTACCCCTTGACCATGATCCCACAAATAAATACCAGGCCATTATCTCCCTGACTGTCTCTGATTTCATCACCCTCCATAGCCTCTAACCCGACACTGCCTGCTTCTACCTCCTCCCCAAAATCCTCAAACAGAACTGCCCTGGCCGGTCCATTGTTTCCGCCTTCTCCTGCCCCACTGAATGCATCTCCACATAGTAATTCTATCCTATTTCTCCCCCCCCCCCCCCCCCCCCACCCTCTTCCAATCCCTTCCCATTTATGAAAGTTGAATTCTCTCATTTTGGTCATCAGTAGAACTGTAGTAAGTTGAGCTGCTTAAGCTTTTCGTCTCCTTTTCATATATTGTATAACTTCCTGTTTTCCAATAGTTATCAATATTTTGCTGTCAGAAATTGCTGTAGAATTGGCACTTTACCAAAGGGAAGACCATCTTGAATTTACTGTTATTATTTTTCAATGAGAGTAATAGAATGAAATCAAATTTGTCCATTTCAATTTGGAGCTGGAGCTTGCAACTCTTCAGAATACAATTATGTGCCATTGTTTATGCACAAATCAGTTTAGGCATCAAATACGGATATAGTTTTTTAAAGATAGACACAAAATGCTGGAGTGACTCAGTGGGACAGGCAGCATCTCTGGATAAAGGGAATGGGTGATGTTTCGGGTCGAGACCCTTCTTCAGACTGATAGTCAGTGGAGAGGGAGACGGGGATAAGGAAGAGTAAAGTGTATGAAAACTAGATCAAAAGAGAAGAAGTTCCAGGAAAATGTAGAATAGATCACTGTTAGCTAGGAGAAAGTGACAACAAAGCAAACTGAGATAAAATGTAATTGGGAACAGTCAGACCAGTCGGAGAACAGGGGAAGGATAGAGAGAGATGGAATCAAGGGTTACGAAGTTAGAGGTCAATATTCCTATCACTGGGGTGCAGGCTGCCCAAGTGAAATATGAAGTGCTGTTCCGCCAATTTGCACTAGGCCTCACTCTGACAATGGAGGAGGCCCAGGACAGAAAGGTCCGTGTGGGAATGGGAGGGGGAGTTTAGCAACCGGCAGATCAGGTAGGTTTAGGTGGACTTTGGTTTAGCAGAAGATATTATTATTAATGGAATATTTATGGACACATTCTTGGTTGCTCATGATGCTTTTGAAATTTCAAATCAGCTTTAAATTATTGCTAATTTTGCAGGTTATTTACTAAAAGAATCTGGTTGATGTAGTGATTTATTTTCACCAACAGGACGAAGATCAGAATTTCTTGTAAAGAAAGCTGCCTTGTTCTCATATAGACTAAATGCAACTGCTTCAGCTAGTTTGTGGTTATGAAGTGGTTCGGAGAAACAAATAATATGTTTGTAAATGGCGCCAGGAGAAATGGGGGAAGATTGCCCAGTGAACATCATCAGAGTCAATCGAAGCTGCAGCATTCCGGAAGGGGAAATTCAAGGACCAACACAAGACTCGCACTTGGAAAACGCAGCACCCGTAAGTTACTTTTATGATTGTTCTGTTTAAGAAGGAACTGCAGATGATGGAAAATCGAAGGTAGACAAAAATGCTGGAGAAACTCAGCGGGTGAGGCAGTGTCTACGGAGCGAAGGAAATAAGCGACATTTCACGTCTGCTGAAGGGTCTCGACCTGAAACATCGCCTATTTCCTTCGCTCTATAGATGCTGCCTCACCCGCTGAGTTTCTCCAGCATTTTGTCTACCTTTATGATTGTTCTGGTAGTTGATTTTTGGAATGTAATCACACTATAGTGTGCATGTACAAATTGTTAGCTATGGCAAATGTAAATAACACAAATAACAACTTCAGTAATATTTTTGATCCAATGTAAATGTATATTTACGGATAAATTGGAAATGATTCAAACTTTGCATCCTTAAATGCTTACACTTGCAAGAATACTTCATTGGCAGTAGAACATCCAGAGGTCGTATAGTGTTAAATAACTGCAAGTTCTTTCTCTAAATACCATTTAAGGCCACAGCCATTGTTATATTTTTGTTTTAGGCATTATGGGTTTTGAGGGTCACTGCTCCCGATATGTACCTTCCACTGGAATGACAGCAAAAGAGCTGTGCGAAAATGATGATCTAGCAACAAGCTTAGTCCTTGATCCCTATCTGGGGTTCCAAACTCACAAAATGAACACCAGGTATGTCAGGCAAGTATCGACCACTCCAATTTTCAAATCTAAATAGATTGCTGAAGCATTAGCGGTAAACTATAATCTATTTATGGATGCGATACAAAATTATTATTTTTTTTTCTCCCATTTTTCTCCTGTTGTAGGTTGCTCACCAACTCACAACCTCCTCCAACCAGGAGGGTGAGATGGTCTGGGCCGCGGACTTCTCGATGACCGCCAACAGTAACGACCCGTGTTTGGCAGGCAGGTGTGACTGAAATGGGGTGAGCCTGACGCTGTCAGTTCCTCCTACCTCCCCCGAGATGGAACGCCTCGCTTCTGCGCGACGCTCTTGCAGCCTAGCCAAGAACTGACCAAACTGACCCGATTGAGGTAGGGGGATTCAAGTAGCAGGCAGTCCTGGGACTCGAACCCGTGACCTCCTAGTTTGGAGGCAAGCGCTGTATGGGCAATGTGACTTAAAATGTTCACTATATAGTTTTACTGAAATGAGGTTCAGTCCACACTACTCCAAAATCCAAATCATTCCCCAAACCCCCCCACCTTTTTGTTATTTTAAACAATTTTGCTTAATTTTAAAGGAAAGCTGTTTGGAAAACGGCGGTTAAAGGTACCTTTTGGTATCAAAAGTCCAGACTCCCAATTTTATTTATTTTTTTATTCTAGCAATAGTTTTCTTGATCTAAGTATGTTTTTGTCCAAAATAACAGAAAAATAAAATGGTATGCATCATGGTCAGGCATTTTGATTATTTTCTTACCTGTGCTTTGCAAAAAACAAAATTGAATAGGACATCATTGAGGTTTCTCATACATCAACTGTGTGTCAAAATTGGCACTTACAGAAAATTTGTAATTGACATGATTATGGGAATAAAAACCTGTTGTACAAGAATAATCCTGCAACTAAAATGTTTCAGGAAATGTTACATATATAAAAGGCTGAAGAAAATATTAAAGTCAAATGCATGACCATTTGATGCTTGTATTGAAGTCAAATGTGTGTGCTCATTTGATGCGGTCACTCTCGAATAAAGTGTCCCACAACCTGGAGGTGATCAGATAAGTAAAACGGAATGGTAAGTCAAAGATGTTATTAGGCTGTATGTCATTTTGATATACAAAATGTGTTGTGTTTTCTAAATGGTGAGTATTAATTTTAATGGTGCAATTTGTACTTTTATGAAGGCAAACAATTATAGGTGAGTAATTGCAACTCGCACATACCTATAGAGATGGTCCTAAGAAAGCTTATGGTGTTCGATAATTGGCAACAGTTTTTGTGAATGTCTTGTTGGATATTCTGCTTTTCTCCAGCCTTTATTTTCATTATTAGCTGCAGGTCTATTTTTTATTGTGTAATTGTGAACTTGGTCTCATCGGAACTGAAGAGCATCAAAAAGAGATTTAAGTTTATAGGTTGATCAAACTTGTGGATGAATACGAAATATTAATTTAAGCTAAATAGAATGTTGGTCTTTAGATCCAGGGGATTGAGTACAGAGGATGTTGGTCGATGTACATTGAGAAAACCACTGGTTTAAGTTCATTTGAGTACTGTACTTGGAAAAGATACATTGGTTTAGATCAGGTTCCAAATGATCTGGGCTATAACTGATTATTAGAAGAACTAGTTGCATAGGCCTAGCATATTTTGCTCACTATGTATTCATTTAGTGGATGTCAAGAGTGTTTTATTTTCATATGTTCCAGATAGAACAATGAAATTCTTACCTGCTGCAGCACAACAGAATATATAAACATAGTACACTGTATATAATATGATAAATGAGAGAGAAAAAAAGTTCAGTGTGTATATAAACACGCATTGCCAAGCACATGCCTCACTCTCATATACACACGCTCTCACTCACACTCACATACACGCACTCTTACTCGCGCACACGCACAAGCACACACGCACACAAACAATAGTAGTACAATAATAATAATAGTCTATTGTAGTTCAGAGCTTATTTGAGGTTGTAATGTCTAATAGCCTGATGGCTGTAGGGAACTAGCTGTTCCTGAACCTGGATGTTACAGTTTTCAGGCTCCTGTACCTTCTCCCCGATGGATGTGACTGTTATTATCCTTTCCTAATTGTTGTAGAAAACTCTGCAATTTGGTAAGTGGTGTTGCCACATAATGGTGTAGCCATAAAGCCTGCATTTTATACATTAATGTTATCTATAGCCATGGTGCACCAAATTTCAAGGGAGAGTGTATTTAGGAAATTGGATGCTAATTAGGCAGGCTCATTCAGCCTGGATCAGTTTAAACTACTGTGTTATTGAAGCAGAACTTGTTCAGTCAAATGGAGAGCATCACATTATGCAGTATTCTTGTGCTTTGCGGACGCTGGGAAATATTTGAGTTGTTATTACCTAGCAAACTGTGGTTGGTCCAGTTAGGTTTCTGGTCAATGTTGATGGTAGGGGACTTAGCGATGGTATTCTGTTGAATGTTAAGAAAATAAGTTTGGAGTCTCCAGTTGGTGATGATCATTGCCTGGCATTGTGACTGGTGGGCTTTCAATCTATGAATATTATCCAAGTTTTGCTGCATGTTGGTGTTGGCTCCTTCAGTTGTGAATAAAATTGAACATTGTGCAGTAATTGGCAAACATTGATACTTCTGACTTTAATAAAGCCAGGTAGGGAATACTGCCTTGGAAAACTCCGTTATTAGTGTCTTGTGATAGATACAATTGAACTAATAACCAGCAGTTACAGAGCAGGTCTCAAATCTGTCGAGAAATTGTTCTTATTTCAATTCAGTAATTTTACAGAGAATTCTTGCTGCTTCACTTTTGTGAAATACTGTCACTCTTATCTTATCTTGAATCCAGCAATTCTGTCCGTGATATGACCAATGAAATCTGGAGCTGAATGGCTCTAATGTTTACAATTTTTCTTTTCTATTTAACCTTCAAATAAGATTACAAACAAATGATTGCTCCATTCAGAATGCTGTCTTCCACATAGTCATCCCTCTCCTGCCCTGCCTCGGCTCCTCAACTACTGAGAACGTTGTATGAATCTTTGTTCCCCCCCCCCCCCCCCCCACATAACTTTTCCAATACAAAGTCCCAAAGATTATGAGAAGCAGTTGGACAGTCCAGATTCCCAGCCTGATGACATTGATAAATTAAAATCTATAGATAATTGGACAATCATTACGATTGGGTCCATGTTATTGAGGATATATACTAAAATTTTAGCCAAAAGATTACTAATGCCAATATTTCTTTGTTCAGCCTTTCATATAACACATCCAGAAATTTGCTATCTAATCCACTCATTGTTATTCATACACTTGGTGACCTCTGCTCCCAGTTACTTGATACTTTGATTTTGAAATTCTAATTCCTGATTTTACATCAATCTATTTCACCCTCTCTCCCCCTCCCCCCCCCCCCCAATAAATCAATTTTTATGCTTTCATTATTTGTGAAAGAATATGAATATAAAGCCGATTCTTCTACTGTCAAGGCTATGCAAATAAAAAGGAAATCTCTTCCCGAACCTAGCTGCTTCAAATTCTGAGACTGCTTGTCCAACATTTTGGTTATATAATTAAATACCTCCCTGTGACATTGTTATTGTGCTTGGAACAGGTCTTGAGATTTATTATTGCATTAGGAGCTCTATAAATAAGTTTCTGAAAAGTAGTCATTGTAATTGTCCACAAAAGGAGGATTAAGCATATACGTTTTGATCTTCCAATAGCATTTCTCTGTTCAATGCTGCATTGTATAACTTTTATACGATGAATATTAAAACTTATATTTACACTTACACTTACATTTTTTTCTCTTTTCAGATTTCGACCTATAAAAGGAAGACAAGAAGACCTGAAAGAAGTAATAGAGGATTTCAAAAAAAGAGAAAATTTAGAAAAAGCGTTCAAAGCATTAACTACAGGAGAATGGGCGCGACACTATTTTCTCAACAAAAATAAAAGTCAAGAGAAATTATTTAAGGAACATGTATGTGGTGTTTTCTTTATTTGAATTTTTTTCCCCTTCTAACTTTTTCAGATGATGATATTTGATTAAGTGAACTAATTAAGTTCTCAAAGGTTTTGATATAATTTGTTGAAAGTTTCTATTTAGAACATAGAAGCTTTTTAAGATTTACAGTTTCTACTTTGCATCTTTTCACATAATCAACTGTTAAACTGCTGAAGAACATAATTATAAATGACTCCTGTGCAACATATTTTAATGTGCTTTCATCTGTTATTGAATAATAAAACTCTGATTGTAAAGCATGCTGTTTTGTATTGTCCATATGGCCCTGATTATTCAAATTCCTCTAAATTTGAGAGCTGCAATTTCTTAAGGAGAATAACTTTTCGGGGAAGTCAAATTGACTCAATAGATTGCTTTTGGAACAAATGTCATTTGTCAGGGTAGTTGTCTTGAATTTGTGGTTTTGGGAGAACTACCACTCTGAAGGTACCACATGTGGACTGGTTTGTGAAAATGGAACATTTTCAGCAATAGATTTGGGGATGCAAATAATTTTATGTTGTAGATGACTTCACTTTCATGATGCACTCCACACATGCTGTTCCATGTACCCATTTAAGAAGTGTCTACCTTAAATTGCCAAAGTTAAGGCTGTGGATTTACATTTTCTTACACTAATAGAGATGATAATCTTATTTGGCTCCTTGCCGTCCTATGCATTGAAAAGAATTAAAACTCCATGTCTGTGTAGTACAATCAAAAGAATGTAAGAAATAGGGGGAGGAGGAGTGGGCCATCCGGAACTTCAAGCGTGCTCTATTATTCTCTAAAATCATGGTTGATTTTCTACCTGTACATATTTTCCAGTACCTTTTCCATATGCCTCGATTCCCTTGAGGCCCTGGAATCTTTCGGTCTGTTCTGAATGAGGATAATAATTGAGCTGACAAAAACAGAGAATTCCAATGGTTCTGAGTGAAGAGATTTCTACTCCTCTGTCCAAATGCTTTATTCTGAAATGGGACCCGTAGTACTCAGCTGGGGAAATACTTTCATTGTATTCAGCCCTGTGGAAAAAAAATATTCTCAGAGATCTCATTTCTCAAAGAAATACAGCCACGATCTACTCCATCGCTCCTTGTACATCAAACCTACCATCCCTGGAATAATTCTAATGATTCTTGCTACAAAGGATTGCATTGCCTTTGTATATCTTTTCTGGGGTAAGAAGATCAAAATTGTGTACAATACTTTGTGTAATTTCACTAAGGTGGTATAAATTTGCGGTACAACTTCCTTTCGCTTGTGTCCAAATCCTCTCGAAGGCTAACATCAACTTTGATTCAAGTGGTTTGTTATGTATGTATAGTCAGGGTAAGTTTGAGCAGTGCTAGCCCTTTCCATTCGCACTAGTACTAATTACATAGAATGTATACGGAGGGTCTACATCAGTCTGAAGAAGGGTCTCCACCCAAAACGTCACCTATTCCTTCGCTCAATAGATGCTGCCTCACCCACTGAGTTTCTCCAGCATTTTTGTCCACATAGAATGTATATATTCCTTGTCTGTAAGAGTGAATAACATGACAAAAGGTCCTGGATTCAAAAAATAAATTGGATGAGGGATGTAGCCTGTGTTTTGTATGTTCAGTGTTTTGCTGAATTCTAGGCCTGAGTCACACAGGTTTTTTGGTCCTCCATGTCTATACTGACTATCAAATACCTAACTATACTAGTCAGATTTACCACTACTTAGCCTATAATCTGCTATGCTTTAGCAATTCGGGTGCTCCTCCAGATGCTTCTAAAATGTGAGAATACCCATCACCATTACCTGCTCGGGCATTGTGTCCAGATTGCAACTGCCTTCAGATCCCGATAACACTTCTTGCTCGACACCTTCAATGTGTGCCCTTTAGTCTCGGAATCCTCAGCCATGGGGAAATATTTGCCCTATTTATGCCCTCATAATTTTGTACACCCCGTCAGATCCCTTCTCAGTTTCCTCTGCTCCAAGGAAAACAAACCCATGCTATCATCTCTACTAATAATTGATGCCATCCCAAGCAACATGCTGGTGAATCTCCTTTTGCACCCTCTTCAGTGAAACTACAGAACTGCACACTGTATGCATAACCACAATTTCTTATAAGGCTGTTCCAAGACCTCCCAGTACTTCTATGCCCTGGCAAAGAGAAGTATGCCATCTTAGCCAATATACATACTTACCTTGCCACTTTCAGGATTCTTGGACATACACCATTTTTTTTTTTTTGTTCTCAATGCTCTGTAGAGTTCTACCATTCCTAGTCCATATCCTACTCTTATTTGACCACCAAATGCATCACCTCACGTTTATTAGGACTAAATACCATCTGCCACTACCCTACCTGTTAACTAATTTCATTCTGTAGATTGTTGTACTCGCTATCAATAACACTGTATCTTAAAAGATTTGTTGGATTAATATTTGAGGTTGTATTGGAAATAGTGATTCATTGAAGTTGGTTAAAGTTTAGCTGTATAAAATTAATATACAAAAAATTGACCCACAAAATGTTTAATGTATTTTGGGCAGGTTTTTATTTATCTGAGAATGTTTGCAGCTGAGAGTGGATTTGAACTCTTACCATGTAATCGGTATTCCTCTGAGAAAAATGGAGCCAAGATAGTTGCAACCAGGGAATGGTAAGACCTGAACTAATGTAAAATTATAAATTGATTTTTGCATATAATTATTTGATGCTGATATCATGTTATGCAGTCACAGTTGTGATTTGTTTAATAACACCTGCAAAGCACTTTGGAACGTTTTATTGCACTGAAGATGAATTATATCAAAAAATATTTGCTTTTTAAAGTCCCATTGATTCTATTGTTTTAAAAAAAACCTATTCACTTTGCTACAAGCAGGACATTGCTTCAAATTGGAAACTGGTCTTGAGCAGAAACAAAATTCAGGTCCATGACCATTCATTAGAAATATGTCAGAGGTGAATAACATTTAATCAAGTTCAGTGATGGAAAGGAAGATGGATGATTGAACAAAAGATCAAGTGTAGGGGTGGAGAGTGACAGATTGAGTCTAGTCATTGGTAAATGGAAGTTAAAATATGATGCATAAGAACAATAATTGGTATTGATGGGTTAGCCTTTTTTTGAGACATTTTTTAAATTCTCATTGACTTTATGATGCAGAGCCCAGAGCCTAGCCACCTTGTAAAATGCACAAGTAGAGTGTGTGTTGGAATGTACTCCATTTGCTATCCAATGCAAAGTATCTCACTTTCAGTGGCAGAGTAGCTACCACACTAAAATTCATCCCTTCTTTTCACCCTTTGGTCATGCACTAGATGATTTGCAGCAACTCACTACAGCTTCTTCACATAAATTTCCTACACCCTTGACCCCTGCCACTCAGAAACCAAGGGGAGCAAATTCATATTAATTTCACTACCTTTAATTTCTTTAAAAGCATCTGAAGTATCTCCTTTCTGTCATTATTGCCAAATTAAAATCCTGGAAGTCCTTACCCATCGACACTTTCTTCTACAATGTATAAATACTGTTTGATGAATTTAAACAGGTTTCTCATTGCCCGTAGGAAAGTTTGCTATTTCTGAACAGTGCTTAAACCTTGTGGAGAATTTTTGTTTAAATAGAAGAAGACACAGAAAACCTGGCAAGAGGTTTGAGGCTTCAGTGACCGAATAATGCTGTGGAATTAAAGCGGATAGAACTAGCTTGTTTAAAAATTGACATAATTCACAGATGGGATATATGGTTGTCAGATCAGTATCCTTCATTATAGAACATTAGTACATGTGAAATCTTAGCAGTTAAAACTTGCCTGCAAATAAGCTGGAGTTAGGCACAAAAAGATGGAGTAAATCAGCCGGACAGGCAGCATCTTCGGAGAGAAGGAATGGGTAACGTTTAGGGTCGAGTCCCTTCTTCGACGTCTGAAGAAGATTCTTGATCGAAACGTCACCCATTCCTTCTCTCCAGAGATTGCTGAGTTATTGAAATATGATCTCCGAAGAAGTGGGCCCATTTATGATTGGAATAGGGAGGAATTTCTCCTGAGTGCTGTGATTCTTTGGAGTTTTTTTGCTACCAAGACTTGCAGGAGCAGAGACCCTGGATATATTTAGGGCTGAGACAAGATTCTATTCTGTGAAGCAATCATGTTTTATGGGGTGATGACAAGAAAGTGCACTTTGAATATCAGATCAGCCATAACAAAGCATTTTCCCCTCCCGCTGATTTATAAAATGGGAACAATTTAAGTAAACATGACAATTAGTAGGGGATATAGAGTACCTGTAATTTAATCGGAAGAGGGTCATGAGGATATGAAAATAAAATAGATGGTCAAGGTGAGCTCGGAAACTGAGAGCAAGATGAGGTTTCAAGTGTGAACTTGATGAGCAAACTGATAGAAGACCTTGTATGCTATCTTGTATGTTAATTAACTATTAGGCAGGTCCTCGTTCAGTATATTTTTCTTCAGAGCTTTGAGTCCTATAATTTATTTTGAGGATATGCTTAAAATATATCTCAATGTGAAATGGTTTCCATTTGCCTAAATCTAAAGTTAAAAGCCCCTTCTCCACAGAGTGAAACTTCAGGTAGCGCTCTCTTGGCCTTAAATGCTCTGTTGAAATCTTTCACTATGCACATTAGACCCTCACATAATTTATGCTCAGTTTTAAAGATAATTCATGTTTATCTCCAATATTAGCACAGTTAAACTACATAGGTTAGCATTTTGTAATGAATGATAACTTTACAACGTAATAATATGTTTTCCACATACTCAATATAGCAGGAATTATGTTGGGCGATTCTGTTAGTACCCATGCGTTTCATATACTAAAGATATTAATTCTATGCAATGTTTCATTTGCAAATAGGAAGAAGAATGACAAGATTGAATTACTGGTTGGCTGCATAGCAGAGTTGTCAGAAATAGAAGAAAACATGCTACTTCGACACGGAGAAAATGATTTTAGTGTTATGTTTTCCACAAGAAAGAACTGTGCTCAACTATGGCTAGGACCTGCTGCATTTATCAACCATGGTATGGAACCCTCTAAGTAATATACATTGCATTATTTTATGAGCAGTGTACCTTGAAGAGTAGTTGTATTCTTCATTTTTTGTTCTAAACCACTTCATCCAGCAGCTAATACCATATGCATACTTTTTCCTCGGTATGGATAAAGTTGCCCCTCAAGTTGCTATTAAAGCTTTTCCCCTCTCACCTTAAACCTTCATTCTCGACTTGCCCGCCCTAGGAAGAAGACTGCTTTACCATGCCATTGCTGATTTTGTACACATATAGATCAACATTCAACCACTTACAAAGAAAATGCTTCCCAACTGTCTACCCATGCACGGTCCTCAGCTCAAGCCTTGTGGAAAACCCAACTCGTGCCTGATTTTCCCATCTCCAGCTGTACACAGCATGTCCAGTCCTGTTCTGACCACATAATCAATCACGTTTCTGTTCTCAATACCCCGACTTTGATCATGTCTCCAACCATGTTCCCGTCCTACATCTGCACCCAGTGATATGCTGTAATGGATTAAAAAAATGCCATTTTCCTTATAAAACCTGCTAGGAACAGTAGGCCAAAAATCCCTGAGCACTTGCATTTCCATTCCATTGGATCATCAACACCTCTCTCACCTTTCTTGATCTCTGTTTCCACTATAGTGGAACAGACTATACTAAAATCCTACCAACTCCCTCAGTAATCTGGTCTGCATTGCTCTCACCCTGCCTCTTCCCGTATTCTGAATTTCTCTGACTTCATCGCACCTGCTTCCACAATGAGGTTTTCCATTCTTAGACATTCGAGATATCCTCTTTCTTTAGTAAACATGGACTCCCCCCCCCTGCTGTCATTGATGTCTATCTCCACCCCGTCCGCCTTCTGCAGAGACCGCTCCGTCCGCAACTCCTTTGTTCACTCATCTTCCTGCCCAAACCACCTGCTCCCCAAGTACTGTCCCCTGCACCCACTAGAGATTTAACAACTGTTCCTATACCTCCCTTACCTCGATCCAGGGACCCCAGCAGTCCTTCCAGGGATTTACGTGTGCCTCGTATAACCACATCTACTGTATCTGGTGTTCCTGATGTTGTCTCCTTAGCATCAGCTTCACAATTCATAACTCTTCAATTATTTTGCATCACCCTTTCTGCCTTTTCATCATGGGCCTTTGTCCAACCATCTGCCTATCAAAAACACCCGGTTCCTGTATCAACCTGTTATGCCTCTCCTCTCTTCCAGCTTTCTTTCCAAAACCCCTCTTCCATCCGACAAGATGACTATGGCCGTTCTTTAGATGTGGTTTCAGCAACGTCTTGCGTGGCAAGAATTCCTTTACGTGTAACTCATTCCCCTAGTGATAAAAACCAAATTCCACTTACCATCTTAATTACCTACACTGTGATGTAATTAATACTGGTTTTCTTTTCGTTAATCGGTGAGTTATAAATATGAGGTCCTAGCCTTGATCCCTAATGCACACCAGGCATTGTAGCTGACCAACTTGAAAATAATCCCCATAGGTTAATGCACAGAGCACACACAAAAATAAATAAATAAATAAATAAATAGATAAATAACTATCTATCCATCTATCCTCCCTCCCTCCCTCCCTCCCTCCCTCGGTTGCATCATCCATGAACGCAACTGAATTTGTAAACAGTCTCCATCTTTCATTAACCATATTAATTCTTCTTGATCAAGCCATGCTTTTATTCATGTTACCAATAACCTGGTGATGGATTCTATGAATTAATCTTATTTACTCTTTTTGCCATTGCCTCAACCTATTTATTTAACTTTCTCAGAGCAAGATCCACAATCAATATTGTGATAGATTAGATAATCACCTGTCATGTTGCTGGCTTGAGGGCCAAATGTTAGCCAGGACACTACAAATACTGCTAAACGTGACTAAGAACAGCAATCTAACAAGCAAATTAGTTATTAGTGGGCTGTGGAGAAAGATAAAGTTATTTTTTTGATCGAAATACATATATTGATGCTCCTGAACACATCATCAGTGATGTAACCTGGGGTCATTGGGTGTTTTGGGTGTTTCAACATCAGACACCCTCACCCAGGCGACCCAGCCGTGGTTGATCAGACCACGACTTGTGTTCAGGTGGCATTCGCTCCTCCCCATGGACCTTCTCTCCTGAACCAGAGCCATCTCAAGGCTTTCTCTGCTGCCTCTGTGGTGTTCTTGATGGCTCTTCTCTCTCCATTCCTTTGATGCCCAGTGCACTCAAGGCTTTGTAGATCAACTGCCCTGCAAAACCTCTGCAGCCAACCTCGATGGCCATACACTTGCCTTCCAGCCTTGCTTACGGCTTCATGACCAGCTCTTCGTACTTGGTCATCTTCCTCTCTTAGGCTTCCTCCAGGCGGTCCTCCCACGGCACTGTCAGTTCCAACTGCCAAGGGCCTCGAGATCTAGGGGGGCCTCGCAGCGCCGGATTCACTAACTAGGCTTCATAAGCTGAAGCGTAGGGCCTTGAAATCTTGCCGTTCAACTCTGGGCGCCCCCCCACCCCCTCTCTATCTCTTTCTCTCTGTCTGTCAATCTCTGTCTCCGCCCGCCATCCGTATCTGTGTCCGGGCTGCCGGGTCTCCGCTCTCCGCTCACTCCTCATCGGCCGGCACGGCAGGCCGCCTTGCACATGCGCACTGCTACGGCCAGCACATCCTCCCCCTACACATGAGCACAACCACAGCCAGCACATCATCGGCCGGTTGGCCACCCTGCGCATGCGCACTGCCACGACAACTGGTCGGCGCTGGGCACTTTCTCCCTCACTTTGAATTGTGGGAGATCTGGCCGCCATTGCTGTCCAGTCGCTGCCTCGCCGTGACCACTGACCCTGGATGTGGAGTAACTCCCTGGAGTAACTCTTGCTTCTGGTTTCCTGGTCCTCCATAAATATTCTAAATGGAATTTAAACTGGAGGTGGTGGGGGGCTGAACAATATCAGCCTATTGCATTTTATCTGTTTATTTATTGTGTGTGTGTATATGTGTGTATATATATATATATATATATATAGTCTATGGTATATAAACACACTGAACTTTTATCTCGTGTTCTGTATTATGTTTACATATTCTGTTGTGCTGCAGCAAGCAAGAATTTAATTGTTCTATCTTGGACACATGACAATAAAACTCTCTCGACTCTTGACTTGGACTTGAGCAAAAAAGGGTTATTGGGGAAAAAAGAGGTACCTTAAATTTAGTTGTGTCTGGTTGGGTAACTATGGTAGGGTGAAGACTATTCCATGCTTTAATTGTGCGGGGGAACTCCATGGAGCAGCCAGCAACTCAGGATAAAAGAAATTGGGTGACTTTTCGGGTAGAGACCCTTCTTTAGACTCCCTCTGGTTTTAGTGTTTTTAGTTTAATTTAAAGATATAGCATGGAAACAGGCCCTTCCACACACCAAGTCCACGCCGATCACCGATCACTCGTACACTAGTTCTATCCCACACATTAGTGGAATAAGTCAAGAGTGTTTTATTCTCTCACGTCCCAGTTAGAACTATAATATATATACCCACACACACACACACAATTTCCCTCCTGGGATTAATAAAGTTCTATCATATAGTATCGTATGTGTATGAAGGAACTGCAGATGCTGGTTTAAACTGAACACAAAAGACACAAAAAGCTGGAGTACATAACAGGTCAGACAGAATCGCTGGACAAAAGGAAAATATTATGTTTTGGGTTGGGTCTGAAATAGGTTCCTGCACACCTTTGGAATGTGGAAGGAAACAAGAGCACCCGGAGAAAACCCATGTGATCAAAGGGAAAAGGAGCAAACTCCATACAGAAAGCACCCATATTCAGGATCAATTCCGGGTCTCTGGCACTTTTAGGCAGCAACGTTATGGCCAATGTACTGCCCCATAGTCTTGAACTTAATTAAAACATACAGTAGCTGTAAATGGGGACATAGCGTCACTTGGAGATTTAAAACTGAAAATGGATATTTTCATTTTTTTAGTAACCAAAGTTATCAACGTATAATTTTTTCTGTGTTGGAAAACAAAATATAGTAACCAAAGTTATCAACGTATAATTTTTTCTGTGTTGGAAAACAAAATATAGTGGCAAGCTGGTAGACTTGCTGCCTCACACGCCAGAGATCTGTGCTTGATCCTGTGTTGAATTTACACATTCTCCCTGCAAGCGTGTGGGTTGCCTCCCACATCCCAAAGGCGCACTGGCTTTGTAGGTTAACTTGTCTCTGTAAAATTGCCCCTAATGTGTCTGGAATGGGTGAGGAAAGTGGGATAACAGAACATGTGATTTGGTAGACAAAATGCTGAAGGTGGGTGAGGCAGCATCTATGGAGCGAAGGAAATAGGCGACGTTTCGGGTCGAGACCCTTCTTCAGACTGATGTGAGGGTGGGGGGGGAACGGGAAGAAGAATGGAAGAGGCCGAGACAGTGGGCTGAGGGAGAGCTGGGAAGTGGAGGAGAAAGCAGGGATTACATGAAATTGGAGGTCAATGTTCATACTGCTGGGGTGTAAACTGCCCAAGCGAAATATGAGGTGCTGCTCCTCCAATTTACGGTGGGCCTCACTCTGGCCATGGAAGAGGCCAGGGACAGAAAGGTCGGATTCGGAATGGGAGGGGGAGTTGAAGTGCTGAGCCACCGGGAGATCAGCTTGGTTATATCGGACCATGCGGAGGTGTTGGGCAAAGCGATCACCGGTCTCACCGATGTAGAGCAGCTGACACCTAGAGCAGTGGATGCAATAGATGAGATTCAAGGAGGTGCAGGTGAACCTCTGCCGCACCTGGAAAGACTGCTTGAATCCTTGAATTGAGTCAAGGGGGGAGGTAAAGCAACAAGTGTAGCATTTCCTGTGGTTGCAATGGAAAGTGCCAGGAGAGGGAGTGGTTTGGGTGGGAAGGGACGAATTGACCAGGGAGTTACGGAGGTAGCGGTCTCTGCAGAAAACCAACAGGGGAGGAGATGGGAAGATGTGGCCAGTGGTGGGATCCCATTGGTAGACAAAAAAGCTGGAGAAAATCAGTGGGTAAGGCAGCATCTATGGAGCGAAGGAATAGACGACGTTTCGGGTCGAGACCCTTCTTCAGATTGATTTTGGGGGGTGGGGGACACACACACACACGAAAAAGAAAGGAAGATGCAGAGACAGTGGGCTGTGGGAGAGCTGGGAATGGGAGGGAGACAGCAAGGACTACCTGCAATTAGAGAAGCCACATGTTCATACTGCTGGGGTGTAAACGACCCAAACAAATATGAGGTGCTGCTCCTCCAATATGCGGTGGGCCTCGCTCTGGCCATGGAGGAGGCCCAGGAGAGAAAGGTCAGATTCGGAATGGGAAGGGGAGTTGAAGTGTTGAGTCACTGGGAGATCAGGTTGGTTATTGCGAACTGAGTGGAGGTGTTGTGCGAAGCGATCGCCAAACATGCGCTTGCTCTCTCAGCGTTGATAATACGCTGAATTATCCAACCACATTTTGTTTGGAAGTGGAAAGAAATAATAGAATTGCATTAATTGCAATGTGTAAAAATAGTTGAGATACTTTATTATAATTTTGATGCATGTCATTGTGGTATATATCATGGTGATTGGTGAATATGTTTAGTTTGTGACTTTATGTGAAGCAGAAATAATATGTGAATGCTTCATTGAGCATAATTCCGACTGTTAACTACGCACTTTGTCCAAACACATTATCGCACGTCATGCAAGCTATCTTAAATGACCACCTAAACTGTCATTTGGCAACTTAAAAAGCTGCCAATGTTGCCCGGCTGACAACAGAGAAAAAATTAAGTGAGAGCCCTGCAAGGTGTATAATATTTTTGACACTTGTCATAGGCCTTTCTTACATATGCTGTCACAAGGCACTGTAGTCTCTTAAACAACCCTTCAGTAATTTTCCTTGCCCTCCATTTCAGAATACTAGTGTTTTAAGCCAATAACTCGACATTGGCACTGGCAATAAATAAATAAATAAATAAAAATCTCAGCTTTCCAGCCCCTTATCTCATTGGCCACGCTCAGCTGCAAATCGGTGTCAATCTGGTGGACCATCTTCCTCTAATCGTGGGGGTGGGGGAATTGGGAGGGGCCTCACAAGTGGAACAGCTTAGGGCTCTCGTCATCTAAATCCAGCCCTGCACCTGGGTGGTGGGCCATGCTCGTCTGCAGCTGCTGATTCCCATGCTGGTGGCTTCTGCAATGGGTTTAATAAACGGGTTGTGACGCCAGGTGTACCGGCCCTGCCCAAGAGCCTTTGGGCAGCAGTTCAGGATGTGTTCCAACGTCCCCTTGCCTGAGCATTACGGGCAATCCGGAGATTCCGCTTTGCCCCAGATGAAGAGGTTCGATGGGCTGGGCAAGACATTGTACACTGCCTCGACCAGGAACTTGATGCACTGTGGTTCAGCCTGCCAGTTGTCAGTCCATGTGACTTTTCGGTCCATGGCTTGCTCCCACCTTGTCTAGCCAACCGCTCTGGTAGACCTCTCCTCCTCCACCGCTGCCCTCACTTCCTCCTGGACCAGCCTGCGCGCTCCTTCCCTTGGCCTTGTCAAACTGGGGAGTTGGGAAGATTCCCAGACGAGTTCTTCCTCGAGTCACTGCTCCCACCAGGACTCTGGCGTATCCAAGACTCCGCTTGCAGCACGGCTTTGCCGGCTCTCCACTTCCTCCCAGTTTTCAACTCCACCCCTGCCTGAGCAGTGAGTCCCTGTACAGCATCACCTCTCTGGCCCGAGCCACCTTAAACTCCTTCCAGGGACTTCAGGGGCAGCTGGAGCTTGGTGTTATTTCCGTAAAGGGCAATGCTACTAAGGCTCCTGGGCAGTCCCAGCCACCTCCTGAGAAAGCTGCTGACTTTCCTCTCCAATCTCTCCACGATGGAGATTGGGAATTCGTAGACATGCAGTGGCCAGAGTATCCTTGACAGGATACAATGCTGGTATATCCATGCCTTGAACTTGCCGGGAAGACCCGACCGGTTCACCGCTCTCAACCAGCTCTCCAGCTCCTGACAGGTTGCCTGGACTGATGCTGTATCCTTCAGGCTGCTGTTAAACATCTTGCCAAGACTCTTCACTGGCCTTTTGGAGACATTTGGGATAGGTGTCCCTTCGATGCTGAAGCAGAACCTGTCCATGACTTTGCCCTTCTTCAGCACCAGTGACCTTGATTTTCCTGGCTTAAACCTAATCTTTGCCCATCAAATCAGTTTCTCCAACCCCTGCAGTATCCACCTGTCTCCTGGCACTGACTCAGTGGTGACAGTCAGATCGTCCATTAAGGCTCTGAATGGTTGTTGGCGCATTCCTGACTTGGTCCGAGGCCCCCGGCACTCTGGCTCAGCAGACTTGACGATCATGTTCATCGCCAAGGCAAAAAGGATCACAGAGATGGTACAGCCTGAGATGATCCCAATCTCCAGTCTGTGCCACTCTGATGTTACTGATACTGGTGAGACTCTCATGCTGGACTGGTTGTAATAGTCCAGGATAAGATCTGCCACTTGGCCTGGCATATGATGCATGGCCATGACTGTCTGGTTCAGGTTGTGCAGGATGGAGCCGTAGGTGTTGGCCAGGTCAAGCCAGAGCACTGTCAGGTCTCCCTTGTTCTCCCTGGCTTCTCCGATGAGCTGGGTCACCACTCCCGTGTGCTCTAGACACCCTGGCACTCCAGATAAGCCTCCCTTTTGCACTGAGCTGTCGATGTAGCCATTGCTGGAGATGAAGTTGGTTAGCCGCCTCGCCTCTATGCTGAAGAAGATCTTGCCTTCAACGCTTAGCAAGGAGATGATCCTGAACTGATCGATCTTCTTTGAATCTTCTTCCTTTGGGATCCAGACTCCTTCAGCGAATCGCCACTGCTGTGCCACTTTCCCTCCAGATGACTTTCAGGATCTTCCACAGCCGTTTCCAGTGACAAGGGGCAGTTCTTGTAGGCCCTGCAGGTGACTCTGCTCGGGCCAGGGTTTGAACCAGATCTTGCACTCTTCACAACGTCCTGGACCTCTTTCAGGAGTGGCTCTCTACTATCAAACTCCTTTATGGATGTTGCACTGGCCCACCTCCTGCTGCCTGACAGGGTCGCTGTAGGTGGCCTGGATGTGCCGGTCGATCACCTCGGAGCAGGGCTTCTGGCCTAGCAGTTGTTTGGTGAAGGCGAAGGGGTTGGCTATGAAGGATGCTCGCTTCCTGGTTCTTTCCTTCCGGCATCTTCGGTGCCACTCAGCTCTACAGAGGCTCAGCAGCTTCTTCCTCAGGATGGTTCGCAGTTCAGCCTATGGGGGACGTTGCTGTTCGCTGGCCTCTTTGTATTTGTTCTTGAGGGACTTCAGCTCCTGCCGGATCTTGTGCCTCTTTGCTGCTCTTTGGTTCATGGTGAAAGGTGTTCTGGCAGGCTTCTTCTCCACTGTTCCAAACCTTTCCACAGCTTGGCTGACGATGAATGTCAGCCTAACTGTGGGGAGCCTTCGATCCACGCCTCCCTTCGCAGTTGCTTCTAGCACCTTGACGATGTCCTCGTCGAACTGACTGCCTTCGTGCAGGCCTGTTGCCATTTGACTCGAACCTTCTCCAGAGAACTGTTCTGAGGGACTAGTTGCGCCACTTGGAGGCTTCGGGCTCTATGGGGTGCTTCTGGACCCGGCTTCTCTTGTGTCTCACCTGGTAAAATACCTGTGCGATGTGACACTCCCTCTCCCTCCAAACACTTCATCCGGGTCTGATGATTCTTCAGGCCTCAGCTGTTCTTGCAGACCTTTTCACATCTGCATTTTATACTCGTAGTCGGTTGTCCATTGCCATTAGTCGTTAGCCTTTGGTCCGTCAAATTGGGGTGTTCACCCCCTCCTCCCCCCACCTCGGGCACCCCTGGGGGTGTTTTTCCATGCGTTTTTCTGTAGCTTGATTTGAGTCTTCCCCTCTTGGAGGATGCTGTTTGGGTTGCCAACCTGCCCCGCGCCGGTTGCCGTCTTTCCGAGCTGTCCTCTGTCTCTCCAGTCGACACCACCTTATTTTTGGTTGTCAGCCAGTCTATTCCTGGTCGCCACTGGTTTCCCCAGCACAGTGATTGATAAAAATACATCATCAGTGATGTAAAAAAAAAAATCAGGTTTCTTTATTGACGAGATGCTCAGTGTACTCTGGGGCACAACTCCAAACCAAACATTTGTGACTAGTTGGGCTCAGCTGGGAGGCACTGTTACTAAACCACATTAAAAAGATACTCCGATAACATGCAATTTCACATTCCAGAAATTCCAATGGCTTGACATCTAGCTCACCAGGTAATGCTGACTGCACTCTCTTCCAACTTCCAAAACCCTGGTTCCAGTGAGCCCAGTCTCGTGGGACCGCCTCGCCCGAGGGTCCTATTCCCTGTCGTCTCGGCTAAGCCCGTAATCCTGCCCCCCCCACCCCCCAACTGCTGCCTTGTACAGTAATGTTAACTTCATGACAGTGGTGCACATAGAGCAAGGCATATCTGTTGGAAAGAGACAGCCTTTCAATCAGACCAACATGTTATTAGGCATGCCCATGCATTTTACTCTGAATAAAACTCACTTTTCAAAGTTGTTTTAATCTTAATTATAAATTAATAATTTATTCTGTTTTCTTCCTCGATTTGATGTTCCTTTAAGACTGCAGGCCAAACTGTAAGGTAAGCCATAATTTTACTTTTTGCAAATCAATTATTTTCATGAAAATTTAAATCTAATATTTATTGAACAAGAATTTATGTTTTATTATTTCTTTCTAATCATAGTTTGTGTCAACTGGTCGGGATACAGCTTGTGTAAAAGCTTTGAGAGACATTGAACCGGGTGAAGAAATCTCCTGTTACTATGGAGATGGTTTCTTTGGGGAAAATAATGAATTCTGTGAATGCTATACATGTGAAAGGTAAAAATGCTGATTCTTAATTTAGTTATTTAATACGAATCAGTATCTCTTGAAAGTTGGATAAGAGCTCTGTATTTAAAACTCCATATTTCAGACGTATTTCACAAATATCCTTTTTGTTTTGGTGAAGTGGTTGTATTTGCCGATGACATCTGAATTAAATTCCAGCTTATTCAGATACTTCAGTGAAAACTTGCTGGACAAAGACAGCTTCATCCTCAGAAACAAAGCCGTTTGTCAAGGCAGGTGCTCCTAAGTGTAAACCTTGTCATATTTATGGGGGACTAGCAACAAAACAAGCACTGTCCACAAATCAAATGGGGGAGGATTCTGACTTCTGACCAACGTGCACCCCAGCTTGGATAGCTATAAAAAATTGAATATTCCTGATGTTTAGAAACATTGAAAAATAAAAGTTCAAAAAAAAATACTCTAGTGCTAGTGGCACAGGAGTGAATTATGCTGTCTCAGCTCTCGGAACCTGGATTATATCTTTATCTTAGGTGCATCCTGTGTGGAGTTTGTATGTGTTCATGTGATCACACGGGTTTCTATCTTCTTCTTTCGTGTGGCGTGCACAGCCTAAATTTGTTGGACAACTTGTTCTATTTGATCGTCTGTTTGTGCACGTCGAGTTGACTGCATTAGTCGAAACAGGGCGGACCACGTGAAGGTTGCAATTTTCCACCCCATGGGTTTCTATCATGTATTCTGGATTCTTCCCACCTCCCAAAGATGTGCTGGGAAGGTTAGTTGGCTGCTGTGAATTATTCTTTTGTGTAGATGGGCGGTGAAGAATCAACTTGGGTTCTCAGAAATGGGCATGGGAGAGAAAATTAAATTGCATGGGTAGAGGAAAGGAGCCTGCGACGTGATTGAAAAGATTGTTTTGCTCAGAGCTGGCATGGTCTGAACAGGCTGAATAGCCTACTGCTTTGCAACGTAACTAATTTTAGTTCAGATGTGCTGAGGTACAGTGAAAATAAGTTAAAATATTCATAAATGCAAACAACTGAACATCTAAAAATATCGATGAATACTTGCATTCCTCAGTCGTTCGCACCTTGAATTTGATGAGTAAGCTATTGCTGCCGCTTCACACCACTGGGGAGGATTGACATTTATTTCTATGTCACATGAAGAGGAAACAAGTGGACTATTGATCCAGCTAAATAGCAGTTTTTGTTTCTTGCATAAAATAGACACAAACTTTGATATATTCAGTCTCAGGTTATACAAAATAGGATAGAGTTCCTGAGTTTTTATCTATTTGTATTTTGGATAAACTTTAAGTTAAATCTCACCAGATTTTATTAATTTAAAGTATTAAGTATTTCAGTAATATATCTGCTTAATCTATATAAATCTAACATTGAGAGGGACATGCTTTTGTATTCTAGGCGTGGCCAAGGTGCATTCAGATCAAAACCTGGACTTCCTGACCCTGTGCCAGTTATAAACAGCAAGTATGGACTCCGAGAAACAGATAAACGTTTAAACAGATTAAAAAAGTTGGGGGATAATGGAAAAAACTCTGATAACCAATCTGTGAGCTCAAACACTGATGCAGAGATTACTCAGGAAAAAGGTATTGTGATATGTTTTGCTTTCATCTTTCTTGTACGTAGACTTTACATAGAGTTTTCTGCAGTAGTAAATTTCTGCCTGCATTAATTTCCTTGGCCTCTTCTCATTTCTATTATTCTGTGCCTCTTCAATTGGTCTTTTTTTATGTATGGGAATGGGCCTAGTGTACTCAGCTGTGTTTGGAACTGGAGCCATCATTACCTTGTCCTTGCCATGCAATTCCATTAAATAATATGAATGTTTATAATCTACAAAGCTTTAATAGTTTCCTTAACCCAAGAGGAACTGTCAGTGTAACATTACAGCTGATGTCATGAGACATGGAACATTTGTTCAAGAACATGAACAATGTACAACACCGAGCAGTTACACAGTCTAGCCTATTTTGTGTCTTTCTTGTGTAATCAAGAAACTGTGACATCGCCATGCTTTCTCTTTGCATGTCTATTTTTGTTCTTCCTCTTTTATCTGCAGTGATCAACCACTCCATGCAGCAGAGCAATTTCTCACAGAAATGTTCTCACGCCTTTTCTTTTATTATCTGGCAATTTTAGATTGATTACCCATTGTCACTAACTCAATGAAGAATAAAGTTCCAGTAATTATAATTGCTTTTGAAACATGACACGCTTTGGCAATGTACAAAACTAGAAATTCCTGCAAGTGAGGAATTTCCTTCTCAGTCAAATTTCTATCCCTTCCCATTCTTCATCTCTGTTCATGCACATGAACGACTTCTCAAGTTTGTGTACCCTGTGCTATGAGGTAATGAGTTTAGAAATGGGAAGGCATAGTAGTTAAATGTATGGCTAAGAAGCTGGTGCAGGGGGGTGGATTTCGTATATTTGGATAATTGGAATCCCTTTTGGTGCAGAGGTAACCAACATGAAAAGGACAGGTTCCTCCTAAATTGGAGGGAAACGGATATTCTGCCGGGGTGGTTTATACTTGTGGCACAGAGGGTGTGGCAAGGTTGATACCCAAAATAACATGGTAGCAGGAGAAGAGAAGCATATATAATAAATTGAATAGGTGACCAATGGGTGGGAGGGATGTAAGAGAGCTTTAACTGCAATTACTGCAAGTAGCTATGCAGGTAAGATGGATTAGCTGAGCATGGATCAGCGCATGAGATTAAGAAATTGTGGTAATTGGAGAAACACACTTGAGGGATCTGGGGAAGGGTATAAAACAATTTCTGCAGCCTTGCTGGTCCCGAAAAGCACAGTGGCCTCCGTCATTCTTAAATGGAAGAACTTTGGAACCACCAGGACTCTTTATAGAGCTGGCCGCCCAGCCAACCTGAGCAATCGGGGGAGAAGGTCCTTGGTCAGGGAGGTGACCAAGAACCCAGTGATCACTGACAGAGCTCCTCTATGTGGAAGGGAGAACCTTCCGGAAGGACAACTATATCTGTAGCACTCCACCAAACAGGCCTTTATGGCAGAGTGGCCAGACAGAAGCCACTCCTCAGTAAAAGGCACATGACAGCCCGTTTGAAGTTTGCTAAAAGTCACCTAAAGGACGTTCAGACCATGAGGAACTAGATTCTCTGATCTGATTAAACTAAGATTGAACTCTTTAGCCTGAATGCCAAGCACCACATCTGGAGAAAACCAGGCATCGCTCATCACTGTGAAGCATGGTGGTGGCAGCATCATGCTGTTTTTCAGCAGCAGGAACTGGGAGACTAATGAAGATCGAGGGAAAGATGAACGGAGCAAAGTACAGAGAGATCCTTGATGAAAACCTGCTCCAGAGCATTTTGGACCTCAGACTGGGGCGGAGGTTCACCTTCCAACAGGACAATGACCCTAAGCACACAACCAACACAACACAGGAGTTGCTTCGTGCCAAGTCTGTGAATGTCCTTGAGTGGCCCAGCCAGAGCCCGGGCTTAAACATCTCTGGAGGGATCTGACATCTCTGGAGGGATCTGAAAGTAGCTGTGCATCGACGCTCCCCATCCAACCTGGCAGAGCTTGAGAGGATCTGCAGAGAAGAATGGGAGAAATTACCCAAATACAGGTGTGTCAAACTTGTAGAGTCATACCCAAGAAGACTTGAGGCTGTAATCGCTGCCAAAGATGCCTCAACAAAGTACTGAGTAAACGGTCTGAATACTTATGCAAATGTAATATTTCAGTTATTTATTTTTTCTTTTGCAAAACTTTCTAAACACCTGTTTTTGCTTTTTTATTATGGGGTATTTTGTGTAGATTGACGATTTAAAAAAAAAAAGAATTTAATCCATGTTAGTATCATAACAAAATGTGGAAAAGTGAAGGGGTTTGAATACTTTCTGAATGCACTGTATAATCTTTCTTTTGACTGGATAGCATGCAAACTGAAGCTTTTCACTGTTTCTTGGAATACGTGAATAATAAACAAACAATCAACGACTCTAAGATGGCACGGCCGGGTCCAGTCGCCGTCGTGGCAGCTCCGCGGAAATTGTGTGTTTTTCTAACTATTATGTTTATTTTAAATATCCTTCTTACTACTAACACATCAGCACCAACACTCTATGACCGTAAAACACTCTTAAGCTTAAACTTTAGCTTTAAAAACCCAGGCTTTTTAGACACTTAATCACCGATCCAGCGTGGCCGGCAGAAATCACAAGAGCAAGCCGCGGCAACAACAATGGGAGCGCGGCTACGGGAAAAGGTGGGGGGGGGGGCGCGGGGCGCGATTCGGAATAGGCTAAGAGTTTAAGCTTTCCATCCACCTCTGCCCAGCACTCTTCTTGCTAATGTCAAATCCCGGGAAAACAAGACCTCAGGGCGAGGATTAGATTCCAATGGAACACAAGAGACGGCAACATCTTCTGTCTGACCGAGACATGGCTGACCCCGCTGGTGCCGGATCAAGTAATATGACCAACCGACTCCTCTGTTTTCCGTGCGGACAGAACGGATGAATCCAGGCAATCAAAGGGTGGAGGAATCTGCTTCATGACCAACAATAACTGGTGCAACCCTAAGAATATAAAGATGCTTTCTCGTACCTGCTCGCTGGACCTGGAGTATCTGACGATCTCATGCCGTCCATTCTACCTTCCCTGGGAGTTCAGCTCAGTGATCATCACAGCCGTCTACATGCCACCGCATGCGGACACCGACGTAGCACTATCAGTCCTACATGATGTGTTATGTTGGCATCAGAACAAGAACCCTGATGCGGCTATGGTGGTGGCTGGGGATTGTAATAAGGCAAATCCCAAAAAGGTTATGCCTAACTTCTGCCAACACATCACGTGTGTCAACAGGGGGGAAAGAACTTTGGACCATTGCTACAACCTGTTCAGGAAACGATACAAGGCCGTTTCTCTCCCTCCTTTTGGAAAATCTGACCATGCTGCCATGTTTCTGCTGCCGGAGTATAAACAACAGATAGTACGGGAAGCGGCAGTTCCCACATAGGAGATTCGTGGGCAAAATTAGGGCACATGGTATTGGGGGTAGAGTGCTGACATGGATAGAAAATTGGTTGGCAGACAGGAAACAAAGAGTAGGGATTAACGGGTCTCTTTCAGAATGGCAGGCAGTGACTAGTGGGGTAACGCAAGGCTCGGTGCTGGGACTGCTGCTATTTACAATATACATCAATGGTTTGGGTGAAGGGATTCAAAGTAGCATTAGCAAATTTGCAGATGACACAAAGCTGGGTGGCAGTGTGAACTGTGAGGAGGTTGAGAATGTAGGGTGACTTGGACAGGTTGGGGGAGTGGACAGATGAAGTTTAATGTGGATAAATATGAGGTTATCCACTTTTGTATCAAAAACAGGAAGGCAGATTACTATCTAAATGGTGTCAAGTTGGGAAAATGGAAATACAACGGGATCCGGGGGTCCTTGTTCATCAGTCTATGAAAGTAAGCATGGCGGTACAGCAGGCTGTGAAGAAAGCGAATGGCATGTTGGCCTTTATAACACGAGGAGTCGAGTATAGGAGCAAAAAGGTCCTTCTGCAGTTGTACAGGGCCCTAGTGAGACCACGCCTGGAGTATTGTGTGCAGTTTTGGTCCCCTAATTTGAGGAAGAACATTCTTGCTATTGAGGGAGTGCAGCGTAGGTTTACAAGGTTAATTCCTGGGATGGCGGGACTGTCATATGCTGAGAGAATGGAGTGGCTGGGCTTGTACACTCTGAAGTTTAGAAGGATGAGAGGGAATCTTATTGAAACATATAAGATTGTTAAAGGTTTGGACACGCTAGAGGCAGGAAACATGTTCCCGATGTTGGGGGCGTCCAGAACCAAGGGCCACAATTTAAGAATAAGGGGTAAGCCATTTAGAACGGAGACGAGGAAACATTTTTTCTCACAGAGAGTTGTGAATCTGTGGAATTCTCTGCCTCAGAGGTGGTGCAGGCCGGTTCTCTGAATACTTTCAAGAGAGAGCTAGATAGGGCTCTTAAAGGTAACGGAGTCGGGGGATATGGGGATAAGGGAGGAACAGGGTACTGATTAGGGATGATGAACCATGATCACATTGAATGGCTTTGCTGGCTCGAAGGGCCGAATGGCCTACTCCTGCACCTATTGTCTATTGTCTATTGACGAGGGACGTAAAGCGGTGGTCTGACCATTCGGAGGCTGTGCTGCAGGATGCACTGAGCGATGTCGACTGGAATATGTTCCAATCAAGTTCCAGAGACGTCAGTGAGTTTATGGAAGCTGTCACGGACTTCATTGCAACAATAGCCGACAACATCGTCCTCACAGTAAGGGTTAGCATCTTTCCTAACCAAGAGCCATGGGTGGACAGGTCCACTCGTCTTGCCTTGAATGCTCACACCGCTGCTTACAACTCTGGCCTGGCATCCGGCAATATGAATGACTACAAGGCAATATTCAACATCTCCCTGGCCATGTCAGTGGTCCCTGCCTGCTTCAAGAGATCCACAATTGTACCAGTGGGTAAGAATGCCTCTCCAGCCTGCTTGAATGACTACTGACCGGTGGCCCTCACCTCGGTCGTCATGAAATGCTTCAAGAGGTTGATCAAGAACTACATCAGCGCCTTCCTCCCTCGCACCATGGACCCACTGCAATTTGCATACCGTCCAAATAGATCCATGGATGATGCGGTCTCCCAGGTTCTGCACATCACTCCCAGCCAGAAGGGGGGCTATGTGAGGATGCTGTTCATTGATTTCAGTTCAGCATTCAACACCATAGTCCCCACCAGACTTGATGAGAAGCTGCAGGAACTGGGACTGAACACTCCCCTATGTGCCTGGGTCCTGGACTTTCTCACCGCCAGGCACCAGGTGGTCAAGATGAGGAGACCTACCTCCAACCCCCTCACCCTGAACACAGGATCCCCCCCATGGTTGCATCCTCAGCCCCCTACTGTACTCCCTGTACACACATGACCGTGTGGCCAGGTTCAGCTCCAACTCCATCATCAAGTTTGCTGATGACACTGCGGTGGTGAGCCTGATCTCCGATAACGATGAGAAGGCCTACCTGGAGGAGGTGGCTGACCCGGCACTCTGGTGTCAACAACAGCCTCCTCGTAAAAGTCACTAAAATGAAGGAGCTGATTGTGGACTTTAGAAGGGCAATAAAACCGAGGACGTACACGTCACTGGGGATGAATGGAACTACTGTGGATAGGGAGATCAGCTATAAATACCTGGGAGTCCACATCACAGAAGGTCTGACATGGACAACACACACTGCTGCACTGGTGAGAAAGGCAAGGCAGCGCCTTTACCAACTCAGGCATCTGATTCAGTCTCTGAGGATCCTTCAATTCTTCTATGCTGTAGAAAGCATGCTATCTGGTAACATCTCGATCTGGTTTGGAAACAGCTCTGCCCAGGACAGGAAGGCTCTGCAGAGAGTAGTGAGTTAGGCCGAACGCACCATGGGAACTACACTCACCCCCTACAAGATCTATACACCAGGAGGTGCAGATCCAGAGCCAATAAGGTAATGAAGGACCCCTACCACACCAGCAATGGACTGTTCCAGCTGCTATGGTCAGGCAAGCTCCTCCGCTGTCATGCTGGATGAGACCGAGTTTCTTCCCACAGGCCATCAGGACTGTAAACTCTAATCTCACCAGGGACTAATTTACAGTTGTGTCTTTTTTTAATGTAGATATTGATTCTGTTCTGTTGTTGTTTTGCACAATCCCGCAGGCATTGCCACTTTCATTTCACTGTACATCTTTTATGTGTATATGACAAATAAAGTTGACGACTTGACTCGAAGAATACCCTTGAGGGATTGACAAATTAAGCTATATGGATAGAACTTAGAAATAAGAAAGAGGAAATAATTTATTTGGGATTATATTGTAGGCCTCCAAATGTTCTGATTCTATGTTCAGCTAGATTTAGAAGAACAATTATGTAGATACGTGGCAGGATGATGTAAAAGCAATAGGGTGGTGCAGTGAACGATTTTCTCTTTCCCAAATGTTGACATTGCATACGTGTAAGGAGCCTGGATGTACTAGAATTTATTAAATGCATCCAGAAACTTTCTAAAGCAGTATGTAGAGATTCCTACATACTGAGAATAAGGATGGGCAAGTGGAATGTCTGTGAAAGAACACTTTGTGAACAATGACCACGATTTGGTAAGCTTTAAGGTCGTCATAGAAAAGGAAATGTTTGGATCTAAGGTCATGGTCTTGGCAAAAGATTGACTTTAATTCTACGAATTAAAACGTAAAACACTAGGAGAAGTTGCTAGAGGGAAAAGACTACATCTAACATGTTTAAAAACATTATAATAAGAGTAGGTAAAAAGCAAAGATGGTAAGATTAAGGAACCTCAGTTAACAAAGGAAATCGAGGATATGATTTGGGAAATGGAAATGTATGATAAGTAGAGGGGAATTCTTATCGTGAGCCTTTTGCATTTTTGGAGGATCAAGGTGATATCTTAAGAGAGCAATTCTTAGGCCCCCTTCGGTCATTGCTTACCATGGGTGTCTCTAGTGTGCTATTCCCTATATGGCGGATGCCTGTGCGTGACTTTGTTTAATTTGGGGAGACTGGTGCACAGACAGCCACCCCACAGTCCTTGACAGATCTGGGTCAGGCTCCAGTAGCATGGTGTCCAAGACGACCGGAGACCCTTTTCTGCTACAGCCTTCATCCGCCTTCCCAGCCATTGTGACGCTACACTAAGGTCAGCCATCGTCCTCCGCCTGTTCCACCGTTGAGGTCTTGGTTGGACTGCTCTTTGTCAGGGACCTCCCCCTCGACCTTAATGCCATGGGTAGCCTGACCAGGAACATAGCTCCAGATGGCATCGCTCTCAGGATCTCAGGGCCACACAAGCTTCTCCACCACGACATGGTGACAATCCACGGAGAAGTAGAGAGCAATTAGGATGATAAGAAGATGAAATGAAGTGGCTCTGGACAACAGAAGTAGAGAAATTCAGAATATTTTGTACATGTTAAAAGCGAGAGGGAAGTCATTGTGTGGGGCGTTTGTGGTGTCTCAAATGAATACTTGACTGATAGTCAGACTTGACTTCCAGTTATCAAATCCATGCTGACTCTCCTTGATCAAATGTATGCCATTTTCTCAGAATGGAATGCAATCATTTGCTCACTCTAATGTTGAACCAGTTGGCCTATAATGGAAACTGTCATTCCCCTTTCTCTTTGGCTGGTTGCATAGTTCTCCCCTGGACATTTTTATGCTAACAAGCTCAAAGGCCAGTGATTTTGAATTTGATACAAACATTGGCCACAAGAATGTTTGTGAAGAGAAAAGCTTTAGAAATTAAGTAAATCTGGAACTAAAGCCAGTCCAATAGTTTGGGCACAGCCATATGGAATTTAATCAAGAGAAGTATAAAGTAAAGCAGAGATGCGAAGTGATCTACTACCCCAAATATATATTGTTCTTTCATTACTGCTCCTGGCACATTTCCTTACTCTCTCTGTACAACTGTGTTAACTACATTAGTGCCATAGCGCTCTTTCTTTGCTAACTGCATTTCCTTCTCATATCTGTTTTCTTGACTGAAATCTGCAAGATGCTCCTGGGTCCCCTGAGTCTTTGTCTATCTGGCAATCATGAAATCCCTCTCTGCCAGTGCTTTCTTGAGAGGCAGGGGGACCAGCCCCAGAAATGTGCAATACAAGATGTCTGAAACCTTATGGGTGAACTACAGTGACAGTTGCTGCTCAAATTTCAAAGCCTAGAAAATGAGCTCCTTTTGAGTTTCAACACTTGTATTCTGGTTGTGCAAACCACGAGAAGTGATCTAGATTTGAGCATTAGATGCTGAGCCATGTCTCTCTATTAGATTAACTCATTTAGCGAGATTTAATTTTCAAAAGAGAGTTAGATATAGCTCTTGGGGCTAATGGAATCAAGAGATATAGGGAGAAAGCAGGAATGGGATACTGATTTTAGAAGATCAGCCATAATCATATTGAATGGCAGCTCTGGCTTGAAGGTCCGAATGGCCTACTCCTGCACTTATTTTCAACGTTTCTAAAATAAAAACACTCTTCCGGTACTTGGTCTAATTCCCAATATTCCCCACCATGAGTACCATCACCAGAAAGGACCACAGCAATGCAAGAAAGTGGCTCCTCGTCACTTTTGAGGGAGTTAGGAATGGGCAATAAATGTGGACTTGCCAGTACAAATGTGCACGTGAATTAAGAACAGGAATGGGCCACAAGGTCCCTCAAGGCTACTCTGCAATTTCGTAAGATTATGGCTGACCTGATTGTAATTTTACTGGGTCTGAAGAAGGGTTTTGGCTCGAAACATTGCCTATTTCCTTCGCTCCATAGATGCTGCCGTACCCGCTAAGTTTCTCCAGCACTTTTGTCTACCTTCGATTTTCCAGCATCTGCAGTTCCTTCTTGAACATTTTGTAATTTTATTTCCTCATTTCCCTTCTACCCATGTAACCCTTCTCTTCCTTGCTTATCAAGAAAAGATCTCAGCCTTAAAAATATTCAGAAACACTGCCTCCACTTTGATCCTCCGAGAGAAAACATTTGCTTCATCTGTCTTAAATGAGCGACCCCATATTTTTATAAAGTTTTCCTTCATTCTCATTCTGAAGAAGGGTGTCGACCTGAAATGTCACCCATTCCTTCTCTCCAGAGATGCTGCCTGTCCCGCTGAGTTACTCCAGCTTTTTGTGCCTATCTTCTCTCATTCTAGAATCATACTATGGAAATGTTCTCTCTAAATCGACCCTCAGAACCCCTTCTGTTTCAATCATGTCTCTGATCGTCTTTTAAACTCCAGGAGATACAAGCCATGACTATCCAACTTTTGCTTATAAAACAACCGGCTCTTTCTAACACAAGAATCCAGTAGATGCTGGATTCTTGCGCAGACACAAAGTGCTGGAGAAACTTTGGACAGCAACTCATGCCTCGATCCAAAAGCATTACCTATCCATATCCTCCTAGAGATGCTTCCCGACCCATGAGTTACTTTCTGTTCTGCTCTTCTACTTCCAAAGCATTAACATCCATCCTTAAATAGGGAGACCATTGCTTTATATGTGGTCTCCTGAATTTTAGACTGAAGATTAACCTCCCAACGTTTGTGAACAACCATTTGTATGATCAATAAATTTTCCAATTTAAGCTAACCCACGTCACTAGGTTTCTTTCCCACTTTACCAGTCCATCTTTGATTCCCTCTCCCTTTGTTCACTTTTTCCATTCTCTCTTCTCTTTCTCTCCCCCGTTACATAGATTTCAGACCCTTCCCCACCTGGTTTTACGTGCCCATCACTCACACACCTACCCACTTGCTTTTCTTCTCCCTTGGCCCACCCTTATTCTTATCCCCTCCTTGTCTGGTTCCATCTGCCCATAATTTCTTTTTATAATATTTTTTTTATTTGAAGTAAATAGTTTACAATATATAGCTTACTTTATAAACTAACACCTTAATTCAGTATTACTACCAATAGCATATCAATACATAATATCTTCTATTTTTATGGAAATAAAGAAAAAGATATATAAAAGAATAAAGAAAAAAGGAAAAATAAAAGGGAATAAAATAAAAATAAAAATTTTCGCACATATATCAATTAAAAATTAAAAAGATAATTTGAAAAACAATAATATTACATATATATATATATATATATAAACAAAAACTAAAGACATTGTACGAGATACTATTTCATTCAGAAATATCTCTAATAAATACACAATATTATCAATTATAGGTAAGTTATTCGCATCGGATCCATAGGGTGCCCGTCGAAGCCGTGATTCCAAGAATAGCTACTTCTCTAAATACTGTATATATGGAGACCATATCAATTCAAAAGAATTATACTTGTCCAAAAGGACAAATCTAATTCTTTCCAAATTCAACGTCTCCAACATCTCTGCTTTCCACATTTTAATTGTTGGGGATAATGTTCCCTTCCAAAATTTAAGTATCATTTTTTTCCCAATTATTAAACAATAATCAAAAAAATTTCTTTGATTAATTGTAAGTACCAAATTTGGCTCCGGGATTCCAAATATTATTAATTTTGGGTCTGGGTCAAGTTTAACCTTAAGGACTTCCGAAATAACTTTAAAAATTTCAATCCAATAAAAATTCAACCGTGGACATGTTACAAAACTATGTATTAAATTTGCTTCAAAATTCTTACATTTATCACAAATAGAGGAAAGGTTAGGAAAAATACTTTTTAATTTGGTTTTCGAGTAGTGTAATCTATATATAACTTTAAATTGTATCAATGTATGTCTGGCATTCAAAGAACACCAATGTATTCTTTGTAAGCTTTCTTCCCAAGTTTCTTTCGTTATAGGTAATCCAATTTCATTTTCCCATGCTTGACGATATGTTTCAGTTGTTGGGTTCTCTTTATCTAAAATAATATTATAGATATAAGCTATAAGCTATAAGCTTATCCGTATTTGGATGTAAATTAAACACTTCATCTAATAAGCCTGGTCCTTTATTTTTATAGTCGTATGTGTTACATTTAATAAAATCTCTAATTTGTAAATACCTAAAATGATGTTGTGAAGGTAATCCAAAAATATCTTGTAACTCTTCAAATAATAATAATTTTCCATTTCTATAAAGGTGTTCTATTCTTTTAATTCCTAAATCCTCCCACAGTCTAAAACCCGCATCTAAGATTGAGGGTTTAAACAGTGGATTATTCCTAATTGATAACCTAAAAGAAAGATTATCCAGATGTAAGGTCTTAACTATCTGTTTCCAAATACGCCTAATATTATGAATGATAATGTTGTCCCTATAAGTCTTTTTTTGTACTTCCTTTGGTGCGAAAATAATCTGCCCATAATTTCTCCCTGATCTTATCCCACATTGCCTTCCAGCCTCTGTCTCTACCTACACCTTTATATTTGTGGGTTGTATAATGTTAAGCTTTCCCTATTTGAATCACTGATTTATTGTCATACTCTTCTGATTCTGTATTTCATTTTGTAAACATGTGATGAGTGAACCTGTAGTTCCATGCCTTGGACACCAGGGATTGCTGTGGAACATAGATTTCTAAACTTTGCATCATCTCTGACCCACAGATTGATTTTGTTATTTTAGTAATTAAATTGTACTTTTTAACGTTAAATATTAATGGACTGGATGTTCCTGCATTGGAACTATTGGCATTTACCTACTTAAACAGGAGCCAGTCTGGAAGAGCAGATACATTTTAGTGACTGATTTGGAATGTGGAATTAAGCAGTTTGCCCTGTTACTGGGTTCCCTCTGCTTTTTCCTGCAACACTTTTGGTCACCATATATGTTAGAGAATCTGGTCCTGTGTCATTTTGGAGCAAAGCAGGATATGTGGTCTTGTGATTTTGATGAGGATTGTGGACATGTGATGCCCCTGTGGAAGAAAATGAACAGTTGGTGTTTTAGGTTGGGGGCTTCGTCAATACAGAGGTGGGGGGGGGGATAACTGGTAGAATTAGGTGAGGGGAAGGGGTGGGGGAAGAGCTGGGTAGTAGCGATGATTGGCTCAGCTAAGGAGGGGCGGATTGACGGATGGAGAAAGGTTGGAGGTAGTCAAAAGGCTGGAGGTGATAAGTAGGGAAATCAAAAGGCTACAGCCTTTTGATTAAGGAATCTGATTAAGAAAAGAAAGGCGAGGGGTCAAATGTAGAAACAGAAGGAAGGATGATGGGAATGAGGGAAACTGACTGGATAGAAATAGGGGACCCGAAGGAGATAGCAGTAGGTGAAGATCAGATGGAGAAGGTGGAGGGAAAGGAATTGAATGTTGGGCAGATGGAGTGAAAAGAAAGTGTGCATGAAAGGGGAGAGTTAGATTTAGCTCTTAGGGCTAAAGGAATCAAGGGATATTGGGAAAAAGCAGGGACGGGTTACTGATTTTGGATGATCAGTCATGATTATATTGAATGGCGGTGCTGGCTCAAAGGGCCGAATGGCCTACTCCACCTATTTTTCTACTGTTCCTATGACCCGGGGAGATTGGATGGAGAGAGAAGGGGGCCATAACCCACTGAGTTCTCCAGTAATTTGTTTTGCGCTCAAGATTCCATCTGCAGTCACTTATCAAAACATTTTGGAGGTAAATGTTCCTCAGTGCACTATTGGAGATTATGTTGGTCTTTAGGCTTTCCCTCCCGAACTTAGAATGCGTATATCATCAAGATAGGATGGATCTATAAGTACAGACTTGGGGAGATTACGAAGTGTAGGCCTTCGCCAGTAAGACTAGCCGAATATCTTCAAGTTTCCATAAAGTGAAGCCCATGAGTTCTTTAAAAATTAGCAAAATTTCTGCTGAAGCTGGTGTAATCATAACTAACAAATTATTGTTCTTAAGCTCTTGACTAGTGCTTTAATATTTTGCTTGCTCTTTTGAGAAAGTTGCAATCCTAATAAGGATTTGTGATCCATTTAGACATCCATATTAATACCCTTTCAAAATCTCCTTTGCAATCTGTCATGTGAAATCTTTTTAATGTGTTTCTCCTGAGAGTTGTTGATGCTGATTAAAAGCTGAAGCTCCATGAATGGAAAGGAACAGTAAAAGTTTGAGTACATGCATGACAAGCAAAGTGTTCAAGTAAATGTTGTAAATCCTATAAAAGTGTTTTTTTTAATGCTGATGTGCAGACCACAAATCTTCCCTGTAACTACTTGACAAGTGGATGGGAGTAGGGAAGGGGAAATTATACTTTCCCTAAGAGAGTCACATGATTGTTTTCTTTGCATTTTGAATTGTGTAAAAAGTAAACAAAAGTAATTTAGGCATGATCATACTGCTGGTGTATCTACATTTCCTGCAATTGTAGCTTGTAGGTATTTAAATTATAGAAATGTATAGTGATAAAAGCAATGAAAAAAGTCCTGCAGAAATCAATTCAGTATTTGTGATCCAACTTTATATTTTTCTTGGGTAACAAGGAAGTTGTTTTTGTTAGAAAATCAGCATTGCAAATTATAGTATTTATTTCTCTTTTTCAGCTGCAACTAGAAAATCAATCAATATAAAAAAGGATAGTAAAAGCAGAACAAGGCAAATGTTGCCCAGAACATCAACTGCCTCTAATTCTACCTCATCCTCTTCAAAAATGTGTTCTGTGGGTAATTCAAAGGTACCAAAGAAATTGAAAACCTCAAGGCCGGTGAGGTCTTTGCCCTCAAAATCTAGATTAAGAAGTGAATCTAGGAGGTCGGAACAAAAGACCACTTTTGGAAGTCTTGAAATGGACAACATTGTGCTGAAGGAACCTAAAGTAGTTCTTTATAAGAATTTGCCACTTGAGAAGGACAAAGTCTTGGAGGGGCCAGCAAAATTTGAAGGTTCGGGTAGGTGTCTGACTAGACATGCTGTTGGAGAAAATAACATCAATTCTGTAAAAGAACTGCATAAAATTTCACGCTTACGTAATGGGACAATTCCTTGTGCCTACTTAACCCGGCGGGCAAAAAGAACAAGACTTTCCCTGAGAGGGTCCTGTGAGATTCCTCCTTTACTGGATCTTGAACCAAATAAAGTAGACAATGAAAGTATTCATTGCCCAGAAAAGAGTGAACTTGCAGACTCAATTCAACATGTATGTGATGGCACCCATGTAAATCCATTAATTCAAGAATCTGATGTAGGTTTAAACTGCCAAAAGAGTGGGGTATGTTTGAGTAGGAGGAAATCACAAGGAAAACTAGAAAAAATTGCTGCACAATTGGATAAATGTGAGCGCACGTTGTCTTGCTCTGTAAAAGAGGATACGAAGGGGGAATCTATACCAGCTTTGGTAAGTCCTCCAATTCACAATCTTAATGGGGCTGAAAAGGTTGACTTGGTTAATGTTTCTGGTGTTTACAGAGACTGTGTTGGTTCATCAAAAGATGGCACTTCAGATTCATTCATGGTTTCTCACAAATCAAAAAGTTCACAATCTCATAAAATAAAAGGTGATTTATCCAGAGCAACGGGAGAGAGAAACAGAAAGAAACGACGAATCACAAGATATGATGCACAATTAATACTTGAAAACAGTACTGGAATTCCCAAGTTGACTCTGCGTAGGAGACGTGACAGTAGCAGTAGTAAGACTAATGACCAAGAAGTGGATGGAAAGAAATCCAAAATTAGTATAAAACTGAGCAAAGACTATGAAAATGACAAAAGTAACAATTATGTAGCAAAGCTCAGTAATGGATTCACCACAGGCTCAGGAAGTAATTCTACAAAACTCAAGATACAGCTGAAACGTGAGGAACAGAATAAAGGAATTAAGCGATCACAGTCCATCATGGAAGACCTCTGTGACAGCGGTGTGTGTTGTGACAATGCTGTTTTTTTGAGACCTAATGGGGAGTTGTGTCAGCACAGACAACACAGAGATGATGAAGAGGAAGAGGAAGATGATGATGATGATGATACTTCCTCATCTTTGACATCATCCTCGTCATCATCTTCATCTTCCTCATCATCTGAGGATGACGATTATGATGATGAATTTGAAGATGACTTTATTCCACTTCCTCAGGCAAAAAGACTACGACTGATTGTTGGTAAAGATTCCATTGATATCGACATCTCATCAAGGAGAAGAGAAGATCAGTCATTAAGGCTTAACGCATAAGTTTTGGTTCTATACTCACCATAATGTACAGTACTTTCCAATCAATTATTCCACATTTGAATGAATTTACTGTAAAATTTTGATGGCACTTCTGTATTCATTATCAACATAAATATTGTAGAAAGTGTACAGTATATTGACTCATTTGATTTTGTTTTTGCAGATTTTTATTGTACTATTAATAGCCTTACCATGTGCAATTCTGAGTTTTGGAGGGAACTCGCTCTGTGGTAGAATTAAGGTATAAAGCAGAATTGTTGTACATAAAGACCAGGTTTCTTCTCATTTATTTCTCCTTTTGAGCCTCAATATTTTGAAACACAATTATGGTGGGTATTCTGATGTTTTAAAATAAAACTCAAGCAGTAGCTTGCTGTGCTTTATAAATGAAGGTTGAAGAAAACTACAAAAAATAATGGCAGCAAGTACAAACAAGCAACACAACTTTCTAATAGCTGTCTTATCACCAGCAAAGGAATTGTAGATTTTAGGTTCGCTCGTTTTCCCCCAGGTTTTGTCCGTTTTACACTGTATGCTGTCCCAGATGTACTGTTCGTGGCCTTTGTTAGTAGCCAGCTATTGGTTGGAAGTTTAAATAAATGGAGTTGTTTCAATAAAATAAGTGTGAGCCATTCGCTGATCTTGGAATACAGAATGATATATGCAGGGTATAGTTCTTTACAGCCTTAAGTATGGATATAGTTTATATAGCACCTATATATGTAAATATTTAAAATCCATGTATTCACTTTTGACTGTTGATATCACTGCAAAACAATATTTGTAGGTTTTCTGGAAAAAAAATGGTCCTGTGTTTAACTTTTTTAATCTAAGTCAACACCTTTTTGTAATGATTTGGTATTAAAGTCATAAAAATTGAACTTAAATTTGAACTTTTTATATGAATAAGAATTGTATGTATTCTGTAATAGTAATGTTCATCCAGCATCTTTTTCCACCTGCATTTCTTGGCACTTTTCATCCTATTGATAGATGTCTGATTCAGTATTTGAATTTCAGTGTCAGGCTTATTCTGGCAATTGAATTAGGCCAAAGATTAAACAGCAATTTGCATGAAAATAATTATTATCACACATTACTTGTACATATGGTTTGTGCTTGCATTGAGTGACTATTTGCTCATGTATTTTCATTACTAGGATAACAGTGAGTTATTCTGTAAGTCTTTAGACCTAATGTATAGAATGATATAATGTCTGTCAAATTTTGTTCAGCTAAGATTTGTTGTGAAAGCACACTGATGCTGAAATGAAAAACAATGTAAAGCTAATCAAAATGAATGTAAATTGATTTTTTAAATCTCAAGAACTAGAAATTTAATAAATAAATAGGGACTGGTTTACACAATATGTGTCCTGGTAACCAGCTAGTCCTCAAGACACCCAAGAACTAAGCACTAGACAAATTAGTTTACTTTGCAGAAGCACTTGAGCCCAAAATGCATGTTTTTTTTTATTCCTGTCATGTTATGGAGGTTAGAGATGGTATACTTGCAAAATAGTTATTCTTCACTTATTTGGATTAGATTTATTCTACTCAAATTTAATATTAGGGTTTTGGTTGTCAGAGTTGTAATCCAGTTCTGAACCTAATATTTGTTTGATGATTCCCTGTCCATCTGGACTCATTTTATGCCTCCATTTGTATGTGCTTCTGTCACTATTTCTCAACCATAATAACATATGGATATTGTTTTGTTTCTGTTTTTCAACCTTCTGGTGTGAATGTATTATGTGGATGGAGTTTGTCATGCTTTATTTTTGCTCTTGCATTCTTTTCCCATCAAAATCCATTTTTAATTCACCTTTATCTATGCGATGACGTCCATTTTGAAGGCACCCCTCTTTCATTCACTTGTTTCTCTTCAGTTTTGTCTCATGGCCATGTTGCATTGCCATTCCTTGTTTTTTGCTCCAGAATTTACACTGCAGTGTCCTCTGTCTCCTTATGAAATTTAGTTCTCCAAATATAAAATCAAATCTGTTTAGGGTTTTGTTTCTTTTGGCCATACTTTAATACTCTTATTTCTGATATTTTGTTGCCTCTTAACCTCAGGTATTTTGCTGTCCCCTTTTGCTCACTCTTCCCTTTTGCTCACTCTTTGTTGTTGAACCAGTCTGTTTATGCATGTTTAGGGTTTACAGGTGGCTGAAATAACCTTGATAATAAATAATTACATTTATTACTTTGGTTAAAAAGGGCACTTATCCCTATTTGTAATATATGTGGTTTGAAGGAAGATTAGTCTGATTATTAAGAACCCTTTTATTTGTGTGTATCTTTATGCATTTAAGGAACAGTTACTGGTTGGCAGGAAAGAGGAGTTATAGGTAGAATGAGTTGCCTAATAGGATAAGGAATGGGTGTAAGACTGACTATAATTTTGTAGACTGCTGACCCCCGAGGCCCTAGATGTGCTTGGTTTGGATTCGAGAACCAAAGAGGATAAGATTGACACAAAATGCTGGAGTAACAGGCAGCATCTCTGTCCCGCTATTCCAGCATTTTGTCTCCATCTTCGATTTAAACCAGCATCTGCAGTTCTTTCCTATACAGGATAAGATTGACAATGGATACAATGGATTTAGCTAACTGGGCTGAATTTGAACAGGTCTGTAACTAATTAAGGAAGATTGAGGCATTATTGATACATCCAGGAATTCTAGAGGTGTGGAGAGTGATCTAAGGTGAACTAAAAGTGACAGTTTTGAATAATACTGATCATCCTTTCTGAAATAGTCGGGCCAGGCAATATATGTGAGGAAAGCAACAAAAATGTTAGCATTTCTGATGTTGTATCAGAATAATTGGCTGTTTGAGCAAGCACAAATTCTGCCTAACCAGAATATTTCCAAGAATACTTTTCTGTTTAGGTTATCCAGTATTTGCTGCACTTTTTGTTCTTCAAGAAGTTTTTTGTATTCATGAACTTTCTCTCAAATAATATGCAGTCAGTTAGCCGACCCAACTGCTTCTAAAGCAAATAGGACAGTACAACACAAGAGCAGGCTCCTTGGCCCATGATGTCAGTACCAAACATTATGCCAAATTCAACCAATCCCTTCTGCCTACACATGATCAATAAACCTCCTTTCTCTGCTTATTCATGTGCCAATCTAGAAACATCTTAAATGCCACCTTTGTTTCTACTTCCACCACCATCCCAAGTACCCCATTCCCAACACACTGCTCTGTAAAGAAAAACAAGCCTAGCACATCTCCTTTAAACACCCCCCTCACCTTAAAGCTACTCCCACCAGTATTTAATATTTCCACCCTTTTGGAGGGGGGGGGGGGGGTACTGACTATCTATGTTTATGTCTCTCATAATTTAAAAAAACTCTATCTGGTTTCCCCTCCTTTGATGCCCCAGAGAAAATAATCCAAGTTTATCTAACCTCTCCTTAAAGCTGATACTATCTAATTCAGACAGCACCTAATAAACCTTGTCTGCACCCTCTCCAAACCTCCACATTTTCTCTGTAATGGAGGAATCAGAGCTGCACACAATGCACCAAAAGCAACCTTACCAAATTCCTATAAAGCTGCAGCATGACTTCCTGTCTTTTATACTTAACACCCCAACCAATGATGGGAAGCATACCATTCATTACCACTTTTATGTACTTGGGTGGCTATTTTCAGGCTACTTTCACATCAATGCTGTTGAGGATCCTGCCAGTAACTATGCTTTCCCCTCACATTTCATGTCCCAACGTACAGTGCACCACACATGCCAGAATTAAACTCCATCTGTCACTGTGCCCAACTGCACTGATCCCTGCATGATCTGCAGTCACAGTAATTACCTTCCACAACTATCTTCTGCATTCTATGAATAAGATTGTTCTGAATCCAAACTACCAAGCCGCCATGGTTCCCATGCATCTTAATCTGTTGGGTCAGCATACCGTAAGGAAACATGTTCCTGATGTTGGGGGAGTCCAGAACCAGGGGCCACAGTTTAAGAATAAGGAGTAAGCCATTTAGAACGGAAACGAGGAAACACTTTTTACTACAGAGAGTGGTGAGTCTGTGGAATTCTCTGCCTCAGAGGGCGGTGGAGGCAGGTTCTCTGGATGTTTTCAAGAGAGAGCTAGATAGGACTCTTAAAAATAGCGGAGTCAGGGGATATGGAGAGAAGGCAGAAATGGGGTACTGATTGGGGATGATCAGCCATGATCACATTGAATGGCGGTGCTGGCTCAAAGGGCCGAATGGCCTACTCCTGCACCTATTGTCTATTGTATATTGTCATAAGACGCCTTGTCAAATGTCTTAGTGAAAATCTATGTAGACGACATTAATCACTTTTGTCATCTCAAAAAAATTCAAACAAATGTTTTCATTCCAAAAATTCAAACAAAAGCTCTGCCTGTTCCTTTCTAAATGTGAGTAAAATCTATCCCTCAAACACTTTTGTAGCTACACTATCGATGAAACTGGGCTTATTGGCCTTTAAAACCTTATTTAATATCTTAAACAAAGGAATATTTACTGCTCTCCACTCCTGCGGGATCTCGCCATGGCTGGAGAGGATACAAAAATCATCATCGTCTCCACCGATCTTTCTTGCCTCTCTCAGATAGAACCTGTGACAGATTCTATCCTGGGGATCTATCCTTCTTAAAGGTCATCCAACACCAACACATCCATAATCTCAAAATGCTCTAGCATTTTGGTATACACCAAACTGATCTCATTATGCTCCGTCCTTGATGAAAAACAATCTGTTTTGCAACTTGCCTACATCTTCTGACACCAAGCATAAATTCCCTCTTTTATCCCCAAGTGGACGCACCCTCTCCCTTGTTGCCCTCTTGTCTTTTGTGTACATGCATGATATTTTAATGTATATAAACAATATTCTTATTGTCTTTTGCCATCTGTGGAATCAGCCAAATAAATCTAATAGCATTAATTTACTAGCAGCCCTATAATATGTGAACACTATGCCATAATAAAGGGAGATAAATAATTCATTGTTTGCTGTCACCCCTTTTGCTGTACATCTTTTTGTTTATATGGAATTGTTTTTCCTGTTAATTTCATTTGTTTATCAGTATAGACTTTGCTCTTGGTAATTTTGATTAAAATAGGTGATATTGTCTTGGACGCAATCATGGATGCAAATCATGTGCTTTTAACCAACCATGTGAAAGTGATTGATGCTCCTGTAACTTAAAAATATCCTGTTTTGAATTATTTATTTAAAATATGTATAATGCACAACTACAAGGGAAATTATTAAAGTGCTCACATTGCCCATTGCATTTGATTCCAATGAAGGTTGGCACTTTCAGAAGAAGGCGAATTTAAACTCAAAGGCAATCTTGAGGACGTGACTTTCATAAGATCATAATGGTCCAAGGTGTGCTCATGGATTGAATCTATTCACAGAATTAAAAAGAAGCTGATGTCTACTTTTATTTTCATTAGGCTGTAGGCTGGCAGAAAGTCTTTAAAAAAAAAAGGATGGTTGTGTGGATGAAGAAGGGTTGTTGTGCCTTTGAAGAAGGGTCTCGACCCAAAACGTTGCCTATTCTTTCTCTCCATAGATGCTGCATCACCCACTGAGTCCTCCAGCATTTTTGTCTACCTTTGGACATAAACACAAGTTTGATTTGTTAGTAAGTTTGAAGATTACATCAAGATTGCTGAGGTGACAGACTGAGGGAGGCTGTTAGAGTATACAGCAGGATATAGATCAGCTACAGAAATGGGTAGAGAAATAGCAAATGGAGTTTAATCCAAGCTGGTGTGCACTTTGGTAAGTTAAATAAATTAAGAGAGGCAAAGATAGGATAGGTGGTGGTTTTCTCAGGATGGAAATACCGAATACTAGAGGGCATAGATTCAAGATGAGATGGACAATGTTTAACGTAGATGTTTCAAGGTCTTAAGGTCAGTTTATTGTCAGGCAATTTTATTTTTATACAGAAGGTGGTGAGAGCCAGCAATGCGCTGTCACTGGTGGTGGATGTAAATATGATGGTGGCATTTAAGAGATTTGGATAGGCAGAGGGATATTGATTATGAGCAGGCTGATAGAGAACAAAAGCATAGTTAAAGGAATGAATCCAACCAAGGGCCTAGAAAACTTTTTCCCGAGGTGGTAGAATTGCTATATTGCAGCACAGAGCCAGACCATTAAGCCTGTCAAACCTATTTGGAAAATCACTTAAGCTTAGTGTCACAGGCACACTTTCTCTAAACTTTTCATAATTGTCACCTTTATATTATCTTGTCCTTCCATATTGGATTCCCTTAAGCTTATCATAACATCCTTATATATTAAATTCCAACTTCCATGCCCTTAATTTGATTTCTTCTCTGTCATATTGAAATCTGCAGTTTTATTACAATTGTTCTGCAGCTTCTGCAATGTTCAAAATGCCACAGGATATGTCTGAGTGGCTATTTTATGGAAGAAACAAATGAAACTGAAATTGGCCTAAAATATTAGAGAAAAATAAGGAACTGCAGATACTGGTGTTGTATTTTTTGGGGTCTTAAAATTAAGCAGATATAAGGGGCTGTCCCAATTGGGCGACTTAATTGGCGAGTTTAGAACAGTTTGAAAAAATGACATGTTGAAGACATCATTTGACTATGTAGAAGACCTCCGGCGACTGTGTTGAAGATCAGCTTCAACTAACTACGACTAACTTCGGGAAAATTGGATACCGAATAGTGGAGAGTGAAGACGACCTCCTTCGACCTCCCTTCGACTATGATGAAAACTATCTACGACTACCTTCGACTACCCTCGATTACCTACGACTAACATGCTGACCTACTATGACTAAACCTACGGGTAAAAAAAATATCGTTTTTTTCCCCATGGCGACCTTTTGTTACTCGTGGGCATTTTTTAACATATTGAAAAAAATGCCGCGACCTAGCTGAGGCCTCGAGTACGTGGAGACCACTTGAGCATGAAGGAGAGTTATGAAGACCTACGACCTCATGTCGACCATGCTGCGAGTATGAGTCGAGGGCAAACTCGCCAGAACTCGCAGATTAGGTTGCCCAAGTGGGACAGGCCCTTTAGGCCTGTTGCACTGGAGCCCCATTAATTTTGGACGTTTTCTTTATAAATTGGAGATCACTTCCTTTTTTAGCCTAGATCAAATTTGGGTAGTTCAAATGCTTTCTCATTATTCACTGCCAAAATGTTCTCATATGCTGTTTGGAGCACAAGTTTTAATGACATACCATGCAGTGTAATAGCTTCTTGTCTGCCTATTGGAAGTCAATTGATTCAGACCTAAACCCATATGATATTGCCATTCTATTTATAACTAACATTAATCTTAATATCACTAATCTTTACCACTCCTTAATCCTTGGTAATCCAAGAATATTCCAAACCTATTCTTGACTTTGGTTAATTCCTCTGTTAATGCCACCATCATAATGTCTGTAGAAATTTGTATTTCCAGCTCCCAAAAGTCACACAGCACTACATTAGTCACTCTCCCTAATGTTCTTGCACTTATCTCATCAATTAATAGCTGCCTATCTTCACTTGTAAAGTGTGAAATCCATCTAGCATTCTTGTTGAAAAGGAGCCCCTGGGAAAGAATGACCAGAATTGGGTAGAATGTTATATTGATCTACTTGATTTTGCACTCAATCTAACCAAAGAAAATTGGAAGGTTTAGGGCAGGTGACAGTGGTAGGTTTGGAAATGACATTATTATTGGATGAAGGATAGGCACTGATTAGCATTTGGAGAAATATTACATCACTCGCAACAAATATGCATTTCCTTCAGGTTCGCCCACAGATTGTAGGAGAAATTGCATTGTCTAAGGAAAATACATGAAAAAGGATGACCATGACATTGATCCCTTTTAAAAAAAATTAAAATGAGAATATACTAGAGAGAAATATAAAAGCATATTTTTGGAACTACTACATTGGTACCATATCTAGTGATGCCCTGCAGAATGTTAATTTGATGTAATGCAGGGAACCTGGTCTGAGCCCAGGTTTTCACTGGTGCACTCACTGCACAGGTTGCCTATGGCTCAGTGCTGAGAGGCTGATGTAAGAGGGGCTGGGCCTTTACACAGTCACTCGGTACTGAACTGATGCAAGGCTGCATGCTGGAATGCATAGTAAGAGTGGCTGTTGTTGGAGATTTTCAGTGTGTGTTGACTGATTACCTGCATCCTATGAGTTTATCACCTCTTGGTTGTGGCAGAAGCTGCAGTCTCATTGCAGTCAGGAGTCAAGCTCGACTGAATTGCCCTGGGATGGAGTTAAATGTAGAGAATTGGGCGACACAGTGGTGCAGTGGTAGGAGGTACCACAGCCCGCAGGGAAAGCTGTCGAGCCGGGGAACGATAGCAGAACGCAACACCCGGCAGGCCTCAATGGAATGTGGGACCCGGCGGTCTTGCGTGCAGCGGTTGGTAACCGAGTTGGCCCATGCTTGGAGGACATGGCGGACCACGGCCTGGAAGTGATGCCTGCATAACTACCACTGTTGGTCCCCCTAAAGACCAGAGACGGGGAAGATGGAGCCAGCGACGACGGACGTGACTGGAGAGGAGCAGGGCTTGTAGTAGAGGAGAGGAAACCAGGGTCTGGCCTACTACAGCTGGTCAGCTGCCATAGGCGCTCCCGGGGCACCAAAGAGGACGGGTGAGGAGAGGGACGTCGGTTGTTGGTCGATTGATGGCTGGAGGGCTGCAGCAGCCTGGGGTTTACCTGAATCGGGCACCACTCATAACAACTGGAGTGTGAACTGGACATGAGAATGTCTCTTGCCTCTTGCAGTGGGTCATAGTGCTAATTGGGACTGTGCTTATGATGTTAATACTCTACTGGACTGTTTGTAAGAAAAAAAATTCACTTTGTTTGTGCTTTGCACATGTAACAATAAAGTGCCATTGTACCAGAATAGAGATTTCACTATAGTGAGAAGCTCAATGATCAATCACCAACAGAGACCGCAATCCCAGCAAGTAAGGCACCACTAGATGTATTCTCCTTTCCAGGTGGTCCCTCGGAATTGAAAATTACTTGCTCCCACTCCAATTTTGTGATGACTCGTGAAGCCAATGTGGGAACTGCTGATTGTTTCACAGATGGTGCAGGAAGTGAATAGTTTGTGAGATGGTGCCTTGCATAAGCAGGATTTCTGTATGCTCCCAATGCATGGATTGATGTTCTCAATATTTTCATGAATTCCCCTATTCCACTTTGAGTAGTCGTAGGCTGGGATATCTGTGGGGATGTTGCACTTCAAGAAAACTGACATGTACTTGAATTATTTTCTCTCTGCCTGATAATTTTGTCTTGCAATACAGCTCAAAAGTAAGTATTTTGGCCATCTGGTGTCTGGCATGTGAATGATGTAGTCAGCCCACCACAGCTCTTTGAGGATAACTCGGGTCTCAATGCCACTTGATATAGGAGGACAGTAGCAGTCACATGCTTATGCTTCCTGTGAATTTGGAGTACATTGTATTTTTCCCGATGCTTTCAAATGCCTTACAGGTAGAACAGTTTTTCAGAACTTCAGAGGAGAACAGAGATCACTGCTAGCTGTTCGACCTGAGTTTTATGTGGTCTTTGGCTTCAATACCTTTTTACTCTATCAACTGAGTGTATAATCGAGCTGTTGAATTACACTACATGGAAACAGGCCCTTCAACCCACTCAATCCATGCTGACCTTCACACATCTATTAATGTGTCCGTATATTGCTAAATTAACCCTTTTTTTTAGCAGCATTAGCACAAGAAATGCATCATGAGCTCAAAGTGAGGTACAAGAATCTAGGTATGTAAAAAAAAACACACACATATGCTTTGTGTCTGTCCTTGCATAAAATAAAATACATCACAGAAGTTTTAATCTGCAATTTGAGAAGGAGAAGGTTAAATCGGAAGTGATGCAGTTGAACAAAGGGGACTATGAAGGGATCCTAGCAGGAATGACGGTGGAACAGCACTGGCAGGAATTTCGGGGCATAATCCGGAAGACGCAGGATCATTTCATTCCAGAAAGGAAGAAAAATTATAAGTGGAGTAGGAGGCAAGTGTGGTTGACGAGAGCAGTTGGGGATAGAATAAAACTAAAATAAAAGATGAATAACACAGTAAATAGTAGCCGGAAGCCAGAGGATGGGAAACTTTCATAGGACAACAGAAGGAAACAAAACGGGCTGAAAAGATGAAGTACGAGCGGAAGCTGGCCAGGAATATAAAGAAGGACAGTAAAAGCTTCTTTAGATATGTTAAGGGAAAAATAGTACCAAGTCAAATGTGGGTCCCTTGATGGCAGACATGGGTGAAATTATTATGGGTAACAAGGATATGGCAGAAGAGTTGAACAGGTACTTCGGATCTGTCTTCACTAAAGAAGACACAAACAATCTCCCAGATGTACTGGAGGACAGAGGATCTAAGGGGGTAGAGGAACTGAAATAAATTTTCATTAGGCAAGAAATAGTATTGGGTAGGCTAATGGGACTGAAGGAAGATAAATCACCTGGGCCTGATGGTCTGCATCTCAGGGAGGTGGCTCTAGAAATAGTGGACGCATTGGTGATCATTTTGCAATGTTCAATAGATTCAGGATCAGTTCCTGTGGATTGGAGGATAGCTAATGTCATCCGACTTTTCAAGAAAGGAGCGAGAGAGAAAATGGGGAATTACAGACCTGTTAGCCTGACTTCGGTGGTGGGAAAGATGCTGGAGTCAATTATTAAAGAGGTAATAATGGGGCATTTGGATAGCAGTAAAAGGATTAGACCAAGTCAACATGGATTTATGAAAGGGATCCCTGGGATCAATCTTGTGAACTACGCTGCACTGCCTCAATCACAAGGATGTCCTTCCTCAAATTAGGAGACCAAAACTGGACACAATACTCCAGATGTGGTCTCACCAGAGCCCTATATAACTGCAGAAGAACCTCTACTCCTATGCTGAAATCCTCTTGTTATAAAGGCCAACATTCCATTAGTTTTCTTCACTGCCTGCTGTACCTGCACGCCAACTTTCAGTGACTGGTGTACAAGGACAGCCAGGTCTCGCTGCACCTCCCCCTTGCCTAACCTAACCCCATTGAGATAATAATCTGCCCCCTTGTTTTTGCCGCCAAAATGGGTAACTTCACATTTATCTATATTATCCTGCATCTGCCACACATCTGCCCACTCACTCAACCTGTCCAGATGACCCTGCAACCTCCTAACATCCTCTTCACAGTTCACACTGTCACCCAGCTTTGTGTCATCCGCAAACTTGCTAGTGTTGCTCTTAATTCCCTCTTCCAAATCATTAATATATATGGTAAACAGTTGCGGCCCCAACACCGAGCCTTGCGGCACTCCATTCGCCACTGCCTGCCATTCTGAAAAGGACCCGTTCACTCCTACTCTTTGCTTCCTGTCTGCCAACCAATTTTCTAACCATGTCAACACCCTACCCCCAATACCATGTGCTCTAATTTTAGTCAACAGTCTTCCGTGTGGGACCTTATCAAAGGCTTTCTGAAAGTCTAGATACACTACATCCACTGGCACCCCTTCATCCATTTTACTTGTCACATCCTCAAAATATTCCAGAAGATTAGTCAAGCATGATTTCCCTTTCATAAATCCATGTTGACTTGGACTAATCCTTTTACTGCTATCCAAATGCCCCATTATTACCTCTTTAATAATTGACTCCAGCATCTTTCCCACCACTGCAGTCAGGCTAACTGGTTTGTAATTCCCCATTTTCTCTCTCGCTCCTTTCTTGAAAAGTGGGATAACGTTAGCTATCCTCCAATCCACAGGAAGTGAACCTGAATCGATCGAACATTGGGAAATAATCACCAATGTGTCCACAATTTCTAGAGCCACCTCCCTGAGGACCCTGTAATGCAGACCATCAGGCCCAGGGGATTTATCATCCTTCAGTCCCATTAGCCTACCCAATACTATTTCTCGCCTAATGAAATTTTCTTTCAGTTCCTCTACCTCCTTAGATCCTCTGCCCTCCAGTACATGTGGGAGATTGTTTGTGCCTTCCGTAGTGAAAACAGATCCGAAGTACCTGTTAGGTACTTTAGGTAAAAGGTAACAACTACTTTCAAAAACAATTAGTGAAAGGAAAAAGAAACAAATTGAAATAAAGATACATTCACATCTGTAAACTGAAGTTGAGAATTAATTATTAAGTCCCAATGTACATTTTTCCCCGCCATTCCTCAAGCCTGCCTTGGGTTATGCTGGAACACTAGGAGGCCAAGGATAGCGTGGGAGTTACATGGAGACTCAAAACGACTTGCTACTGGAAGCTGAAGATTCCCTTAATCAAATGAACAAAGGTGTTTTGCAAAAAGGTTGCCCAATCTTTTTTTTTCTACTGTAGATGAGAGCACATTGTGAGCATTGAATGCAATACATATATGTACCGAGGTGCCAGATCGGAAGAAGTGAAGGACTATTTGAGTCATAGAAAGCAAAGAGATAAAAGGACAGTTGTATCTCCTGTTGTTGCATGGGAAAGTGTTATGAGAGAGGGAGTGGTTGGTAGTGATGTTAAAATAGATCAGGATTTGGCAGAAGGAATGGCCCCTTCAGAATCTGAAGGGAAGAGAAATTACACCACATGGATAGAATCCTGTTGGAGGTGGTGAACATTACAGAGAATGCTATGTTGAATATGGTGGCTGGTGGGCTGGAAGACAAGAGGAATCCTACTCTTGTTCTGGCAGGGACAAGAGGTGGTGAGAGCAGAAGTAAGGGAAACCGATATGGTTCAAATCCTATCATCTGTGTGGCAGGGGATACATAGTTAACAAAAATGGAAGGCATCTTAGAGGTTCTGTCATTAGAAGAGGTACATCAGTGATGGAGGAACTGTAAGAATGGAGTTCTTACACAAAGTAACAAGGAAGGAATTGTGGTTGAGATAGTGTTGGGAGTAGTGATCTTATAATGGATATTACTGCAGTCACTAATCTGCTGAAACCTCAAGAAAAGGAAAGGAAATGTCAGTCATATAGTTTAGTTCATTATTACTGTCAAGTGTCCAAAGGTACAGTGAAAAGCTTTTGTTTTGTGCTATCCAGTCAAATACATGAATATACATGAATGCAATCAAGCCATCCACAGTCCGCAAATAAACGAGTTCAACATTTAATGAAATATAACTTTGAAGTTCAATAAAGTGTGATTCAAGATAGTTCAAAGGTCTCTAATGAGGTAGATAGGAGATCAGTACCACACTCTAGTTCATGAGAGGACTGTTCAGTTGCCTGATAACAGCTGGGAAGAAGCTTTTCCTGAATTTGGGGTTTGTGTTTTCAAACTTTTTTACCTCTGGCCTGATGGGAGAGGGGAAGAACCGGGGTGAGACTGGTCCTTGATTATGCTAGCGGCCTTGTTGAGGCACCGTGAAACATAGATGGAAGAGGGGCTGTTTAGTGTAATGATCTGGGCTACATCCACAACTCTCTATGATTTCTTGCAGTTCTGGATGGAGCTGTTCCAAAACCAGGTGTGTTGAATCCCGATAAAATGCTTTCTGTAGAAGTTGGTGAGAGTTGTTGGGGACATGCTGAACTTCCTAAGCCTTCTCCAGAAGTAGAAGCATTGGTCTGCTTTCTTGGCCATAGCTTCAATGTGGCTGGCCCAGGAAAAATTGCTGGTGATATTTATTCCTAGGAACCTGAGGCTTTCAACCATCTCTACTTCAACACCATCAATATAGACTGGGGTGTGTGTACTGCTTCACTACCTGAAGTCAATCAGAATCTCCTTTGCCTTGCTGACATTGAGGTGATTGGCTTGGCAACAAGTCACAAGGTTCGCAATCTACTTTCAGTGCACCGCATCCTCATTATTTGACATCCGGCCCTCTTCGTAAATTGAGCTGGATTGGTATTTGGCTGCACAGCCATGAGTGTACAGTAGGGGGCTGAGAGCACATCCTTGCGAGGAACCAGTGTTGAAAATTATTGTAGACGATGATTTGTCACCTATCCTCACAGATTGAGGCCTGTGGGTCAAGAAGTTGAAGAGCCAGTTGCAGAGGGGAGTGCTGACTCCAGGTTCCTCGCATTTGGAGATGAGCTTGGTTGGGATAATGGTTATGAAAGCAGAGCTATAGTCTATGAATAGAAGTCTGATGCAAGTGTCCTTCTTATCTAAGTGCTCCAGGGATGAGTTTAGGTCCAGTGAGATGCATCAGCCGTGGACCTGTTGTGGCGGTAGGCGACCTGCAGTGGATCAAGACTGCTTGGTAGGCTGGAGTTAATGTGTGCCATACCAGCCACTCAAAGCACTTCATGATGGTAGATGTCAAGGACACTGGACAATCGTCATGAAAGCATGAGATCTTGCTTTTCTTTGGCACTGAGATCTTCTAGTGGTCTTCTTGAAGCAGCTGAGAACTCAGAACAGATGTAAGGAGAGATTAAAGATGTTGGTGAACACTCCTGCTAGTTAGTCCACGCATTCCTTAAGGACACGGCCAGGGACTCCATCCAGGCCAGTTGTTTTCTGTGGGTTGACCCATAGAAAGGCCGATCTAACTTCTGCAATGATTAGCATGGGAAAAGGCACACTTGGATCTGTTGGGATGGATGTAGAAATGAACATAGAATGCATTAGGTTCATCAGAGAGGTCTGAACTATCACCAGTAATTATGCTCCTAAAGCTTACCCCGTTAGTCTAGTTCAGTAAAACACTGGAACAACTAAACTCATTATTCTCACTCACAAACTAACTTCCTATACGATACGTAACCAACACCGCGGGCCCTTCAGCCTTGTGCGAATAGACACCTCCAGACAGTCAACACAGTCTCAAGTGCACTTCCAGAAGACCGACTCCAAACCATGTGGTGTCCCCTCTTTTATACTGTATCGGACCCGTGACGCGAAAATACATGGGGGGGGGGAGCCCCTACAATCCAATCACAAATAAAGATCATATATTACATGTAATATATATAATATATTTTGTTCCAGGTCCGACAGAGGTTCACCTGCAGCTCCTCCAACCTCATCTATTGCATCCGCTGCACTAGATGTCAACTGATCTATATCGGTGAGACCAAGTGGAGGCTTGGCGATCGTTTCGCCGAACACCTCCGCTCGGTCCGCAATAACCAACCCGACCTCCCGGTGGCTCAGCACTTCAACTCCCCCCCCCCATTCCGTATCCGACCTCTCTGTCTTGGGTCTCCGCTTGGGGAGTCTGCATCCTCTTGGCATGAACATTGAATTCTCTCAATTCTGTTAACCCTTGCTGTCTCCTCCCCTTCCTACCTCCCCCTCAGCGCACTGGCTCCTCCTCCTCCTTTTTCCTTTCTTCCCCCCGCCTCCCCCCACCCCCCACCAGTCTGAAGAAGGGTTTCGGCCCGAAACATTGCCTATCTCCTTCACTTCATAGATGCTGCTGCACCCACTGAGTTTCTCCAGCTTTTTGTGTACCATCATATAATATATGTATTGACAACTCCCTAACCAAATCACAAAATACCCCATTACATTGTTTCCACAGAAGGTTCTAGTTGGAAGACAGTTCATCAAAGTAAAGAAACATTTCCCCTGGTAACATAAACAATTTGAGCAAGGCTCAATACTTTGACCAATCACAAGATAACAGTGCAACATAATTAACAATACCTTACAATACACTTTCTGTAACCAATCCTGTTCATGCATTTGCTTCCCAGCTCAGCTCTTTCTGAAAAACCCTCATACATATTAACAATAGAGGGGACATCTGGACATCACCCTGTACTTAACTTCCTCCCAGGGTCCAGACACCCTGGAGCCATGAACTTCATGGTTTTGCAGCTTTGCAGACACCATATACAACTATGGGGCGGAGAGATTTGGGGTGAAGGTCATGACACAGAAGGAACCAGCACTCCAGTACAAGTCCAGGAAGCAGCAGGAGATTAAAAGACTGGTGAAATAAAGGAGCTGAGAAAAAAGTGGAGGAAGGCCACAGAGGCAGAAAGGAAAGGACTCGAGGCAATGCAGGCAGAAATAAAGCAGTGCCTGGCAATCCTGCGAAGAGCAGAATGCCTGAGAAAGCAACGCAAGAAGAAAGAACGGGCGAGGACAAGTTTCTACAGAGATCCGTATAAGTTTGTCAAAAGCCTCTTTGTCAAGGAGAAGAGCGGGATCCTGAGAGTACCTGTAAGGGAACTGGAGGAGCACCTGAGGAAGACGTACTCTGACAACCCGAGGCTTGAGCCAGTCACTGTTCCAGATGACATGCCACCTATCCACCCACCTGAGCACCAGATGGACATAAGGCCTCCTACATGGAAGGAGGTGGAGAACACAATCAAACGGGCAAGAACAGCATCAGCGCCAGGGCCTAATGGTATTCCATACAGGCTCTATAAGAACACCTCTGGTGCCCTGAAATACCTTTGGAAGTTAATGAAAGGGCATGGGGGAAAGGAATCATACCTAAGGCATGGCAAAGGGCAGGAGGGATCTTAATTCCCAAAGAAAATAACTCTTCAACCATTAGCCAATTCCACCAGATCAGCCTTCTGAACGTGGAAGGAAAGATCTTCTTTGGTGTTGTGGCCCAAAGACTCTCAGCATTTTTGCAGAGCAACAATATCATATACAATACCATATATATTAATGATTTGGAGGAGGAAATTAGGAGCAACACTAGCAAGTTTGCAGATGACACAAAGCTGGGTGGCAGTGTGAACTATAAAGAGGATGTTAGGAGGTTGCAGGGTGACCTGGACAGGTTGAGTGAATGGGCAGATGCGTGGCAGATGCAGTATAATATAGGTAAATGTGAGGTTATCCACTTTGGCGGCAAAAACAAGGGGGCAGATTATTATCTCAATGGGGTTAGGTTAGGTAAGGGGGAGGTGCAGCGAGACTTGGGCGTCCTTATACACTGGCCACTGAAAGTTGGCTTACAGGTACAGCAGGCAGTGAAGAAAGCTAATGGAATATTGGCCTTCATAACACGAGGATTTCAGTATAGGAGTAAAGAGGTTCTTCTGCAGTTGTATAGGGCTCTGGTGAGACCACATCTGGAGTATTGTGTACAGTTTTGGTCTCCTAATTTGAGGAGGGACATCCTTGTGATTGAGGCAGTGTAGCGTAGGTTCACGAGATTGATCCCTGGAATGGCGGGACTGTCATATGAGGAAAGATTGAAAAGACTAGGCTTGTATTCACTGCAGTTTAGAAGAGGGGGCATCTTATAGAAACATATAAAATGATAAAAGGACTGGACAAGCTAGATGCAGGAAAAAAATTCCCAATGTTGGGCGAGTCCAGAACCAGGGGCCACAGTCTTAGAATAAAGGGGAGGTCATTTAAGACTGAGGTGAGAAAAAACTTTTTCACCCAGAGAGTTGTGAATTTATGGAATTCCCTGCCACAGAGGGCAGTAGAGGCCAAGTCACTGGATGGATTTAAGAGAGAGTTAGATAGAGCACTAGGGGCTAGTGGAGTCAAGGGATATGGGGAGAAAGCAGGCACGCGTTATTGATAGGGTATGATCAGCCATGAACACAATGAATGGCGGTGCTGGCTTGAAGGACCGAATGGTCTCCTCCTGCACCTATTTTCTATGTTTCCATGTTTCTTTTTTTTTGTTGAATATTTTTTTATTAGAAGTATAAGTACAAGTATAAGTACAAGTATAAGTACATATTAAAACAACATTCTTGATAAAGAGATAGGTAGTAATTACCATCTTTTCTTATATATACTTCTAAACATTTTATTATAGTTTTTTTATAGTGAAAAGTAGGAAAATGTGAAAAATGATTAACATAAAGATAGTTATAAAATAACCAAAAGAAAAATGTAAATAAAATAACAGTGGTATATTATACAAACAGTATTTATATAGTAATATATCCGTGATCAATAATGTATTATTCTTCGTCCAATCCTTCGTTCAGGTCTCGGTCATGTCCTCAAACCGAGTCATATTGATCCCTTAAGATATTCAAGGAATGGAGACCAAATCACATTAAATTGGTCTAACTTGCCTAAAAGTGCAAGTCTTATTCTTTCCAAGTGTAAAGTCTCCGCCATTCCTGAAATCCACAATCTGATTGTAGGGGGTGTGGGGCCTTTCCAAAATTGTAAAATAAATTTTTTACCAATTATTAAACTATAATCTATAAAAGTTCTTTGTGCTGTCGTGAATAATTGATCCTTTCCTAATATTCCCAATATTATTAATTTTGGATCTGGAGCTAGATTCTTATTTACAACATTCGAGATTACCTTAAATATTTCCAACCAAAAATTCGTAATTTTTATACCAGTTGTAAAAGAATGTGTTAAATTAGCTTCTGGGTATTGGCATTTGTCACATATAGGAGATACATTAGAAAACATTCTATGTAATTTAGATTTTGAAAAATGCAATCTATGTAAAACTTTGAATTCTATCAGAGAATGTCTAGAATTTAATGAACAATTATGTATATATCGTAAACTTTCATCCCAGATATCAGATTCAATTGTTTTACCTATTTCATTTTCCATGTTTCTAACAACTTAATTGACTTGTCAGTGCAGAAAGCAGGGGTACGTGGTTTCTCGGGATGTCTGGAACATGCAAACATCATCTGGCACCAGATACAAACTGCCAAGAAGGAAAAGAGAGATCTGCATGTGGTTTTCTTAGATCTTGCCAATTCCTTTGGTTTGGTGCCCCGTGAGACTCTTTGGGCAGCTTTTAACTTTTTCCAGGTCCCAAAGGTCATCACAAAGCTGGTAAAAGCTTACTTCCAGGACCTGCAGTTCTGCGTCACAACACAGGACAACACCACCACCTGGCAGCACCTTGAGGTAGGCATAATGGCAGGCTGTACCATTTCTCCTCTGGTTTTCACCATGGCAATGGAGCTCATCATCCGAGCATCACGATGGGTGGTTTGCGGGGAACTGTTGAAGAGTGGGCTGTGTCTTCCTCCAATCAGGGCGTACATGGATGACATGACCACAATAACAAGAACAAAATTTGCCAGAAAAAGCAGCCTACCAGAGGACTGGGAGAAATTCCGAGTCCAGCAGAGGAGGACAAAGGGCTTAATTAGGAAAGGGAAAATAGATTATGAAAGAAAACTGGCAGGGAACATAAAAACGGACTGCAAAAGTTTTTATAGATATGTGAAGAGAAAAAGATTAGTTAAAACAAATGTAGGTCCCTTGCAGTCAGAAACAGGTGAATTGGTCATGGGGAGCAAGGACATGGCAGACCTATTGAATAACTACTTTGGTTCTGTCTTCACTAAGGAAGACATAAATAATCTGCCGGAAAGAGCAGGGAAAGGGGGTCAAATGAGATGGAGGAACTGAGTGAAATCCAGGTTAGGCGGGAAGTGGTGTTAGGTAAATTGAATGGATTAAAGGCCGATAAATCCACAGGGCCAGATAGGCTGCATCCCAGAGTACTTAAGGAAGTAGCCCCAGAAATAGTGAATGCATTAGTGATAATTTTTCAAAACTCTTTAGATTCTGGAGTAGTTCCTGAGGATTGGAGGGTAGCTAATGTAACCCCACTTTTTAAAAAGGGAGGGAGAGATAAAACGGGGGATTACAGACCAGTTAGTCTAACATCGGTAATGGGGAAAATGCTAGTCAGTTATTAAAGATGGGATAGCAACACATTTGGAAAGGGGTGAAAGTGGTACTAACCAGTAGAGTGGATAAGTGAGAACCAGTGGATGTGTTATATCTAGACTTTCAGAAGGCTTTCGACAAGGTCCCAAAGAAGAGATTAGTATGCAAACTTAAAGTACACGGTATTGGGGGTTCACTATTGATGTGGATAGAGAACTGGCTGACAGACAGGAAGCAAAGAGTAGGAGTAAACGGGTCCTTTTCAGGTTGGCAAGCAGTGACTAGTGGGGTACCGCAAGGCTCGGTGCTGGGACCCCAGCTATTTACAATATATATTAATGATTTGGACGAGGGAATTGAATGCAACATCTCCAACTTTGCAGATGACACAAAGCTGGGGGGCAATGTTAGCTGTGAGGAGGATGCTAGGAGGCTGCAAGGTGACTTGAATAGGTTGGGTGAGTGGGCAAATGCATGGCAGTTGCAGTATAATGTGGATAAATGTGAGGTTATCCACTTTGGTGGCAAAAACAGGAAAGTAGACTATTATCTGAATGGTGTTCGATTAGGAAAAGGGGAGATGCAACGAGACCTGGGTGTCATGGTACACCAGCCATTGAAAGTAGGCATGCAAGTGCAGCAGGCTGTGAAGAAAGCAAATGGTATGTTAGCATTCATAGCAAAAGGATTTGAGTATAGGAGCAGGGAGGTTCTACTGCAGTTGTACAGGGTCTTGGTGAGACCACACCTGGAGTATTGCGTACAGTTTGGGTCTCCAAATCAGAGGAAAGACATTCTTGTCATAGAGGGAGTACAGAGAAGGTTCACTAGACTGATTCCTGGGATGTCAGGACTTTCATATGAAGAAAGACTGGATAGACTCGGCTTGTACTCGCTAGAATGTAGAAGATTGAGGGGGGATCCTATAGAAACTTACAAAATTCTTAAGGGGTTGGACAGGCTAGATGCAGGAAGATTATTCCCGATGTTGGGTAAGTCCAGAACACGGGGTCACAGTCTAAGGATAAGGGGAAAGTCTTTTAGGACCGAGATGAGAAAAACATTTTTCACACGGAGAGTGGTGAATCTCTGGAATTCTCTGCCACAGAAGGTAGTTGAGGCCAGTTCATTGGCTATATTTAAGAGGGAGTTAGATGTGGCCCTTGTGGCCAAGGGGATCAGGGGGTATGAGAGAAGGCAGGTACGGGATACTGAGTTGGATGATCAGCCATGATCATATTGAATGGTGGTGCAGGCTCGAAGGGCCGAATGGCCTACACCTGCTGCTATTTTCTATGTTTCTATGTAAAAGCATGCACCAAACGCCTGCTGGATAAACTCCAGGAAAACATCAAATGGGCACGAATGGAGATTAAACCCAGCAAATCCTGCAGTATTTCCATCGTCAAAGGCCGGCTCACTGATGAAAGGTTCCACATCAATAACGAGACAATACCAACTGTCCTGGAGAAGCCTGTCAAAAGCCTCGCGCGATGGTACACCGCATACCTCAAGGATGAAGAGCAGGTGGAACAACTCAGGCAGGATAAAATTAGTGGCCTCAAGCAAATCAACAACACCGCTCTCCCAGGGAGCTGAAGCTTTGGTGCCTTCAATTCAGTCTACTGCCCCGACGCATGTGGCCAATTACCATCTACGAGGTCACTTTATCCCATGTCAACCAGCTGGAGAGACTGGTGAACTCACAAGTGAGGAAGTGGCTTGGGTTACCGAGATGCCTCAGCAGCATAGGGCTCTATGGGAATGGAGCCCTCTCACTGCCAGTCTCAAGCCTGGTGGAGGAATACAAATGTGCCAAAGTGAGGCTGGACATGACACTAACAGAATCCCGGGACCCAATAATAAGAGGTGTTGCTCCAACCCTAGCAACAGACAAGAAATGGACTCCAGCAGCTGTGGTACTGGACACAAAATCCGCCCTCCGACACAGGGACATAGTGGGCCTTGTCCAACAAGGCTGAGGAGGCTTTGGCCTGGGAGCAATGAAACCTACCTGGCAAAAGGCTACTCCAGCTGAACATGGGCACTTGGTGGCGGAGGAGGTGCACCACCAGGAAGAAGCAGCCAGGTGTGCCAAAGCCATATCCCAAGCCAAACAAGGTCGCTGGTTGAGGTGGGATAGCGTTAGGAGGAGGAAGATCACATGGAGAGAGCTGTGGAGCATGGAGTCAAATAAGTTGAGCTTCATTATCAGAGCCACATATGACGTCCTTCCCTCTCCCACAAACCTAAATCTTTGGCTGGGAGAGGATCCAGCCTGCCCCCTGTGTGCAGTTCCAGCAAACCTCAAGCACATCCTGGTTGGTTGCAAGACCAGCCTAACTCAAGACAGATACACCTGGCGACACAACCAGGTGCTGAGGTGTTTGGCAGCTGAACTCGAGTGCAAGAGAGTTACCACCAACACCATGCCTATCAATGCCCAGATAACATTCCCGCAAATACCATCCTTCATCTGGGAAGGAGAGAAACGGAGGACTAACCACTCGCCTCTCAACTCATGGCCTCTGAATGCAGCCAGGGACTAGGAAATGCGTGTTGACCTAGGCCGGAGGCTTTCATTCCCAGTTGAAATCGTAGCTACCAACCTGCGACCAGACCTCATTCTCTGGTCCAACTCCTGTCGCCGTGTTTTCATCATTGAGCTGATGGTCCTCTGGGAGGAGGCTGTGGACGAGGCTTATGAAAGAAAAAAGTTTTGATATTCAAACCTTGCAGCAGAGGCAGAGGAGAGAGTTTGGAGGGTAAGGGTGTGTCCAGTGGAGGTGGGGTGCAGGGGCTTTGTAGCCAGTTCGACCGCGAGGCTCCTGAGGGAAGTAGGAGTCAGAGGGCAGGCACAAAGGAGGGCAATAAAATAACTTGCCAATGCCGCCGAACGGGGCAGTCACTGGCTGTGGCTGAAGAGAAAAGATGCTGTCTGGGCTGCCATGTGACCATCTAGAGGCTAACCATAAGACACACACCCAGGTCTGATAACCCTCCGGTGGGCCTGCCTCGACTCAGGGTGTCTTGTGATAAAAGGCCGAAACACCCAGTGACGTTGAGGTACACAACTGAAGATGTGTCTGATTGGTAGCAAAATCACCTAGTGGTCATCCCCAAGAATGTCAATTGTAGTGAAAAACCTTAGGAATTGTAACATCCAGTCCTACTAATCAATCTGGACATCGCCCTGTCCTTAACTTCCTCCCAGGGTCCAGACATCCTGGAGCCATGAACCTCATGGCTTTGCAGCTTATCACAGAAAGGTGACAAGCAGGCTTTGCAAATGCAGAGATCCTCCATTTTGTGACACACTTATTTGGCCAATATTATCACTGTCTGACTCTGCTTTGAAGCATGTGATAGTATCCAAGCCCTGCCACAGTTGGCGGGTGTTCGAGAGGTTAAACTAGGATTCTATTTTGACCCCGGTATTGCCTCTTGGCATTCCTGATGGCTTTGCAAAGAACAGAGCGAGATTTCTTATACAGTTTGGGATTATTTGACCTGTACACAGGGGTCTTGGCCTTCACCTGGGAAAAGACAGAATTGTTCATCCATGGTTAAAGTTTGGGGAACACCCAGGTTGTCTTCTTTAGCACACATTCCTCTACACACTTACTGATGAACTCTGTCACGGCTGTGGAGTACTCATTCAGTTTGGCTGCGCATTCCCTGAATAGGGACTGAAAGCAGTCTCATAGGATATTGTCCATTTCCGCACGCCAGCACTGAATTATTTTCTGTACTGGATCTTCCCGCTTCAGTTTCTGTTTGTAGGCAGAAGCACAATTAGATGATTAGATTTTACTAAATATGGCTGGGGACTGGAGCGGTAGGCGTTTTTATGGATGTGTTGCCGTGGTTTTTTTGTTTTTTTTAAATATTTTTATTTATTAGAGGTATAATAAATTACATCAGTTGACGTCCCGTATATATTATTACAATCATTGTACCCCTTAATGTTTAAGGCTATTAAAGAAAAAGAATAGAAACATAGAAAGTAGAGAAAGTGAAAGAGAATTGTGAAAATGAAGAAGCGTGATGAAGGGAAAGAAAAGAGAGCCCTTGGTCGAAGAGTTAGAGAAAGGAGATTAAGAGATAGACCCTAGAGAAAAAAAAAAGAAAGAAAGAAGAAAAAAGGAAAAGCCAGTTACTTTATAATAAACATCACGCAAAAGGAATTTACCAACTCAGCAGTTTTTCAACCCCCTTTGCCAAGACCCAACGCCGGTACCTTTTTGAGGTGCTCTTGCACCCTATCCTTGTAGTAGATCTATAAATGCAGACCACGTCTTATAGAAGCGATCTGATCTTCCTGCCAGGCGGAGTCTCATATCTTCCAGATGTAGTGTTTCAAACATAGTTGAAATCCACATATTTACTGTTGGTATGGGACCATTTTTCCAGAATTTTAAGATTAGCTTGTTTCCAGTTATTAAGCCGTACTGAAATAGATTCTTTTGAAACACATTTATTTCAGGGCTACCTTCCGTTGTTCCAAAAATAATCTTTTCTGCCTTTGGTGTCAGTTTTATTTTAAATAATTTTGTGAAGATTTCAAAAATTTCAGTCCAAAATCTTTGTACAAAAGACAAATGAGTGCACTATAGTAGCTTCTTGAGACTGGCATTTATCACATGATGAGGTGAGACATTGGGAAAAAGTTTACTTATTTTAGTTTTTGAATAGTATCATCTATGTAAGATTTTAAATTGTATTAAAGTGTCTTACGTGAATTGAACATTTATGCACATTTAATAAGTGTTCTTCCCACCTTTCTTATGAAATTTTGATAGTTAATTCTTGTTCCCAGTCTCTTTTAATGCCTTCAGTTGTTGGTATTTCTGCATTTAGAATAATATTATTCTATGATAATATTATGATATGAATATATGATATTAAGTTTGCTGATTCAGCTTTTGTATTCGTTGCTTCATCCAGTATATCTGATGGCATATTGTAATATTCTTGTGCATATTTTTTCAGATAGTCACATATTTGAAAATGTTTAAAATACTGATTGTTTCCCAAATTGTACTTTAGTTGTAATTGTTTAAATGATAGTAATTTTTCCGTTTCATACAAATCTCCCAACGTTTTAATTCCTGCTCTTTCCCATTGTATAAATGCTTTATCTATAATTGAGGGTTTAAATGAAGGGTTTTTAACTATAGGAGATAAGAGAGATAAATTTCTTAATTTTAAGTTGTATTTTATTTGTTTCCAAATTCTAATTGTATTATATATAATTGGATTGTTGTTATAATTTGTATAATTCAACTTCATTGGTGAAGGAAGGATCGCTCCAATATTACAAGGGGAGCAGTCCTCTTTCTCCATAATAATCCAATCCAGTTGCTGGGGCGAATTATCCAGCAGTTGAATCATATTTCTAATATTTACTGACCAATAATAATATATAAAAGTAGGGAGTGCTAATCCCCCTACTGCTTTAGGTTTATTCAAGTGTGTTCTTTGTATTCTATGGGACATAATCCCATATAAAATTTGTAATGTTTGAATCCAGTTTAAAAAAAAACTTTTTTGGTAGGTATATTGGAATTGATTGGAACAGATAAAATTTGTGGTAGAAAAATCATTTTTATAGCATTTATTTGGCCTATTAAAGACATCGGAAGCATTTTCCAGAATTTAATTAAATTATATAATTTATTAAGTAAAGGATTATAATTTGCATTAAACATGTCTTGATATCTTCTAGTAATTTCAATATCCAAATATTTAAATTTTTCAATAGCTATTTTAAAAAGAAACTGTAAGAGATGTGTAGAATCTTTCGGTTTTATTGACATGATTTCACTTTTATTCCAATTTATTCTGTATCCTGAAAATGATTCGAAATCCTCGATTAAATTTAATATAGTTGGTATAGTGATATGAGGTTTTGTGATGTACAATAGTACATCATCAGCGTATAATGATATTTTATTATTTGAATATTTTGTATTATAGCCATGGATATTCGGATGAGTTCTAATTCTTTCCACTAGGGGTTCAATTATAAGAGCAAATAACAGCTCTTGACAATTGAAATTTCGTATATAAAATATTATTAGTTAATATTCTTGTCGTTGTCTTATTATATAGTAATTTAATCCATAGAATGAAATTCTCTCCCAGTTGGAATTTTTTGCAATACTTTAACCATATAATCCCATTCAACCTGATCGAATGCTTTCTCTGCATCCAACAAAATAATTGATAGTTTTTGATCTTCAATTTGGTGTGAATGCATTATGTCTCAAATTATTAAATGATTGTCTCTTAGGGATAAACCCTGTTTGATCCGGATGTATTAATTTACTAGCATACTTACATAATCTTCTAGCTAATATTTTCGCTAATATTTTTTGATCTGTGTTTAACAACGCAATAGCTCTATATGATCCGGGTTTTTCCACATTTTTATATTTCTTAAGTATTAATGTAATCGTTGATTCTGCTAGTGTTTCAGGTAGTATTTGTTCTTTAAAGGCATATGTATACATTTTCTGTAGGTGTGGTGTAAATATGTCATAAAAACCTTTATAGAATTCATTACTAAATCCATCAAGACCTGGTGTTTTTCCATTTTTAATGAGATTATAGTTCCTTCTATTTCCTTATTTGAGATTTGTACTCCCAATTCATCTTGTTCCTGCAACTCTAGTTTTGGAAGATTACAGTTATCCAAGAACTCTGTTGCCGTGGTTGAGGGTGTTCTGGCCCCTGGTGGGACAAGGGACCATGCTGCTAATATTTTGGTACTACGCTCTTGAGATTGGCTTGATTGAAGTCCCCGGCTACAATGAACAGGACTTCAGGGTGTTTAGTCTCATGACTATTGATCACATTGGCACGAGGAGGGATGTAGGCCACAACAGTGGTGGGCCTTATCCGGGACGACAATGAACTGGCTTACAGGGAGGAGGTGGAACAACTGGTGGACTTGTGCAACACGAACAATCTGATCCTGAATGTTGACAAAACAAAGGAGGTCATCGTAGACTTCCTGAGAAACTGGCACAGTCTCACACCACTACACATTAATGACATTGATGTTGAGACGGTCAGTAGCACTAAGTTCCTCGGGGTGCAGATCACGAACAGTCTGACCTGGTCACAAAACATCGCATCACTCGTTAAGAGAGCGCAGCAGCGGTTGCACTTTCTGCGCTGGATGAGAAGAGCTCACCTCCCCCATCCCTTCCTCACCACTTTCTACAGGGACACCATAGAGAGCATTTTGACCAGCTGCATCTCTGTCTGGTTTGGGGACTGCAAAGCCTCTGACTGGAAGTCCATGCAGAGAGTGGTGAGGACGGCTGAAAAAATAATCGGGACTTCTCTTCCTTCAATCCGGGACATTGCGACCAAATGTTGCTTGTCCAAGGCCAGCAGCATTATAAAAGACCCCACACATTTCCATCATGGACTGTTCACTCTGCTGCCCTCGGGCGAAAGGTATCGCAGTATAAGGAGCAGAACGGCCAGGTTTTGCAACAGCTTCTTCCCCCGAGCCATCAGACTCTTGAATTCCATATAATGTGCCGCCACTATTGTCTATTTTATCTTTTTATTTATTTTATCCTTTTGTTATTTTATGTTGCATGGTGAGCCAGATGCAACGAAATTTCGTTCAGACTTGCATTTGTTGGTGTATTTTTGAATGACAATAAAGTCTGATTGATTGATTGTCAGGATAGCTGAGGTGAATTCTCATGGCAGGTACAGTGGAAGGGAAAGCATTTCACTGTTAGATACAGGACAAAGCAGGATTTTAAACCCATCATATTTATGCCAAGATCATACCCACCTTTTAAAATCTCATTTACTAGTACTTCCCCTGCACTTTTTCATGCCTTGGGATTTCAAGTGTTCCTTTGAACACTTTTTGATTGTTACAGTACTTGCCTCCTCCACCTTCTCAGGCAGTGCGTTCCAGATTGCAGCCACCCAGTGGATGAAAAAACTCCTCATCCTTGTAATCTTTTTACACCTCACTTTCAACCTATCATGGAATCATAAAAGAGCATAGCACAGAAATGGGCCCTTTCCGCCCACCTGGTGCATGCCAAGTGTAATGCTAATCTATGCTTATCCCATTTGGTTGCATTAGGCATGTACTGTATCCCACTGACCTTCCTCTCCAAGTATCTGTCTAAATGCCATTCAATTATTGTAAAGTATCTGCCTCCTCTACTTCTGTGTAGGAAGGTATTGCAGATGTGGTATACACTGAAGAAAGACACAAAATGCTGGAGTAACTCATCGGGTCAAGCAGCATCTCTGGAGAAAAGGAATAGCTGATGTTTCTTCAGAATGAAAGTCAAGGGAAAGGGAAATTAGAGGTATGAAAAGGTACAGAACAAATCAGAGCCGGTAAGTATGACCCAGGAAAGGTGGAGCCCACAATGGCCCATTGGCTGTGGACAAGGTGATAACAAAGGGATATGATCAGTGACACTAGCAGGATGACTAGGGTGGGGGAGGAATGGAGAGAGCGGGAATGCAAGGGTTACTTGAAAATCTGTGGCAGCTTGTTCCAGATATTAGTACATGTGAAAAACCTACCCCACACACCTCCCATCTTACCTTAAACCTGTACCCTCTAGTCATAGACTACCTACACTGGGAAAACAATTCTGACTATTCATCCTATTCAAGTCACTCATCGTTTAATAAATGTCTATGAGATTACCTCTTAGTAAATTTGCTTTCTGTGAGACTAAACTCAGCCTATTCAGTCTTGTTCTATAACCACACTTTTTCATTCCAGGCAAAATCCTGGTGAATGTCTTCCGCCTTCTCTCTAATGCTACCACATCCTCCCTACAATGATGACTAGAATTATGCGCAATATGGTAAGCATGGAATAAGCAATCATTTTGCAGAGCAAAAAGGCTATCTTAAGCTTCTGGTTACATGACAATCCCATACTAACCTGTCTAGTCCTTAACCTTTTCTGGTGACTATCATGGTGACACCTAGTGCAAACAGAAAGAGCAGCACCTCATACTCCACCTGGGTAGCCTACAACCTAACGCAACAAGGATGACATTTTTCAATTCAGGTAACCCCCCTCCCCTGTGTTCCTTTCCCATTCCATGAGTCCACCCAGGGTCACTCTCTCGTTTTGTTCACCTGTTCCATTCCTCTCCCCTTCATTATCAAGGCTCATCACCCTCCCCCACCTGGTTCCATGTACCTGTAATCCACATACTTAACAACCTGGGTTCCTTTCGTTCACCTTTCCCATCCTCTTTCCCTAAATAAAAAAAAAGAATGTAGAAGAGTACAACACAGGAAGAGACCCTTCGGCCCACCACTACTATGCCAAACATGATGCCAAGTTAAAATAATCTAGTCGGCCTACACTTAATCCATATCTCTCCAATCCTTGCATATACATGTGCCTGTCTAAAAAGCCTCTTAAATGCCTCTATCATGTCTACCTCCACCACCACCACTGGCAGCATTTTGCATGCGTGTGTTTTTGTGTTTGTGTGTGAACAAAATACTTGCCTTGCACATCTCCGTTAAAGGAGATCACATCATTTAACATCGCATTTCCCTGGGATAAAGGTTTTGTCTGTGTCCCCTATCTTTTCCTCTCATAATTTTATACATTTCTTTGAGGTCTCCCTCAACTTTAAAAGTAGAGTTAATTTTGTAGGACCTGCAAACTTCATAATTAAAGCCTTTTCAACAATACGACGTTTTAATTTAATATTTGGCTTATTGGAATTTGGGATGACCTGGAATGATCTTGCTTCCATAAATTGAAAATCTAAATATATTAGCTCTCAAAACATTTTTTTCCTTATCTTTTATTTTTGTTTGGGTTATATTTAGCACAAGATATAGATTATACACAATTTTTGGATTCAAGTTAAAAACTATAAACCAGCTTTGCATTATTATGTGAATTACTCTTTACTCTGTTTTCTCACCTAATTATGCAAACCAACTATAATTGTCAATGTGGTCCGGCTGCTTCTCTACCTTCTTTATCCCAGTACAATATCCTGGATGAAGGTTTTTCAGGATTAATATTTAAACTGATTAGTACTGAGGAAGACTAAAATATCAGTACTGTCTATTCCCAAACTCCATTGGGGATCTGGTATCACTCCGAATCTGCCTTTGCAATAGAGGTGGTTCAATGGCAGGATTTTTATACGATAGGAAAGTTGCAATTGGACATCAAGCCATCCATTTAATTGTTAATCGGAGAAAAGAGACAGCAGCTCTGTGAAAGATGTTGAAGGCGAGTATGAGTGGATGTCTGAAATTCAAGGCTATAATCTCACTCAAGTTTGTACCTTATCCTTCATTTGTGAAGCAGTTGACCACAATGACTATATCCAATGGGGATTTGATCAAGTGCAATGCACTATGTTCATGAGAGGTTCGAGAGTGAAGAGTGTCATATGGCATATGTCCCAGACAGAACAATGAATGGACCGGTTGCCTTTGGGAAACATGAGGCATTAGATTTTTGTGCCACATGCAACACAGGTGTGTGTCCATCTAGATAGTGAGTTGATACCAGTTTATTGCACATTGACAGCGGCTTCCTATAGTGGGTGATATGCTTTTCTAAGAACTCTCATAACAGGTTTTCCTGGAATAGGAATAGTTGAGTTGCTCTGCGTCTTTCACTGCAAAGCCTTGTGCTCTGAGGAGAAGAATAAAGACTAAACTAAATTGAGGAAGGACATAATTTGAGGAAGGACATTCTTGCTATTGAAGGAGTGCAGCGTAGGTTCACGAGGTTAATTCCCGGGATGGCGGGACTGTCATATGATGAAAGAATGGAGTGACTGGGCTTGTATTCACTGGAATTTAGAAGAATGAGAGGGATTTTATAGAAACTTATAAAATTATTAAGGGATTGAACACGCTAGATACAGGAATCATGTTCCCAATGTTGGGGAAGTCCAGAACCAGGGTCCACAGATTAAGAATAAGGGGTAGGCCATTTAGAACTGAGGTGAGGAAAAACTTTTTCACACAGAGAGTTGTGAATTTGTGGAATTCTCTGCCTCAGGAGGCAGTGGAGGCTGATTCACTGGATGCATTTAAAAGAGAGTTAGATCTCTTAGGGCTAGCAGAATCAAGGGGTATGGGGAGAAGGAAGGAATGGGGTAGTGATTGTGGATGATCAGCCATGATCACGTTGAATAGTAGTGCTGGCTCGAAGGGTTGAATGGCCAACTCCTGCACCTATTGTCCATGTATCTATGTAAACTAAGTCCTTTGAAGAATTTTGTACATTTCAATGAGATCTCCTTTCATTTTTCTTTGAGGGAATACCTTTAATCTATTGAATCTCTCCTTATATGGCAAACTGCCACCCCTGAACCCTTGATGTAAAGCTGACAAATAGCAAGAAACTCAGTGATGGAAATGGGGGGGGGGGGGGGGGGGGTTCGCAGGGGGACGGTGTTCCCCTACTCTTCATTTTCCAACTCGATGTTTAATGAGTACTGCAGAAATGGTGTAGAAGAAATGGCAGAACAATTTGGCTTAAATGGTCGGCTTTGTGCCAGAGGCTTCAGAGAATTCAAGGAATCTAAAGGGAAGATAGTTTCTGCAGCTGCTAACGGCAGCAATTCCAGTATCAACAGCCGAATTTGAAAGAAGCTTGAGCGGCATGAATTTCTGCATGTCACCACAACTTGCAAGACTTCAAACTGATCATCTCTCGACTCTTCTACTTATTAAGTTGGTGGGACCTCCTCTGTCAAAATTCAACCCCGAAGAATATGTGAGGACATGGCTTCTTAGTGGCAGTAGGCGTGCTGAAGAAACGGCATGCAGAAAGAAAGAGGAGGTGACAGAAAAAAATGGAGATTAGATACCATATGGAACATTTTGTACTGTAAACACAGAGAGAGAGAGAGAGAGAGAGAGAGAGAGAGAGAGAGAGAGAGAGAGAGAGAGAGAGAGAGAGAGAGGTCGTGTTTTCTTCTCAGCTCTGCAGTTGAGAAGGATTGGAGCAGCCTTTCCAGGATTTTGCCGTTGGAGAGGGCACAGACCCAGGGGGGCTTCATAGTTCAACTTATTGTTGGGCTGTTGAAGCTTTTCTCTGGTCTGGGGAGCCTCCATCTGTGTGAAGATTCCTGAGTTTCTCCACATTGTCGAGGGTGCGGTTGGCGTTGGCGGATTGCCAAGAGTGCCTGTGATCTCAGTGGGCTGAAGTTGTGCGGTGTCTTTGTCGTTTTTGGCTCCGCTTCTCTGCCCTAAAGTCATTTTGTCAGTGCGGCTGCCTGGCTTAATGTGAAGAAGGTACTTTTGCGTCCAGCGCGACTGGGATCGAGTTTCCCGTAAGCTGCTCTTGGCTGTGGACGAACCTGGGGACTTTCCTGCTTCAGCTGGAGGTTTCTGTTTTCTGCTGCCTGTCTTTGACTGTGACTGTCTCTGGGACTTAACTTGGAGCTGTGCTGCTGAGGGGCTTGGAGCTGGTTTGTGCCTCTGTGAGGATGGCGATGGAAGGGGCGCGGCCGAAGGTCCGGACCTACGCAGCGACGGCATCAGTGGCGGGTGCGAGGCCATCTGAGCTTGAGCCTCATGTTGACTTGGATGGGGACAGTTTTGGTATTTCTGTTCAAACTGGGCCTATGATGTCTAGGGGGGTAATTACGAAGGCCATGAATGAACTTCTTGGGAGGGGGGCTATTGTCTCTTCTGAGCTCGAAAGGGGAAAGGTGGAGATGATACTTAAGACCCGGGAGTGTGTGGCCCGAGCGTTGGAGGAGGGGATCTCAGTGGGGGGGGTCCACGTACAGGTGGATCCGTGGGTATCCAGGGTGAGACCGGTTCTCCTGCGGAGCTGCCCCACTTATTTTTCGGATGCAGTGCTTATTCCACACCTGTCCAAGTTCGGGGAGGTGCGGTCTAAATGTTTTCGTCTCTTGCATCCCGGGGGGGACCCGGAGGAAAAAGGGGTCTTCAGTTTCAAGAGGAGGGTGTTCATGAAGGTGGGTGAGGGGGATGGTGCCGAGGGGAGTTTTGAGGTGGTGCATAAGGGTGTACCCAGAACCGTGCGTTGGAGTTGGGGAAAGGCACGGTGTCATGCGTGCGGCGAATTTGGACATCTCCGTAGGGAGTGTCTTTTTCGCGGGGGCACTGCTAGAGGTTCTAGTGCAGTGGCCCAGGAAAGCGCTGCTGGCCCATCTGGGGTGGCTGGTCAAACCTCAGCGGCGCGGGGTGGTACTGCTGACCCGGCTGAGGTTGCCAGTTCTGCCTTGGTGACCCGGGGCGGCAGTGCTAAGCCTTCTGGGTCCAGAGGTTCCGCTTTGGGGACCCTGGGCAGTGAGAGCCCAAGCCCCCCACGTCCCCTACGTCTTGCGCCTGTGGCGGTGGATGGAGGTGGGGCGCAGGAGGAGGGGAGTGTTGAGGGGGGGTTTTGGGAGAAGCAGGGGAAGCATAATAAGAAGAAGGAGAGGGATAGGGCTGCCCGAGCGAAGAAAGTGCAATCGGGTGAGTTTAGCTCCAGTGTGGTGCAGACTGCACCTGCTGGGGTCCAGGGGGGAGTTGTGGTGGCTCGGAAGGGGGGAAAGAAGTCTAAACGTGTGGGTGGCAAAGTGGTTGGGGGTAATGTGGAGGCGGATGACCCTTCCCTTATGGAGGTTACCGCACCTCCGCATGCGAGTGGGACTAAAAGGAGGCATTTGCCTGGTGAAGAGGAGGAAGGGCGTGGGTCCAGAGCGAAGGGGATGTCTTTCTCCGGGCTTTCCACCACTGAGGTGGCTGAAAGTGGTCTTGACCCGGTGTCTTCTGGGTCGGTGGTTGGGCCTTCTCTTCATGGATCTACAGCGGGTGTCACCGGACTGGGTGCTGAAGTTGATTCCGGTGGAGTTGTGTCCACTGGGCGGGAGTCTGTCCCTTCATCTCAGGGGCCCTCTGAGGGAGTTATCTCGGCGGATGCTGTGGTTAGCTCCCTTGGGTGTGTACCCTCTGGGTCGGATGAGGTCCCCTCGTTTCAGAGGCCTACTGAGGGTGCTAGCACGGTAGGTGACGTGGTTGGCTCCTCTGGTAGTGTGCCCTCTGTGACGGGGGATGTGCAGAGTCAGGCTGAGGGGGGAGTTTCGGGGGTGTTGTCGTTCAAGTCTGTGCTCCATATCAGTGCCAGTGGAGGTGCTGGGGGGCGGGATGCCTCACCGGATGAGTTGTCTGGGGTGAGGTTAATGGCAGGTGGTGATTCTCTGGGTGATGCCTGTGGAGAGGGCACTCTGGATGATGTGGAGGTCAGGGCTGTTATGGGACGTGATCCTCTTTCAGACTCCGAGGGTGCCAGTGTTCCACAGGCCCTGGGGATGCCTCTTGTTGTTGCTTCCCCAGGCCCAGAGGAGGAGGGTGATGGTAGCGTGCAGGAGCCCAGCCATTCAGAGGGCTGCGAGTCTCAGGTAGGGGTGTTGGGACCCACCCCCAGCATTGATCCGGGTGGTCGTGTCATGGCTGTGGAGGAGGATAGCGATGCGGCCAGTGGGGGGGGCTCAGAGTGTGATGTGTCAGACAGTTCTGGTCTTTCTGAGGTTGTTGATTCAGGTGCGAGCGGGTTGGCTGAGAGCCCAGACTCCAAGGCCGTGTCTGAGGCGAAGCTTATTGTTGAGGTGCGAGAGTTCTTAAAAATAAGTCGTGCTCCCAAAACATTATGGTGGGCCGTTACAAGGAGATGGGAGGATTGGCTAGATGTGCGGGAGAGTCTCGAGGCTATCCTTAGTAACAAGGATAGTGGTCTTTCTGACTCGGATTTGGGGCAGTTTTGGGGTTTGTTGAAGGTCCTCAGAAAAGGACCTCCTGTGACTACAGGGAGTGTGAGGGTCACAATCTAATGTGTCTACACATTCACAGTAGCTACATTAAATTTAAATGGGAGTAGAGCGAGTTTTCGAAGATTTCAGCTCTTATCAGCCCTAAGGGAGGGGAGATTTGCAGTTTGTTATCTGCAAGAGACACATACCGTTGCTAGTGATGAACCTACCTGGCAACTGGAGTGGGAAGGGAGGGTTTATATGAGCCATCTCAGCTCAAATTCGAGTGGGGTGGCTTTTCTGTTGGCCCCAAATTTTCTGCCAAGCATTTTAAAAGTGCAGGAAGTGGTGCCAGGACGTTTGCTCCATCTGGCCGTGAGCCTGGATGGCATGCCGTTGCATTTCATTAACGTGTATGCCCCTAGCTCCGGCACGATGCAGGCCGGCCTGCTTCGGGAGGTGAATGCTCTGTTGGGCACTATTGATAGGGGAGAGTGTGTCTTCCTTGGTGGGGACTTTAATTGCACACTTGAGGTGCGGGACCGTTCTGGTACTCAGTGTGCGCCTGCTGTAGCGAAGAAGCTGAGAGGCTTGATTGACTCCTTTGAGTTGGTTGATGTTTGGAGGGACCTTCACCCTGATTCCACTGCTTTTTCGCGGAGGTCTGAGGGCGGTGGTTCCCGCATTGATCGGTTTTATATTTCCCGAGCGTTTGTTTCCCGTGTCTCAGCGGCCTCAATGCGGCTGGTGCCGTGCTCGGACCATTGTCTGGTGCGTGTGGATTTCAATCCAGCGTGCGCTCGGGCTGGGTCCGCGTACTGGCACTTTAACAACAGGCTGCTGGAGGACCGGTGTTTCCGGGAGTCATTCACTCGGTTTTGGGTGAAGTGGAGAGAGAGGCAGAGGTGCTTCTCTTCCCTTAGGCAGTGGTGGGATGTGGGTAAAGCTCACATCCGTCTCTTTTGTAAGGAATATACATGGGGGTCGACTGGGAGGCGGGACTCAGCGGTCGAGAAGCTGGAGAGGGAGATACAGGACGCTGAGTCTCGCCTGGGTCAGTTTGGTGAAGACTCCAGCGAATGGGGAGAGTTTCAGAGGAAGAAGGAGGTTTTGAGGAGTCTGCTGCTTGAGCGATCTCGAGGCGCTTATGTGAGGTCTCGGGTCCAGATGCTGCACGAGCTGGACCGAGCGTCGCCTTTCTTTTTCTCTTTGGAGAAGGGGCGGGGAGCTCGAAAACAGCTCGTGGAGTTGCTTGCAGATGACGGCTCCTCTGTCACTGATCCAGAGAGGATTAATGCCTTGGTTAGGTCCTTTTATGGGACCCTGTTCTCTGCGGAAGGATTCAGTGTGGAGGCTCAGCAAGATCTGTGGGAGGGTCTACCGACCGTAGATAGGGGGGAGGCTGATCTTCTTGATGGCCCCTTATCTTTGGAGGAGTTGACTCGCGCCTTGCATCAGCTCAGGAGGGGTAAGTCCCCCGGGCTGGATGGGTTGACGGTGGAGTTTGTTAGAGCATTCTGGGACGTCCTAGGGGGTGACTATATGTTGGTTTTGGGGGAGAGCCTGGCGACTGGAGTGATGCCTCTCTCGTGGCGTAGGACGGTTGTTGTCTTGCTGCCTAAGAAGGGCGAACTCCGTTTGTTGAAGAACTGGCGTCCAGTCTCTCTCCTTTGCACAGAATATAAAATTTTTGCACGGGCAATGGCAAATCGCCTGGGCTCCGTGCTGCATCAAGTGATTCATCCTGATCAATCTTATACAGTCCCTGGCCGGTCCATCCAGGATAACATCCACCTGGTTAGGGACCTGATTCATTTAGTCCAGGGTACTGGTGAGTCAGCTGCTTTTCTGTCTCTTGATCAGGAGAAGGCTTTTGATAGGGTAGAGCATGAATACCTATTTGGGACGTTGCAAGCGTTTGGGTTCGGACCACACTTCGTGGCCCGGGTCCGGCTTTTGTACGCTGCTGCGGAGTGTCTTGTAAAGGTTAATGGCGCGGTGCTATCTCCTTTTCATTTTGGGAGGGGGGTCCGCCAGGGGTGCCCTATGTCGGGCCAGTTGTATTCGGTCTGTGTGGAGCCGTTCCTGTGTCTTCTTCGGAGGAGGTTGACAGGCCTGGCCCTACCTGGCCCGCGGGTTGAGGTGATTCTATCGGCGTATGCCGATGACGTACTTCTTATGTTCACTGATCCTGGTGACCTGCGGAGGATGCGTGACTGCCAGGAGATATTCTCGGCTGCATCTTCTGCTAGGATTAACTGGAGTAAGTGCTCTGGACTTTTGGTGGGTCAGTGGCGGGTAGACTCCCTGCCGGAGGAGATGGCATTGTATGCGTGGAGTACCACGCACCTCCTCTATCTGGGGGTGTACCTGAGTCCCACTGAGGATGTTTGGCCAGCAAACTGGCAAGAGTTGGAGACGAAGGTGGTTGCTCGGCTGGGGCGCTGGTCAGGCCTGCTTGGAGTTCTCTCCTTTCGGGGGAGGGTGCTGGTCATAAACCAGCTGGTGGCCTCTATGTTATGGTACCGGCTGGCTACTCTTGTCCCGCCCTCTATATTTGTAACTGCTATACAGAAGAAGCTGGTGGATTTCTTTTGGGGAAATAGGAAGCATTGGATTTCCGCGGCGGTCCTGAGTCTTCCGTTAGAGGAGGGCGGCCAGTCCTTGGTGTGCGTGCGCACCCAGGTGGCGGCTCTCCGTCTCAGGACTCTGCGGAGATACATGTATGTAGAGAACCCTCCCAGATGGCACGCTCTGGCCACGTATTTTTTTCGTCAGGGTCGTTGCCTAAGGGGGGTCTCGCGGCTCCCGGTGGCGGGTGTCAGTCGACCCGCTCTAAGGGGCTTGCCTGTTTTCTATAGGGATGTGTTAAGAGTGGGGAATTTGGTGGTGTTCAGCCAGAGTGTTGTTCCACGAGGAGAGGGGGATGTTGTGGCTGCGGGTGTGGCTGGTCCTCATCCTGTCATGGTGGTTGTCGAGGAGAGGCGCGAGCCTAGAGTGGTTCAGATAGAGCTTACCCCTGCTCCGTCAGATCTGCTCATCGGGCCTAGGCTTCGGGATATTTCTCGGCCTCCGGCTCCGCATAATCTGAGCTGCCTTTCTGAGATGACCAGCATGCCATTTTGTGATGCAAGGAGACGCGCACTGTACAGGATGCTCCTGCACATTCTGAACCACCGTGCCTTCGTCTCCCGTCCTGACTCACCATGGAGGACGGTGTTACCATCCGAAGGCGGCGGGGGGCCCCAGTGGGGGTCCTTCTATAAGGGAGTTGTACCCCTTTATATTGGGGACCTGGGGTGGAGAGTGCTGCATGGAGCGGTGGTTTGTAATAAACTTTTGAGTCGGTTCACGGGCTCGTCTGCCGCATGTATTTTCTGCGGAGAGGAGGAGACCGTATTCCATGTGTATGTGGAGTGTGTGAGGTTACTGCCCCTGTACCAATATCTGAAGGGGTTGTTCCTCAAGTTCTGGCTGCATTTTAGCCCCACAATCCTGGTGTTTGGACACAAGGCGGGGAGTGGGGAGAGCCGAGTGTGGGGGGGGGACTTACCTGTCGGTTTGCTCCTTGGCCTGGCCAAGATGGCCATTCGTGGGTCCAGGCAGCGGGCGGTCGACGGTCTGGCGAGAGTCGGCTGCCTGCCCCTCTTTCGGGCCTACGTCCGTGCACGTGTGTCCCTGGAGAGGGAACACGCGGTGTTCACGGGGACTCTGGAGGCCTTCCGTCAGCGCTGGTCGCCGCGTGGGGTTGAGGCGATTATAAATGAATGTACTGCTGTACTACAATGATCTGCTCATTATAGTGTGATTTTTGATTGTGTTTTGATGTGTTGTATTTTATGATTTGTGTTGAATAAAGTTTTTGAAATGAAAAAAAAAAAAAAAAAAAAAAAAAAAGAGAGAGAGAGAGAGAGAGAGAGAGAGAGATGCAAGAAAGCAGCTATGACATAGAATACACAATAAACGATGTTATAAATACACAATAAACAAGTTATGCATTCTTGTACTCTTACATGGGTATGACTGCACATTAAAAAATCCCCCCCCCCCCCTCTTCCTTCCCAACCTCAGTCTCAAGGATCTTAGAGTACCCCTAGTTCCTAAAACCCATTTCCATCACTGAAGAAACTGCAGGTGCTGGAAACCTCAGATGAAAACAAATAATGATGGAATTGTTCAGCAGGTTGGGCTGCATCTGTTTGGAGAGAAACATAGAGACATTTCCAGGTTGTTAACTTTTCCACAGACGTTGTGCTTGCAGTAAAGTGGCTTTAAATTCCTGTGAAAAACCAGCTGCTAGAGTCGGCACAACCACAATAGGCTGAATATAGAACATAGAAAATACAGGAACAGGCTCATTGGCCCACAATGTCTCTGCCGAACTTAATGCCAAGTTAAACAAATCTCATCTGCCTGCACATGATCCATACTCCTTCATTGTTTGCTATCCCTGTGCCTGCCTAAAGGCCTCAAACGCCACTGTCAAATGAGGAAGTATAAGGGCCATGAGTGGCAGTGTCCACAGTACATTCTGAGGGAACATAATTTGAAACTGCATCATGGGTGCTTTTGGCTATCATTGAGTACTTGGGTTTATCCCACCAAGATTATAATTCCCTCCGCTGCTTACAGTCTGACAAGGGTAATGCCTATCAAGAAATGGGCACAAGAACCAAGGAGCTCCCAGAAATATTACTGAGCCATTAGTTCATTTAAATAATGACTCTGTTGCCTGTATCAACTGAAGTAAGCTTTATGTCACCTGACCAGCTGAGTAATTGCAGCATTTCTGTTTTGGTTTTAGATTTCCTGCCATCTCTGGAATCATTCCCATGAATCCTTGATGCATAACCGCAAAGGCACGGATGTCCTTCCTAAGGTAAGCAGGATGTCCTTTTTTAGGTAACCAAGCTTACCTGTCTACAACGCTGACAAAAAACAAGAAACTGCAGGTATTAAGAAGCTCAGATGAAGACAAATAATTCTGAAATATTATCTGCAGTGGGTAGCAGAAAAGCAAGTATGAATTATGAAATTCATTGCCACAGACAGTGTGGGGGCCAAATCATAGGATTTTTTTAATGGTATGGTACTTTATTTGTCACATTTACCGAGGTACAGTGAAATACATTTTTGTATACAGTTCAGTACAAGTTGATACTTAAGGCGGATATTGACAGATACTTGATTGGTGATTGTGTCAAGGGTTATGGGGGAAAAGGCAGGAGAATGGGATTGAGAGGCAAAGATAGATCAGCCATGATTGAATAGCAGAGTAGACATGATGGTCTGAATGACCTACTTCTGCTCTTATGAGATGGACTTATGCAGCAAACCTCAGAATTGTCAGGAGGAGCCTTCCCTGTGAAATCAATAATAATTTTGAGCACTGTGTCTCTGAACTTCTACCACCTGTGGGATAAAAGTGTACCTGCAATTCATCTTCTTGGCTAGAGACTCCAATATGCAACATCTTTTATGCTACCAGAGTAGCAGCACCGGCAGGACATAAGCTATGAAGTTACATATGACGTCCTTCCCTCTCCCAAAAAACCTATATCTTTGGCTGGGAGAGGATTCAGCCTGCCCCCTGTGTGCAGTTCCAGCAAACCTCAAGCACATCCTGGTCGGTTGTAAGACCAGCCTAACACAAGGCAGATACACCAGGCGACACAACCAGGTGCTGAAGTATTTGGCAGCTGAACTCGAGTGCAAGAGAGTTACCACCAACGCCATGCCTATCAATGCCCAGATAACATTCCCGCATTGACCATTACTTTCTAAGAGGTGGGCCAATCAGTCGAGTGAAGCCCAGTGGCAGGATAACCACCACAGTCCACAGGGTATCAGCACCCCAGGCGAAGCTCAACCAAGTACTGTCCCACCAACGAACACGAGTCCAGAGCCCAACCAGCCACAGTCAGCGGCAGAGAGGAAGATGGAAGGGAAAAAGCCTCAATTCTTGTAGCCTAAATTCTGCCAGAGGAAAGAGTGGGAGACCATTAACACTGAACTCATCCAACTTCTGGAAGGATTGAAGGGATGTGTGGAAAGAAAACTGGAGAAGATGGGAGACACCATATACAACTATAGGGCAGAGAGATTTGGGGTGAAGGTTATGAAACAGAGGACACAGAAGGAACCAGCAGTACAGGTCCAGGAGGCAGCAGGAGATCAAAAGACTGGTGAAAGAAAGGAGCTGAGAAAACAGTGGAGGGCAACAGAAGCAGAAAGGAAAGGACTCGAGGCAATGCAGGCAGAAATAAAGCAGCGCCTGGCAATCCTGCGAAGAGCAGAATGCCTGACAAAGCAATGCAAGAAGAAACAACGGGCGAGGAGAAGTTCTACAGAGATCCGTATAAGTTTGTCAAAAGCCTCTTTGTCAAGGAGAAGAGCAGGATCCTGAGAGTACCTGTAAGGGAACTGGAGGAGCACCTGAGGAAGACGTACTCTGACAACCTGAGGCATGAGCCAGTCACCGTTCCAGATGACATGCTACCTATCCACCCACCTGAGCACCAGATTGACATTAGGCCTCCTACATGGAAGGAGGTGGAGAACACAGTCAAACGGGCAAGAACAGCATCAGCGCCAGGGCCCAATGGCATAGAAACATAGAAAATAGGTGCAGGAGTAGGCCATTCGGCCCTTCGAGCCTGCACCGCCATTCAATGTGATCATGGCTGATCATCCAACTCAGTATCCCGTACCTGCCTTCTCTCCATACCCCCTGATCCCTTTAGCCACAAGTGCCACATCTAACGCCCTCTTAAATATAGCCAATGAACTGGCCTCAACTACCTTCTGTGGCAGAGAATTCCAGAGACTCACCACTCTCTGTGTAAAGAATGTTTTCCTCATTTTGGTCCTAAAGGAATTCCCCCTTATCCTTAGACTATGACCCCTTGTTCTGGACTCCCCCAACATCGGGAACAATCTTCCATCATCTAGCTTGTCCAACCCCTTAAGAATCTTGTAAGAATTTGCCATACAGGCTCTATAAGAACACCTCTGGTGCCCTGAAATACCTTTGGAAGTTAATGAAAGTGGCATGGGGAAAAGGAATCATACCTAAGACATGGCGAAGGGCAGGAGGGATCTTAATTCCCAAAGAAAAGACCTCCTCAACCATTAGCCAATTCCGCCAGATCAGCCTTCTGAACGTGGAAGAAAAGATCTTCTTTGGTGTTGTGGCCCAAAGACTCAGCATTTTTGCAGAGCAACAACTTCATTTACACATCAGTGCAGAAAGCAGGGGTACGTGGTTTCTCAGGATGTCTGGAACATGCAAACGTCATCTGGCACCAGATACAATCTGCCAAGAAGGAAAAGAGAGATCCGCGTGTGGTTTTCTTAGATCTAGCCAATGCCTTTTTTTCGGTGCCCCATGAGACTCTTTGGACAGCTTTTAACTTCTTCCAGGTCCCAGAGGGCATCATGCTGGTAAAAGCTTACTTCCAGTTCTGCGTCACAACACAGGCCAACACCACCGCCTGGCAGCACCTTGAGGCAGGCATAATGGCAGGCTGTACCATTTCTCCTCCGGTTTTCACCATGGCAATGGAGATCATCATTCGAGCATCACGATGGGTGGTTGGCGGGGAACTCTTGAAGAGTGGGCTGTGTCTTCCTCCAATCAGGGCATACATGGATGACATGACCACAATAACAACAACAAAAACATGCTCCAAACGCCTGCTGGATAAACTCCAGGAAAACATCAAATGGGCACAAATGGAGATTAAACCCAGCAAATCCTGCTGTATTTCCATCGTCAAAGGCCAGCTCACTGATGAAAGGTTCTGCATCAATAACGAGACAATACCAACTGTCCTGGAGAAGCCTGTCAAAAGCCTCGGGCGATGGTACACTGCATACCTCAAGGATGCAGAGCAGGTGGAACAACTCAGGCAGAATACAATCAGTGGCCTCAAGCAAATCAACAACTCTGCTCTCCCAGGGAAGCTGAAGCTTTGGTGCCTGCAATTCGGTCTACTGCCCCGACGCATGTGGCCAATTACCATCTACGAGGTCACTTTATCCCATTTCAACCAGGTGGAGAGACTGGTGAAATCACAAGTGAGGAAGTGGCTTGGGTTACCGAGATGCCTCAGCAGCATAAGGCTCTATGGGAATGGAGCCCACTCACTGCCAGTCTCAAGCCTGGTGGAGGAATACAAATGTGCCAATGTGAGGCCGGACATGACACTAACAGAATCCCGGGACCCAATAATAAGAGGTGTCGCTCCAGCCCTAGCAACAGGGAAGAAATGGCCTCCAACAGCCGTGGTACTGGACGTAAAATCCGCCCTCCGACACAGGGACATAGTGGGCCTTGTCCAACAAGGCCGAGGGGGCTTTGGCCTGGGAGCAATGAAACCTACCTGGCAAAAGGCTATTCCAGCTGAACGTCGGCACTTGGTGGTGGAGGAGGTGCGTCACCAGGAAGAAGCAGCCAGGTGTGCCAAAGCCATATCCCAAGCCAAACAAGGCTGCTGGATGACGTGGGATGGCGTTGGGAGGAGGAAGGTGGAGAGAGCTGTGGAGCATGGAGTCAAATAAGTTTAGCTTCATTATCAGAGCCACATATGATGTCCTTCCCTCTCCCACAAACCTATATATTTGGCTGGGAGAGGATCCAGCCTGCCCCCTGTGTGCAGTTCCAGCAAACCTCAAGCACATCCTGGTCGGATGTGAGACCAGCCTAACATAAGGCAGATACACCTGGCGACACAACCAGGTGCTGAGTTGTTTGGCCGCTGAACTCGAGTGCAAGAGAGTTACCACCAATGCCATGCCTATCAATGCCCAGATAACATTCCCACAAATACCATCCTTCATCGAGGAAGGAGAGAAACGGAGGACTAACTCTTCGCCTCTCATCTCATGCCCACTGAATGCAGCCAGGGACTTGGAAATACATGTTGACCTAGGCCGGAGGCTTTCGTTCCCAGTTGAAATCACAGTTACCAATCTACAACCAGACCTCGTTCTCTGGTCCAACTCCTGTCGGCGTGTTTTCATCATTGAGCTGACGGTCCTCTGGGAGGAGGCTGTGGACGAGGCTTATGAAAGAAAAAAGCTTTGATACTCAAACCTTGCAGCAGAGGCAGAGGAGAGAGGTTGGAGGGTAAGGGTGTGTCCAGTGGAGGTGGGGTGCAGGAGCTTTGGAGCCAGTTCCACCGCAAGGCTCCTGAGGGAAGTAGGAGTCAGAGGGCAGGCACAAAGGAGGGCAATAAAATAACTTGCCAATGCCGCCGAACGGGGCAGTCACTGGCTGTGGCTGAAGAGAAAAGATCTAGAGGCTAACCATAAGACACACACCCAGGTCTGATAACCCTGCGGTGGGCCTGCCTCGACTCAGGGTGTCTTGTGATAAAGGGCCGAAACACCCAGTGACATTGAGGTACACAACTGAAGTGTCTGATTGGTAGCAAAATCACCTAGTGGCCATCCCCAAGTAATTGGTATTGTAATTAGTAGGATTGTAACATCCTACTAATCAAATTATTGCTAATTCTTTTTGCATGATTTATTCCTAAATAAATTCCTAAATGTGAGACTCCTAAGTGTGGCAGTGTGATTCCTTGCATGCAGAACCTGCTGATAAAAACAGAATCAATTGTACCCCATGTCCAAGAAGATTATGATGACCTGAATTTTTTTTTAACAAAATAATATTGTCATTACAATTACTAATTAATTTTTAAGGCAGAGAAAGGAATTCCTTGAAACACTCAGCACTATCTGATACTTTTGTTTTTGCCCTCTAGATTTAACTGGCCAGAAGCAATCTCAGTTAAATTGTTACATCAATTCCATTATCCATCTACTCAGTTCACATATAATGTTTTCAGAAAGAATCTTGCTAATGCCCCAGAAGATAATTTCATACTCATGTAGCCTGGCCAGCATCTGGCTAAACTCTAATGAGTCCTTACTGTTAGTTTGTCAGCCAAACAAACGAAGAGATGAACTTGGTATCTTTGTGGTTTTGGTACAGACAGGTTATGACTCCTCAGGAAACAGTTTCTCACACTCATTATCTGAAATGCATTGAGAACAAACAAATCTTTGAGGTTTACAGGTCTCTGGATACACGCCAATAGAAATTTCAGGCCACATGAGATTATTGTTGAAAAACAATTCTAGAAAAGAGATTATTAAACAAGAAGGGACAGAACGGCTTGAATGGTTTGTGCAATTAAAATGGAAAATTTTGATGAAGAATTTACGATAAATGAATATTTGAGAAATGATAAAAGACAAAAAGATTCAATATTATGACCAAACTTTCATGTTGACTCCTGAGAGAGGACTTGAACTGTGCAGCAGAGGCAGAGGAGAGAGGTTGGAGTGTAAGGGTGTGTCCAGTGGAGGTGGGGTGCAGGGGCTTTGTAGCCAGTTCCACCGACCAGAACTGTGAAGAGGATGTCAGGAGGTTGCAGGGGGACATGGACAGGTTGAGTGAATGGGCAGATGCGTGGCAGATGCAGTATAATATCGATAAATGTGAGGTGATCCACTTTGGCGGCAAAAACAAGGGGCAGATTATTATCTCAATGGGGTTAGGTTAGGTAAGGGGGAAGTACAGCGAGACCTGGGTGTCCTTGTACACCGGTCACTGAAAGTTGGCATGCAGGTACAGCAAGCAGTGAAGAAAGCTAATGGAATGTTGGCCTTCATAACAAGAAGATTTCAGTACAGGAGTAAAGAGGTCCTTCTGCAGTTGTATAGGGCTCTGGTGAGACTGCATCTGGAGTATTGTGTACAGTTTTGGTCTCCTAATTTCAGATTCAGATTCAGATTCAATTTTAATTGTCATTGTCAGTGTACAGTACAGAGACAACAAAATGCATTTAGCATCTCCCTGGAAGAGCGACACAGCAAATGATTTGAATAAATAATAATAAGTGTCCGGGGGGGGGGGGTGATTGGCAGTCACCGAGGTACGTTGTTGAGTAGCGTGACAGCCGCCGGAAAGAAGCTGTTCCTGGAGGAAAGACATCCTTGTGATAGAGGCAGTGCAGCGTAGGTTCACGAGATTGATCCCTGGGATGGCGGGACTGTCATATGAGGAAAGATTGAAAAGACTAGGCTTGTATTCATTGGAGTTTAGAAGGATGTGTGGGGATCTTATAGAAACATATAAAATTATAAAAGGGCTGGACAGCTAGATGCAGGAAAAATGTTCCCAATGTTGGGTGAGTCCGGAACCAGGGGCCACAGTCTTAGAATAAAGGGGAGGGCATTTAAGACCGAGGTGAGAAAAAGCTTTTTTACCCAGAGAGTTGTGAATTTATGGAATTCCCTGCCGCAGAGGGCAGTGGAGGCCAAATCACTGGATGGATTTAAGAGAGAGTAGGATAGAGCTCTAGGCAGGGGCAGAAAACACAGGGGGGCCAGAGGGGACACGTCCCCCCCATGTTTTGAGAGGTGGGGGACATCCCCCCCAAGTTTTTGTCATCCGGATTTTAAAATCTCCGCTTTCCGCGAGATAGTGGAGGTGGGACTGCTGATCGAGGGCGCCGATTAGGCCCCCCCCCACCCCACGGGTGGCCAGAGAGGTCGGGGGTCAGACGGGTGCGGCGCCCCCAGCCAGCACAGAGAAGCAGCGCTAAACCCAGCTCAACTCTGCCTGGTTAACCTGCCTGGGCTTGCGGGAAATATGGCCAACGCGGAGAAGCAGCGCTGGTATCCCATCAGTCCAGGCAGGGCTGTAGGTTAACCCGGCGAGACAGGCAGAGGTGAGCTGCATTTAGCACTGGATTGAGCCTCCGAAGCCTCGTGCGTGTGTGTGTGTGCGCGTGCATGCGCGCGCTGCCGCCAAAAAATTGTGTCCCCCCTGTCCCCTGGTCCCCTCCATGTTTTGATAGCGAGTTCCGCTCTTGGCTCTAGGGGCTAGTGGAGTCAAGGGATATGGGGAGAAGGCAGGCACGGGTTATTGATAGCGGACGATCAGCCATGATCACAACAAATGGCGGTGCTGGCTCGAAGGGCCGAATGGCCTCCTCCTGTACCTATTTTTTATGTTTCTATGTTTCAATGTTTCTATTGAATACTTCCTCCCTGGTGTAAAGTCCCGAGCCGACATAAGTGCTGACATAAAGCCCTTGCGGCTTTCTTTTCATTCCCCCACCCCACAATCAGTCTGAAGAAGGTTCCTGAATCATCACCTATCTACATTATCTAGAGATGATGCCTGACCTGCTGACTTGCTCCAACATTTTGTATCTATCCTTGGTAAACCAGCATCTGTGTTTCTGTGTTTCAATATTTATTGGTTTTGTCTTGCTATTCTATAATTTGCGTATTGTAACTGGTTGATTTTAAATAAAGCATTCAATGAAATTTCCCTTACCATTGTAGTTTATTGTCAAGCCTTTGGAAAGTCCCAAGAATTAAACTGGTCAGTAAATATCAAACACGCAGATGGTGGTAACCAAAATAAATACAAATGCTGAAAGCAGAAGGCTGGTGAGAGTGCATTTGTGGAAAATAAAACAGGGCTAAGACTTCGACCCGAAACATCGGCTCTGTTTCTCTCTCCACTAATGCTGCACAACTGTAAGTGTTTTTGGCATTTTCTCATTTTAATTCAAATGGTGGGCAATAGCAAATCACAAATTATATTGAGTTTTTTGAACAAGTGACCAAGGAGATTGACGAAGGCAGTGGTGCATGTCTACAAGGCCTTTGACACGGTACCGCATGGTAGGCTGGGATGGGATTGAGGGCGAGCCAGCCTGTTGAATACTGTCTGAAGAAGAGTCCCAACCCAAAATGTCACCTCTACATGCCTTCCAGAGATAATGCACAACATGCTGTTACTTCAGCAGTTTGTCTTTTTTTGTAAACCAGTATGGATCCATGTAACTGCATCCAGCTAGTCCATGTCCTCTGCCCCTTCCCCACTGTTCTGCAATAGTTTTCCTTTCAGATATTTAGCCTGCTCTTTTTTGAACGATACCATTGAATCTACCTACACAATATCTCCTGGTAGTGTGTTCTAAAATCTAAGTATTTGTTACATGTTGTTTTTCTTATGTCACTTTTGGTTCTTTTGACAATGTCCTTCATTCTATGTTCCCTGATTGTTGACAAGTTTAAAGTTTATTTTCATACGTTCTGTCTGTACTCTTCATGATTTTGAATGCATTTATCAAATCTCCTTGTTTAAGAAGGAACTCCAGATGCTGGAAAATCGAAGGTAGACAAAAGACAAAAGGAGAAACTCAGCGTGTGCAGCAGCATCTATGGAGCGAAGGAAATAGGCAACCTTTCGGGCCAAAATCCTTCTTCAGACTCCTTGCACCAAGTCTCCTTGCAACCTCCTTTATTTCATTTTTGGTCTCTGATTGGCCCCAATTTTCCTATTCTATTTTCATGTTTCTATGCCTCTGGAATATGAATGGATTTCCTTTTTGATTAACTACCTGTCTTTTCTCATGATCTCCCAGTGTGTTCCTCATTTCTTTTTTCACTTTCCTCTGAACTTCCTGCAACTGGCCTTGGTTTCACTTGTGTTAACAACCTGTCATGCACTAATTTTTCTGCTATTAGTTTACGCTCTCTCTATTTTTGATCTGCTCATGAGCTCTGACTTTAACTTCCCTTTTTTTCAAGGGAAGATGCCTAGATTGTTGATTAAACATCTTCATTGAAATTCCTCCCATTGCAGAATGACAGTTTTGCCTGCCAGGTATTGATTCCAGTTCTCTAGATCCAATGCGCTCTCATCCCACTGAAATTAACTGTTCAATTGCCTGCGATTGACATCCTTTCTATTTGCTGTTTTAAAACTTATGTTGATGCTTACCTTTTCTTGGATGTTCCACCATTGAAACTTGCATCACTTGACTTCTCATTTCCCAGAATATTGACTAGAAACATGCTAATCAACTCCTCCTGCTCTTTGCCTCTTGGGATACTACTATTCCAGTCTATGCCTGGAAAGAAGAAACGCGCATTGTTCGTACTTCATGGCCTGTGCACATCTCTCAAATTTTCCTCCATATTTGAAATTTGTCCACAATATCAATCCCACCAGCTTGTCAGCTGTAGAACAGTCCCAGTAGTGAAATTACGCATCCACTGATTCTAAACACTTTTTAAATAATTATTAACTAGAGGTTCTGCCTGTTATTATATGTACATTTGTATATTTTTATCAGTAGATTTTGTATATATTGTATTTAGATCTTGTATGTGTAGATATTGTAAAAGATTCCAAGACACTATTTTGAAAATTACCATTGGAGCTATCCTAGCTCTCCTGGCCAATACCTACAAACTTGCACATCTTTGGAATGTAGGAGGAAACTGGAGCACCCGGAGAAAACCCAAGTGGTCACAGGGAGAATGTACATACTCCATACAGAGAGCACCCTCAGTCAGGATTGAACCCCAGTCTCTGGCATTGTAAGGCAGCAACTCTACTGTTTCGCTACTATGCCGCCCATTTTTTTGTGTGAATTTAATATATGTGGTTTAGCTGCACATTACTGCCTTAGAGGCTAACCTGGGTACTTCTGATATTGACTTGGAGTCTCCATTAAGCAGATTGTCCACTTTAAATATTGTTAGTTGTTTGTAATGACAGATCGAGAATTTGAGTGTAAACCAGTAATGAAATCTGGAACTGAAGTTATAATCGCAATAACTGTGTCCACATGACAGTATAACCAAGCACATTAATAAAAGATTATGCAAATTATAAGTTTCAGTTTAAATTCAACTTCAGAGCTTTATTTTTACATTCAGTTAATTTATTGCTTGATTGTGTTTTATTTTTTTATTTTTTTATTTTTTATTTTTTTTTAATATTTTTATTAACAGTAACCAATTATAATGCTTTTAACAACTTTCCAAACGTCAACTTAATTCCATTATTTTACAAACAATGCATCAATAATTCTTCTTATACTCTATTTTTTGATATATAGATAGAAAAAGAATAGAACAGATATAAATCATTAAAGATGTGATTAAATAATAATTTGATTATACATAAGAAAAAGAAAAAAAAAAGAAAGAGAACAGAGTTATCAAGAAAAAAAAAACTGATAGAATATTATATATATATATGTAAACAGCAATATACATTATCGATAAAACTATTACAGATAGTAATATCCATGAGAACATGCATGTCAATCCCAATGTGAAAATGAGTCATTCCCGCCGAATCCCGCAGGGTGCCCGTCGAGCCGTGTTGCCAAGAACAGCTACTTCTCTAAATACTGTATGTATGGAGACCACATCTGTTCGAAGGAATTATATTCGTCCAATAGGACAAATCTAATTTCTTCCAGATGTAGCGTCTCCAACATTTCTGCTGCCCACATTTTAGTTGTGGGGATTGATATTCCCTTCCAAAATTTCAAAATAATTTTTTTCCCAATTATCAAACAGTAATCTAAGAAATTTCTTTGATTACCTGTAAGTGGCAAATTTAAGTCAGGGATTCCAATTATTATTAACTTTGGGTCAGGATCCAATTTAACTTTAAGGACTTCAGAAATAACTTTAAAAATTTCTGTCCAGTAATAATTCAATTTAGGACATGTAACAAAACTATGTATTAAGTTTGCTTCTGAATTTCTACATTTATCACAGATAGAAGAAATATTAGGAAAAATACTATTTAATTTAGTTTTGGAATAATGTAATCTATATAATACTTTATATTGAATCAATATGTGCCTGGCGTTTAATGAACACCGATGTATTCGTTGTGTTTTATTTTAATTATTGAATTTGAGTTAATTCAGTTTCTGTTTATTTGGGACCTTATTTCTTTGTTTTACTTATGTGTAAATATAGCGTGAGCAATACCATACAAACCAAAAAATATTTGTATGGGAAGTTTTTCAAAAAATTGTTCACTGTGACGTGGTAATATGAAAAATGAAATTAGTGTGGAACTGATGAAAGTTTTCTTTTAAGGTAGGTTTATGCAAGAATCTTATCAAATATTTCTTATTCTGCCAATGGACAGTGCGTCTAAACAAGGCATTGGTCCTTGGGCTCTCTGATCATCGATGGTTTTGTTCATAGGAGTTGATATGCGCCATAACCAACCAACTGCTATTAATGATGCCCTTTTAAAGCTGGTGAAAATCTTGGACCTTAGTAGTGAGAGGTTGAAGATGTCTGCAAAAGCTCCAGTCAATTGGTCCGTGCAGGTTTTGAGAAGACGACCAAGTACACCATCAGGACTGGATGCTTTCCAAGGTTCACCCTCATGAAGGATCTTCTGACATTGGCCTCAGGGACTGATTACAATGCCATTGGGTGATACGGGGGCCACGCAGGCACATCAGAGTTCTTTCCATCAAAAGAGCGACAAAAGAGCGCATTGAGCTCGTCCACGAGTTAAGCCTCACTGTCGCTTGAACTACCACTTGACTTCTTCTTGTTGGAAATTATGGCAGGCAAGCCCTGTAACAGCTGCATAATGTCCATCACCCTTCAATTTAGAACGAAAGTGTCCCTATGCCTTTCTGCTTAAGAAAGAACTGCAGATGCTGGAAAAATCGAAGGTAGACAAAAATGCTGCAGAAACTCAGCGGGTGAAGAACTGCTGAGTTTCTCCAGCATTTTTGTCTAACATTCATTTTTCCAGCATCTGCAGTTCTTCACCCGCTGAGTTTCTGCAGCATTTTTGTCTACCTATGCCTTTCTGATGGCCGTATCGAGGCTTAGGGGTACACCGGCTGGTATTTGTTGACTATAGCGTGCAGATCCTCCTGTGCTAGACAAATGTCTGCCTGGGGTGGGATGTAGACCATGGTCAAGTAAATTTCCTCAAGAGATAGAAAGGATGACACTTCACCGCTAGATGTTCCAGGTGCAGAAAGCAGGTGTTAGACAGGAATGCTTCATCTGAGCAATACGAAGAGCACTTCATTCTTTGTAGCGCTCATGTGTAGTATTCTGTCAGTATGTTTCTTCCTCCTCCTCCTCCTCTCCCTTTCCCCAATGCTGCTGTTCAGTTCATTCGATAAACATAGAAACCTTTGGACTCGTAGGGCTGAGTCTGGAGACCTGGATGTGTGCCATATCTCTGAAACATATGATACGGCGCATACAGCATTCACTCATTTCCCCTTTGATGAAACACACTTGCCCTTACGTCCTCAACCTTATCTTCTCGGGACTCTACATTGGCCAATAAGATGCCGGGGTGGGGAATCAAAGTCTCCTGCATGTCAATCTTATTTGCAGAGCTAAAAAAGTCAACAATTTGACTGAAATTAGGATCAGCCTACCCTGGCAGTTACTGGAGCAGGGAGAAGAGAGTTAAAGTCTCACATGGTGGTATATATCCATCCTGTTCGCATGTGTAAATGTATTATTTATTAGCTTGAGCATTTTCAACTTGATTTCAGAATATTGATTCACCTAAGTCTAATTATTCATTAATATTACAGGAAAGGGCATAATTTAGGTTGATTTTTGCCTGAACAAGTTACTAACTCAACCTGGAACCAGAAAGGTAAATTAAACTGAAGAAATGTACCGACCCAATGCAGTCTGAAAAAGAGCCCCAACCCGAAACGTCACCCATCCATGTTCTTCAAAAATGCTGCCTGAGCTGCCAGGTTACTCTAACACTTTATGTCTTTTTAAGGTAAATTACAACCCAGGAACAAGTCACCCATCAGGCATGAAAGCTCTCTGAATTTTCCCCTAAATTTCTGATATTTGTGGAAGGACAAATGGGTCACTCTGTACAGGTAGAATTGTTTTGGAGGACATTATACCTTTAAACAGGAGACCACACAATTAGTTGTTAACCCTAACTGTGATCACATATAACAAGAAGCAATATGCTTTGTAACAGTACAGCCACAGTTTACCTGCTATGGATATGTGGCTGCAGCATTTTTGGTGTAAAAGTGCTCATACATTGCCTGATATTTTTATGGAGAAATGCTAGCTTTGCAGAGGCACCTAGGATAGGCCTTTTCAATTCTCTGTCTAAATAAATTGTTCCCGTGCAATCCCCTTATACAAAAGCACTGAGATTTGCTAGCAAAGTTTAAGATTTGAGGACAGTTGTGTTATATCAGATGTGAAGCCGCCACAATCAATTTTCACTCTGCAATACAATACTCAACAAATAGGACATCATTTTACTCGTGACAAAATTACTTGCTGTAAATATATTTCAATTGGTTGCAAGTTCTGGACATTATAAATTTCCATCAAAAGTGCAAACATAAGAACAGAATTACTGCAATCGAGGATAGATTACAAAGGCAAATAATGTAATGGATCTTAGAAAAATTATATTACTCAAAATTGAAGCAGAAACATTTTTCTTCGCTTTTTAAATGAGCACACCTGCTTTTATCAGGTTATGCAAAGCAATGATTGAAAATATCTTGATAGATCCAAAATGTGTTAAGTAGTAGCTTACATTGTCATCAGCTCCCCTCATAACTTTCAGGAAGTTGAGGATAGACACAAAATGCTGGAGTAACTCAGCAGGACAGGCAGCATCTCTGGAGGGAAGGAGTGGGTGATGTTTTGGGTCGAGACCCTTCTTCAGACTGGAGTCTTATTTAAATATGCAGGAACAGGAAGCTCTTTTTATTTTTTGTGTTTCAGTTCCTGTTTTTAAAATTGTAAATAGTTTTCAATTTTTTTTAACAGTACATTTAACTGTGAATATTGTCTGCACGTGTATAAATGTCATAAACTGAAAAAGGTCTCTTTTGATCAGATAGAAGCTGGATTTATTCAGGAAGCTCTGTGAATTTGCCAATTCATACTGAATTTCACTTCACACTAGAGATTTGTTCATGATAACAACAAATCATTATAGTTACAGGTGGATTTATGAGAAGCAAAATGGATTTATTAAGTAAATTGCTTCCTGTACAAGAAGTAATCCTTAACTCAGGAGAGTTTAAATTAGAGAGGCAGGGGTTGGGAACAGAGTAGTAGGTCTGAGATTGGAAGGAGTGATACATAGAAACATAGAAATTAGGTGCAGGAGTAGGCCATTCGGCCCTTCGAGCCTGCACCGCCATTCAATATGATCATGACTGATCATCCAACTCAGTATCCCGTACCTGCCTTCTCTCCATACCCTCTGATCCCCTTAGCCACAAGGGCCACATCTAACTCCCTCTTAAATATAGCCAATGAACTGGCCTCAACTACCCTCTGTGGCAGAGAATTCCAGAGACCCACCACTCTCTGTGTGAACAAATTCCTTCTCATCTCGGTCCTAAAGGATTTCCCCCTTATCCTTAAGCTGTGACCCCTTGTCCTGGACCTCCCCAACATCGGGAACAATCTTCCTGCATCTAGCCTGTCCAACCCCTTAAGAATCTTGTAAGTTTCTATGAGATCCCCTCTCAATCTCCTAAATTCTAGAGAGTATAAACCGAGTCTATGCAGTCTTTGTTCATAAGACAGTCCTGACATCCCAGGAATCAGTCTGGTGAACCTTCGCTGCACTCCCGGAAGGTATAGGAAAGATAGGAAGGTATAGGTTAGGACCAGTAAGTCTCTAAGGAAGGACAGACAGGGAGAGGTGAAGGACAATGGCAAAACTGATGGGCTGAAGTGTGTTTATTTCAATGCAAGGAGTATTGTGGGGAAAGCAGGTAAAATTGGAGCCTGAATCAGTGCTTGCAAACGTGTAGTGACCATTGCAGAAACCTGGTTGTGAAAGACACGCTTGGCAGCTCAATGTTCCAGGGTTTCTAAGTTTCAGACGTGATAGAGAGGGAGGGAAAATAGGTGATGGAATTGCTCAGATAATTACAGTGGCACTCAGAGAAGACATATTGGCGGATTTGTCCACTGAGGTGATATAGGTTGAACTTAAAAATAGGAAATGTGCAAGCACTCTAAAGGAATTGTAGTATAAGCCCACAAATAGCAGGTTGGGCAGTAGCGGAATAGATACTTAGACAGATTACTGAAATATGTCAAAGCAAGAAAGTTGTTTTAGCAAGTGACTACGTTCCCCAATATTACTGGGTAAGTCCACATCTGACATTTGAGAGTTGTTTAAAGTTCAGGTTGAGCTGGTTCTAGCAAGGAGGAAGGATAAGGATAGCAAAGTTAGGGGACCTTGGATAACCAGAGGTTGTAAAATATGGTCAAAAAGGAAAAGGAGATATATGCAAGGTTTAAGAAGATGGTGAAATAAGACAGGGCCTTTGTAGATATAAAGCAGGGTAGAAAAGAATAAATGAAGGAATGTGTGTGGAGTCTGAATATGTAGAAGAGGTACTAAGCGGGTACCTGGCATTTGTCTTCACCAAGGAGAAGGAAATGGAGAACAGTGAGATCAGTGTGGAGAATGCTAATATGCAAGGGCAGTTTGAGATGAAGAAGTAGGAGGTGTTGGGCTCTTAAAAGGCAATAAGGTGGATAAATCCCCCGTTTGTTGTTGAGATGAGAAAAGACAGGAGATCGCAGGAACCTTCATGACGATATTTGGATCTTAACTAGCAACAGGTGAGGACCTAGAGGACTGGAGAGTAGCTAATGTTGTTCTTTTGTTTAAGGGAGTTGGAGGTAATCCAGGGAATTATTGACTGGTGACCTTCACGTCATTGATAGGGAAGCTATTGGAGCGGATTCTTCAGGATATACTCACATTCAGTAGAGAATGATTTAATTAGGGAGAGTCAGCATGGCTTTGTACATGCAGGTCATGTCTTACTAACTTGATTGAGTTTTGTGAGGAGGTTTTGAAGGTGATATATGTCTATATGGGTTATAGTAAGGCATTTGATAAAGTTCCCCATGGTAGGCTGATCCAGAAGATTAAAATGCAAGGGATTAACAGTGACTTGGTTGTATGTATTCAGAACTGTCTTATCGATAGAAGACAGAGGGTTGTGGTGGAAGGACAATATTTAGGATGGAGCTCTATTTCTAATGAAGTTCCTCTGTTGTTTGTGATATATATAAAAGACTTGGATGTAAGCATAGATGGGTTGGTGACATTTGAAATCATCAACAGTAAGTTAATTGTACAGATTCAGAACTGGCTTACTGATAGAAGACAGAGGGTTGTGGTGCAAAGTCAAATAGATAGAAGTGGAAATGGGTTGTATTGCTTGCAAATGTCACCAAGATTGCAGAGATTGTGGACTGTGAGGAAGGCTGACAAAGTTTCCAGTGGGATATAAATCAGCTCCAGAAATGGGCAGGGAAATGGCAGAAGGAGTTTAATCTGAGCAAGTGTGAGGTGTTGAACTTTGGGAGGTTGAATATAAGGGTAAGATTTACAATTAATGGCATGACCCTTAATATCATTAATGTACAGCGAGATCTTGGGGTCCAGGTCCATAACCTCCCGAAAGTGGCAACACAAGTAGATAGAGTGGTAAAGCAGGTGTGTGGAATGCTTGCCTTCATTGGCCAGGGCATTTGGGTATTAGTGTCAGGAAGTCACATTTCTGATTAAGTGGAGAGTGAATATGTTTAAGAATGATGGTTCTTAATCCTATATACGAATACCTATATACTGAGGTAATGTAATCTATGAAACCAACATGGCCTGAGTTCAGTTTCAATTAACATGGAGGAGTCCATCAGTGACTTAGCACGGGGATTTGCACAAAGCCAATCCTTTCCACTAACTGTACTTGTGGGCCCCAGGTTAATCCAGCATGTGTAGGATGAGGGTGCAGCTTCCATCACAGCACATGGAAACCACCCACTATCTAACAGCTGCAGTGGATGCTCAGCTTGCTGAAATCATGGCTAAAGATTATTTATCTTATTTTCTAATGACACTGAGGCCATGTAGCCCTTTGAGCCAATGCTGCTCTCAGACATTTCCCTCACCTATTTATGTCCCTGAACTTTTGCACTTTCACATGCTCATCAACTCCTGCCACCGACCCAGATTAGAAGCTCAGCACATCAGACTTTGCACATCAAAGTGGTGCACCAGCTCCAAAACTGTCCACCTGCCAAGCTCGTATGCATCCTGCCTCATGCAGGGCAGAGTCCATGGATCACACATTGGCCTCAACATAACGGAATCTACATAACAAGTGTCATCATCAAGCCAGAGTGTCTAGATTAAGTTCCCATGTATCCTCTGGTCCTGTCCATTATTCTTGCAGTGCCTGTAATGAGTCTGACCCAGTGGTATGTCGATGTATATGGTGGGGTAGCTGAGGAATTGTGCCACACCTAGTAATTTTTATGTACCTTTGTTCATTTTCCTAAATACTTACCTGTAATACATGCATCTATTTATCCACAAAAGTGATAATTTAAATTAAAGTGTGTACACCTCTCATCTGGTATACTTAGACATCAAATCAGGCAAATGCACTGCACTCTGAATTCATTATAGTTTGCAGCTTCCTGTTTTTGTTTTGTGAATCCTTGTGAATTTAGAAATTACTTTGACCATTTTAATGAAGGCAGAAGGTACAGCCAGGCTTTTGAATGTCTGCTGGTTTTATGATGATTAGATTTGGAAGTTTTGATGGATTGCAGATTTACAGTAATTTATATTTGGGTTTTATTAAGGTGAAATCTCCACATTTTGCAGCTCTATCTGACATGGGAACTGCACTAGATTTGGCTGTGTTGCAATCATTCCTTTGGTGTGCCCCACAGGGCTGAGAATTGCCAAGTTTATTAAACTTTGGAATTTGGAAACGATTAGAATAACAAAACATTAACTTCCTTAACAGATTTGGGAGAACAGCCAATTCAATGGATGACAAAACAATTTCTTCAAATTTAAGGGGCCTGCAAATTAATATCTTAAAAATCAAACCCAGCTCAGATAATGCTGAGAAAATTTTTGTCAAATTAACCACCACACAGGAAGTTTAATTAGTGTTACAGTAGCTGCCAAATCCTGTCTGTGAAGCCTCAGGAATAAATATTGTATGAGACGGGGCAGAAACTCCATTGCTGAATCATCCAGCGTGGCTCAATCTCTTGGTGAGATTATATATTCCTAAGGCTTCTCTTCACCCATTTCACTATTACTCTGAAATCTCCATGGGATCTTTCCTACATCTCCAATGGTACATCCTTGCTCACGGTGCTTGCTCATCAATGCATCAAATGTAAATAAATGCAATTTGATTTATTATATATTTGCTCACGAGCATCTCCTTGAGTGAATGTTCACAGTCTGATACGAATCTTGAATAAACCACGTACATCTACTGGAGATTTTAAAAACTGTACGTGTTGGAATTCTGAAACAAAAACAGAAAATGCTGGAAACACTCATCAGGTCAGGCAGCATCAGTGGAAAGAGAAACAGAGTTAACATTTCAGGGCAAAGATGTTTCATCAGAACTGGGAAAGTTAGAAATAAAAATAAAAATAAATTCTGGAAGTCTCTGTGTTTTCTATGTATTATTTAGCACACTTTATATTATATCAGTAGAAACTAATAACCCACAGGTGCATAGGACGGGATGGAAAATAATTGAAGCTACCCAAAATAATAACGTTGTTGACTACGTCAAGCAACCATATACTCTTGGGGGTTCAGTAATTCTGAGAATTCAAGATCAGTCATATTAATGTGCAGAAATTGGGGGAGCTCCATAAGAAAACAATGTTTAAACCAGGCCTCTGATCAGTTTCTAAGCAATAGCAACGTTGTGTATTTTATTATTTTCTGTATTAAAAGTATTGTTGTAAAATTATTATTTTTCAGTAAATTAATATTTTATGATACAGTAACTATTAACTTTTAAAAATACGTTACTTATTCGGGTAAAGATCACAATTAAAATTACTTTAAAGTAGATCATAGGACATAGGTGCAGAATTACGCCATTTGGCGCATTGAGTGCTCCGCCTTTCATTGGTGGCTGATTTTTATTTTCCCTCTTGACCCCATTCTCCTGCCTTCACCCCATAACCTTTGGCTCCCTAATAAAGAACCTATCAATCTGTACTTTAAAAACACCCAATGACTTGGTCACTACAGCCGTCTGTGGAAATGGATTCCACAGATTCACTGCCCTCTGGCTAAAGAAATTACTCCCCATCTCCATTCTAAAGGTATGTTTTTTAATTGAAGGCTGTGCCCTCTGGTCCTAGACTTTCCCACTAAAGGAAACAGCCTCTCCACATCTGCTCCATCTAGGTTGTTCGTTATTCAGTAAGTTCCAATGAGATCCCCTTGATCCTTCTAAACTCCAGTAAGTACAGGCCCAGAGTCATTGAACGGTCCTCATAAATTAACTCAATGATCCCATTATTATTCTCATAAACTTCCTCTGGATGAGCAAATTCTTCCTCAGATAGGGGGCTCAAAACTGCTCACAATATCCCAAATTTGGTCAAACCAACACCTTATAAAGCCTCAACATTAATGGCTGAGTGCTGAAGGACATTGCTCGGTCTGCAGCAAGTAATGAGTGAACCAATATATCAACATGAATTCTTCCTCACCAATTTATCTGTAGCAGATACATCTGTCCGTGATAGCTTTCGTATAAGTGCACAATTCTGTGGAGACAAATTCCCAACTTTTTCTCCAGGTATATACAGTAGCAGTACTGCAATTTTCGGGGAGGGAGATCAGTCACTGGGGGAAGGAGTGTCCTGGGGGGTGGCTGGCAATCACCAAGGCGTAGAGTTAAGTATATATCCGGGAACAGAGATGGGAGGAGGGTAAACAATCTGTGGTTGGGGTGAGAGCAGTCCTTGATGATGCTGCGCGCCCTTCGCAGACATCGCCTGCTCTGGACAGACTCAATGGAGGGGAGTGAGGAACCGGTGATGCGTTGGGCAGTTTTCACCACCCTCTGCAGTGCTTTTCGGTCGGAGACAGAGCAGTTGCCATACCATACTGTGATACAGTTAGTAAGGATGCTCTCGATGGTGCAGCGGTAGAAGTTCACCAGAATCTGAGGAGACAGATGGACCTTCTTTAGTCTCCTCAGCAAGAAGAGACGCTGGTGAGCTTTCTTAATCAGTGTTGATGTATTGTGCGTCCAAGAGAGGTCATCAGAGATGTTGACCCCCAGAAACCTGAAGCTGGAAACACGCTCCACCTCCGTCCCGTTAATATGGATGGGAGTTTGCGTGCCAGCCCAGACCTTCTGTAATCCACAATGAGCTCCTTGGTCTTCTTGGTGTGAAGGGCCAGGTTGTTGTCAGCTCACCACGCTCCTAGGAGCTGGACCTCCTCCCTATAGGCTGACTCATCGTTGTCGCTGATGAGGCCAATCACCGTTGAATCATCTGCATACTTGATAATGGTGTTAGTACCACGTACAGGTGTGCAGTTGTAGGTGAAGAGGGAGTAGAGCAGAGGGCTCAGCACACAGCCCTGTGGAACGCCAGTGTTCAGGGTGAGAGTTGAGGAGGTGTCGTTGTCCAACCTGACAGACTGGGGTCTGTTGGTTAGAAAGTCCAATATCCAGTTGCAGAGGGAGGGGTTGATGCCCAGGTTGTTGAGTTTAGTGATCAGTTTGGAGGGGATAATGGTGTTGAATGCTGATATAAAGTCGATGAACAGCATTCTCACGTTATGTGACAACATAGTGAAGCTGCGACGGAGAACTCTAAGCTATACAAAAGGCATGTAATTAAGAGCAAAATTAGTCAAGAGTGGTTTATTGTCCTACCACTCCCCACACACACTAACCCCCCCTTGTTATTATATTAATATTATTCATTCGCTCCTTTTACCCCATTCCCCACCCTATCCACTCACGCATAAGCCCCAACTGCGCAGACGCGGCTAGAGAGGGGGTGGGGGTAGAGAGGGAGAAGGAGGGGGGTATAGATTGAGGGGTGGGGGGGGGCACGGCATCACAGGGGAGGGCTGGTTCCAGAACGCAATACTCCACCACTCACCCAGAGGTCCCAATATTCACCACTCCCTAGAGAGGGAGGGGGGCAGAGAGAGAGTGGAGGGGCAGAGAGGAAGGGGGATGGAGAGGGAGGGCCCCCTCCTCCCTCTCCATTTTCCCCTCCACCCCCTCCCCTCCTCCCCTCCCTCCCCCTCTTCCCCCCCCTCTCTCTCTTTCTCTGCCCCGGGGAGTGGGTAGAGAGGGAGGGGGAGGGGGTTGAGGCAGCTCCTACCCAGGTCGTAGAGCAGAATCCTCCCGAGCAAGGCTGCAGCCAGCGTGGACCAGAGCAATCTGAGGACCCTGAAAAGCAGCGGAGGGCCGGCCGATCGTGGCTTCCGCAAGGGTAAGCCCATCCACCAGCGTGACAGACAATTGGGCGGTGGAGACGGAGAGGAAGTCATCCCCTGTGACGATGCCACAGCCACTTTTCCACGGCGCTTGTCCGTGCCCGCGCTGTGTTAACGATCGCCACCGACATGTTGTAGAACTTGTAAAAAAAAAACTCGGGAAATAATAAATCAAATTTTCGGTTTATGGGATTTTTGAGATCATGAGGTAAATCTCTACCACAATATGTATAAATTTCACCGTTACCGCGTTGGGTTTTCGAGGAGATGTGAATCAAAGAAAAAGTTCAAGCAAGCAAGCAAACCCACAAGTAAACATCCAAGATCAGAGTTTTATAATATAAACAAAAAATGTTCAATATATATATATAAAAAGACAATATAGTGCAAAGACACAAGAAAAAGCCCCAAGTTCCCAGTGCAATCAAGGCAGATCGTAGTTTGGAGTTTAGTTTCAGTACGTAGTGTTCAATAACCCGATGGTTGATGGGAAGTAGCTGCTCCTGAACCTGGATGTTACAGTTTTCAAACACCTGTGCTCTCTTCCTGATGGCAGGAGTAAAATTATAGCATGGTCAGGGTGGTGTGGGTTCTTGAGGATGCTGGTTGCCTTTTAGAGACAGTGCCTCATGTAGAACCTTTTGAGAACAGGGAGGTCAATATCCATGTTGAATTTGGCAATGTTCACCACTTTTTGTAGTCTCCTTCTTACCTGGACGTTCGAGTTGCCGAACTAGACCATATGCAACCAGTCAATATGCTTTCTACCGTACGCCTGTAGAAGTTCAAAGGAGAATTTGTGGCATATCAAATTTCCTCAATCTTCTGAGGAACAAGAGGCATTGATGGGTTTTTTAAATGATTGCATCAATGTACTGGGTTCAGGACAAATCTTCAGAGATATGCACAGCCTGGAACTTGGGGTTTACGATTCTCTCCACTACCAACCCATTGATGAAGACAAGTTTGTCAAACCTCAGCCTTCCTCTTCTAAAACCAACAAACTGTCAGATGATCATTCTCCCTCCAATACTCTGACTCATCATTATTATAGTAAATTGGGTGTTTTGCAGATCACCTGTGTACAGACCTTAGGGGTAATTCAGAGATTTATTTTGTTTGCCTCTTTAACTCTCCATCTGACTCCTCTGAGTTCCGACCTATCTGTCTGTGGCCTCCTGCACTGTTACGCGAGGTCCATCATATGCTTGAGGGACAGCACCTCATCTTCTGACTTGGCAGGCTGCAATCTTCCAGAATCGACATCAAAATCATTGACTTCAGCAAACTTGGCTTCTCTCTTTGCAATGGAACTGGTCATTCTGCTGTAAACCATCCATCTGTGACAATGGCTGTTTTTGTTCCCTATTATCATAGGCTGAATTGCTGGGTATGTCACTCCTCGAGTGCTGCATTTTGCAACGTTTTGTATTCCTTTGTTCTGATTCTCACTTTCTGACTGTTCCCATTTCTTTGCTTTTGTTCTTTTTTTCCTCTCTCCCTCGAACTGCTCCCATTAACCAGATGACCAGTACAACGTATCCCCACGTAACCCTGACCTCATTCTGTCAAAGATACTCCTTTCATTATTTTCCACATATTCCCTGCAACACAAAACTATATTGTTCTTTCTGGGTTCTGACAAAGTCTTCGAGGTGAAATATTAACTTTGTTTCTCTTTCCTCAGATGCCTCCTAACAACTTCATGTTCAGCACTCACTGTTTTTATTTCAAATTTCCAACATCTGATGTTGTTTTATTCTCATTTTATCAAAATTCCACACTAGCTTGCGTCATAAAATTTCCCTTTCCCTGCACAAATGCTTACCGATCTGATGTTTTATTCTTCCAAATTTTCAGTTTTGTGGGGTTTTTTTTTGGTCAGGAAAACCCCACACGTCTAAATTCAAGTGTTTAGTCTTTAAGTCGGGACGGGGCACTCAAGTAGGTGCATCTCGGAACAGCTTTTTTCATTTAATAAAAAGTGACTGACAGAAGAATCGAACAAAGAATAATAAGTGAATATAACAAAAGCAATGGACGAATCCTGATCACACCGGTCTGCTGAGGTGAGGGCGTCGATTAAAATGAAAGGCTTTCATCCATTGGCTGTTGTGAGGGCGGGGCGAACTGAATTTCCAATCATGTTCTTTATGACTTTTGTTCCAAAGACGTGACGAGCTCGTTTTGTTCTGAGTCTCTCGGCGGGCTGCGCATACAGTTGTCTGCACTCCGAGAGAACAGTAATCTCACTCGCATTTGCAGTAATTAGTGAACAAAAGTACTGATTCTTTCAGGAGCCGTAGATTTTGCATACACCGTAAAACTGCACTTTTCGGCATATAATTGAAAATCAACTGAGACATTTTTTTATTCTCCTCTTCCAGAGCAATAATTGCTTTGCTAGGTGTGGGTTACTTAAATAAGGTTCGCTATTTTTCTCTTTTTTTTGTCTTTAAACTCTTGAGTTTTTTGACATTGCACGAGTAGGAGCGAGAGGAATTTATTTCCGTTAGGTTTTCCCCCGTCCTTTCACAAACGCACTTTTGTTCTTTTTCCGAAACCTGATCGGTAGAAATGAAAACCAAATTCTCCAACAGCACGGACACCACGGGGATGGGGCTCTTGATCGCACAGAATGGGCTCCGTGTTCAGCATGAAGAAGCCACAGACTACAAAGCGGGAAAACAGGACGAACCCGACCAACAGACCAAGCACAAAGCTTATCTGTGGTGTAAAGAATTTCTTCGAGGTGCTTGGAAAACCTTGGCAGAGGAGGAATTCCAAATTAGTATCATAAGGTTTGTATGTACGTGTGTGTGTGTTTTCTAAACCAGTTTTTTCCAGAACGTTCGGGGGATTATGTAACGTTTTTTTTAAGAATTAGGGTGCCTGCTGGTGCCTAAATAAACGGAACTCTTGACGGAGGATGTAAAAAAAAAAGCACACGAAAAATAAGACGAGTTTAAAAATGGAAGCTACGCCTCTCTGCCCACGAGTGATGGAGCTCGGATAAGATGGAGCCTTGAATGCTGATCAATGATTTGTCATACGCATGGCTATGACTTAAATACAATTAAAACAGTGAAAAAGGTTTGGGATAATTGCGTTGTTATATGATCATCCTGTCATTTTGTCCCGATCACGTACACGGTGAAGAAAATGAGAGGAGGTTGGCGGTTTTGGGGAGTTAAAATTGAATATATAAATTGGAATGAATTGGAATGGCAATGAAAAAAAATGAGTCAAGTATTTGACCCTCTACATTAAAACGTTATTTTCCGTCCTAAATGGTCAGAATAACGACACTATTGCTACTGGAAGTTTCTCGGTTAAATTAGTTAATTTATTTCTGATTCTGAAATATAATGTAAGAAACAGGTGGAATAAATTGGCTAAACGTAATATATGGAACCATTGTTATTTTTGCAGTGAAAATATTTAATGGCTGTTTCGATGTAGCCGTAGATATTCAGAAACGAGCGGGCCGTTTAGTCAACTGGTCCATCTTCTAATGATATCTCGAGTTATCAAACGATATAACGACTGCCAACACCTTTGCTCCATATCTCCCAATACACCGCCTAAAATAAACATTGTCTTTTGTGGTCTTAAACTGAAACTAGCTCGAGCAAACACGACTTTTTGACAAACATTCATGTGACATTTTGCTGTCTGATTTTGGTCATGAATTGTATTTAATATTTCCATATTCTTGATAATCCTTCCAACGAGGGAAATTATTTTTCCACATGTACCTCTTGAAATCCTTTTAACATTTAAAAAGCATCTCGGATGTTTCTCAATCTTAGATATTCAAGGGTATATGAACCAAGTTAATACAAGTTTTCGTAATTTGACATTAAACCTCAGTAATTTATATCATTTGACTGTTTAAAAAAAAAACAAATTTGACATGGTCAATATTCATCTGGAGGTGAAAAGGGTTAAAACATCCATGCAATGCAGAATACATTGCCGCAAAATGCAGCAAAGGGAAGGGATTGGATTTCTCGATGGGTGTGGCTCAGTCTTCAGCAAATGGAGCAGTTTAGTTTGTGATTTGTCTGCTATAAAATAGTGTTGAATTAGTCTAAAAGATTTGCACGTGTTTTCTCGGCATTTAAATTTAACCTAATAGAATTTAAAGCACATCCTTCCAGTGAAGGTCAAGGATTATGTTTTGGCATTAATATAGTTTGAGCTTCCAGTTCTTTTGACTTTTAGTAACAGCAGTAATTCTCCCCATTGGAAGGCTAATTGTCCAATGAATTATAGTCTGCAATTTTATGCCAAACCATAATTACTTCTAATTTTGATAAAACGCCATGTGTATCTCCATTGTATACTCTTTTCGACTAAATAAATAACATACCACATAATCATAGTATTGTGAGCAGATTTTAAATAAAGTTAACCACAAATTAAAATGAAACATTGAGAAATAGTTTTGAGGGGCAGGCGCTAATCAAAAATGTCCGCATGATTTTCGGGCATAACGGTTTGATTGGTTTATTGTTAGAACTATTTGAGAAGACGTACTGAATAGACCAGGAGAGGTGTCAGTTGGGAGTAATGATGTTACCTGTCTGCATTTGAAATGGCCATTTGACAAAATCCCACTAATTATGGGCAACCATCATGTTTATTCCTAAATGAAACAAATATTTGGCAAATGGTTGGGAGATTTGCAGTACTAGCTTATGTGGAATATCAATGTGCATTGGCCAGAACAGATGGTATTCTCTGATTCATTTCAAAGGATACGGATCTAAAAATCTAAATTGGGTGCTTTTTTTAAGAAGGAGGTATTTGATTCTGGGGAAAATTGGCTTGAGGACTGACTGCATATTTCATTTTTTTATATTTCAACTAGTAATCTGAGGGATTACATTTGCATGATTGATCCCAGAATTGGAGAGATTGGGGGGGGAGGGGAGAAGAGGGTTTAGGGTTTTGCAATGTTTAGATATGAAAAGTTTGGAGTAATTCAAAGTTAACACCCTTTTAGTCATAAATAAATCCTGTATTATTTATACTGCAAATACAATAATTGGTGATTATATTTGCAGTATCGATCATACTGGATTTATTTTGTTATTAGAAGGATACGGGAGTCAAGATCGTCCCGTCAACGGAGGGCTCGAGGCCCCTGATCGCGGAAGAGCTAAGAAGGGAAGAGATTTGAAGTTTTATTTTGCCTTCCATCACAGTGAGGAATGTGGAGGAGTCACTCTGGTGGATGTTTATGTTAAAATGTATTTTGTGTGTTCCGTTGCTTTTTATTTGTATGATAGACTTGCCAAATGAAATTCCTCGTATGTTGCAAAACATACGTGGCTAACAAAGTATTGTTTTGATTGTGACCATGTGAAGTTGATCACTGGTCTGGGTGGTGGAACAATAAACTTTAGTGATATTTATGAAGAAAGTGTTGCATGAGAATTTTTGGGGTGGTTCTAGAATTTCCTGACCACAGGCAGTTTTTTACGTAATTAGAAATGTACCAAGATAAACTCAAGATGGGCAGGATAACCTGAATCTTTCCTTGCTGAAATGTTAGTTCGTAGATAAAAGGTAATATAGCTGTTTTTCAAATCAGTGCATTGTATAAACTGCTGTTACCTTGGCATGATTACTTAAAATTTGTCTTTCAGCTAAAGTCTATGAAATTAAAAAAATTAAATAGTATTTATCCTATCTAACTTAAGATACCAAATATTAACTCATAAATTTCCTTCATCTTTATTCATCAGTCAATTTTTGAAATAGTTTTGCTTCATCTCAAACCAATTGTCTAGTCTTAATTAATGGATAACTGTAGTGACTTTTTTTGCAAATGCATATTCTTCATTTTGAAGATAGACACAAAAAGCTGGAGTAACTCATCAGGACAGGTAACATCTCTGGAGAGAAGGACCAGGTGGCGTTTCGGGTTGAGACCCTTCTTAAGGCTGCTGAAGGGTTTTGACCCATTCCTTCTCTGCAGAGATGCTGCCTGTCCTGCTCAGCTACTTCAGCTTTTTGTGTCTATCTTTGTTTTAAACCAGCATCCACAGTTCCTTCCTACACATTTCTCCTTCATTTTTGTGTCTTTCATTTGTTTTTCAAGGTCTATCTTCATTGCTGATTGGCTTCAAATGCTTTCTTGCATGTAACCAATTGTCCATTATTAAAATGCCATGGTTTTGGCAAGCTTTTCAACTTTGGGGAAGATTGCAGCTGAGCCAATTCCTAAATATATTAAACATGCACACTGTTCTCTTCCCACAGGACTAATCAGATATTAAAAAAATGTGCACTGTAGTCGATGTTCCTTCCATAATTCAGGCAGTGGACAAAAGAAATGAAAGCAGAAGTATGCCATTTTACCGCTTGTGACTGCTCTGTCATACAGTAGGATAATGGTTAACTTTTTACATCCATGCCCCTGTACTAATCCTTTGTCCCTGATTGGCCTAACATACAAAATCTATCGATCTCCTTTTTGAATATATTCTGCCAATGACGTTCCACAAACTTCTTGGGTGGAGAATTCCATGCATTTGCTAGAACTGGAATGTCCAACCCTTATTTTGAGACTGTCACCCTGGTGTGGACATTGCAGCTGAGGCCATCTAGTTGATCACAACTGCACTAGCCCTATTAAGTCTGTAAAATTCAATGAGATTGCCTCTCATTCTTCTAAACATATGTCAGTGCAAGCCCGAAAAATTTAACCTTTCTTGTACGACAAATTTGGCATCACAGGAATTGTCGTATTACTATTTCCATCTAGTCTGATATCACCAGTCCAACAAGCAGTGTTTCTCTGCACCTGTGCGCCACACTTCAATGGTAGGTTCAGATTGTACTGAACTGAGTGACTGGATGTATTTCATGTTTGAGCACTCTCATATCTGTTCAAGCAGCAACTCCCATCTATTTGAGAGGGCTACTGAAATTCCTGAAAGGGTAAGATTAGGTTAAGGTTTTTATTTCCACTTGCATTGAACATTCACCATTCAAAATGTATCTTCAATTAAATTATTTTAATTATTTAAACTAATGTATGGCTATCAGTGGCATGTAAAATAATTCAAAAGGTATTTTACAGTCTCAGACTGTTAAAGGCCATTAGGTTTGTGCTGGGGATGGGTCCTTGGTTCCACCACCAGAGGCTGTCACCAATTTGCAACCCTCATTGCCTTGCAGAAGGATCTGCAGGGCAAGACCTTCAGGAAGGCCCATCCCTCGCATGTGAGCTGTGTGCGCACATTTTGTCCCTGTCGGTGTTTGACTTTCTCCCAGGTTTTCTGGTTTCCTTCGACTGGTCAATGATATGTTGCTTGGATGGTTAATTGGCTACTTTAAATTGCTGACTGTAGATGGGTGAGAAGGATCTGGGAGGGGAGTGGATGTAGTTAGATGGCAGGGTGTTGATGAATGGTGCAGATGTATTGGTCTTAATAGCTAGTTTTCATGCTCCATAATAAGGCATAGAAACAGTAATAAGCCATTTGGCCCCCTTACGCTTGTGCTGGTCAAAAGGATCAGAGCTAATATTTTACCTTAGCTGTGCTTTCCAGCACTAGCCCCATGTGCTTTTCTTTCCTTTTATGCCCAAACCTATGGATCTGTCTTGGATATACCTGCATGCCCCCACAATCCTCTTGGATGAACAATTTCAAAATTGCATCCCCTTCTGAGTGCGGAATTTCTTCATATTTCAGTCTTTAATGGTCAACCTCTTATTTTGAGATTGTGGTCAAGGAAAATGTCATAACTTTGGATGTTTCAATGAGATCTCATTCTAAATTCTAGACAGTGTATGCCAAAACAAACTTAGTACAATATAGAAGGATGCTATTTGGCTTGTTGGGTTAATGCTGGTTCCCAACAGGGCCATGCTTTACTCCCTCTTACTTCAGTTTAGTCTTGCATCATCATTATTGTCTCTCAAGGATTCCTCTAATTATTTTGCTACTTATCTGTAGCCAATTAACCTACCAGCACATCATTGGGATGTGTGGACATAAGAAACTGCAGATGCTGGAATCTTGAGCAAAACAGTGCTGGAAAAAATCGAAGGTCAAGCAGCATCTGGGAATGCACAGGCACACTTTGGTTTGGGTTGGGACCTTTCTTCAGACTGATTGGAATGAGATGGAAAAGATGTGGGTGGGGCAAAGCCCGGCAAGTGACAGGTGAATGCAGATGAGGGGGTTGGCAGATGGATGGAGTGAGTAACAAAGACTAGAGGTGAATAGAGGGCTATAAAAGGTAAATGGGAGCCCCAGGGATGAGATATGAGTGCATAGTAAAGGAAAGAGACAGGTGGCATGGAGGAATGGTAGCACACCAGAGTGGTGGTGGGCATGGGAAAGAAAGTTGGGGTATGATCTAAAGTCAAAGAATTCAGTTCATGCATTAGTTGTAAGCTACCTAAGTAGGATATCAGCTGGAGAAACTCAGCGGGTGAGGCATCATCCATGGAGCGAAGGAATAGGCGATGTTTACGATGTAGAACTACGCAAGCGAAATATGAGGTGCTGTTCCTCCAATTTGCGGTGGGACACTCTGGCGATGGAGGAGGCCCAGGACGGATTCGGAATGGGAGGGGGAGTTGAAGTGCTGAGCCACCAGGAGACAGGTATTCCTTGGTTTCTCCTTCCTTCCCCTCCCCTTTCCCAGCTCTCCCACAGCCTACTGTCTCTGCCTCTTCGTTTCTTCCCCTCCCCCCCCCCCACATCAGTCAGAAGAAGTGTCTTGACCCGAAACGTCGCCTATTCCTTCGCTCCACAGATATTGCCTCACCCGCTGAGTTTCTCCAGCTTTCTTGTCTACCGTCGCTTTTAAATAATTAGCAATTGAAAGATCAACCAGGGCTTGGTGGACAGAGCACAAGTGTGAGGTGTAGACTAGGCAACTGTATCCCCTTTGATCTGCCAATAAAGCTACTCTTGCTTGTATCCACCAGTCACTTGCTTAGCCTTGTTCCACTCGCACCTCCTTTCACAGCTTTCTCTTCCTGTTTTTATCAGTCTGAAGAAGGGACCTGACCCAAAATGTATCTGTCCATTCCCTCTCAAGATGTTGTCTGACACACTGAGTCCTCCAGCACTTTGTGTTTTCTTTACGATGTGAGAGTAAACTGGAGAATACCCATTTGGTCACAGGCAGATCGCAAACAAACCACATAGACAGCACCTGAAGTCAGGATCAAACACAAAGTTCCTGAAACCGAAGTAGCAGCATCAACTGCTGCATTATTGTGTGCTGATTACTTGTGTGCTTCATGTGCTATTATTTTCCTGCATCTAGCATTTCCTGCATTTAATAATAGCACATGAAGCACACAAGTAATCCCACAATAATGTTGGATTACTTGTATAACCTCTTGTGTAGTATCTTATTAATACGATAACTTCATATCTATTAAAACATAATGACCTAAAAAAAACCTAGTAGATTTACAAACTGATTTCTCTTTCATAATTCTCTTTCATGAGGAAATACATTCTTGCCATAGAGGGAGTACAGAGAAGGTTCACCAGACTGATTCCTGGGATGTCAGGACTTTCATATGAAGAAAGACTGGATAGACTCAGCATGTACTCGCTAGAATTTAGAAGATTGAGGGGGGATCTTATAGAAACGTACAAAATTATTAAGGGGTTGGACAGGCTAGATGCAGGAAGATTGTTCTCGACGTTGGGGAAGTCCAGAACAAGGGGTCACAGTTTAAGGATAAGGGGGAAGTCTTTTAGGACCGAGATGAGAAAAACATTTTTCACACAGTGGTGAATCTCTGTAATTCTCTGCCACAGAAGGTAGTTGAGGCCAGTTCATTGGCTATAGAGGGAGTTAGATATGGCCCTTGTGGCTAAGGGGATCAGGGGGTATGGAGAGAAGGCAGGTACGGGATACTGAGTTGGATGATCAGCCATGATCATATTGAATGCAGGTTCGAAGGGCCGAATGCACTTATTTTCTATGTTTCTATAATTCCATGTTGACTCTCTTGAATCCATTTTCCAAGTGTCCAACAAATAAAATCTACCTCAATTACTAATTCTCGTAGACCGGAAGCCAGTAAATAATTGGTGCAGTTTAATTAAAAGAAGTTTCTTAACGTGCTCACAAAAACTCATGTACAATGAAACTTGTGAAGACGATTAATTCAGCGTGGGTTGTGGCCTTAAACATGAGCAGACTAGTTCAATCCTAGACAAACTTTGCACAGAATTTGTGCACTTAAAAGTTTTCAATCTTAGCATGGGCAATCCTGAAATTCTACCTCGCGTACCTCAACCACTTTTTGGCGTAACTGCCATTCTGACTTTCCAATAACTATATAATGTAATTGTTCTACAAGTTTTAGAGAAGTTGATAGAAATATCTAACTACTTTATTTTTTAATAAATGTACTAATTAAATGTGTTATTTGTTTTGCTGATTATTTTTCAGGGGTGGCCTTAGTAATCTGCTTTTTCTATGTTCGTTGCCTGATACTAAAAGCTGTGTAGAGGATGAACCACACTGTATTCTCCTTCGATTGTATGGAGCAATTCTTCAGGTGAGATTGTATTTCTGATGGTGGGATGTTGAACTGTTTTTGAGAGCCAAGATATTTTCATTCAATGGGAATCTAATGTTGGACTGGAGAAAATGATTGAATAATTTTCATTTTGGGAACTAAACTTGTTTGTGACAAGATGTGAATTCAAGCCATTCTGTATGAACAATTCAAGTTTTACCATGTTGAAATTGTAGAAACTATCTTTTGCATTGTTCTGAGCAAGAGCAAATAACTTTCATTCATAAAATTGGAATGAATGTTTCTCATGAAACTTAAGTTGCAAAACAATGTACCAACTATAGTTCAATTGTTAATTTACAATACCAAAAGAAATAGAAATGAGCCATGGCAAATTAGAGATACTGGTTACAACCTCATGAGAAAATGCACATCATAAATTTCAGATTTGTTTAACCTAGTGAGCTGTGAAATGCAGTTTAATCGTCATTTATACCATTCAATATTTTATCCAACAATTGTGGAAGGAATAGAATATAAGGTAAATTAAACAGAAGGTATGGAATTGAATATAAGGTAACCAAAAGCTTTTAATGAAACATTAATAATTAACAGGAATTGCAAAATATTGTAGCTAATAAGAACTTTGCTTATTTTCAGAAAATGTACAAGTGAAAATGACCACTTACCCAGCAGATTACTGAAACATTAATCATGGAATTGCATTTAAAGTAAAATCACTTCATTATATTTAATTTTGATTACTGGAAACTGTTAGGCATGTCACTTGCTTTTCAAACCTCAGGTTATTACAAAATGGTTTGGCTTAGTTCATGCTCTTTAGAACAAAGACCCCTGAGGAAATGTTAGAGTTTAGAAGATACATCTGTTACAAATGGGTCAAAAGGTAGGATTCTACATTTGTACAGTCACATCTGTTAAACTTAATGGTGAGTATCCAAAACGTAATGATGGCTATGCACATGTCATTGGATATATATAATTGTTATAATTGAAGATGATTCATTCATCTTATGAACTTTGTGTATTTCTACATTAGTTAATCATTACAAAAAGTGCAATTGCTGTTGACATCCAGTGTTTGTCTTGCAATTGGAAGCTAATGCCAACAGATGCGATTTCAGAAGATTTTGAATGGTCAACTTGTAGATTGAACTGATCCAGATTGCCCTTCAACACATTCAACCCTTTAAAGTCAAACAAGACATAGATATGCCACTGGACCATATATTATCAGTTAATGTGATGATACTAGAAAAAATGCATTATTTATTTGGACCTACGTAAACGTAACATTGAACAGTTTTGGTTCAATTAACTTGTCAGATAAATAATTAACTAAATTATTTTCAATTATAGATGAGATAAACTTTGTGTACCTTTAATAAAATATTATCTGTTTGATTTGTCCCACGTTATTTTCCCACTGAGGAAAGCAGCAATAATCATCCATTCATTCTTTGATCAGCAGAGATATGGCATTGTAAAAAAAATAACTTTTGAGCATTTATTCTTTGTACATTGTTTTGAACCAATCGTATTACCTTTTAAACATGGTAACTTTTAGTTCAGTGTGAGTGAAGAGAGTTTGTTTCCACAAATCTCTAATATAAATCAGATGAAGGAAATTGGAACCTATTCTCTAACATTCTACGATATTGTGAAATGATTGTCACTTTATCTACACAAGGTTAAAAAGCATCATCATCAAAATAATGAATGTTATGATTGTTCCCTGCAGTTGATGCAATTTGACATTTGTACTCCTCCCTCATTAGTAGATTAGTAAATTCCCGTGCAATATTGAATTCGCTGACATTTGCTCATCAATCAGCAAAACCTAGAGTTTTGCAACACTTTTAAAACTATTATAGTACAAATTTTAAATGGCTGAAGTAAATCTCTTCACTTGAGACATGCTTATGAAAAAATGGAATCCCTCCTTATAACTATGCATTGTCCAGCGTGGGGATTATTTTAGATTAACTGGCAATTTATTTTGTAAATAACCAGTTCAAAAATAAACTATTTTCATGAGGGCATGGGATCCTTTCAAAATAAATGATCGTATGCATTGTGATTCATTTTCTTTGCATTGTGCTTTAAATATATAATTTATGTGTCAAATTTCTAGTGTAAATCTTGATTGCTTATTAATATGTACGGACAAATGTTGAAAGTGTAATGAAATACAAGTTTAGACAAATACAAGCTCATCAAGCTTGTTCAATACTTCAGGTATGTCATTACTGATCTATATCAACTCTGGTCACATGCCAGGGTTCCATATTCAATGTCCATGCCCAATCATAACAAATCAGACAAAATTTTGGATTTTTTATTTGATGTACATTCATTGGTTCTTTTTAGGAATCACTTTCACTATTCTTTATGTGAGGACTTGTCAGAAATTTATCCCAGTATAGTACTGTGTAAAAGTACGCACCTTTGATCTGGGTTTCACCATCAAAGATAGGAATGTCCTTCATATGTTTTAACATGGTCAATTTGCAAACTTAATCTTCAGCAATCTCTACAATCTTCTTGTATTTTAGCCCTAGGTGAATATTCAGTGTATCAAATCTCAAGGTCTTTGCTATATTTCTGAGGTGAGGTGCCCAGAAGTAATAAGGGTTATTTGTATGATCATATAGAAGTTCAGAATAGCTTGATATTTGTTGAGTCGAGCTTTAATATTAATAATTTGAAGGCAGTTATAACTATCACAGACCTTAGAACATAGAAAAGTACAACACAGGAACAGACCATTTGGCCCTCAGTGTGTATGCCAAAGACAATGTCAAGACAAACTAATCTTATCTGCCTGTTCATGAAGTATACATCTCTAGTCCTTGCATATCCATGTGCCTATCCAAAAGCACATCTCCCTTAAATTTTGCACTTAACCGTAAAGCCATGTCCTCTAGTTATTAAGATTTCCAGCTTGGGGGGAAAAAGATTTTGCCAGTCTACCATGATCATGTGTCTCATAATTTTATATATTTCTACTAGGTCTCTCCTCAACCTGTAATGTTCCAGAGAAAAGTCTCCCCTTAGCCAATACCCTGGTAAACCATCTCTGCACCCTTTCCGAAGCCTCTGCATTCTTCCTCTTAAGGAGGTGTTGAGAACTGCATGCAGTACTCCAAATGCTGCCCAAGCTAAGTCCTGTAAAGCTGTATTATGTTTTTCTAACTCATAACGGTCATATTCAATGTCCCAACTAATGAAGACAAGCACAGTAGTGCAGTTGGTGGAGCTGTTGCCTCGGCGCCAAAGATCCAGGTTCAATTCTGACCTCGGGTGTTGTCTGTGTGGAGTTTGCACGTTCTCCCTGCGACCAGAAGTTTCTTCCCATATCCCAAAGACGTGGGTTGTAGGTTAACTGATCTCTGTAAATTATCCATAATGTGCAGGGAGTGGATGCAAAAGTGGGGAAACAACTAATGTTTGAGGCTGAGATTGATAGATTCTTGATTAGTATGGGTGTCGGGTTATGGGGAGAAAGCAGGAGAATGGGGTTGAGAGGGAAAGAAAGATCAGCCATGATGGAATGGCAGAGTAGACGATATGTCAAATGGCTTAATTCTTCTATCACATGAATATATATTTGACCCCCCAAATATATCTAAACCTCATTTGCCATTTCTCTGCCCATTTCTGAAGATGGTCTATTCCCACAGTATACTTTGACTGCTTTCCTCACAGTTTGCAATTTCAACAATATTGACATTATCCATAGACTTGCGTCCAAGTCATTTATACATATATACATATCACAAACGACAGAGGCCTGAACACAGATACCTGCAACTCCACTGGTAACAGTCATTAAGCTTGAATAATGCCCTTCAACCACAGCCCCCTATCTTCTAGAAATAAGCTAGTTCTGAATTCATTCAACCAAGTCACTGTGAATGCCATGCCTCTTAATCTTCTGGATCTGCCTACCATGGGCGATTTGATGTAATGCCTTAAGTGAAACCCATGTAGACAATCTTAATTCGATGTTATGAATCCGTCATGTTTTGGCTATGATTTCATTTATGCACTGCACTCATCTGACTGCAATGATACATAGTTGTGCAGTGGAACATGGACAGAAACCTCCAATGATAATAGAATTTTCATAATGCAGGCCTTTTAATCAAACTGCTGTCCTAATTTAAGAGAATTGACATCCATCATGAGACAGGACAGTTGATAAAGGTAGTGCTCTGCATCTGTATATTAAAATAGTTGAAATAATATATTCATCTTAATTTTTTTTACACAGAATAACATGACATTGGCAGTCGTATTTTTGTGGGGTGAGGGAAAGATGAATCAAAAAAGTTGTTTTTCTTGATTCTAAGTGGTGCTTAATTTAGTTCTGTAAGCTATAAATAGACATCAAAATAAGTTAAATGAAAGTGCCCAGGTCACGTTGGAAGTTAAAAGCTAAAAAAAGGTTTATTTTGTAATTTTTATCCATTCCATCTATAAGAATAGCTGGGGTAGAAATTATTGGTAATTTCCCGGAGAATGTGTTAGGTGCATTTACAAGCTTAATAATTGCACTTTATTTTTTCCAGGTGTAATCTTGATCGGCACTTAACAATAATAAAGTCTATAGGTCCATTTCTGCCTTTCTGTAGCGACTTAAAAGCTTACTCCTAATTGAGCTTTTACAATTCCTGATGTTTCCAAGTATGATTAGATTGAAGTGTTGCTTGTTAATTGACAGCTTCAATTGTATACCTATGCTACTTCTGCATTTTTGTAGAAATTGCAATGTAAATCTTTCTAAAACATTTCCAATAATATGTATCAATGTTATTTGAGCAAATGGATATGTTTGTTGGAAATTTAAATTTGTTGACCATCTTAATACAAATCAAAAGCTTTCTCATTGGGAAGAAAAATTAACATAAAATATATTGTTCACAAGAACTAATCTACATTTGACTATTTGCCAATTGGAATGGACCTTGTCAACAAACATACTCATGTACTAGCAAAAACCCTTCAATGACCACAGGCAGAGGAAATCGTCAGGTGAACTTAGTATGACTAGAGCTTTGTAAGAAGAAATTGTTGCGCATGCCTTTACCAATAAGAAACTTAATTTCATTCTGACCGACACATTTTATGCAAGAATGTGACTTTTACCCCAGTTTGCTGCAAAATGTTGTAACGAGTTTATGACATTTTCAAGGTCTAGGGTAATCAGTAATCCGAGTGGTTACATGATCAACTTAAATTTGTAGAAATTTCTCTCAGCAGAACTCTATCGACATTAGTCTAAATATAGTTAGTCCAGATTATGGTACACTCTTCCATAGCCAATGCCCAGACTAATTACTGAAAAAATGATGCGATGACCCAGCTGAATGGCTACTTGGGGTAGAAGACAGATTGCAGGTGCTTGAAATCTAAAACATAATGCAAGAACACCGGTCAGTCGGCATCTCTGGAAAGAGACAGAGTTAAATGTTTCCAGTCCAAGACCCTAAGACAGCATTTGCAAAATGGCCTTGGGCCTGGAACTTTCCACAAATATTGCCTGATCAACTGATCATTTTCCATTTTTATATCAGGCTTTAATGATAATTGTAAAAGTCTATTTTTAGAAAGGACATTGACAATTGATTTTTAAATTCTGCAGGTATTAAGATTAATGATTATGATACTTGGTTATTGAAATTATTTTGTTGCAGTGAATTAATTTTATAAACATACATTTTAATTATTAAATATTCATGCACCAGTTATGTGAAGTTAAACATCTCAATCTTCCTTTTACTTCGCAGTTTTTATCATGTCCACTTAAAACTAGGAATATAACATTGGCAGCAAAACAGCGTCAGTGCACCCAAACATTGTAATTGCAAGTCCATATTCTATTTCTTATCAATACTTATGATTGCATTCTCTATGGAATCATGTAGTGAGTATTCTACAAGTTTTTCTGTTTTGTTTCTCTGCAGAAAATCTGGATGGTATCAAACTTAATGTGCCAAAGCTGACATGACGTGGCATGTATGCTTGCAGTTCTAATTTTATAAGAGCACATTTATATTTTTCAATTTACCAGGGATTTGCTGTAAGATACTGTGGTTACCAAAAGGTGTGTTCTCATATTTTCTTTCAGTGATTTTCTCATTTTAGTTGCTGGGATTAGAGAGTTGTAAATGAGAAAATGGATGATTGTTCAATAGAAGACATAATGTAAATATCTATGACAAAACACTTGCTTTGCAATCTAGTTTCATAAGTGAATGAGACATGGGAATGAAGTGGTTGGCTGCCCTTCCACTCATTACATTGGTATGGTTGGATATGGAAAGAAATGTTAAGAAATTGATGACTGTTTGAGTAAAAGTACCCACAGAAAAGTTAAAAATTAAATGTGGAAAATCATAATTAACACATGAAGTTGAACATGTTCAGAATCATGTGACAGCTCATATAGAAACGTTAAATTTGGCTGTGTTACATCAGCAATTTGTGTCTTTCATTTGGTTTGGAAGGTTTGAGTTAAATATTTAGTTGCCTGTTCCTTATCAGCTTGAATTACTTTGAAATGCAAATAAAGTGGCAAAATCTATTAGTTATGATCTTCCCTGTTGCCCTTAAGTAATATATTTTAAATGAGTTTTAAACTTAATATTTGGTTTACAGGCAAACATGAAAATAACCATAAGGAGCCCATTACTGCTTTATTTTACCATATGATTTTACTACTCAGCAGATTTTCAGATCTTCAGCCTGTAGAAAATAAACCTTTTAACTAGTTTCCTCACCCACCATTGGGACTTGTTCATGTGTTCACATGGTAAATGTGAAGGCTACCTCCCCGAGGGATGATGGTTGCATTTTCTTTGTAGAGTCTAATTCGGATCCTTGCCAGTACCAACATGTTTTCCCAGAATATTTCTGAATGGGAAGATTCATTTTCATCTCTTTCCATCGACAACCCTTCTAAATTGACTTATTGCCACCATACATTACCATTTACCTTAGGTTATCCTGAGTCACTGTTTAATTCAATATTCAAAAGCCATTTGTGGTTAAATCAGCTGATTCAGCAGTATGGGTTTTAACCTTCCTTCACTGTCTTATTACATCTGACTTAGCAAGCATCCACAGAGTTTACAGTGGAAACTGCTCGATGTATTGATGGAATATCAAGCAGTACTGTAAAGGTATAAAAGGGAGTAGTTTATACTAAAGTATATTTGAGGAATGTGCTGGACATTATCATGCAGAATTCTAGCTCTGGCCATTTATAAAATTTGATTTTCTAATAACTGAATTTGATTTGTTGTATACGTTATTCTAAAAACTTGCACAGTGGCTGCAAAATCACACCCTCCAATATTAGTTTTAAAAGTAAATCGAAAAACAATCGCATACAATTATAATAATGCAATCATATCATGTTTTCAGCTAATAGCCAAAAATATCCAGTATTTTTGTTAAACATGTTAGAGCAGCCAGTCGATACCTATAGTACAGGTTGAAATTGAAGAGTACGATTTTGAGTTTGAAACATAATCATCAGTTTTAATGTGTAACGCATCTAGTATTTATTGTTAAGCCTTCCGATCGATGAATATTAAGTATATTCTCTAGTTGTTTCACACTCGGAGATGTTCCGTACTACAATGTAGCTTCTCATTGTTTGTCTTCAGGTTTACCTGTTTAATTTATTATTGCCGGCTGAAAATAATTAGAAATCGACAACTTGTTTAGAAATATCTTTGATTTTATAATGTAATAATGTAAAAATAATGTACTTATAATTACAAATTATTTGTAATTATAAGTATAATGTATGATGGAAATGAGAAGCATAATTTTGTCATTGTGCATGCTCATGCTGCTTCCTCGTGAGTAGCTTTGAAACTAAATAGTCTCAGGAGCTGCTAAGAGAAGTAAAAAGTATATGTTATCCTAATTTATAACGCTTGATTTATGTATTCCTAGCATCTATTCTATATTCCCATGAATTCAATACAAGTTGTTTGCTTCCAGTGGCTTTGGACAAGTGTTGTCAAGTTTTAAACTAGGGAACTTGCAGACGAACACTGAGAAGCTTTCTAAATATTTAATGTTAGGAAACATCAATTATGAAAATATGCATCCATGTGATGGCTTTGAAAGCACAAATAAATATTTTACATCTTTAATTGCTAACATCTGGAATAGGATAGCAATAGGAGTACTACAGTCTTTATTCAGGATGAAAAAGTTATGTTTTTGTTGAGCACTTGCAGAGGATTACTGATTGGGGCAGCGGTGTGATGAGACTTGATCCACAGTCCTGAAGGGTGAGTGAGTTATGTTGCACTGAGGTCCTGTGTTGCTTTTTATTCCAGAGATCTCAACTCAGGTAGTAAATTTTATATTAACCCTGTAATTATTTTATGTAATGACAATGAGGATAGCCATTTGTTTTGTTTCACACTTTTATCTAATGAACAGTGGTCGAGATATAGCTTAAAATCACAGAATCCATGTCAAATCAATGTAGGATTAACTGCTTTCAAGTGAAGCATGCCTATTGACCACAACACTTAAATTAAGACTGGGAAACTTTACATTGTACTTCATCATTGCTCTGTCTTCGCTGCTGGAATAAGATGAATATGACATTAGGTGATTTTTAGATCTGATCAATAGTTGTATTCCCCCCCCCCCCCCCCCCCCCCTCTCCACCAAATGATTTGCTGATACCAAGGTCACCACGTGTTCTCTGGATATTTGGCAAAGTATCAGAGGGACTGATGTTTGTGGAACCATTTTAGGAGAAAAATTAAAATTCTGTTTTTTTTTTAAATCCTGAAATTAAGTCTCACCTGGAGTTGCAAAAAATGAAGCACATTTGTATTTAAGAGATTCCAATGCAAGATTAACAAATGCAGAAAAAAAGTTAAATTTCTGGAATTAATGCGAGACATACAGCCAAAAATACTGAAATATGAAATATAGGTGTAACAATGGAGGTATTGTCACACAATTGTAGTTGCTTTCTGAAGGCAGGAATTCAAAAACATTTGTCAGTTTAATCACAATTTTTATAATTAATATAAATATTGCTGAAATGCATCAATTTGACATCCCTCTATTTTGCTGCTGTATATCGGATAATGAACATGGGAGTTGCAGAGATTCATTGCCCCACCCCCCCAAAATACAATATTCGATGTCACTAGAAATTTGTCTGTAATGAGCAAGACTGACTATTAAACTTAATCACTGATATTTAGTATCATTGATCTTAGTGTAGCTGAATAGAAAGAGGGTTGAATAATTCAGGTAAAATATCACTGTCCCTAATTAATTTCTCCTTTCAAAATTTATGGAGAGCAAATTGAAAGACTGTAAATTCTTATTTCATTAGTATCTTGAGGCTGGAAAAAGGTTGGGCAATATTCTTTTTGCTGTTGCCTCAACTATTACAGCATTGAACATTGTGTTCCATCATTCAAAACAGTTACAGTGTGATAGTATGCACAGCTTCTTGTTTTCAAATTAAACAGTGCAAGTATTTAAACAAAAATTAATCAACTTGGACAATTTTTGACATTTTCAGAGTTCAGAACAGTGTGATAATGAACAAACTGTAAGCCTACATACAAGATGGAAATTATTTTGTAACAATTTAATCTTTTACAGCAAAATTCACAATATCATTATTTTTTTATTTGCTTATGTTGGCAAAGCATTTTTAAAATAAAATTTGTATAACATGAATTTAATTAGCTTAAAATAAAATCTCTGAATTCATATATAAGGCTGAGGTAGCCCCATCTAATGTGAATATATGGTAATAATTTTTAAACATATCTTGTAAATTGTTAATACATTCAGAATTGTCTTTTGTGCAAAAAGCCAGATTTTAAACCTCAATTTATGGTGAGGCTTTCCAGGAATGTGTTGTGTGGAGTTGAGTATGTTACGGGGGGTTCTATACCACCTTGGCTGTACTTGCATATGTTCTTTGCTGCAGGCTTACCCATGCGATCGTGCCTTTGCGATCGTGCCTTGAGCACTCTGGTTTCCAGGTGACAGACACGATTCACGGTACAGTATCTGATCTCTGATGTCGCAGCATCTTCTACAGATGTAAACAAATACTATTCTATTCATTTTTGTCTATATTTAACTTGGACTTTTAATTCGTGGTAAAATATTTTTCTCATCTAGAAGAGTTTTCTTTATTTTTGGTATTCTATATGGGCTTCATTAAAGCTGGTTGACACAAGTTTCGTAACGTGCTCATTAGCAGTACAGTGCGGCTTAGTATGGAAATATGTCATTTTTCTGAAATTTCAAAAATGGCCTATGTAATGCAAAGTATTGACTAGTTAAAGGGTGTATCTCAGTGTGGTTGGATGCAGGGCCAACACCTGTGATTGCCAGATTAACTCCCGAACATAGAGAGAAACACTGTCAAGTAAAAGAGAACACTTCCTTCAGAGATTTAATTGAGAGCTTGATCTGCTCTTACAACTTACTTGTGGATGAACTAATGTGGCATCAGGAGAGCCCTGGGAGCGGGGCGCTTGATTGCACTCAGTCTGAAAATAACACAAGGAGCAGAAAGAGAGAATAATGACCATTTTTATCAAAAAAGTGTAAAAGTTAATTTTGTTTAAAAAGCTATGTGCCACCTAGGAAATGACTTAACATACTAACATTGTACACATAATAATCTGATTCATTAAAATTATAAATGTTAATAAACAAAATCTGAAAATTGATTATAATCCTGAAAGATTGATAAAACATTAAATATGCTTTAGTAAATCTTGCACATAATGCCACTCGATTAGAACCTATTTGATCAGAGAAGTCAATTTGATCAGACTTGTCCATTGGTAATTGCTATTTACAATTTAGTGTATTTATCTTGGCATTCTGATACTACAAAGCATGACAACCCGGCTGCTGCTGTGTCCATTAGACTAATTTTACTCTCCACATTGTAACGCAAAGCCATAAGAGTAACCTTGTGACGTAATAAAATTGATTTTTTTTTTTTTTGTGGCCATTTAGTTACTAAGTTTGAATAAATGTCAAATATCTTAAATGAATTACTTATCTTTCACCATAAGTCTATTTCTATGAATGTTAATTAAGAGGCAGAAATCTTTTAAGTTTTTGGATTTGATTAACATAGAACAGTACAGCATATGAACATCTCCTACAACCCACCATGTCTGTGCCAACCAAGATGCCAATAACTTATTCTGTCTGTCTGCATACTGTCTAAATTCCTCTATTTCCTGTCTGTCATGTATCTGTCTAATGCCTTTTAATGTTGTTGTTGTAATATTTGCTTTTATCACCTTTTCTGGCCGCGTGTTTCAGGCATCCTCTCTGTGTTAAATAAAAAAATAAATAAACCTGTCCTCATTCGTCTCCTTTAAATTTCCCTACTCTCACCTGAAAGTTAGGCCCTGTGGTATTTAACATTTCCATCCCGGGGAAAAGACTATAGAATCCTCTTATAATTGTATTTATTTATTTGGTTGTCCCGTGACCATCAGAGAAAACAATCCACGTTTGTCCAATCTCCTTGACGTACCGACTTTTATACTCCCAATTGATATGTGTTGCTACTTTCAGGGAGCTATGAACTTGCACTCCAAGATCCCCATGTACATCTTCTATTTATGATACACTTTCCTCTGGCATATAACCTCCAAATATGCATAAGTGAACACTTGTCCAGTTTAACTCCATCTGCCATTTTTTTTTGCCCAAATGTCGAGCTAATCTCTTATCTTGTGTCTTCTGATAACCTTCCTTGCTATATATACCACCAGTTTTCATGTAATCAGCAAACTTCCTAATCACACCACATGTATTTATTTTTATATTACAAACTAAGATTAATTCTCATAAATTAAGATAGTCATTACTGTCCCAATTAAACATAAACATAAATAGATCACCAAAATGGTCTCCGTGTATGCCTCCCTTTTGTGCACTTTCTATGTCCCTATCCTTTAACTCTCGGTTGCCTCTCTCCATAGGTTTATGCATGCTTTTACTTTGCTGTAACATAGGCATTTAATAAAAATGCCCATTTCTGTGATCTTTTAAATTCTAATATAAAAAAACCGTGAATGTCTGATTTTCCCCCCTCGGCCCGCTTTCCCCTCGCCCCGCTCCCCCCCCTTGCCTCGGCCCCTCGCCTCGCCTCCTCCCCCTCTCATAGTGATGTTTTTTATGGCAAGTGCTGCTTTAATGTTCGGCAGAACTTTAAATCACTGCAAGTGCTGACAATTTTCCTACAATTGACCTGGCTCAGATCCAGATGGCACTGCTTTTGACAAAATGCACAATAACCAAATTCCAGTTATGTCTGGTGGCACAGCAATGTATGTACCCTGTCATTAGATTTAGATTTTGGATCTTCAGTCTGTTTTTATAAGGTATTAGTGATTTTTCTGGGGTAAGGAAAGGACCAGTTCATAATAGAACTTGCCCTTGCAGTGTACTTAATTTTTTTTAAATGTGTTGCCTTCTGTCTTGTTGATAGATGACCTGTAATAAAGGGGAGACAAAACAGAATAACGAGGAAGGATTTAATGTTCGGGTAAGCTTGTCTTGATTCGAGATTATTTTAACAATGAGAATGAATAATTTTTGCATATTTGTAAGGGAAGCAAACTGTTCCCCTCAGCCAAATATTGGGAATACTGAAGCCATTTTGTTTGCTCCCTGCCCAAACTTTCACGCCGATTTCATCCCCGTCTTGGGCAAAGGTCTGAGGTTGTACCAGACTACCTGCAGCCTTAATATCACATGTGACCACAAATTTGTCTAAGCAAAATTAGGAATGTGACATTGAAGGCTCGAAATTAGAGCAGGTAAAATTGATCTTGGGCCATTTTATGCATACATCGAGCATTGAAGTTTGTATCCGGTTGCCAGCTGAGGTCCCACCCATCAGAAAATTGAATTTGTCACTTTTTGTGGATGTTCACCCTTACTTGAAGCCCTTTCCTTGGATTACTTCCTGAATGTGAATCAAATTGTATGGTGCTCAGATTTACTTAAAGAATGAAATTGAACCAGGTTTGTGATTTATTGCTGATAAGTACCAAGTGCATCAACTTAAAAGTAACTAAATATAATTTGGTGTTCTCAGTATTGTTGAAATTAATTTCTGTAATTTTAATTTATGTAGAATCTACTTGCCAGCAGTGCTTTGTATGGACCAGGCTTCCGTGATCTGCAATGTGAAGTTCCCAGATACCTTGATCTGTGATCTGATGCAGTTGCTGCTGATTGAGTGGCCTTGGGACCATCTATGATTGTGGGGCACAATTGGCCTGCTCCATGTTCAGGTGTAGCGATGGCGGGGTGTTAACATAGGACAGTCACTTTAACAACATTACCTATTATCAGTGTGCAAATGCACCTGCTGGTCTTGCAAACAGCATTATCTGAAACAAACCTGTTAGATTTTTTAAATCGGTGATTTGGCAATATGGGGGGGGAAAAGCACATTAACCCATTACAATGGCTGCAATTGCAGATGGGTGGCTGCAGAAGAAAATAGAATGAGCAAAGTATAATTGTGGGCATGTGCATCAGGAGGAATTTTTTTTTTAATGGAAAGCGGCTAATGTATTTGTGTGGCGAATTTTTGCTCGTAAATTTATGCAGAATCAGCTGTGATCGTACTGATTGTTGGAGCAGCCCAGAGGGACAATGTAGTCTTTTCCTATGATCTTGTGTTCTTTTCTTAAGAGAGCATATAAAGAGCAATGGCATACAGCTCGCTTAATCTGATTTAATAATAATCAGAGGAAAGTGCATTATTGTAGATGATATTGGAAAAATGCAACTAGTTTACAAAGTCAAAACTTTAACTGAATTGTGAAAGGAAGGGAAAATGTAGGGTTAATACAGGCACGATATTCTTCCGATTTAAATCGGAATTCCGATTTTTTTTCTTTTCCTAACAATGAATCAATTTTTTGTGCCTGATTTTGACACAGTTTAGTTTTCAAGATCGTATAATAAAAGGGTGAGGGGAGGAGAGTCAGTCTGGAGGCAGGCAAGCTTGTGATTCATGATGGAAGTCAGCAAGGTCAGCCAATAGCGGCGGGGACACGGGGGAGGCCGCGGGCAGAGGGAACACAACAACACTCTTTGGCTGCTGCTGAGATCAGCCCGGCGGTGTCGTGCGAGCTGTGGCGATGCCCATTTGTCGGAGGTAACTGGAGCACGAGCGGAAGCGTGGGCTCGGGGTGACCGGGACGTTAAGACGGGGGCGTGGGCGTTGATCCCCTCCTCCTCTTGTGGGGAAAATAAACAAATTAACACAACAGTGTTCTGTGTTTCCCATATGGAGCTGCGACTGGAAAGGGAATGGAACCGGCGATGATAGTGGGGGTTAGAGAGATGCGAGGCCCTACCTCCCGGGCAGTGGCTACCCCCTCCCCTTTCTGGTGATTTTCTGTTCGTATTGTGAATTTTTGTTTTCATTGTTATTGGCAGAGGTTTTTAGTGTTCTACCATCTCAGCGTTGTGACATCAGTGTATTGACAGTAAACTGTGCCTTGCAGTATTGTGCATAATTATGCCTTGAGATGGTACCTTTCTAAGGTGATGTGTAGGTTTTACTTTTGTGCTCTTTTGGCATCTCTACAAATAGCTCATTTAGAAATTCAGGTAACATTTTTTGTTAAACAAATTTTAGCTGTATGAAGTCAATTATTTCATGAAGTATTTATGTTTTGGGGGTTATTTTACCGATTATGTGGTAGAAAAATTGTACTCTTCTGCTATGTAAAGTACCAGCAGAAAGCTTAGGAATTGCTTTCAATTTATTGAAAATGCAGGAGCCCCCTGAACTCCCACCAGGGCGCTGCCCCTGGTCTCCACCGGTGGCCTAGCCGGCCTCTAGGACCCCCGGCCAATACTTCCTACGTTTTTTCTGGAGGTGAATATCATGCCTGTTAATAATTGACAGGGCAATTTTCTGCAACAGGCCATAGTAACACTGCCCTGATACCATCAACAGCTCTAAATTTGGAAACCATACTTAATTCTCATTCTCGCTCCTGTTCCTATCAGTAATAGTTCAATCTATGTGCTAGCAAATTTTGATTATATATGTTAAGTGTCATGTTGGCACAATTAGAGTGGTTCAGGTTTATTACCAATATGGTTTCAGGTGGCTAATGCTGTTCTCGCCTTTATGAAGCCATTTCCTTTTCCATTGGTGTCATCTGTTGCTGAATTCCCTTCCAACTCTCCACATTTTGTTAGAAGTTTGGAAGTACTTCTTTCAGGAATAGAAATATTTAATGACAGTAGGTTTGATGATATCACTGCCATATATTTATTTCCCATTGGGTCAGAACTCTTGGGTTCTTGTCAACTAGAGAACAGTCTCCTAACAATCTGCCTACCCAGCAGCCAATGTATAACTGAGAAGTATTCCCTAATAATCATCAGAATAATAAACAAGGTCATTGTTTCAAGGTGATTAAATTAATTACTTTTAATTATATTTGTTTTAAGTATTAGCACATTATGTTCATATTTTTGCAATAGTTCACTAGAAAAATTGTGCCCCATAGGGAGGTGCATGATATATGTAGCTAAGTGACTATAGTAGGAAGGGCAGTGAGAAAAGAACTTTACATTACTTACCCTCGGTGTCCTATAATGTAGTATTGAGAAATATAACCTAAATCTACTGTTGTTTTGGTAGACTTCTGTTAAAATATTCCTCTGGTACATTATGTATTTTCTGTGGCAGTCAGGAAATGTGTTTTCTCTGAAAGGTTATACAGAGCTGCCAAATAGTACGGATTTTCTGTATTTTGTACGGAACTGCGATAAGAATACTGATGTACGATTTTGTGTTGTTAAATACAGATTTTAAAAACAGAGTTCAGCCTGAAGAAGGGTCTCGACCAGAAACATCACCCATTCCTTCACTGCCTTTCCAATAGACAATAGACAATAAGTGCAGGAGTAGGCCATTTGGCCCTTCGAGCCATTTAATGTGATCATGGCTGATCATCCCCAATCTGCCTTCTCCCCATATCCTCTGACTCCGCTATTTTTAAGAGCTCTATCTAGCTCTCTTGAACGCATCCGGAGAACCTGCCTCCACCGCCCTCTGAGGCAGAGAATTCCACAGACTCTCAACTCTCTGTGAGAAAAAGTGTTTCCTCGTCTCCGTTCTAAATGCTTACTCCTTATTCTTAAACTGTGGCCCCTGGTTCTGCCTCCCCCAACATCGGGAACTTGTTTCCTGCCTCTAGCGTGTCCAAACCCTTAACAATCCTTTATGTTTCAATGAGATTGCCTCTCATCCTTCTAAACTCCAGAGTGTACAAGCCCAGCCGCTCCATTCTCAGCATTTGACAGCCCCGCCATCCCAGGAATTAACCTTGTAAACCTACGCTGCACTCCCTCAATAGCAAGAATGTCCTTCCACAAATAAGGGGGCCAAAACTGCACACAATACTCCAGATGTGGTCTCACTAGGGCTCTGTACAACTGCAGAAGGACCTCTTTGCTCCTATATTTGACGACTCTTGTTATAAAGGCCAACATGCCATTCGCTTTCTTCGTTGCCTGCTGTACCTGCATGCTTACTTTCGTAGACTGCTGCAGGTCTAAACAGAGTGCTGTCAGTGGGAATTTAAATGAAGAGCTGTCGGCTATAGCGCTGTGGGTTCTAAAAAATAGCGCTATGGCCATAGCGCCATGGGTCATAGACTGTTCAGGAAAAATCTCGTATAGCAATGGGACTTTGGAATTCTCTTTGAGCCTTTGATTATTTTTCTGGCAGTGGTAGAATTCTGGATAAGCCTAGTGGTGAAAGGTTACCAGTGGGATTGCAGTTACATTGGGATTGGCCTTGATTTTACAGAACGGTCTGTGGGCACAAGGAGGAGAGAGGGAGGGGTGGAGAGATCGATCGAGAGATCCAAAATGGCATCGACATCATCATCTGGTGCTAAAAGCAGGAAACAGCTGTGCAGACAGCAGCATACAAAGACATGGCTATGAATGCACTGTCAAGTAAGGTCCGTAGAAGACATGTCAATTGGTAGCAAAGTTATGCATTCGTCTACTCTTATATAGGTATATCCGCACATAAAAAAACAACATTTTTTTTCGGCAACATAGCGCCGCGTAAAAATGCTCTGACAAAACTTGACGACTCTGATTCAAGAGAGAGTTAGATAGAGCTCTTAGAGCTAGCGGAATCAAGGGGTATGGGGAGAAGGCAGGAACGGGGTACTGATTGTGGATGATCAGCCATGATCACATTAAATGGCGATGCTGGCTCAAAGGGCCGAATAGCTTCCTGTCTCACGCCGAGTCAAATGTCTGGCCCTGTTTGTCACTAAACTACCTTATTCCATTTCTGTAGGATTGGCTTTCCCTACCCTTGCTTCAAATCATCTGCTGCTGAAACAGTAATTACAATAGATTTTATGACAGCGGGAAAAGTAACTAGCATTTGTTCTATGGAATTTATTAGTTCCATTAAACTTGGAAAATAGAGAGCCAATGATAAGGGGCATGGAGACAGCTTACTGATTGCTGCTTGCCGATTGATTGCAATGCAGGCCACACACTAACTTTGTTCTGTCCACTTATCTATATTACTAAAAGTCTGTTCTTGGCTACTTCCTATTGTTCTGTATATTGATTTTAGAAAAAACGCTGCCACTTACGGCTGTGATTTTTGGCCATCTTATTTAGAGTTCTGCTGTGCTGGACAAGAGGATTTTCCCCATCAATTAAAAATAAAAGAGTTATTAGTGTTTAAAAAATGTTGAGATTCTCTCTCCTGAAGGTCACGCCCCTTCCGGAGGGACTATAAAACGTGGAAGTGTTGAGTGTCTCAGTCAGTCTCTGCAAGATGGGGGAGCAAGAAGGTCACGTCTCTCAGTCTGAGCAGTGAATAACACTCAACACATGTCTACTAAACTGTGAGTGGGTTTACTGACCTGTCAGTGCCCTTAATGTGGTTAATGAAAATTTAATGAAAATATAGTTTGGAAATGCTAAAGCTGTGTTGCCTTAGGTTTGGAAATGCTAAAGTTGCCTTGCCTAATTAAAGTTGTCTTGCCTAATTAAAGTTGCCTTGCCTTCTATATAATTAAAAGTCTAATCTTGATCACTTCCTGTTTGCGCTTTATATTGATTTTAGAATAAAAACTATCACGTACGGCTGTGATTTTTGGCCATCTTACTCAGTCCCCCTCCGCTCATCAGGTGCCGAGGATTTTTCCCATCGATGGAAAATAAAAGAGTTATTAGTGTTTAAATAATGTTGATATTCTCTCTCCTGTCAATCATGCCATGAAGCCCACACCCCTTCTGGTGGGGGGGGGAGGGGAGACTATAAAATCCAGAAGCGTGGCGTGGCTCAGTCTCTGCAAGATGGAGGAGGGAGAGGTCAAGACTTGCTGTCTTTAGTGTATTGGAATTGGTGGAGAGGTGGAATATTGCATTGGTGGCCCAGCCCTCCCGTGTGATGCTGGGACCCAACGGGTCCCACTTAGTCTAGTATGTGCTAAATTCTCTGGATGTACACAGTACGGCTTTGGACAGGGTTGATTTATGGCAACACAATTCAAATGTGCGTAAGTCCCTGGGCCCTGCACCATAGGGCTTCCTCTCATAAGAAACTTTTCTCACCCTGCCTTATGTTTTTTGGCAATGTAGTTACCTCTTTTTGAATGGAGAATCTCAGTGAAATGGCTAGCACAAGGGTGGACTTTGTTGTGATTCATTTATTGCTGCGTTTCAGTTGCAAACCCCTGCAAGGAGTTGAATGCCAGGTATTGAAGAATTTGTTCCCATTTTGAATCTTCTGCAGATACTATTAATTGCTACAATATAGTGCATTTGTAGTCATTTCTGTAATATAGTATGACTGGGTAAATGAACAGATGATGTACAGAAAAGGACAGTATATGGGAAGGAGCAAAGAGGAATTCTCAACAGGAAGCAACTTTGTTAACTGAATTTGTGAGGATATTCATACTTCAGTAAGTATGCCCGCCTTGAAATCTGCTCCGAGAGTGGCTGCAACAGCAACCTCGCGGTAAGATTATTGGCAACTGTAGCCTTGAAGGAGCTAGATATGTAATATTATTGTGTGGCCACTGTCAATACATTGAAGCTTGAGGTTTTCGTTGAGTTGTTTAATCACTTCACCGTACGACAGTGTATTCCAAACTGTTGTACTTTGAAGCTATTACCACGAATAATGCTGATTACAGTGGATCACCATCAGATCCAACTTGTTCATGGATAGCACCAGAAAGAAATTTCCCATGGGTAAGGCAACTTGCGCCTCTTAAGATGAAAAGGAGCATGTGGTGGAAATGAATTGAGGGCTTTGGAGCTTACAAGGTAGAGCTAGGCCAAGAGTGGATACCTATAAGTTGCAAATTGCTTTAACAATTGATGTGCATCTTATCTGTGTCAGTCTAAAATATTGGCTCAAGTCCTGGAGAAAAGGCTTACACCCATGACCAGATTTGAGCAAGAGGACCATTATTCCCACAGCATTTGGTTTTTATTCTCATTTTTCAAGGAAGTATATTCGAGTTGAGAACAAATTCCAAACCTTGTATCTCATTTGGAACATGAAATATACTCTGAAGTAGACTTCATTTGAATATTAATTATCCCTCTTCCAACCTAAGGGCAAGTGCCAACTGAGTCATCCAAGCAGATCAGCTCTGATGATCAGACCAGTGATCAATCCTGGAATCTTGCAGGCTACACATTTTGCTGCTTCAGGTTGCAGTTGCTGAGCCATTATAAGTAAAATCATTTGCATTCTTTAATTATCTTCTGAATTTATTTATTTATAAAGATGGGTATTTTGAGTTTAACAAAATATGTTTAATTGGAGCACTTTGGAATGTATTCCTTTGGAAATACAGATTTGTTTCATTATGACCGTTTGGCATTTTATAGGGCCAATGATTCTTCGTGCATTTAAATTAATATAAATTTGTGCATAGACTGCACCATATTTTTGAACTAGATATTAATTTCTATTTTTTATCAACGCAGTAAAAATGAACGGGCTAGGAGAGTTGTTCTGTTTTCAAGGTTAAATCCCAAAGCTGGTATTTATGGCATTATCATGAACAGGATATTCAGGGACACTAAATGAATGAGATTCTTAGCAAAATAACTTGGCACAAAACCAATTGTACATATCAGAGACTTGGGGTTGGTGAGAATGATATGAATAAAGTGCCTGGAAGAAATCATAAAACTAATTAAATGTTCAGAGAAGAAAGCAAAATGAGTGGTTGAATAGAGATTATTGCATAACTAAAATGAGTGCGAAAAGACTATTTTGATTACCGTATTTTCCGGCAATTAAGATACTATTTTTACCCAAAAATAAGGTCCAAAAATTGACCTGCATCTTGGGGGGCGAAGGTTAGATTGTTAGCCAAGAAAGATAGACTTGGCTATCCCTGAGTACAGCAACATCAAGAACGATGTTGCTGTATTGAGGATAGCCAAGTCTATCCCTCATTGCTGGCAGCTGATTTACATTCTCTAGCTGGGCGGCTAGGTTCAGTGTCACGTTGTTGATGGTGACATTTAACCAGGACTCGGGTCTGGTCCCCAGGGCGGGAAGACAGAGCAGCTTTCCACTGGGGCAGCAGGGACAGTGAGCGTCCAATGGCGTGGAGTTGGCCAGGCAATGCCACTCTCGTAGTGACTGCTCCACTGAACCGGCCATGCCTTCGACCCTGGGAAGGGGCAGTAAAAGGATAGCGCCGCTGGAGGGGGGGGGGGGGAGGGGAGAGAGAGAGAGAAGAGTTCCTTTCACCGTGTGTGGGGAGTCTGGCCCGGGTCAGCATGACCTGGGTTGCTCAAAGTAGCAAACTTGGCTGGGCCGCAAGGGGTACTGTTGCGGGGAGGGCAGGAGGGTTGAGAAGGAGGGGGTCGGGGATCATGCCAACAACTCACTCAGTAGCTCGGGTGGCTGCCGGTACCGGACAGTGGAACTGGCCGCCACCTCAGCATCTTCTGCCGGCCCGCCCGCCAGCTTACCGCAGTGTCCTTCGGCACAGGCGCAACCGGTGGAGGTGGTGGTTGGCTGCTCCGTCCCAGCCTCTCCCTCTTCCCCTCCCTCTCCCCGCCACCATTATCTGAATGGTGTCAGATTAGGAACAGGGAAGGTGCAACAAGACCTGGGTGTCCTTTTACATCTGTCACTCAACGTAAGGATGCAGGTACAGCAGGCAGTGAAAAAAGCAAATGACATATTGGCCTTCATAGCAAGAAGATTTGAGTATAGGAGCAGGGAGATCCTACTGCAGTTGCACAGGGCACTGGTGAGACAACACCTGGAGTATTGTGTGCAATTGGTTTCCTAATTTGAGGAAGGACATTCTTGCTATTGAGGGAGTGCAGCGTAGGTTCACCGGGTTAATTCCCGGGATGGTGAGCCTGACATATGATGAGAGAATGGATTGACTTGCCTTCTATTCCACTGGAATTTAGAAGGATGAGAGGGAATCTTAGAGAAACATATACAATTCTTATGGGATTAGACAGGCTAGATGCAGGAAAAATTTCCATGGCGATGGGGGGAGTCCAGAACCAGGGGTCACAGTTTAAGAATAAGGGGTTGGCCATTTAGGAATGTGATGGGGAAAACCGTTTTCACCCAGAGATATTGTGAATCAGTGGAATTCTCTGCCACAAAAGGCAATGGAGGCCAATTCACTGAATGTATTGAAGAGAGAGTTAGACATAGCTTTTGGGGCTATCGGAATCAAAGGATATGGGGCGAAAGCAGGAACTGGGTACTAATTTTGGATAATCAGCCATGATCATAATGAATGGCAGTGGCGGCTTGAAGGCCCGAATGGCCTACTTCTGCACCTATTTATGTTTCAATGGACTGACAGTAGAAAGGAGATAGCACAAAGAGGTGAGATGGTACAAGAGCTGTCAAGCGATAGGTGGAAATAGATGAGGAAGAGTTGAACAAATAGAGTCTGGTTGGAGAAGAGGAGCGGAGATAACAACAAAATAACAAAAGAATAGTGGATGCAAGCAAGGGCAGCAGGTAATGGAGTTTGATAGGAAAAGTGGAACCAAATAAAGAGATGATGTTGGGCAGATGGAACTGTGACGGAGAAGGTAGGAGATTCAGCAAGAGCAGTGGACAGATAGGTTAGGTGGGGGAAGGGGTAGGAAAATGGGCGGTAAGTGCTGGGAGGGAGTGGTTGAAAGTAAAGGGGTTAAGGACCTGTCCCACTGCGGGGACCTAATTTGCGAGTTTAGGAAAGTTTAAAAAAGTGTCATAGTCTTGTATCGCTGAAGTAGAACACCTCCTACGACCTCCTTCGACCATGTAGAGAACCTCCTACGAATATGTAGAAGGCCTCATTCGACTATGTAGAAGACCTCCTTCAATCTCCTTCAACCTCCTTCGACTATGTTGAAGACTAGCTTCGGGAAAATTGGACACCAAATAGTGGAGAGTGAAGACGACTACCTTTGATTATACTAACACAATCTATGATTATCTTCGATTGCCTTTGATTACCTACGAATAACATTCCGACCTACTTTGACTAAACCTACGAGTAAAAAAATTTCAATTTTTTTCCATGCTGACCAATTTATACTCGTGGAGAATTTTCAGCATGCTAAAAAAAGACTCCTCGACCGAGCTGAAGCCTCGCGTATGTGGGAACTTCTCTCGAGCATGAAGGAGAATTCCATAGACCTCCTAGGACCACGTGTCGACCATGCTGCGGGTTTGAGTCAAGCGCAAACTTAAAACTCGCAAATTAGGTCCCTGCAGTGGGAGAGGCCCTTTAGAGGACCTGGCTACTTTACATTTGGATAATTCAGTGTTTGTGTCATTGGGTTGTCGACTACCGAGGCAGAATATTAGGCACTGTTTTTCTAATATGTTTTGAGCCTCACCCTGGCAATAGAAAGGCTGAAGACAGAGACTTTTTTTAAAAAAAGACTACATTAATTGTCCATTGAGTAGGAAGAGGCCATTTAATGACTAGAAATTCGAGTCTGAATGTTACAGTTGCATTGACTTAAACAGTTAATTTTAGAAAGAATCCAAGTCCCTAAAGGACACCATATTTAAAAAACACAGCTGTGCATCAGATGTACCTGTGCAGAGAAAAGCAGACTGCTCCCATGACTATCCCCTCTGGTAAAGGGGATGAGATTTAATGTTTAACTAAAATGCAAAAGGAAGTTTAATGCTTTACCTATATATCATTTGCATCATATATGTTGGAAACGGAACACACAAAATTTGCCAAATCACTCAGTGGAGGAATCAGTAATAACAGCCAAAAAGCAAAATACTGCAGATGACTGGAACTATGCAGAATGTCAGATGGTTTTATAGAGTAACAGTTCACATTTCAGGCAGCTGCATTTTCATTGGAACTGGTGAAAGCCTGGATTGATAATTTGATACGAGATGGACAACGTTGTGGCTGGAGAATTTTGACATTCCTCTGACTCCCCAGTGTACCTTAGCATTAAAACGGTCTGAATAACCACTCTTTGAAGCACACTGTATATATGTAACCTTCCTGTAAACAATAAGATGGTCAATTTCATCAACAATATTTATCAGGTGTGTGGTAGATAGTCTGGATGGTGAGGAAAGACAAATAAATCCTTAAGCATCTTAGCAATCTTGAACTATATTTTAATTATCGCATTGTAAGTAATAACTCCAGTGTGTAATTTGTATGAGGAGCAAATCTTTCATTATTAATTTTTCAGAGGACTGGGAGTTTTGAATGTGCTGTGCTTTCTACTAAACTGCAATTCAGACTCCCTGCTCCTCGTCTGGCTCTGAAAGAAACATTGTTGCAACATGAAGATTATAATTCTTGAACAATTGTAAGCTTGCAGTTTCATCAAATATCAATTGTATAGGTTTTTAATCTTTTCTGTAGAATTTGTTCACATGGGAAATTTATTCACTGCTTTTTGCTTTGATATGCATGAAATGTGAGGGTGTATATCTTACTCATCTGTATGTATTCTGGCTTATTCAGTCTCCACAGGAAATGATATTCATGAATGGAAAAAACAACAAAAACCTGCATTTTTTAAAGCTATCATTGGCAATTTGTATTTGTTTAAGTAACTAGTATTTAAGTACTGGAAAATCAAAAAATATTATTACTGATTTTGACCGGCATTTTGAAAACTGGGCTGTTTTGATCCCCTAATTGAAAACTGTGTAAAATGAGACAGATATTTGTTCACATTCTGCACATCAATGGTGAATTTATGCTGGTTTTAACAAGGCCATATTCAGTCCTTGGAATTCAGTGTTCTGATAGATCTCTGGAAATTGTCCATACTACATGCTTATTTTGAAAGTCTTATATCTGTGTTATGGCTCTGGTAAAACCTTGAATTAAGAATTAGTCATTATTAGTTGCTTTGGAGTAACGTATTCTGTGGAACACTTTAGGTCTTATTTGTGTCAAGATCCTGTGAAACCATGGGGAATAAATGATGTTTGCACAGAATCTCATTTAGTATGCTCCAATAAACCACAGTGGAAAAACACTGTCTGCAAGTATACGTGAAAAATGTGCACGGTTAAGCAGATCAAGGGTGACAATCTGGTAATGGGTGCCAAACTTCAATTGTTGCTACCAAATGTTAATCCTTATGCAGTTTTAATCTTTTAGTATTTCGTTGAACTCCAGATTTAACCATTACGTGAATTGTTTTACTGCTAAAGTGCATGATTATTAATCTAAGATTTAGTAGCTAAAATAAATTGGATTAAGTTTTAAAACATTGTGCCAAGTATTCCACTTGCTCCACACATTCCTTCGTGTGACATGGTAGTTTTGGAGCTTTCACTAAATGAGTTTTTTTTTAGCTGTTGAATATCATTGTAATGATGAGAATGGTACAATTATTTGGCCTTTTCTGTTACCTGCTGGGTTTTTATTTTTACAAAAAAGCTGAAGCTCCTGACAATGGGGAAAAAAAATAAAGAAAAGTACTACATAATTTGCAGAAAATTTGTGTGATTGAAATATAACCAAAATATCAGTCTCAACGTTGTTTTTTTAAAAATTAACAAAATTTCCTGTTCCTTCTTTGCAATACTAAAACAAATTGGTGTGCAGCCCACTACCTTGTTTAATCTTTGTGCTTTCTCTGTACTTAACATCTTCAGATTAAGAAGATTTTCTTGTTTATGGTTGAGTATGGACAAATAGATTTGCGTTAGGGTGTTGCAGCAAGTGAGATTTAAAAAATAGCTGTGTGTACAATAAACCAATCTGGTGCAAAAATTATAGGTGACTTTACTGTATTTTGTTCCTGTGACCACCAGGCCACATACCATATTAAAATCATTTTCATTATCTGCCTTAGGAGCAGTGTAGTAGTGCACTTGGCTGCAAACGCCAGGGCAATGTTCCATTCTGGAGCCCCCTGCCCTGGCCTCAGTTCATTCATTTGCAGCTTCACCATAGCAACTGCATAGTGGAATGTTGTGTCCAATGTCTGGTGCGTCACCACAACCACAAGAGCCAAGCTAGATAAGCAGCCCAGCTGCAGTGCAAAGTAGCTCTACAAAATGGACAGAATGGAGGGCAACAGCAGCCAGCTCTACATTGGCATCTCCATCAGGAAAGCATAGGCGCATGCAATGACTAATACAACAGTCGAGATTCAACAAAGGAAATATTGGAAAGTAAAGGGAAAGTAGAAGACCAGTGCAAAACACAGGAATACATATCCAAAGCAGCCGTTGCAATGTCTAAAGAAAAGATTATCGAAAGTTTGATATTAAGCCCTGGCACGATGAAAATATATCTTGGAGAATAAACAAATGGCCAAAAAATGAACAGATATTTTGTCTACTTTCATGGAAGACCATCTGGAAACAGTGAACAACAAATCGAGGGTGAATGAGTGTCTGAAACAAATCGGTACTAGTAAAATAAAAATGCTGGGGAGATTAATGGGGGTTAAGAGACAAATTCTCAGGACTGGTAATCTGCATCCCAAGGTTTTGCAAAGATCTTGATTCTGGAATGGTTTATACAGTAAGATGATAGCAATTATAACATTAAATTTAAGAAAAAGGGGTGGAGAAAAAACAGACTGATTATCTCATATCAGTGGTAAGGAAAACGTTCTGGAATCTATCATATTGGAGGTGGAACAAGACACTTAGAAAATGATAGGATTAGGTAGATTGAACATGAATTTCTGACAAAGAATGACATTTAATACATTTTTAATTTGCAACTAGCATAGTAGAAAGGAACATACAATAGCTGTTCTGCATTTCTTTGGCAAATTCCTTTGAGAAGGTATTACGATGGTTATTAAAATTAGACTACATGGATTGGGATCCTATTAACAGAAAAACATGCGTGAGATTAAAAGATAAATTGTAAGGTGGGCATCTTCTGAGTAATGGTGTACTGCATCAGTCGATGCTGAGGCCTAGGTCCTCACAATTAATATCAAAGATTTGAATGGAATGAACAAAGTGTATTGGATTAGGAAGGGCCAAGTGAGATATCGAGATTTTATGATGATATATACCTGGCAATGTGGGCTGTGAGGAGCAGGCAGATGGGTGCCAGGAGAGCATAAACGGGTGAGGTAAATAGGTGAGGACATCGCAGATTTTAGGAGAAAAAGATGAAGTCGTCCACTCTGGAAAGAAAAGTGGGATTTTTGTTAAATGGTGAGATTAAAAATATTTGATTTTCAAGCATCAAATAAGGTGATTGGTATATTGCGTCTTGCAGGATGATTTAAGTGCAAGACTAAAGATGTCTTATTGCAATCCTAAAGGATCCTAGTGAGACTAAATAGGGTATTGAGTATGGTTTCAATTTCAAGTGGTGGGAGGCCAGTGTGAGTCGTAGGGTGATACAATAGGTGCAGGAGTAGGCCATTCGGCCCTTCGAGCCAGCATCGCCATTCAATGTGATCATGGCTGATCATCCCCATCAGTACCCCGTTCCTGCCTTCTCATATCCCCTGACTCCGCTATCTTTAATAGCCCTATCTAGCTCTCTCTTGAAAGTATCCAGAGTCAAAACTTTCTGTGAGAAAACTATTTCCTCATCTCCATTCTAAATGGTTTACCCTTTATTCTCAAACTGTGGCCCCTGGTTCTGGATACAGCGTGGAAACAGGCCTTTGGCCTAACTTCCCCACACCAGCCAACATATCCTAGCTACACTAGTTCCACCTGCCTGCATTTGGCCCATATCCATCCAAACCTGTCCTATCCATGTACCTGAATAACTTTATTAAATGTTGGGTAGCCCCTGCCTCATCTATCTCCGGCAGCTTGTTCCATACACCCATCACCCTTTAGGGAAAAAGTTACCCCTCAGATTTCTATTAAATCTTTCTCCTTCAACTTAAACCTATACCCTCTGGTGCTCAATTTGCCTACTTTGGGCAAGAGACTGCATCTCTCTGATCTATTCCTCATGACATTATACACCTCTATAAGATCAAAGAGTAGAGGAAAGGTTTAGCAGATTGATTCTTGTAAAGTGGGGTGGCGTTTATCCAACAGATTGGGGCCAATGATATTCAGAGTTTAGAATGATGAGGTGATCTCATTGATAGATAACAACTCTTGTGGGACTTGACAGGAGGCAGGAATGATGTATTTCCTGGCTGGGAAATCGGGTTGGTCTCAAAATAAGAGATCAGCCATTTAGGACTCGGTTATGAATTTTTGTACTAATCTATCCAAGGTTACTGAGGAGATACCAAAATGCTCAAAACTGAGACAAGACTTTTGGATATTAAGAGAATCAATAGGTGAGTACAGGAAATTTGTAGTGTGATGAAAGATCTGCCACCCGCCTATTGAATTCTGGAACATGTAGGAGGGGCCTGATGGGGTCTCTTTCTAGCCTTTTTATAATAAACAGCATTTCAATTACTCGCAGCCTTTGCTTTTACTTTCAATTAATGTGAATTTGTTTAACAGCCAAACATTATTGTAAAGCAATATGGCACATGTCAATGTTTGACAAAAAAAAAGTACTGCAGATTCTAGAAAGGAGCTCTTTGGAAACAACCTACTCTAGAGTCAAACCAAAGGACTTTTAATATTTTTTAGACCTGACCTGACTCCCCTATGAGTCATATTCGGTAGTCAGTCAGGCACCAGTTGCTTCTGCATTATTACTTTCACCAGTCATTTCAGCTGCTACTTCCCTAACCCTTTCAACACAAAGCAGTGTTTTCACAGACACTGGTACTACTTTGTCTCAACATTATTAATTCTATCATATGTCTGTCTTATTCAATAGTTGAAATATTTTTTCAGTGATATGCATGTGTGAATTTCTCTAGCATTAATCTGTTTTAGCTAATACATGTTTTCATCCCAGACGGACCAGCAATGTCCTTCATCCTAAAGATTGTTAAAACATTATAATATTCAGGGTACATTGACTTATCTCTGCAGGATTCTTTTGCAAACTGCAAATTTCAACCATTTCTAATTACTACCAAGTTTCTTTTTATCATATCTTATATTAGTTTTGCTGCATTTTTATGTCTTGATTTCATTTTTGCCTCCCATTTTTGTTGAGGACCTTTTGGTAAACAGTAATCATGTAATGACTGCTTTATCTTTTATTTTGTTTTTTCACAAACTGGATTTTTTATTCATGATTCCTGTTGTCTTGTATTGTCTGTAAATTATCCTGACATTTAGAGGTGTGTAACCAACAGGATACTAGTTTGCCAGAAAGGAATATATGGTCATCCATGTATCTAATGTTTGAGGTTTCAAGCTAAATTATGGAGACATTTTAGAAAACATTGTTTCACTTTCATTCTGCATACTTAATTACCCATGCACAAATTAAATGGGTCATAGTTTAAGAATTGCCTTATGTACTTAAATATTGCAGGAGTTTAATTATTTTAAGCCATTCATTTTTTCAGTATAACACCAGTGAATTATTTGCTGCTTGTTTATTTAGAATCCCCTTAGTACGAAACATTTCAACGCTATGTCATAGGAGTAGTTGTCACATCGTACTGTTGCATGAACTTGTCAGTTTTCAATGTTTAGTTTAGAGAATCAGCGCAAAAACAAGCCCTTCGGCCCACGAGGTCCGTGCCAATCAGCGATCCCCGCACACTAAAGGGGCTGTCCCACTGCAGCGACCTAATTGGTGAGTTTAGAAGAGCTTGCCCTCGACTCGTACTCGCAGCATGGTCGACACAAGGTCGTATAAGGTCTTTATAACTCTCCTTCATGCTCGAGAGTAGTCCCCGCATACTCGAGGCCTCAGCTAGGTCGCGGCGTATTTTTCAACATGCTGAAAAATGCCTGCAGGTTAATAAAAGGGCGCCGTGGAAAAAAACATTATTGTTTTTACTCGTAGGTTTAGTCGAAGTAGGTCGACATGTTATTCGCAGATAATCGAGGGTAGTCGTAGATAGTCTTGAACATAGTCGAAGGGAGGTTGCCTTCACTCTCCACTGTTCGTTGTCCAATTTTCCTGAAGCTAATCTTCAACATAGTCGAAGGAGGTCTTCAACATGACCCTCTTTCAAACTCTCCTATACTTTTCTAAACTCGCCAATTAGGTTGCCGGAGTGGGACAGCCCATTAACACTATCCTATACACACTGGGAACAGTTTACAATTTTACCAAGCTGGTTAGCCTACAACCCTGCACTTGTTTGTAGTATGGAGGTGTTGCTCCTGGAGAAAACCCACGCAGGTCACGGGTAGAACGTGCAAACTCCATACAGTCAGCACCCGTAGTCAGGAATGAACCCGGATATCTGTAAGGCAGCTACTTTACCGCTGTGTCGCCCAAATGTATTAGATTGCCAACTGTGACATGCTATTTCACCCTAATCCCAATCATCCCTGCCATTTTAACAGCTTAATGTCTATGTACTAGTCTATAGTCTCCCTGTTTAAAGATGGCCGTCGTTCAGGGAATGGCTGATGATCATTGGTACTGTTCCTCTGATGTAGGAGGATGGACTATTCATAGAATTTAGATCAAAACATCTGCTTGGGTAATCCCGATCCTACTGTTCCCATGTAATGTGACTTTCGACCCATCTTTCCCCTTTTGACCCCTTTTGCCCCCTTAAACACAAACCTTTGTCTTGCACTAATATCCTTTTGGTCATTCAGTGTCCCTCTCCTTCCTCTTTCTCCAAGTTTCTTACTGCCAGCTATTTTAAATTCTGGCTCAATTAATGTATGCTTTAATATGGACTTTATTTTTAGGTAATTAAAGGTTAATGTGGAATTAAGAAATGATGTGGTACTTATCTCTTACAGGGAACTGAAGCCATGGTTTTGGAAAGTGTTATGTTTGCAATCTTGGCAGAACGATCCCTTGGACCAAAGTTATATGGAATCTTTCCTCAGGGTCGTTTAGAACAGTTCATTGCAGTAAGCCTGATTTAAATGATTCTTGTTGTGAATTGTTGATTGTGTTCTGCAGCGAATGTGGAAAATTGAAAGCATAATGTAATTTGTGTTTTATTAATGTTGTTATTGAATGCTTCCAAGTAAAAATTCTGCATCTGTCAAAAAAAATCTTAAGTTACCTACTGACTTGTTCGATGTGTGCTGTTTTTAAGGCCATTTGCCCTGTCTGCATGAGGGAAGAAACTATCTCCCAAAAAAACAAGTATCCTCCAAATGCTGAAAATGAAAATTATTGCTGCTTAATATCATTAATTTACTGATTTAAATTTCATGGATTTTTACTCTTAAATCCTTGCTGCTACAAGTGTCTCCAAATCTCAAGCTTAGGGGAAAATTGTTCAGCCTGTCTTTTAATTGATTCAGGATTGGTTTGCCCCTGTACAGGTAATGTACAGGGGAAATGGTAATAGATATTTAAATAACTATACAGAAACTAGAAAGAGTTTTGACGTGCCAAGAAAAATAAAATTTTTGAATTTAAATATATAAAGAAGGCTAACTTTGACAGTACAATAGGTATGTTGTGACTGGAATTATCCATTTGAATGCATAGTTGTTTATGTTGAGATACTGCATGATAGTCTAAAGCAATTGCTGGTATCTGACATGACATGAATGTTGTATCACTATTCCAGAGTCGAAAATTGGAGACCATAGAATTGGCTATTCCGAGTATTTCGACAGAAATAGCAAAAAAGATGGCCACATTCCACAGGATGACAATGCCGTTTAACAAAGAACCTAAATGGTTGTTCTGTACTATGGAGAAGTGAGTACTTGGGTGTCATATGTAACATGTAAAATGCATTCGATGTGTATTATATATATTTGAATCCACTAGATTTTTCTACCTGAAAAGAAAGTATATTATTAATATGGTTGGTATATATCACTTTTAGATAAAAACTTGTGGGAAGTACGGTAGTAACTCTCGGGTAGGTGCAATTCACACCATTTATCCTGGCTATGTTTAACATTGAAGCGTATAATCATTCAAGCACTTTACTGTCCTTTCTGTCCTGGGCCTCCTCCATTATCAGAGTGAGGCCCAGCGCAGATTGGAGGAACAGCACCGCATGTTTTGCTTGGGCAGCTCACACCCCAGCGGTATGAACATTGACTTCTCTAATTTCAAGTAACCGTTTCTTTCCCCCTCTCTCCATCCCTCCTCCGTCCTATTTCTCCAATCAGTCGTACTGTCTCCGACTTATTTCTCTGTTTGCTTTGTTGTTGCCTTCTCCCAGCTAATAATGATCTATTCTACATTTCCATTGAACCTCATTCCCTCTGTCCTGTTTTCGCACTATAATTCTGTTAATATCAAACATAATATATTGTTTGATTATTGAAAATGGAGCTTCACCTCTCAGGATGAGAATTTCAAAGATTCACTTTGAAATTCACAAAGATTCAAAGATTTGAGCAAAGAAGCTAATGTCAATTCCAAATTCCAACTGCTTATTTTGACACTAACACTCTGCCTAGCTAGAAGAAGTATCATCCCGGAAATCCTTGTAAAAATGTTGCATGTTTCAGTGAGATCCTATAACATTCTACTAAACTGAAGAAAATATATGCCCACTCTGCCTAATTTTCACAGGGACAACCTCCTTTCTGTCCTCCCAGGAATTAATCTAGTCAGTCTTCCTTGACCTACCTCCATCAGAAGGATGTCCTTCTGTGGGGAAATCTGACCTGTGTATGATATTCCATGGGCCGCCTCGCCAGGGTTCTTGAAATTGCACCGAAGGCCAACCTAATGTTTGCATTCCCAAATGCTTGCATGAGTACGCATTTACTTTCAGAGATTTGGTGTTCTTTGAAACTTTCTTATAAAACTACCATTTAATTTAACTTTGATTAATACGCTTTCATAACAGTAATGACAGTTTGTATATATTTCAATGTAACAGGTTAATTTACTGATGTGATTTAATTATGTTCAAACAAGTTTAAAAATTTTGGTTTAAACAAAAAATTGTTAATTTTGCTTCTGACGATAGCCTCCGTTCAATATTAATAAGAGAATCTTGTTTGCTTATTAAGGTATAGTATTAGTAATCTTCATCTGTGACAAATTGGGATACAAGCAGCCACATCCATATGAAGAATAATTCAATTATTCATGAATTCTATTTTGAAGCAAATTATACATGGCACTCCATCACCCCTCAAGTAAATTAAGATGCATGGCATCCAGGATGACTGAATCATTCAGAGCTGGTTTACTCCTAAAAGAGAGGAAGTTACAGCAGAAGGGTGTTATTCTGGCTAGAGTTCTGTGACCACTGGTGTTCCACAGGGATCTGTGCTGGGACCTCTCTTGTTTGTGACACCCACACGGCTGGGACTTGGTGGGCCGAGGGGCTAATTTCCGTGCTGTATCTCTAAACTAAGGTTTAAAGTAAAGAAGTCTGTTAAAATGAGGGTTTACTGTATTGTGTGCAGTTCTGGTAGTCACATTACAGGAAGGCTATGGAGGCTTTGGAGAAGTTTACTAGAATCTTGGACCGAACAGTAGTTCTATGTTCTAACTTATGATAGTATATAATTAGCAAGCATTCGGAAAGCTGTAAAGCTCATTGTTACTGCTACATTAATAACATAAAATAGTGGCTGTCCTTAATAATTCAGGCAGTATCCGTGTAGATAGAACAGGTAATGATTGAAATCTATGATCTTTATCAGATTAGGTAATCAATCTGATATGTACCACTGTTTCCACAGCTATTGCCCAATCTGCTGATTATCAGATTTCCACTATCTGCCATTTTACTTTTCAAGCTCGTTGCTCATTTTATATATGTAGAGCAAAAGAAGTTCAGTAGAAGTGGGGCTTTTATCTTGATCTTATTTTTCTGTTTATCTTCAGTCGCAATATTATCTCTAATAATGTAATATTCTTTATCATTAATGACAGATATTTGCAGCAAGTGATGCGAATTAACTTCACAAAGGAGTCACACATTGGTGCATTCCATAAGCTTCTTAGTTACAACCTGCCTCAGGAAATTGCGAAGCTACGGTAAGGCATTGAGATTATGAAAGCATAAATATAAATATTACCATAATTTGCATTTCAACAAGTGAATCCGACATGTTCATTGTAAACTGCTCGTATTGCTCGAATCAGTGACTGCCTTCACTGTAATTAGCACATTAGTGTCTCCTGTGATATGAAATCCATCTCTACTGACTAAATACTATGCAGGGCAAACCAAAAACATAACCAGGGATTGTAATCAAACTTTTATTGTCTTACTGCCTATATTCTCTGTTTTCATGGTAACAAATTTCAGCAAAAGCAGGTTGACAATAGTGAATCATCAGCCCATTCTCCACTGAATTCTATTTATTTTCCAAACAAAATCTGCCTCAAGCTCTCCCATCTCTTTTTGTAGGTAATTCTGTCAAGCTGCCACTTTGAATTGCATACTTCCCACTGAATATTGGTGGCTGCTGTGTGTCTGTGTATGATCATTGATTTTCCTTTACAGATGTACAAATTAAACCCTTTCTATTTCAATTGGGAGGATGAATTAAGTTTAAGAATTGCAATTCACAGTTGATTTGGTGAAGGGGTAAATGATGTCAAGCATACAGATGGCAAATTAGTTTTAGTTCTCGAGAATAATGTATTTCAGTGATTTTTTTTCCGATTTGCACCCTGAAAATAGATGCTGGAGTAACCTGTGAAAGTAAGGTATGCCCTAAGAGCAAAACCAATAAAATACAACTAATACATGAGTGAAATTCTTAATAATCTTCAAATATATTGATAGGGTTGGGGTATAGAGTATTTAATTGTCACGTGTACCAAAAACAGAAGAATGAAATTCTTGTTACAACCGCATAACTGGTCTATAAACATAGTACTCATAAAGGGAGAGGGTGAAAGTGGCAGTTACAATAGATAGAATAGGGAAGATTAACAATATTTTGATTGTATTAGCGATAAGGTACTGCAAATACTCAGCTGGTCGGGCAGCGTCTGTGGAAAGAGACATGGTTAATGTTTTGGGTTGACAAATTTTTGGTCACCAGTTACAAATATTAACTTTCTCTAATTGGCAACATGGCATTTTGTGAGAAACCCGAGTGTTTTAATTACCAAATACTTTTAAAGAGTGCACTTTCAAACAGGAAAACGTTATATCCATATAGCCATCCATATCTCAAATTAATCTGTACAAGTACATTATGCTTGGTGGTTAAAATAAAGTTTTTCCAGAGGTTTAAGAATTTTCCAAGGAAGTAGAATTGTTGCTTTAAGAATTCCAGAAGAGGAAGTGCAATCTTTGCCATGTCACTTACTTACCAGATTTCCCCTTCTACTTTAGGTCTTTGCTTCAAGCAACTCCTTCACCAATTGTTTTCTGCCACAACGACTGCCAAGAAGGTCAGAATTTATCTTGAACATTATATAAGAATGTTTAATTTGGTATTGTGTTAATTTGAAGGCATATCCATTTAATTTCTCATTTACATTTGTGGACAATTGTTATGAAAATTTGATTTTCCACAGCAATTGGTGTGGAAATTATGATTATGACAGATTATTGGGATGATGATGTTGTTTTCTAATATTTGAACTTTTCATCCTAGGAAACCTTCTCCTGTTGGATAATCCTGAGAACTCTGATAACAAACTGATGTTGATTGACTTTGAATATAGTAGCTACAACTTTAGGTAATTGTATTGCTGTTTTAAAAGTAGCTGTGATTAATTGAGGATTGTTGTTTTGTAATTGTAGATATTTATAATATTCTGATGTCGATAACCAGCTATCATGACATTTGGACAGATGAAGAGAACCCAAAGTTATTTATTATAGTAATTCATGACCTTCAAAACATTTGCCTAAACTCGTCTGTTTATCTCATGAATCGGTAAAAATAATGAGTAGTTTGGCATGATTAACATCTATTATTTATTCCCTTGATCACGAAGTCTCTGATATTACTGCATGAGAGTTGAGTTAATTGCTTTGAGAATATTATTGGAAGAAAGCTTATGGTTTCAGGGATGGTGTTTACTAAAAGCCCTATGGGATCAAAGTTTTGTCTGGTTAATTTAATTTGGCACCGTCTGATGAGGTCTGAACTGACCATAACATCACAAATGCACACACTCACATTTCTCATGTATTGCATGCCAGCTGATCTCCCCCAGCCCGTTTTCCTGCTAGAAGCATGGAGAACAGGCAGATCATGCTGACTGATGTCATGCTTCTCTCATGATCTGCTAGTGTGCTTCAGTTCCTGCACTCAGTGAGGTTAAGCAGCATGAAGGGCCTTGTGTCAATTTTGGTTGAATTGATTAGCAATTGCCAACTTGCTGGTTGATAATTTATTCTTTCCGATGTTGCCATGATTCTCAAAGTCACTTGCTGTTTTTACGTTTTGAAGTTACTGGGGATGATGAGAAAGTTATTGAAATAGTACCTTTGTGTACAAGGATGTGCGCCGAAAGCTGTTTCTTACCCATCAGTATCCCTTATTCTTGGTTTGACCACACTGTGAAGGATCAGAAAAGGAGCAGAGGTTATTTAGAGCAAGGCAGGCCGTTAGAGCAGAGGTGGAAAAGAATGAGAGTAGCGAGGTTACATGGTTACCTTGCAACAAATGTGGTAAAGAACAGATTTCTGGAATGCTGATTTATCCATGAAGTTAATTTGCTGTGTAATCTAAAGACGATGGCAGCAGTGCAAGTTTGCCATGGTGGCAAACTGAGAACGTACTACAGGGGAACTTCCAAAAACAGCTGTCAATTTGGATGGATGCTGCTTGCCTTGCAATGAAAATTAAGGAAACAAATATCACATGGTCCATGAGTGTACCTGTGAAATAAACTTGCACTTTTATACTGTAAATGATAGACTTCCTGTACAAGGCCCTTCTGCTATATTCCTCAAAGCTCCTTGCTAGAAAATCTATCCTTCATGTCGCACGATCTGACGTCGCTAAATGGTTGCTCCACACAGCATTCCACCGTCATCATTCTCTCCCCCCCCCCCCCCCCCCCCCAGGCCTGGCTGGAGCAATAGAAGCTTGTGCCACATTAGCTGTAAATTCTGCCATTATTTGAGCTTGTGGCTGCAAGTGTGAACCATAGTGCTGGTACATTTTCCTCTTTACTGCCTCGCTCTGTCATGACAGGATGTTGTATTGTGGCTTACTGAACGGTTTAAAAAGTACCGAGATCTGATGGTGCGGAAGTTGACATCCTGCCTGTGATTCACTGAGTGGGTGTGTGTTAAATATACATCGTGGTATGGTCAGGCCAGAGGTAGGATTTCTTGTGGGAGGGCCCCCCCCCCCCATAGGCTCTCTTCATCTTTTCACATGAAGTGTGTATTTTATATAACTCGCCGCTGAAGCATCGAGAGACCTTATAACGGCAAAATATTACTATTTTAGCTTTCTCTGATTCTGTGATTAAAAGTTAATCTGCATGAGAAAATGATACATTTCAGTTACCATGTTTTTGTTATTTTAGAGGGTTTGATTTTGGGAATCATTTCTGCGAATGGATGTATGACTACAACTGTGATGAGTATCCGTTTTTTATTGCTGACATCAAGAAATACCCCACCAAAATGCAACAGGCAAGTTCTATCAGTACTGCATCTTCAAGCGTACATTTTAATCCACTGCATAAGTGTTCAAATTATTGTACCCAATTTAATTTGTTCCTAGGTATAACCTGCAGTGATTCTACATCTTTAACTTGGTGTTAATTTAGAATGTTGATAATAGTTTAGTTAGTTATTGATGATGATCCTTCGATTCCTTCAACATTCAGAAATATGTTGCTCTGTTTTGAATGAACTTGATCACTGATAATTCCAAAGATTCATCATCCTGAGTGAAGACATTTCCTCGCATCTCCTAAATGCCCTACCCTTTTGACATTTTTAGACCTCCGAGTCGGAGAACATCTCCATGATTGTATGGTGGAGTGGATTTGATGGGCCGAATGGCCTAATACTGCTTGTATCACAATGCATCTGCCCTGTTGATTCCCTTTAGAAAATGTGTCATTTTTAATGAGATCTCTTTCTTCTGAACATTAACAAACACAAGGCCGACCCTATTAGCCAAAGACGTGCAAATGACTTATTTTCTACAGGGACAAGCACATTGTTCCTGGAAAAACTACAACATGCATTGTTTAGCTCTGATGAATGTCTAGTCCAAAAAGCAACCTGATTTAATATACTGTTGATGTGCTTAAAGGCAGAGTTAACCCAACATGAGCTCTACAAGTGTCTTACGATTTCTAAAGTTTAGCCTTGACACCAGTAAATGTGGTAGCCAAAAGTGGCCATGCAAGGAAGTACATCCCCTCCACCCCCCCCCCCCCCATTAAATCATAATTTTATTCCATTTCCATTAAGTGGCAAGTGCAAAGAACTGCAGATGCTGGAGTAAAACACAAAGTACTGGAGTAACTCAGTGGATCTCTAGCAAGGAATTCTTGCCTACCAGTCATCGTCCCTTCCGTCTACAACATCTTTCCCCTCCTGTACTCCCCCGGCCGGCATTCTACCCTCTCTGGGCCTTTTCATTTCAAACTGTCGGCTCAACAACAACCATCTTGATTTCTCCACTCGTCTTGCCCACTTAAATCTCACCCCCTCTGCACACAGGCCTGTGTTCATGCAGTTACAATCCAGATATTGTATGAAACCCATCGACAAGGGGGGGTACCATTTCAGTCTGGCAGGCTGCCTACCACTGGGCTGAGGCCAGGCACCCGTTCTCGGACACTTCCCCTTATTAATTATCCCTGCAGCCAGAGGAGATGTAACATCTGTCCCAACACCATCTCCATCCAGGGACTCTGGTAGCCCTTCCATGTGAGACAGGTTCACGTGCACCTCCTCTAACATGTACAGCCTTGTTAGATGTACAGGATGTTCCCGATGTGACATCCTGTACAGCCGAGACCAAGGGTAGATGAGGAAACCGTTTTGCTGAACACTGACACTCGGTCCGCCAAGGCCTGCTGGATTATTTTCCTGCATCTAGCCTGTCCAATCCCTTAAGAATTGTACGTTTCTATAAGATATCCTCTCATCCTTCTAAATGTCAGGGATTAGACCTTGCAACGTTCAGGCAGTCTCTGCGGTGTCGGATAACACAACTATCTGCTGTGTTTTTTTAAAATTGTGGTATAGACATCTGTGGAGTACTCTAAAATGTATCACCACATATCCTGCAACAGGCAGGTGCAATATTAATCTCACATTGAGCGTCAAAGGTACGGTTCATTCTTAAATATTTATTAAGAGGTGCATTTCAGCCTCAAACTTGCCTTTTGATATTTTGTGCCCATGTTCCTGTCTTGCAATTGTTAAAAACATGATATATTGTTAAGGAGTACCTTGCTTATTTTGTCTCAAACTGCAGTTCTCAATGGACCCAAATGGTGTGATATTGGAATATAATATATCAGGCAGAATAAAAACAAACTATCCATGTATGAAATGTTTAGGTTTAATTTAATATGTATAATTTTGCTGTTATTTACCGTATTACATTTTCTGACAGCTCCATTTTATTAGAGTTTACAATGCTGAGCTGCAGAATGCCTTTGAAGTCTTGGATGAAAAACAGATTGCAAAAATGGAAGAGCAAATGCTGGAAGAAATAAATAGGTAATGCAACAATTTTTTCTTAGTTTTTAATTGACCTGTTCAGCAACATTTAAATATGCAGTAAACCCTTGTTATAATGGACCAATGGGGGGGTGGGGGGGAACTGGTGTCTGTTATTGCCAATTATCCGCTATTACCACATACGGTATTATGGTATGTAGTTGAAACAAAGAACTGCAGATGGTGGTTACACAAAAGGACCCAGTGCTGGAGCAACTCAGTGGGTCAGACAGCATCACTGGAAAACACGGATAGGTGACATCAGGCTTAGGGTTGACTGAGCTCGTCCTGTCGGTGGCAACAGCCTAAGAAAAATCACAGTTGGCTTGGGGCTACAATGTGAACCGCAACGACAGCCACGTCAACTGCACCAAGGGGTGGGTGAAGAAGGGCTCGCTGGTGCACCTTGTAAGTCCCGGGGGGGGGGGGGGGGAGGGTGACGTTGGAATCCGGGGAGATGGTGTGAGCCAGGGGTGGCACCGGCAGGTCTGTCCACTCTAACCAAATCAGTTATAAAGGGATCCGTTACTGAGTGTTTACTGAAAGTAGTTACGAAAGGTCTCTATCCATGCTGTGTGACTTATTACGAATCGTGATGGATATATCAAAATGTAAAGTGAGAAAACACAAACCTTTCATTTAGCTATTGACCAGTCTTCAGACATTTGTTAATGCCACTCATTTGTTAACATGTTATACGATAATCTTAAGTACTGCATACCAAAACTAGGGACAATTGACAAATTGTATATTTCTGATATATTATGTTAAATTAGTGGACACGTGTTCAATGTAGGAAATGAACCAATCTCAAAGGTATTTGTACTTTTTCCAAAGAGTATTTAGTAATCTAACTTTTATAGAAACTGGATATAACAAAGGAAATGTCCTTAAAATTTATAGCAATTATTTAAGACTACTTCTGCACCCTATAGTTGACCACTTGGAATTTTAACCTGATCTTTGATGAAGGATACCAAACCCAAAGCTTCTAGTTTCTAGTTTCCATCAGTTTTAGCTTGGTTGTCATGGAATAAGACCAACCTGCCAATATGTATTTTTAGCATTTTTAAATTTCCATCTAAGGCTGTGAGTAACAAGAAAATTTATCTGATGTGCACGTTGAGCAGAGCTATAATTCTCAATTATTGCTTTCAGCTGGACATGCTGGCATTCGCATCTATCCTCTTCTCATCATCTCCACCCCTTTCCCCACTACTCCACTGTAATATTATCCCTTCCAGAACCAGGGGTTGCAACTTAAGAAGTCCAGAACCAGAGGTCACAGTTTAAGAATATGGGGTAGGCCATTTAGGACTGAGATGAGGAAAATCTTTTTCGCCCAGAGAGTTGTAAATACGTGGAATTCTCTGCCACAGATGGCAGTCGAGGCCAATTCACTGGATGTTTTCAATAGGGAATTAGATTTGGCTCTTGGGGCTAAAGGAATCAAGGGATATGGGGAAAAAGCAGGAACGGGGTACTGATTTTCGATGATCAGCCATGACCATATTGAATGGCGGTGCTGGCCTATTCTTGCACCTATTTTTCTATGTTCTATGTTTTCAAAGTTAAAATCTCAAGTTTTTTCCAGCAGCTATATTGTAGGTTCAGAAATAAGAATGCCTGGTTACTCATTATATTCACTGGGGCTCTTAGAGTTAACTCCAGTTATCTATTGCTGTGTAGTCATCTGTGTTTGCAGATAGAGCTATTGACCTGGCAGGTCATTGCAACATGCCTGTAGCATTAGTGCCAATTTCATCCAATTCATTCTCTTTCCTTCTGAGTATGAATTAGTGTTGTACTGTTGAAAGGGTGCCCTCAATGACAAGCCAGGCTGTCTTGCATGCTACCATCATATCTCATTGCCCACCATCTTAGGGATGTAAATAATGATTGATTCTTGATGCAATAGTTACTGTGCTGGCCACTAGTCTTTGCAAAACACCCTGTAACCAAAATGGGTTTTATAAGTATTTAATATTAATTTCAGTACAGAAATGAATCCTTTAGTTACTTGGCCAATAATTATTAGGGGGCTAGACCTATTTTTAAGCATCATCGATGTGCAGTTGGGCATTACCAATGCTATGCCCGCAAAGGTTAGTCCAAAAGTAAGCAGAATCATTGCACCAATAATCAGATGGGAACAATTAGTTCATTCTGAAAACTTGTAATATTCATGAAAATGCACTTGAACAATAAATACTAAATACTAATCCTGTATAAGTTAATATTTTCTTCGCCAGCGTGAGCATTTCCATTTCTCACACTCCACATATTTTTCAGGGTTCTGATTTTAGGTGATGCTCTGCTGAATTATGCTGTGTGGTAATGTGTCAGTCATTTGGGAGACTTTTTGTGATCAACAGAAATGGGGTCATTTCATTCAATTTGATGAATTAGAAACTCTGGTGTGTGCCTTGAATATACCAAACAATTCATTAGAGAACTTCAAAGATGCTCATGATCACTTCTCATGTTTGTTCGGAATGATCAAGCCCTTCTTTTGAGTCTGCAACCTATTTACCCCAGCTAGGAAGGCATCATCCTTTCATCTACCTTATCAAACCACAGCAGAATTTGGTTACAATAGCTGCAGTTGATGGAAATTTGTGTTAAGCTGGTCAGCTTTAGCTGGAAAATTTTTAATCGATTTTCATTCTTTAGTTCAGATCTGGCATTAAGATAGAGAAAACTGGGAGAGAAGAAAAGTTTATTTTAAGTCAATGCTACAGTGCTACATCTGGTTGGAATAGTTATTAATGAGCTCTTAATGGTTTTGTAATGAATTGTTTGATACATTATGTATGGAAGGTATATATTCAGGTATGGAGTTTTTAGAATCAAGGATTATAGGGTAAACACAAGGGGTACTGATCTAATTAAATGGCAGAAAAGGAATGAGGGAACCACTTTAAAATATTTAAAGCAGACTGTATTCACTTGTAGGCACCCAATTTTTTTTTAAATGGAAGCATCAAATGACAGTTAGCAATGTGCCAGAAAATTTGAGATCATAATGAGCTTGAACACTGCCTGTTCAGCAAAACGTTTGAATCTAGTTTATCAAATGGGACAAAAACGACCACATTTCTGTTCATCACAAAGGGTTTCACAAATGACTGATAATTTTATCATGGAGCGTAATTTAGCAAAGCATCATCTAAAATCAGAACCATAAAAAATATATAGAGAAATGGAAATGCTCACACTGATGAAGCAAAAAAAGAACTTCTAAAGGAGCCTTGATATTTATTGTTCAAGTCCATTTTCATGAAGAATGAGCGATTCATTGTAACACGGAACTGTTTAATTGATCAGCCACAAGTACTTGAAGCATGGGAAAATGAAATTGGATTACCTATAACAAAAGAAACTTGGGAAGAATGCTTACAAAGAATACATTGGTGTTCTTTGAATGCCAGACACACATTGATACAATTTAAAGTTATATATAGATTACACTACTCGAAAACCAAATTAAAAAGTATCTTTCCTAGTCTCTCCTCTATTTGTGATAAATGTAAGAATCTTGAAGCAAATTTAATACATAGTTTGGTAACGTGTCCACGGTTGAATTATTATTGGATTGAAATTTTTAAAGTTATTTCGGAAGTTCTTAAGGTTGAACTCGACCCAGACCCAAAATTAATAATATTCGGAATCCCGGAGCCAAATTTGGTACTCACAGTTAATCAAAGAAATTTTTTTGATTACTGTTTAATAATAGGGAAAAAAATGATACTTAAATTTTGGAAGGGAACATTATCCTCAACAATTAAAATGTGGAAAGCAGAGATGTTGGAGACGTTGAATTTGGAAAGAATTAGATTTGTCCTTTTGGACAGGTATAATTCTTTTGAATCGATATGGTCTCCATATATACAGTATTTAGAGAAGTAGCTATTCTTGGAATCACGGCTCGACGGACACCCTACGGATCCGATGCAAATAACTTATATTTGATATTATTGTGCATTTATTAGAGATATTTCTGAATGAAATAGTATTTCGTATAATGACTTTAGTTTTTGTTTATATATATGTAATATTTTTGTTTTTCAAATTTTCTTTTTTTACAGTTGAAGTATGGGAAGAATTTTTTATTCCTTTTTATTTACTCTTTTTTCTTTTCTCTTTTATATATCTTTTTCTTTATTTCCAAAAAATAGAAGATATTAAGTATTGATATGTTATTTGTAGTAATATTGAATTAAGGTGTTAGTTTATAAAGTAAGCTATACATTGTAAACGGTTTACTTCAAATAAAAAAATATTACACACAAGTACTTGAAGTACGTGCTTTAAAAATATTTACATCTGCCATATTTATGAAATACATTAGTGGCAAAATTATTAACTTAATACTTTTATAGCAACAACAGATAATACAAGTGAAGGGATAGTTAGATGCTTCAGTGTTAAATTTAAACTGGTGAAATGGCCTGTCATTAGTTCTTTCTGGTATTTTATATTTCTACATTGTTGTGTTCAATATGTTTCTTTGTAGTCTTGCAGCAACTAATGCATACATTGAATTATCTATTTAAAACCGCAGATATGCACTTGCATCTCATTTCTTTTGGGGCTTATGGTCTATTATTCAAGCTCGGATTTCAACTATTGAATTTGGATATTTGGTAAGTGCAATATTGTAATTTTTGGTGAAAAGTTTATGAATGGCTTTCTTTGACTTTTATGCACTTAATACGTAAGCATTAGACCGAAACGTTTTTTTCTTTAATATGTGGTGAAATTTCAATTGTTGTTTTCAATTGTTTCTTCCATAGGAGTATGCCATTGCAAGATTTGAAACTTACTTTGAACAGAAAAGGCAACTGGGTGTTTGATTACAAAGCCTATGGGATGAACCAGTGGTATGAAGTAAAGACAAAGGCAGAAGAGTAATTTAACACTGTCATGGCCAATTATGGAAAGCCACAACAAGGTCCAGCAGAGATCTGACTGTGTGGGGATTTGATTCATGTGGGTAGAAGTTTAGAATATGGATTTGTAGAGTTTAAAAGAAAAATCAAATTTATGGAATGCAAAATGTTACGTTTACTTTTTTTAGAGCTGCTTTATAAATAGAATTTCAAAAAGCACAGTAATATAATGTTAAACCAGTACGAAATAACGAATCCTTCAACTGGAGTAACTTTATTTGTTAGATATTCAATGAACAAAATATTGGATAGTGTACATCAAAATATTCTTCCATCTGGAAAATCTGACATGTATTTTACGAAAGCTTTTTTACATTACTCTTCTGTTTTTTAGTAAAAATATGTTTTGGTTTAGTGATATCACAAATGAGCAACAAGTTGATTTATTTGCTGAAGCACTTACCTATAAATATAGATTGAAACAGTTTAATCATTTTATCTCATAATAATTGGGAAACTAAAGCTACTTAAGTTAAATTTGTATATACAACATAGTATCATTTTGCTTTGTTAATGATAACACACTTGTCGAACGGAGGAATAGAACTAGATGCTTTCAGTAATCTGACTGATACCTGAGCCACACAGGGCAAAAGTACCTTAACCCTATTAATGAATGAATAGCAAGCATAGTTTAACAACCTAGTGAGATTGTTCTTTCATCGTGTCCTTGAATCTTCCCAGTCATCTTCAGATAATCTTGCAATAAGATGGTCCAAGCTGCTAATGAACCAGGATGCCTTTGCAGTGTTCTTTGCTGGTATTCATATTGTTCAGTCATTTGAACGCTAGAAGTAGTCCTAAACATACTTGGATAAGTCTAGTTCTTGGGTGGTACATCTGTACCTACATTTATTATAATCTCGAGTATTGGGATTAGGGGATGTGGAGGGAGGGTATTATGGAATCCCATATAGAAGGGTGTAGTGGATTGAGTTTGATCTCTGATATGGGACCAGTTTCTAATATGTTGAGTTGTTATAGTTTTTTTTAAACTATAGTTTACGATATCAAATTGTAGCAGTTTTGATTTTTCTTTCATTCTGACGTCATTACATTGTGAAGACTATTTTTGGAGGAATATGTTCAATCTTTACTGTTCCTTTATATTCAATAATAATGTGAATAAACATAATATGATATTATATCTTCAATTTTTTTGAATGAGTTGAATGTTTGAATCTTGTATTAATTGCAACCGAATCACTAAATTAAATTGACTGTCTTTGAAGTTCAGCATTGACAAGAATCCATTAAGGATGAACAGGCAGGATTTTGTAAAGGGCAGCTGGTCTGCAGTCTTGCCAGAGTTGAATTTCCAACCCTGATGTTGCTTTCTATCATCTATTGAGATGATATCTTTTGCAGTTTCATCAACACTTTTTAGTTTCCAAGCCAACTAGATTGTGAATTTCAAGTTCTGCTGTTGTCAGTTTGCTGTACCTGAGGTCAAGTAAGAGTAACTACTATTTATCAGTAACTTAGTATTCTATTATTGTCTGTAATTCAATTGATGTGCCCACATGAAGGCAAGTAAGCTAACACCTGAGCCATTTCCTTTGTCTTGTACAATATGATGTGCAAGTAGTTTGAACTCTGAAATTAAGACCAAAGGCAAGATTGATTGGAATGGGAAAGTTTACAAATTAACGTTTATCTTATGAGCATTGAAGCTATTCATTTAATTATCCAGAGCAAAATATTATGAATGAAGTTAATGCAAATATAAAGCTAATATGTACATATATTTTGTACATGTTTGAACTTTGTCACCAGATTAGGGCTTTAATTCTTCGTACCAATCGAATATCTTACCAAGATGCAGATAGAAGCCAGTCCAGTAAAGCTCTAATTCCTATTTTTAAAGAGTTTTGTACAACCTACTTGCTTAAAATACGGTGTGAAATGCTATTACCAACTTAAACTATGCCACCAAAAGTTGAAATGTAAATTTTTAGTACTGTATTTCATGTATCACTAAATACATTTCTGTCTGCAGTTACACTGTTAATGACAAAAGACAACAATGTTACCTTTGTGTCATGCTTCAGCTTTACTGGCTCGGTCCTGCCTTTTTAGTAAGATAGCGTAATTGCACTGGTGGAATTGCAGTATAAGCAATCAAAATTTACCTTGTATGTTGAGGTATTGACTTTGTTTATGACTGTAAAGAAAATGTGATGAATGCTTTTAACTTTATAATGCAGTGATGTGGTGTGATATGTTTATGTTAATGCCAAATCAGGTGTATTTTTGTAAAACGTCATTGCACAGTTTATGTATGGCATCAAATCTTTTAATAAAGCTTTCCTAACAGCATAAGGAAATATGATTGAAGAGTATGCACTTGACTTTCTCAGTGTGGCCAAAGATGATATATCAAGATAATGACAATTTCTGGATACAAATGGTTCCATTTGGAGCAGTGCTTATGATGAATGATTTGCTTTCAAAATAAAATTTCTTAACTGAATGCAACTTCATTGTTCTTTCCTGCCTTGTAATAAAGTCATATAAAACCTGATGCAAATGTTTGGGTCTTGCTGCTGATCTGTTATTAAATAGGATGTGTGAACAAATTTAAGAAATCATAATCAAGTCACTTGATTAATTTTCAAATTGGTGTCAAAATCTGATAGATACAATAATAATTTCTACTGGTTGTGGAATTCATAACCATCAAATGTTTGTTCCAGTCCTGGTGACTATTTACATTGTCGTTTGGATGTTGCCTTGAGAAAGAATGTTGTATTTTGCCTTTGTCTGAACTAATATTTAGTAGTTGACTAATGTTGGGAAAAGTAGCATGGCAAATATGTTGCCCCTTCATCTTTCAGGGAAGAATTTAACTTTGCGATTTAATGTAGACTCTGCTGTGATTTTTAGCTGACAGCAACGGGAACCATTTTATTTCCATTGTTTTATACGCAGAACAGATGGGATTTTTACTACGTTATTGTATTCCCAACAATGATCTAAATAACATTCTCTGGTTCAAATGACAAAGTTTACACCATAATTGAAATTTGAGAATATGCTGTTGCAATGTCTGATAATTACCTATGAAGAAGGAATTTGTGAGGAACAATTTCATAATATGTTAGACAATTATAACATACCATCCAAGAACCTTTCTGCAATCTGCACAAAAACGATGAAAGGAAGATGCATGCATGATCTAAAGAATATCTTTGTTCTGTCTGGAGGGAGTGAGAGCAGTACAAAAGTTTACAGAGGAGACATGGGTGAGATATCAATTTATAACAGCGGGGGGGGGAAACCAGATTTACTAAAGAAAGAAGACATCTCGGATGTCCGAGAATGGAAAGCTTCATGTTGGGAACACGCATCAGGCGGAGAAATTGAGAGTAAGGGATAGAATCTTTGTAAGAAGCAGGGTCGGTTGAGATGTCTTGATAACGAGAAGTCAGTGGGTTTGCACTATCATTAGTCGATAGTCTGTGTGCTCACTTGTACTGACTAACAAAAAGGCATGCTTAGCTGGGGCCCCTTGATCATTTAGCTGGGGCCCCTTGAGGATTTAGAACTCTCATACAAATACCTTGGATTATTTCCTTCCCAAAATCCACAAACAGGACAGACCCAGCTATGCCTCCAGTCAAAGGAAAGATCATGCATGAATAGAATCAGGCCATCCACAGTCCATAGATAAAGGGTACAATATTTAATACAAGAGAAAGTCTGATTGGAGACCTTTGAACTATCTTTAACTATCTGATTGGATGACCTTTTACTTACCTGATAACTGGGGGGAATAAGCTGTCCAAACTTCTGTACCTCTTGCCTGATGGGAGAGGATAAAGTGAGTGACCAGGGTGAGACTGGCCCTGGGTTATGCTGGCGTCCTTGCGGAGGCGGCATGAATTGCAAATGGAGTCGATGGAAGGAAGGTTGGTTTGCATGATGATCTGGTCTACGTCCACAACTGCAATTTTTTACGGTTTTGGATGGAACTGTTCCGAAACCATGGTGTGATGCATCCCAATAAAATGCTTTCCAAGGTGCATCTGCAGAAATTGGTGAGGGTTGTTGACATGCTGAGTTTCCTAAGCCTTCTAAGGAAGTCGAGGCATTGGTGTACCTTCTTGGCCATAGATTCGATGTGGCTGGTCCAGGACAAATTGCGAGTGTTATTTATTCTAAGGAACTTGCAGCTTTCGGCCATCTCTACTTCGGCGCCATTGATGTATACTGTGTGGGTGCACTGATTTGCTTTCTGAAGTCAATCACAATCTCCTTTGTCTTGCTGACATTGAGGAAGAGTTTCTTGTCTTGGCACCTAGTTACAAGGTTCATAATCTCCTTTCTTCTATACACCGACTCATCATCTGTAATTCATCCCACAACGGTGGTGCCATTGGCAAACTTGAAGATGGAGTTCGCATGGTGCATGGCTTCACAGTCGTGAGTAGAGCAGGGGGCTGAGCACACAGCCTTGAGGTTCTCTGGTACTGATTTGGTGATCATTGCAATGATGCAATACAAAAGTAATTTGTTTTGCCTGTGCCAGCTCTTTGAGAGAACTACCCAACTGTTTGTAATATTTATTAATTATTTGAATGAAAATGTAGATGGTCTGATTAATAATTTTGCATACAAGAAAATTGGTGGAGAATGATAGTGAGGAAGGTTGTCAACGGATACAGCAGGATATGGGTCAATTTTAAATTTGTGCAGAGAAATAGCTGATGGAGTTTAATCTGGACACTTGTGAGTTACATAGAAAAATAGGCGCAGGAATAGGCCATTGGGCCTTTCGAGCCAGCACCACCATTCAATATGATCATGTCTGAACATTTTTGCATATAAGCACTCTCAAAATACACGTTATATGGTTTGCTTACCCTGCTTGCTTGGTCAGGGCATTGATCATATAAAAGGATGTATCCACACAGGCACTGAAATCGCTATAAAAACATGGGGAGGGGGACACAATTTCTTGGCACACGCACCCACACACACACTCTAGGCCCGTTTGCGGGAGCTTTCATCGGCTGGCGGGGACTTAAACATCCGGAGCCTCGATGCAGCAGCTTCATTTTAACGCCCCGTGAACGGGCCGATTCAACCCTTAGAAAATGTCTGATAATTTTATGTTTCGCTAAGATTTCCTCTCATCCTTCTAAATTCCAGTGTATACAAGCCCAGTCGCTCCATTCTTTCAACATATGACAGTCCTGCCCTCCCGGGAATTAACCTCATGAACCTATGCTGCACTCCCTCAATAGTTGGAATGTCCTTCCTCAAATTTAGAGACCAAAACTGCACACAATACTCCAGGTGTGGTCTCACCAAGGCCCTGTACAACTGCAGAAGGACCTCTTTGCTCCTATACTCTTGTTATGAAGGACAACATGCCATTAGCTTTCTTCACTGCCTGCTGTACCTGCATGTTTACTATCGGTGATTGATGTACCAGGACACCCAGATCTCATTGTACTTCCCCTTTTTCTAACCTGACACCATTCAGATAATAATCTGCTTTCCTGTTCTTGCCACCAAAGTGAATAACCTCACATTTATCCACATTAAACTGCATCTGCCATGCATCTGCCCACTGACCCAATCTATTCAAGTCACCCTGCATCCTCATAGCATCCTCCTCACAACTCACACTGCCACCCAGCTTTGTGTCATCTACAAAATTGCTAATGTTACTTTTAATCCCTTCATCTAAATCATTAATGTGTAAATAGCTGCGGTCCCAGCTCCGAGCCTTGCGGTACCCCACTAGTCACTGCCTGCCATTCTGAAAGGGACCCGTTAATCCCAACTCTTTGTTTCCTGCCTGCCAACCCATTTTCTATCCATGTCAGTACCCTATCCCCAATAGCATGTTCTCTAATTTTGCCCACTAATCTCCTATGTGGGACCTTATCAAAAGCTTTCTGAAAGTCCAGGTACACTACATCCACTGACTCTCCCTTGTCCATTTTCTTAGTTACATCCTCAAAAATCTCCAGAAGATGAGTCAAACATGAGGTCCCCTTTGTAAATCCATGCTGACTTGGACAGATCCTGTTACAGCTATCCAAATGTGCCACTATTTCATCTTTTATAATTGACTCCAGCATCTTCCCCACCACCGATGTGAGCCTAGCTGGTCTATACTTCCCTTTTTTTTCCCTCCCTCCTTTCTAAAAAGTGGGATAACATTAGCTACCCTCCAATCCACAGGTACTGATCCTGGATCTATAGAAAATTGGAAAATGATCACCAATGCGTCCAAGATTTCTAGAGCCACCTCCTTAAGTACCCTGGGATGCAGACCATCAGTCCCTGGGGATTTATCAGCCTTCAGTTCCATCATTCAACCCAACACCATTTCCTGCCTAATGTGAATTTCCTTCAGTTCCTCCATCACTCTAGGTCCTCTGGGAGATAGTTTGTGTCTTCCTTAGTGAAGACAAATCCAAAGTACCTGTTCAACTCGTCTGCCATTTAATTGTTCCCCATAATAAATTCACCTGTTTCTGTCTTCAAGGGGCCCACATTTGTCTTAACTAATGTCTCAACTTAATGTTGTTATAGTACCTGCCTCAACTACCTCCTCTGGCAGAACATTCCATATACACACTACCCTCTATGTGAAAAAATTGCCACTCAAATTCCCATTACATCTTTCCCCTCTCACCTTAAATCTATGACCCCTGGTTCTTGATTTCATTACTTTGGCTAAAAGATTCTATGCATTTACCCTATCCATTCCCCTCATTATCTTATACGCCGCTCTAAGATTACACCTCATCCTCCTGAGCTCCAAGGAATAAATTACTAGCTTGCTCAATCTCACCCTATAGCTGCACCTGGACACAATTTCCACAGAATTAGTCATCAGGAATACCAGCAGTTTCCCTGACTTCCTACATCCTGCAAGAGGAACATGTCACCATTCTACTTACCATGACTACTGCATAAAAACCAAGAGGAAACCATGGCTAGTCGCAATAGTCCGCTCCACTGCACCTTGCCTTCACACCTTAAATTATCTGCTCAATTAGCCAAATTTGATCACTCAACTAATCTACCCGCTGCCTTTTGGAATCTCCTGCTGCAGTATCGACACTGATATAGATTCACTCAACCAATCCAATTGTCTCTTATAACTACAACTCTCCTTGTCTGCAGCCTCTCCAGCTATGCATCAGAAGACAAAGTACATCATCCAACAAATGTCACTGTAATAACGGCAGTTCCTGCATTTAGGGTTTATCTGGATTAGAGTAGGAGAGTATCAAAATAGTGGGCTGTTATAATGCATGCAAGGTAGATTCTGGTCTGATCTGGAGAGTTGCCAAGTTCTGCCATTGTTTCCGATGCTCTCAGCACAAAACGTTTCTGCGCACTTCACTGCTGTTGGAATGAAATGCGGATGCCTCGGAAAAATTAGGAACTAGATTTAAGTTAATTGTTCCAAGAACCAAAGTTGATATTCAGAAAAGGTATTTCGAAATGACTTGGTCGTAACATAGATACAGATTGTTTAGTAAGTTTGCAGATGGCACCAAAATTGCTGGGGTTGCAAACTGTAAGTCTGCCAAAATATATAGATCTACAGAAATGGGTGGAGAAATGGCAGATGGTGTTTAATCCGAGCAAGTGTGAGATGTTGCATTTTGGAACTTTAAATATAAGAGGGAAATTATACAATTACTGCCATGACCCTTAACGGCGTTGATGAACAGAAGGTCCTTGGGGTCAAAGTCCATAACTTCCAGTAAGTGGCAACACAATTAGATAGTGTGGTCTTCTTCTTTCGTGTCCATCTTCCATGTTTCAAATGTTGACATCGCTGTCATCGTCAGTCCTGAAAAGGACGCAAGCTTCCAGCGACAATGAGTGGGAGCCATCACTTGTTGCAGTAGATGATGGTGGTAGCAGAATTAGCTCAGGATATTTCCCGTTTCCAGCCCCGTGACATGGACGCTTCTGCTATGGGACCGATAGTGTGGTAAAGAATGCATATATTGTACACTTGCTCTCATAGGTTAGGGCATTGAGTATAAGAGTCGGCTAGTCATGATGCAGCTTTATACGACTTTGGATAGAAATTTTTTGGACTATGCTGTGTAGTTGTAGTCACGACATTGGAGGAAGGACTTGGAGGTTTTGGAATAATGCCTGGATATGGGGATATTGCCTATAGGGAGAGGTTGGACAGACTTGGAATGTTTTCTCTGGAAGGACAAAGGTTGTGGAGAGACCTGATAGAAGTATATAACATTATGAGAGGCATTGATAGTGTAGACAGTTAGAATCATTTCCCAGCATGAAAAAGTCAAATACTAGAGGGCATAGATTTATGGTGAGAAAGGTGAAGTTTCAAAACAATGTGCGGGTTAAGTTTTATTACATATAACCATATAACAATTACAGCACGGAAACAGGCCATCTCGGCCCTTCAAGTCCGTGCCGAACAATTTTTTTCCCTTAGTCCCACCTGCCTGCGCTCATACCATAACCCTCCATACCCATCTCAACCATATGCCTATCCAATTTATTTTTAAATGATACCAACGAACCTGCCGCCACCACTTCCACTGGAAGCTCATTCCACACCGCTACCACTCTCTGAGTAAAGAAGTTCCCCCTCATGTTACCCCTAAACCTCTGTCCCTTAATTCTAAAGTTATGTCCTCTTGTTTGAATCTTCCCTATTCTCAAAGGGAAAAGCTTGTCCACATCAACTCTGTCTATCCCTCTCATCATTTTAAAGACCTCTATCAAGTCCCCCCTTAACCTTCTGCGCTCCAGAGAATAAAGACCTAACTTATTCAACCCATCTCTGTAACTTAGCTGTTGAAACCCAGGCAACATTCTAGTAAATCTCCTCTGTACCCTCTCTATTTTGTTGACATCCTTCCTATAATTGGGCGACCAAAATTGTACACCATACTCCAGATTTGGTCTCACCAATGCCTTGTACAATTTTAACATTACATCCCAGCTTCTATACTCAATGCTCTGATTTATAAAGGCTAGCATACCAAAAGCTTTCTTTACCACCCTATCTATATGAGATTCCACCTTCAAGGAACTATGCACGGTTATTCCCAGATCCCTCTGTTCAACTGTATTCTTCAATTCCCTACCATTTACCATGTACATCCTATTTTGATTTGTCCTGCCAAGGTGTAGCACCTCATATTTATCAGCATTAAACTCCATCTGCCATCCTTCAGCCCATTTTTCCAACTGGCCTAAATCACTCTGTAGACTTTGGAAATCCTCTTCATTATAGAAACATAGAAACATAGAAAATAGGTGCAGGAGTAGGCCATTCGGCCCTTCGAGCCTGCACCGCCATTCAATGTGATCATGGCTGATCATCCAACTCAGTATCCCATACCTGCCTTCTCTCCATACCCCCTGATCCCTTTAGCCACAAGTGCCACATCTAACGCCCTCTTAAATATAGCCAATGAACTGGCCTCAACTACCTTCTGTGGCAGAGAATTCCAGAGACTCACCACTCTCTGTGTAAAGAATGTTTTCCTCATTTCGGTCCTAAAGGAATTTCCCCTTATCCTTAGACTGTGACCCCTTGTTCTGGAACAAGGGGTCACAGTCTATGTCTATATTATCCACAACACCCCCTATCTTCGTATCGTCTGCATACTAATCCAATTTACCCCTTCATTCAGATCATTGATGTACATGACAAACAACAAAGGACCCAACACAGATCCCTGAGGCACCCCACTAGTTACCTGCCTCCAACCCGACAAACAGCCATCCACCATTACCCTCTGGCTTCTCCCATTCAGCCACTGTTGAATCCATCTTGCTATTCCTGCATTTATCCCCAACAGTTGGACCTTCTTAACCAACCTTCCATGAGGAACCTTGTCAAAGGCCTTACTAAAGTCCATATAGACAACATCCACTGCTTTACCCTCGTCAATTTCCCTAGTAACCTCTTCAAAAAAATTCAAGAAGATTAGTCAAACATGACCTTCCAGGCATAAATCCATGTTGACTGTTCCTAATTAGACCCTGTTTATCCAGATGCTTATATATATTATCTCTAAGTATCTTTTCCATTAATTTGCCCACCACTGAAGTCAAACTAACCGGTCTATAATTGCTAGGTTTACTCTTAGAACCCTTTTTAAACAATGGAACAACATGCGCAGTATGCCAATCCTCAGGGACTATTCCCATTTCTAATGACATTTGAAATATTTCTGTCATAGCCCCGGCTATTTCTACACTAACTTCCCTCAATGTCCTAGGGAATATCCTGTCAGGACCTGGAGACTTATCCACTTTTATATTTTTCAAAAGTGTCAGTACTTCTTTTACTTTGAAACTCATAGTATCCATAGCTACTCTACTAGTTTCCCTTACCTCACATAATTCAATATCCTTCTCCTTGGTGAATACCGAAGAAAAGAAAGGGTGGTGAGTTCCTGGAACAAGTTGCCAAGGTTGGTGGTTGAAGCAGATATGTTAGTGATTAGCAGATATGTTAGTGAATGGTGACATGGCAGTAGAATTGCTGTCGTACATCGCCGGAGACCCGTGTTTGGTCCAGACTACGGGTGCTGCCCGTATGGAGTTTGTAAATTCTCCCCGTGTCAGCGTGTGGTTTCTCCGAGACCTTCGGTTTCCTCAAACATTCCAAAGACGTACAGTTTTGTAGGTTACCGGTAATTGGCTTGGTTCAAATGTAAAATTGTCCCTAGTGTTGTAGGATAGTGTTAATGTGCGGGGATTGCTGCTCGGTACGGATTTGGTGGGCCGAAGGGCCTGTTTCCGCGCTGTATCTCTAAACTAAACTAATAGACTTTTGGATAGGCATATGGATATGCAGGGAATAGAAGGATATGGATTATGTGCAGTAAGATAAAAAAATTATCTTGGCATCATGTTCGGCAGACATTGTGGTCTGAAGGGCCTGTTCTTGTGCCGTACAGTTCTATGTTCTTTGTTGCACGGCAAGTAGTGGTGGTCTGGAAAGCCTTACTTGAAAAACAGATTCAGGTGTAAACTTCATAAGAGAATTGGATACATTGTGAAAGAGTGGAGTTATTTAGTTAATTCAACTAAAAAGTCAACAGGAGCAAAATTGGTAGAATGGCATTGATTTGCATTGTACTTTTCTGTAATTCTATGAAAAGATAGACAATAGACAATAGGTGCAGAAGTAGGCCATTTGGCCCTTCGAGCCAGCACCGCCATTCAATGTGATCATGGCTGATCATCCCCATTCAGTACCCCGTTCCTGCTTTGTCCGCATATCCCCTGACTCTAAGCATCTAGAGAACCTACCTCCACCACCCTCTGAGGCAGATAATTCCACAGACTCACCACTCTCTGTGAGAAAAAGTGTTTCCTCGTCTCTGTTCTAAATGGCTTACTCCTTATTCTTAAACTGTGGCCCCTGGTTCTGGTCTCCCCCAACATCGGGAACATGTTTCCTGCCTCTAGCGTGTCCAAGCCCTTAACGATCTTGATGCAAAAGGTTTTTGATTTATAATCTGAGCCCAGTTTATGAAACATTGAAAATATAATCTTTAACCTCTCATATTTCCTCACAAGAGGCTATTCGAGTCCATGCCAGACATCAGAGCAATCACATACAGACTTGTTTGGCTGTAACCTGTCATCAAATCCCCCTTGAATCTCTTACCAACTGCCTAACTAGGGGTGATTTGAAATAGCCTATTGCCCTGCTAAGCCATACATTGTTGGAATATGAAAGAAAACTGAAGCATCTGAGGAAAACCGACCATTAAAGGGAGAATGTGCAAATTTTACACAGACATTACTGGAAGTGAGTATCAAACCCACGTTACTGGATCGGTGAGTCAGACAACTTATTATTAAAACACTTGGAAAATGTGTGCCATGTGTTAGTGAAAGCTGCCTTTATGTTTGAGTGTTTGTGTTTCTGTTAAATCATGTTAAAGACTGTCAGTTAATCCGTATTTAAAAACAAATTTTATATTTGGTATTTTTAGTAACTTTTGTGCATTTTCATTTTAACCTCTTTTGCAAAAATGTTCAGCAGTTTTGCATTAATGCAACTGCTTTATATAAGTATGTATGGACAGCAATTTCTTTTATTATTGAATTACAATCGTGATTATGCCTTTTAAAATGCAAATATACTACATCAACCTGTTTCTTTATAACAGGAATAGTGTCCTAAAGATAGATTGCAGAAGAGCAGCAAGAGAACTAATCTACTGAAATTAAACAGTTGAATCATTGTTCAGCAATAACGTGATATTTCTTGTGCTGACCTTTTCATGAGGTAATGCGATCACTTATGAAATCATTCTTAAAACATTGTGCAATAAACCAGGTCAAAGTCATATGAGTTGGTAAAATAAAGATTACAGGTTCAAAGTTGATATGATTGCAGAAGGCACGTCTCATCAAATTCCTGTTCAATCATTGCACAATCAAACATTTGTTTCTTATTTTGAATGAAAAGGGTTAGATTGTGACTACTGAGAGTAATTTTTTTGATTACAACAATAGCGATGAACAAAATATGAATGACATGGAGAAACAAAAAATGTTTGCGGGAATAAGTTCCATTTTAATGCAAATGACTAAAGTTCTGCATGGTGGGATGCTCTGGAAGGTTCCCTGCACATTAGATCGAGGGAGAGTTCACCGATTGGATGGAAAATTGGCTTCATGGAAGGAAACCGAGGATGCTTGTGGAAGGTTGTATTTTGGACTGGAGGCCTGTGACTAGTGGTCAGAGTCATAGAGTGATAGTGCATGGATACAGGCACAACTTGCCCACACCGGCCGACATGTCTCAGCTACACTAGTCCCACCTGACCTCGTTTGGCCCGTATCCCTCCAATCCTTCCCATTTTGGCAAGTCAAAGCAGGGCAGGACATTCACTGTGAATAGTTGGGCCCTGGGGAGTGTCATGGAGCAGAGGCATCTAGGAATGCAGGAATATAGTTCCTTGCAAGTGCCGACCCAAGCAGATATGGTGGTCAAGAAGACTTTTGGTACATTGGCCTTCACAATCAGGGTATTGAGTATAGCATTTGGGAAGTTATGTTACAGTTTTACAAGTGTGGCTGTATTTGGAATATTGGGCTCAGTTATGGTCATCCTGATATAGTAATGATGTTGTTAAGCTGGAAAGAGTGCAGAGATTCACAAATATGTTGTCAGAACTTGAGGCCCTGAGCTATAGGGAGAGGTTGGGCAGGCTGGATTTTATTCCTTGGAGCGCAGAAGGATGAGGGATGATCTTTTGGAGGCGCAAATATTGCGAGAGGAATAGATAGTATGTATGCACAGAATCTTTTACCTAGAATAAGAGAATCAAGAACCAGGGGACATAGGTTTGAGGTGAGAGGGGAAAGATTTAAATGGGACCTGAAAGGCAACTTTTTCACATAGTGGGTGGTGGGTATATGGAAAAAGTTGCCAAAGGAGATAGTTGAGGCAGGTACTATAACAACATTTAAAAGACATATGGGCAGGTACCTAGGAAAGGTTTAGAGGGCTATGGGCTAAACACGGGCAGGTGGGACTGGTACAGATGGGGCATCTTGGTCAGCATGGGCAAGTTGGGCCAAAGGGCCTGTTTCTGTACTGTATAACTCTAAGACTTTATGGAACCATGAGGCAGACTAATGTTTGTAATTTAAGTGCTCTCTCTGTTTCCCCACTCTTTCTGTTTCCCCATTCTTTGCTTTCCCTCTCCCTCTCATTCTCTTTGCGCTTCTCCCCCCCCCCCCCCTCCCCCCACCCCCTTGGTCTCTCTGCTTTCCCATTCTCTCTACTTTCCCACTATCTATGCTTGCACCATCCCTTCAACCTTCTGTCTATTCACCCACGGCTCCATCCTTCCAACTTTGGCTTCTTGGGCTTCTCAAATTCTATTGTTTTAACAATGTTTGCCATACCTGCAGTTGCCAGTAGCCTAATCTCTGGAATTCCTCTCTAAGTCCCAATGCCTCCTTACCACTTTTTTCTTCTTTCAAAATCTCCTCAAAGCCACTTCACTTGGATACCCACCATATCCTGACATGGCTTTGTTTCAAATCTTGTTTGAATCTATTACTGTGAAACACCTTGGATGTTATACTTAATAACAAGTATTATATAAATATATTGTAATCTTTCACGTAATATTTAGTGGACCTGTACATAAAATTAAAGAGTAAAAGTTAGTGCTTGTCACCTCTTATTTCGGATTGAGTATTGATACGGAAAGCTATTTCCAAACAGTCACATGAAAATTAATCATGGGTACACAAAAGGCTGGAGAAACTCAGCGGGTGCAGCAGCATCTAAGGAGCGAAGGAGATAGGCGACGTTTCGGGTCGAAACCCTTCTTCAGACTGAAAATAAATCATGACCGGTTAATGTCCAGGTCAACCTAAGAAAAGCTTCTTTGTCCACAAAAGGCCATGTAGCTGGTTTATTTATTTGAAACTTTTCTAAAAATACCTTATGCCAGTCGACAGCAAGTTAAATATTATTTATTCTTTAATCACTACCGTATTGCATCAGATTTAGTAAGATCTCTTTGATGTTTTCGTTCAAAGTTCACCCAACCCGACGGTTTGAAAATTTCAATTAAAAAATCAGCTTTATTGTACTCGATGTACATAAAAGTATCAAGGAAGGTGATGTGCTTAGAATAGTATTCATTTGTATTGATGTAATGTGGATTTAGTGACACTGAAATGACACGTAAACATTATTAGGTAAACATTATTAGAACAAAATGCCAATAAGATAAAAAGATTTGCTTTATGACTACTTATCGTAGTGAACTGACGGAATATAGGACTATTATATATTTATGAAATGGCAAGCCACTGTGGAGGTACAAATTCCACATCACTATCTCATCCTCTTCCCATCCCTCCGCTGATATTGTTAAATTAGAAAATAACAAGTATCTTGCTCTGACGAGTTCCATTCAAGTCCTCCTCAGTAAAGCTTTTTCCTACAGTGGAGGTCTAAGTGGAGGATACAAACTATTGCAAGCTTGTGGTAAACTAAATGTATGTCTCCCAATTAGAGGAAGAAGAAAGGAATGGGGTGGAAGTAGAGAGGGATGAGAAATTTCAAGAGGAGCAAGGGAATGCTGTTAGATGGGTTAGGAATACAGAGCAAGTGGACAAATGGCAAAGGAGTTGGGGTGAGGATGAAGAAAAAGGAAGAATTTGAGAATATACGTAAGGAGAAGCAGGGAGTAACTTGGGCTGGTATTTTTATTTGTTAATTGTATTTATCGTTGGTTGCACACTAATTTAGCCTGTAGATCTACTTTGAACAAATTAGTTCAGTATTTTTGGAAGTATTGAAATTTACATTTGAGAGACTTTCGTGCTCCACGTCATATATTCAACAGTCACTTCCCCTCTTCCAAACATGTCGAATGCTCTCTTTCACAAAGTTTACAGCTTGGGAAAACCTCCCCTCCACCGCAAAACAATATGTTTCCTGCCAGAATGTGCCAGTAAGAAGAAAGTAACACCAGATGTGTGTATACCAGAGTTCATATCAGTCTGGAGAATGACGGCAGGAAGCAGTAAATAACTGATCAAAAAAGTCCATTACACGAGATTCCCTCTCATCTTTAGATTAGGCTTTACACTCTAATTTTACACTCCAGCTTTTAATGTCTGCAGGTGGAATGTGGCAGTTTGTGGCTGATTGCATGCAGATAAAGTTATTTTGTGGCATTCAGAAATTAGCTCACATTACTAACCTAAACGTTCGCTAAACTAAATGTTTTATGAAACTGGTGATGAGTGCCTGTGTTTTGAGATACTTTGTTTTCACTGTGGTTACGGTAGCAGAAGTTAGTTGGCTATTGATAAATTTGTCAAGGGAATTGAATAATGTTTAATTCTGCACCCTAGTGCAGTGTGGGCAAAACCGAGCGTCATCTCTAATGCCGCAAGGGATATGGGCGAGAAGCAGGAAAGTGGGACTAGCCTGGTGGGCATCTTGAGCAGCATGCATAAGTTGATCTGAAGTGCCTGTTTCCAGGCTGTATGACTTTGTAGCAGCAACCTGCTTTACAAAGATGATTGTGTAAGAAGGAACTGCAGATGCTGGTTTAAACCAAAGATAGACACAAAAAGATGGAGTAACTCAGCGGGTCAGGCAGCATCTCTGAAGAGAAGGAATGGGTGAGATTTCGGGTCAAGACCCTTCTTCAGACTGGTTAGGGATAAGGGAAACGAGAAATGTAGACAGTGATGCGATAAAGAACAATATATGAAAGATGTGCAAAAAAGTAACGATGGTGAAGGGAAAACGTTGTGTGGGTGGCGCCGTGGGTGGCTGCCATGCCTGCAGCTGTTCATCCTTTCATCCTTTTTTATTTTTAGTCTGTCGAAGAGTTTTGTTTTGGATGTCTTTTAGTCTTTTATGTGGGGGATAGGGGGGAAAGGGGAAACTGTTTTCTTAGTCACTACCTGGTTGAGGATGCGTCTGTCCTCCGAGCCGCATCTTCGCCGCCTATCATTTGGATTGGCGCGGCCTTACTTGCTGGAGACCGGCTAGAGCTTCAGCTTCAGCAGCGGCGCAGCGCTGTATTCCATCGCGGAGCGGAGTGATGCTTTACAGCGGTCGCCGTGTTGGAGCTCCGGAGTGCTGGGACTGCCGACTTTAACACCGTGGAGCTGTGGTCTGCGGAGCCTCCAGCCGCGGGCGGTGCTGACTTTGACAACGCGGGGCCATGGGATCTTTCGCCGAGGTCGCCAGTGTTGGAGCTCCGCCCAGCTCGGCCTGTGGGCTTCAGCAGCCGTGGTCTCCGGTAGGAAGCGGCTGATTCGGAACTCCAAGCCGCTAAGAGTGTTCTTCCGATGCTGGAGTTCCATCATCCGGCAAGAGGGCCTGAATCATTGGGCCGCCGTTGCCGCGACAGCGGAGGCCTCAATAGGCCCCGACCACGGGTTAACATAGCAGATGACTGTACTTTTATTGCCTTCCCCCACAGTGGGAAACGTTGATTCCGCTGTGTGGGGATGTTCATGTTAAATTCTAACATGTGCTGTGTTCTTTTTATTTGTATGGCTGTATGGCAACCCAAATCTCACTGTACCAATTGGTACAATGACAATAAATGTAAACTTGAACTTGAACTTGAACTTGAAACAGGCCATTGTTAGCTGTAGGGTGAAAACGAGAAGCTAGTGCGACGGGTGTGGGGGAGGTAGAGAGAGTATGCCGGGGCTACCTGAAGTGACAAAGAAGATTGCTGATGGGCATTGTGACTTGCATACTGTCCTTGTCCATGGAGATCAAAGCGCAACTTTGTGCTTAAGACCGGTGATAGACAGCAGAGTAGGCTACGTAGACTGAAGAATGGCGTCCCACAGGGATCTGTCTTGGCTCTGCTGCATTGCAACGTGTACATCCATGACCTCGCTGGAAAATATGGGTATGCTGACGATCTAGCCATGCTGATGAGACACAAAGAGTGGAAGACAATCGAAAGCTCCTTGAGTCAAGACATGGGGACTTTGGCAGTATACCTACGACAGTGGCGTCTAAAGCTGAACGAAGACAAAACAGTGTCAATGGCATTTCATCTAAACACCAAGGAAGCTAAGTGAGAGCTAGCTGTCTTCGTTAACAATAGGCACATGGGCTTCCAACAAACACCCACATACCTCGGCGTAAAGCTGGACAGGTCGCTTACATTCCGTCAACACCTGGCTGGTCTCCGTGACAAGGTCATAGCACATAGCGGCCTCATCCGACGCCTGGCAGGAAGAAGTTGGGGAGCCAGTCCATCAACTCTTCGCACCTCTGCCTTAGCTCTTGCGTATGCTCCAGCTGAGTACTGCGCACTCATATGGAGTAGAAGCAGACATACTAGCCTGGTAGACATGAGCCTGAACAGCACCTTGTGAACCATCACTGGGTGCCTTCAACCTACTCCAGTCGAGCAGCTCCCTATACTTGCAGGCATTCCGCCTGCAGGGATCCGAAGGCAAGCAGCAACTCTGGCACTATCTTGTCATGCCATGGACCCAGATCACCTCCTCCATCAGGCTATCAGCAGAGAGCAGAAGCCGCCCCGACTTAAGTCCCGTCACCCCTTTGCTCCACATGGAAAACAACTCCTAGCATCCATCCAGCCAACTGTGACAATACCACACTGGATAGCCACCAAGTGGTCACCGTAGCGGAAGGCAACCTCATCTCCATTACACAGCTACATCTCTTCACCAGATAAAAGCTGTCCAGGGTCTGACCTCCCCAGAGGAGCATGGGTGAAGCTCAATAGACTTTGTACTGGAGTTGGGTGTTTCAATGCCAGCATGTGGAGATGGGGACTCCGCCAGAGCCCAGCCTGTGAATGCGGAGCAGAACAACAGACAGCCAACCATGTCATCTCTGAGTGCCCGCTCTACCACCCACCAAATGGAGCTCAGGGCCTGGCAGACATTGACGCAGAAACAACAACCTGGCTGCTCAATACCCGGCTTGAGATCTAACTATTTCTTTGGTTTATTTATGTTTCATTCGCAAAAAGAAGAAGAAGAAGAAGACCCCAACTATTGTTTGGGGGGTTCCCCTCATAGCAAGGAACTAATGGGACATGTGGTATTAAAAATCTCATACTGTGATTCTCTCAATTTCACCGATGAGAATCCCTTAATAGACCTACAAAAGGTATGAGAGGATAGCCATTTTATCCTCCATGCTATTAATGCCTATCTGGGAAGATACACACTGCACATGGTCAAAATCTTGATAAGACATTCGCAGAGATGGGAAGGACATAATAATGACATTTTGCAATAGGCTTAATACTGGAACATTAATAATGAAGACCATTAACATTTTAAAACACCATTTCAATGTCAGAAAATGCCATATTCAACTTGTGAGCTAAGAAAATTAATAAAACAAAATATCTGAGTATAAATGTCCATTTTGCTATTCATTTTTCTTAGTTTTGCTATTGGTGAATTTCCATTATATTTTAAAAGATGAAACAAATACATAAATGGGATCCATCAGCACTTACAAGTGTTATTGTAAATGCCTCATTATGATGACTAAAGTTCAGAATGCTTCTGAATGTACTTTGAAAGCACAAGAAAAATGGAAAACCATTGCATAACTTAGATTGATCTTTAACAGCTGTTTATTTGTAAGAATGTGTCTATTCAACGCTTTTCGCAAGCAAAACGCAAAAGTTTAATATTTAACAATGCGTTAGCAGTGAGGCAATATACTTATTGCAACACCTTTAAATTAATAAATGTTACAGAGTTGTTGATCAATCAATGTGAAGGGGCAAGGTGACTCATAAACTGGAAAGCTAGATTAAAGAGTACGCTAGTAGATAAACAATGGCAAACATTAAAAACAGTTTAATTTGCAAGAAGTTGACATTCTAGTGTAAAATAAAGCCTCCATGGAAAATGAGACCCATTTTTGGCTAGCTAGAGGTGAATGTGAATCTATACATAACTAAAATTCTGATCTTGATATCTTCCGGTTTGGCGGTCTTTCTATTTGCGCAAATACGGTTTGCGATAGCGCTGCAATTTCTTGCCAGTTCACTCACCGTTCTCCTGTGCTGCGATTGCACCAAGTTTCGTTCCGATCGGTTAAATGTCGTAATGGTTAGGAAGGTTTAAATATCTTAAAAACCGCATGTGCGCAGATCGATCTCTTCTGCCAGTCACGGCGCGCAAATTAGTCTCTTCCACTGTCACTCCCCGGGACGGTCTGCCCCTTCCTGTGCCATCGCGTCTTTACTGGAGCTGAAGATGGCCGGCGGAGGTTTCCAACCGGACTTTCAGAGGGACCAGAGGTAGCCCAGCCCCGCCCCAAGCAGCAGCCCAGCTCCGCCCAGCCCCGCGCAGCAACCTAGCCCCAAGCAGTAGCCCAGCGTCGGTGACCCGACCCAGCCCGGAATCAGAGATGTCGCCAAACGGAAAGCGGAGAATCTGATCCCGGCGGAGAACAACGACCAGCGCCTGCTGTGAGTCCCCATCGCACTGCCAATTCCAGCCACTACCCCTTTGGTTCCCCTTGCTGGCTCCCCCCCCCCCGTGTTTCCACCCCTTCCCCTGTCATTTCTCCGAGCTCACTCCCCCCCGCCCCCACAACTCCCCCCTGCGCACACATCCCTCACCCCCCACACACCCCGACGCTCACACACCCCCTGCCCCCACAACCCCCTGCCCCCACAACCTCCCCCGCCCTCACAACACCCCCCACAACCCTCGCCCCCACACCCTCCTCCCACACACACATGGTCCCCTCCTGACCACATACACATCTCCCCCTTCACACACCCCTCTCCCCCACAACCCCCCTGCCCCCACAACCCGCTCCCACACCGCCCTCCCAAACACACACGCTCCTCCACAAACCCCCCCTCCCACACACATGCACACCTCCCCCCACCCCTCACTCCCCCCGCCACACCCCGCCTCCCCCACTACCCTCTCTCACCCCTCCTACACCTCGCCATCCACACACACCCCTCCACTCCTCCACTCTCACACATGAAGAAGAGGGGGAGGTAGTGCTCAGGGATGAGGGGTAATGAACCGTGCCTGCGGAGTAGGGGATATGGGTGAGTGGTGGAATATTGCGTTGGGGGAACGGGTTGCGTTGGGGGAATGGGTGAGTGGTGGAATATTGCGTCGGGGAATGGGTTGTGTTGGGGGACCAGGGTTCCCATGTGACTGGAACCCAACGGGTCTCACTCAGTCTAGTACTATATTAAAGACACTTGGTATTTTGCTCAAGATTCCAGCATCTCCAGTTCCTTGTGTCCTGCAGCTCATTCCATGTACCCATCATCTTCCGTGTGCCACTTGTTTTTTTTTCTCTTTGACTTGTGTCTTTCTCAGGAGACGACGTGTGGTGTGGGAGTGGGGAAGTCAATATACATAGTCAGAATTGCTCAGTCATGATATCCATTGGTCTAGATAGGTGTGATTGTGAGAGATTTCCAAAAAGTTTAGTAGACCTGAAGATCAAGAGCATTTTGGAACCAGCAAAAGAGGACAAAAACAAAGGTAAGAAGACAGAATAGAATATGAGTAAATCAGCAAGTTATATAGAAGAAATTGTAAAGCCTTCTACACGTCAGTAAAAAGAGAATGGCAAAGGTAATTGCAAGTCCCTTAGAGAATAAGGAAGTGAGGTATTATTCGCATCTGTCTTCAAAGTAAAAAATACAAAAAACACTAGAGATTGTGGGGAACTAAGCAACTATTGAATCTGAGGATCATATAGTAGACAATATTAATGAATAAAAGCATTGGAGAATTGAGAGCGAAGGTCAATATAGCGTGGAACACATGCTGAACATCTAAAAGGGTCGGATTAAAAATGGAAGCAGAGATCATGGATACATTTTTTAAAATTATTTTAATAATTCAAATGTGATAGAGAGGGATGTAGAAGAAGTTGGGAAGTTTATCTACTTATCAGGGAGAATGTCATGGTAGCACTCAGAGAGAACATACTGGAGGGTTCATCCACTGAGGTGATATGGTTTGAGCTTAAAAGTAAGACAGTTGCAAAGACTCTAGTAGGATTGTATTATAGGTCACCTAATAGCCAGCAGGAGATAGAGGAATGGATATGTAGATAATTTACAGAAAGATGTAAAAACAATAGGGTTGTTGATGTGGGCGTTTTTAATTTTCCCTGATATTGACTGGAATTTGTTTAGTGCAAAAGGTTTAGACTGGGAGGAATTTGTTAGGTGTATCCAAGAGAGTTTCTTGAAACAGCATGTGGATAGTCCAGCTCAAGGAGGGACCTTGTACTGGGAATCGAAGGTGGCCAGGTCACTGGTGTATAAGTGGATGAGCATTTTGAGAATGACAACTCCATACGTTTTAAGACAATTATGAGAAAGGGCAAGTCTGGCCTTTTGTGGAAGGTCCTAAATTGGGGTGAAGTTGATTATAACATTGTTAGGCAGGAGTTAGGCAGATTAAAATAGGAGCAGTTGTTATTGAGTAAATCCATATTTCAGATTCCAGATTCATTGCTCTCGTAAAACATCCTAAAACTCACTGAACTGGAAAAGAAACACGTGATCCTTAATCCTGAGGGACTATCTAACGAGATGTTTTCTCTCGTGTGGTTGCTATTCTCGAGAAGGTAGCAGGTGATGTTATTTTGGCCACTGCCGCTCACACAACTCACCACCTGTTTCCTTTGTCCAGCACTCCCGGATACATGTCCTCATCTACAGAGAGCGGCCAGTACTCGTCGACCATATTTAATGTAACATATTTCAGAGATGGAAGGCGGTGCCAGAGACCCGCAGATGAGTGGGGGATGGTGGTAGGAAGGCACAACCAAAGATCCTACAGCTCCGCTCCGCTCTAAGATCTTTGGGCACAACTCCAGCGAGAAGTAGCCAGACCCTGGTTGACACAAGGGAGCGAGGGACTGGAGCTTGAAGACGCTGCCGAACGGCAACGGTATAAACTGCTCGATGGATAATATTTAATAATGGTTACAGCGTTGAAAAATGTTACTTAAAATGCACACGTTAAGCGTATCGAAGTAGAATAAAACACGAATGCACGGGGACAGAACATCAAAGAGGGGGCCCTGTATTCAGATTATTTCGTTGGAACCAGTTCCTGTCTCTTTCATGATTTGTGCTAGAATGGGCAGTGAGTGCTGTCGGTGTGGGTGAACCCGCTCCTGTGCTCCCACCACATATTTCACTAAAACGCGGCCGAGCTCTACCTCACAACAACACTGGAACCGCACCCCGACGTGGCGCTGAATTACGGGTGACTGATGCCATAAAAAAAATCATTAAAGCAACAACAAAAAAACACCACGTGGTGGAGTTGTGAATTTCTAGCACGAGTGCGAAGGTTAGTTCCAACTTCCAAATGACTTTTGCACTGTTTTCTCCTGAGCTGGAACGCACTCTCTACTGGATTTGGCAAGTTAAGGGGGAGGGAAAGCTCTCGAGTTACTGGCGCGGCCGATCCAGCCCAGATGCCATGAATAAAACCTACTGTCTGCGGAGACCCACTCCCCGTCCAAAGAGCTAGGGCGGAGCTATTAGAGAAAACTGAGATCGGGTCGTTTTTTTCCCCCAGTGGTGCAATGCTCACAGTCCCATTGTATTCGTTACATTAAATAATATATCACGACATTGAAGGTTAAAATCACATGCCCAACTTCAGTTTGTAAATACAGCTATGTATTTGGCATCAACTCACGTCGAATCCCAATGAACAGATTTAATTATATGACAAAGAAACTGCCATGTAAAGAAATACGCATTATACGTTTAAAATCACATCTTGCTTCCTGTGATTCAAGATATCTTTTCCACGCTTTATAAGATCGTCATCTTTTCTAAATATGGGGGTTGCAGGTAAAGTCATCGGGTCAAAGGGCGTGTCGCACGGAGCCGCTCAATCCTCCTGGAGGACATGGCAGCCTCCGGCATGCACTGTAACGCACGAAACGCATAGTTTCTTACCTGTTAAAAACCGCCGAAATGGTCAATTTTTGCGCTGTAAATAATTGTGGAGGGTGACTGAGAGCTCTGAACCAAATGCTCCAGTATCTTTGCTCTGAACCTGAGCATCAAAATGCGTATCCCTCGGGACAGCCCCCACTCTCCCCCCGGGGTCAGCACTGTCCGGCCATGGCCGCCCTCCGCCCCGTCTACCCCAATGCGGCCGCAATGTCACGGGGCGGCAGCGCCCACACACGGGGCCGCAGCTCTGGGCAGCGGACACACGGGGACGAAAACCCGGCAACATCCCCGTCAGCTGCAGCAGAGTTGGGGACAGTCTGATCCCTCCGCCCACCCAGAGTCACTGACCTTGCTGTACCGTCACCAGCACCCCCCTCCCCCTGACCACCACCATCCCCCCGACCACCACCCCACTCCCCCCCCCCTGACCACACCCCCTCAATAGTTCTACGGCCCCATAGCAGAAGCGCCCACGTCATGGGGCTGGAAACTGGAAGTATCCTGAACTAATTCTGCTACCACCTTCATCTATTGCAACAAGTGATGGCTCCCACTGATTGTCGCCGGAAGCTTGCGTCCTTTTCAGGATGGACGATGACAATGATGTCAACATTTGAAACATGGAAGATGGACACAAAAGAAGAAGAATAGTTCTATGTTATCCCTCTTTCACATCCTTCACGCTAGGGGCAATTTACTGAAGCCAATTAACCTACAAACCTGCACCTCTTTGCGATTTGGGAGGAAACTGGAGCACCCAAAGAAAACTCACGTAGTTACAGGGAAATTGTACAGACCCAGCACAAACCGCACTCATAGTCAGAATTGAACCTAGGTCTCTGGTGCTGTGAGGCAGCAGCTCCACCGCTGTGCCACTGTGCCACCCAATTTATAGGATGGCTGGACCATTGAATAGATAATGGCAGTTCGTCTGTCCAGTTTTGGGTCCTCACATTAGGAGAATTTAAAGTTTTCAAGGAAAATATGTAAGAGATAGACTGGCATGTTTTCCGTGGATTTAAAAAAAAAAAAAAAACTGCTGGAGTAGCTCAGTGGGTCAGGCAGCATCTATGGAGGGAAATAGACAGACTACATTTCCAGATGGGACCCTTTTTCAGATTCATGGAGCAGACAGACAGCCAGTAGAAGGTGATGAGGACAAGGGGAAGGGGGGGGGGGGGTGGATCTGCGAGCAAGTGATAGGTGGATCTATGTGAAGAGGGGCTAATTTGCAGATGAATCAGGTGGAGATAGCAACCGAGGCTGGAGATGATAAATGGAGAAGACAAGAGGGTGCATATGGTGGAACCTGATAAGTAAGATAGGAATGTGGAGAGTGAAATATAGTACTAGAAAGGGGGGACAGGGGGAAGGGGGAAAGTAAAATGCAAGACTAGAGTAGGTAGGGTGAGGCGATGAGCAGATGGAGGAGGTGAATGAGGGGGAAGGAACTGGGGGATTGGAAAGAAAGATATGCATTTATGATGTTTATATTGTTGGATTGGATGGATTGTTACAGCAGTGTTTAAAACCCCAAAGAGTTTAGTTAAAATTGAGAACTCTTTTCAAATAACGTGGGGGAAACTATTTTATACACAGCAAGTGATCGCATCTTCAAATATGCTGCCTGAACAGATGGTGGAAACTGATTCTATATTAGACTTTTAGAAGGTAACTGAATAGGCATATGATAAAAGATCAGAGGAATATTGTCCTTCGCAAAGACAGACACAAAAAGCTATGGTAACTCTTTTACCATTCTTCAGACCAATCCTCAACCAAGATTTGATGAGCTGAATGGTGGCGTCCTGTGCTTTGCTTTCCGAGAAGATATGGCAGGAGTCATAAATTACCAAGTCACAAAATAGCATAGAGGAATTGTACCAAAAAGCAAATCCACAGCAGATAGTGCTCAATGTGGAGCCACAGTAAATGAAAGACAAATAGGGATTATGGTGAAGTATATGGAGATATATGGGTATATGGAGAAGTGAAAAGATGTTGATGATGAGGAGCATCGGCGGTGGCAGCGGGAACCTCGGTGGCGGTGGAGCGTGAGGGGAGAAAATGCGGACCCGGCGTGGGGTACCGCCGTGAAGGACGGTGGGAGAACAAAGGGGTACGTGGGGAGGGGGAGGGGGAAGGGGAGAGCACTGTAGTTTTAGAATCCTCGGCCCAGGGGATAAGTCTGCGTATGTTTGTTTGTTTGTTCATTCTGGTTCGTTCCAGTTCAGGCATTGTGCACATGGCAGCCAGCCAACAGTTGCTTACTCTTCTCTTTTTTTATCTTTCATTTCAAGTTTCTGTGTACCTTGTGTGGTGTGACTGTTGGCAAACCAATTTCCCTCCGGGGATTAATAAATGTATCATATCGCATCATATGTTCTTGTGCACAAATAATTAAGGGCACCGTAGTGCAAAAAGAAATCATCATTAATGGAATGCTGACTTTTATTTCAGGAGATTGGAATACAAAAGTAAGGAAGTAAACCTTCAGCGGTCCACGATTTCTGATAATTTCCACGTGGAGTGTTTGTGTTTGATTCTTGCCATGAATATTGTGGATGTGAGAGTGACGTTTAAGAGGCTTTTATTTGGGCACATTAATATGCAGGAAATGGAGAGAAATGGATCATGTGCAAACAAAAGGAAGTAGTTTAATTTGGCATCAAGTTTGACACAGACATCCCTGGGCCGAAAGGGCATGTTCCCGAGCTTTTCTGTTCCGTGCTCTATGGAATCAATGTCGGCAGTCCCACGAGAATTTTACTCTGTGGCTTAACGTGTTAAAATTACTTTACTCACTTTTGAATTTGAAAGATTCATTGTCTTATTTAATGAATATTTTGAAACATAAAATAATTCAATAAATAAATAATCTCCTCAGCTACAGGCATCCAGAGCAGCAGGGCATAATAAAAAAAAAAATAGATTTTGCCTATTTGGAAAAAAAACAAGGAAGTTGTTTGCACATAAATGGTTGTCAAACTGAAATCGTTGACACTCAGTCAGATCATAGATTTTTGTTACATAAGAATAATAAAGGACAAGAAACGATGGTGAACATAACGAGTTGCTACTATGGTTCAAATTAATGACAAACAAGTTCAAGGTGGTAAGCAAGGGTGGCACAGTGACATAGTTGGTAGAATTGCTGCCACACAACTTCAGACACGCGGGTTTGATCCTGATCGCAGGTTGTGTTTATGCAGAGTTTGTAGGTTCTCCCTGTGCCCGCATGGGTTTCATCTGGTGCTCTGGCTTCCTCCTACATCCTAAGTACGTGTGAATTTGTAGATTAATGTGCCTCTATAAATTGCCCCTAGTTTGCGGGGAGAAAAAGGGAAAGTGGGATGATAGAACTTGTGTGAATGAGTGATTGATGGTTAGTACTAGTAGACCTGCTGCCTCACAGTGATAGAGACCTAGGTTTGATCCTGACCTTGGGTGCTGTCTGTACGGTGTTTGAACACTTGGGTTGCCACCGAGTGCTCCGGTTTCCCAAAGACATGCGGGTTTGTAGGTTAATAGGCCTCTGCAAAATTACCCCTAGGTGTATGGAATAGATGAGAAAAAGAGATAACATAGAACTAGTGTGAACGGGTGATTGTTGGTCGGCGTGGGCTCAGTGGGTCCAAGGACCTGTTTCTATGCTGTATCTCTAAACTAAACTAAACATGGTCTCGACCCGAAACGTCGCCTATCTCCTTCGCTCCTTAGATGCTGCTGCACCCGCTGAGTTTCTCCAGCTTTTTGTGTAACCCTAAACTAAACATGCCTCAGGTCCTTAAACAATGGAATCAAATACTTTGAAAATAACAGACCAACATTTCTGACACAGATAAATGTTCTCAAGATCATTTCCTGCAGAGTATTTGCAGGGCTAAAATATGCCTTTGTTCTGTTGCAGTGACACTTGTACCCAAAATAGAAGGCACTTCCACCTAGTGTTCATAAAAGGTTACTGCATTAGGCAGCTGTAAAAGCAAGGTGTTAAAGAAGGAACTGCAGATGCTGGAGAATCGAGGGTACACAAAAAGCTGGAGAAACTCAGCGGGTGCAGCAGCATCTAAGGGGTGAAGGAGATAGGCGACGTTTCGGGTCGAGACCCTTCTTCAGTCTGAAGAAGGGTCTCGACCCGAAACGTCGCCTATCTCCTTCGCCCCTTAGATGCTGCTGCACCCGCTGAGTTTCTCCAGCTTTTTGTGTTACCCTGTAAAAGCAAGGCTCTAGTGTCCAAGTCCTGTAATGTATTTTATGCACCAGGCCATTCAAGAATTATTTTCCCCAAGTTATGTTTCATTTGCACTTGTTATAAATGGGATAGATGGTTTACTTCAAATGTAGCTGATTGATTGTGAAATGTTGTAATGTAATTTCTCTGTTATAAAATATCAGTGGGCAGCTTTTAAAGTTGACGGCAACAAAGTACAGTAACAATGGAGCGGTGACGGGAGGTCGCTCTGTGAAGAGGCCAGTCGAAGGAGTGCAGAGTATGGTTCATCTACAACTATAGGGGGAAACCATGTGTTGTAAAGAGAGAAGACTTCTCATATGTCCTAAAGTGGATGGCCTCATATATTGGAGCAGATGTGGCACAGGGAGGAAAATTGAGGTCTGCTGCATCTGCTCCCTCACTTATTACTTGTCAGGTTTGGCCTAAGCACCACCTTATTCCCAACCCAAAACTTCAGCTATCCATGTCTTCCAGAGAATCTAGCCAACCTGCTGAGTTACTCCAGCACTTTGTGTTTATCTTTACTATTTTTAATTAGTTTTGTGCTTTCTTTTTATAACAATAAATATTTACATATTTTAATAATTTACTTTATTTTCTTCAATTTGTAAAGCTTTGAATACCAGAGATTTAAAAACGATTAATATTCAATTTCAGTTCTAACAGCTGGCAAGGCATGGCAGGATTTTGCTGGCTGTGACACCATTTCCCCACTCTCATGTCTCCCAACAACAATCTCAGAAGTCCTCTGTAAAACCGCACCACCGGTGTTCTGGCACTATGGTCAATATTAGTATTTCCTGCTGTACATGCATTTGTGTTTCACATGCCTGGATATCCCCCCAACCACCTTCGCGGTTTGACTCCAATTTAATAATAATTTGCATCGGTCCAAAATGGATAATCTCACATTTTCTAACAATGTATTGCATATGCCAGCTTCTTATCCACTCACTTAATATAGGGCCTGTTCCCACTTCGGCGACCTAATTCGCGAGTTTAGAAGAGTTTGCCCTCGACTCATACTCGCAGCATGGTCGACACAAGGTCCTAGGTGGTCTTTGTAACTCTCCTTCATGCTCGAGAGTCGTCCCTATGTACTCGAGACCTCAGCTAGGTCGCAGTGTTTTTTTCAGTATGCTGAAAAATGCATGCGAGTAAAAAAATGGTCGTCATGGAAAAAAACCTATATTTTTTTACTCGTAGGTTTAGTCGAGGTAGGTCTTAGTAGGTCGTAATGTTATCATACGTAATCGAAGGCAATCAAAGCTAATCAAATGTAATTGAAGGTAATAGCTCTTGGAGAAAAAAGGTAAGTAAACCGACCGGTAATGTTAAATGCCCGCTAAACTTCATTAAACTTTGTCTGGCTTCTTAAAAGTGTCTCCAATCCTTCTCCCTCCCCTTCTCTCCCCTTCTCTCCCCCTCTTTCCCTTCTCTCCCCCCTCTCCGCGCTCTCTAAAGGACTTACCGTTACTGTGCCAGCCGTCTTTTACATTCCTGTTCATCGCTGGTGTGAATTTCAGACAGCGCTCCCCCGCTTTCCCTGGCCCCCGCCTGTGTGTGTGTGTGTGTGTGTGTGTGTGTGTGTGTGTGTGTGTGTGTGTGTGTGTGTGTGTGTGTGTGTGTGTGTGTGTGTGTGTGTGTGTGTGTGTGTGTGTGTGTGTGTGTGTGTGTGTGTGTGTGCAGAGTCGATCCAGCTCGAGGTTTTTCAGGCGAGTGCCCTCGAGCTTCAAGGTCGAAGACAGTCGCTGAAAAGTCGCGTTAGTGGGACAGGCCCCTGGGTCTTAGTGAACTCTCCATAACTTACTAGTAAACCTAGTTTTGTATCATTCGCCCACTTATTTTGTATGGTCTCTGGATTGTGAAGGTCCAATGAAATCAACCTTTTACATCTAGATAGTGTAAGTACAGGCAGGGGACAGTGGGCAGCTATTTGAGCAAGATCTGACCCATAGTATCTGCATGCATGCAATTCTGTGACTGCTGTAAGTGAAGCCCTGCTCCTCCACAGGGTGCATTTGTTGAGGATATTACATAGGCAATGCGTGCTTAATCAATCATTTGACATTAACACCCTCTCACACCAATGGGCTGTATTGTCCAACCTCCTGATACCATGTTTTTGGCACCAGCGCTCCTGTTCCTGGTCTCCTCCTTGGTCATTGCCTGATTTTCTGGCCTCCCTCCAGACAATTACTGAGACTTGCGATCTGTCTAACCCAACCCAAACTCCCGATCCACCTGTTCCTATCACAGACCAGACCATTCACACCCTTGGTAATTTGAACAAAGAAACTACAGTGTACTGAGGAATGAATTGAAACTTGAATCCCTCCTCACTGACAGTTAAACCACAAAGTGTTTATATAGTTCAAACTCTTTTTTCGCAAGCAAATAATCCTTGCAAATTACACTACCAAAAAGTTTGATCTTTTCAGCTTTTGCAGCCAATATTTGATTATCAGAAATATTAGCAGGTCTAAAAATGTTTTAAATTATATGAAAAGTGTTAATGTAGTTTCAGCTGCTTTTCCCACAGAAGCAAACATGTCTGCTTGCCACTTACAACCAAAGCAAAGTCAATCACTTTCTGCACTTTTGTTTGGCTCGCTGCAACTCAGTTCTTCCTGTAACTTAGGTAGGGTCATAAACAAGTTTCAAAATTTTATATACATTTCTTGCTCCAACGAATTAAGTGAATGAAGTGTGTTTTCGGTTTTTATAGCATCATTAAAACCATAATTTTTCTGACTGCAAAGATTAAATGCTGTGGACCTCAAGCTAGGAAGTGGTAGAAACACAAAGAGCACCACTTTTGGCTGGGGGTTACACAAAAAGCTGGAGAAACTCAGCGGGTGCAGCAGCATCTAAGGAGCGAAGGAGATAGGCGACGTTTCGGGTCGAGACCCTTCTTCAGACTGGTCAGGGATCAGGGAAACGAGAGATATAAACAGTGATATGGAGAGATAAAGCAAGAACAATGAGTGAAAGATATGCAAAAAAGTATTGGTGATAAGGGCGTAGAGTTTGAGGGAAGGGGATATCACAGAGGGGGAGCAGTTAGAGAGGAGGTTGTGAAACTGTCTTCGTAGGGAGGAGGAGAACTTCTTCAAAGTAGGCATACCTTGAGGAGATATCGCAGTGGAGTAGACAAAGTGTTAAAGAAGGAACTGCAGATGCTGGAGAATCGAGGGTTACACAAAAAGCTGGAGAAACTCAGCGGGTGCAGCAGCATCTAAGGAGCGAAGGAGATAGGCGACGTTTCGGGTCGAGACCCTTCTTCAGACTGGTCAGGGATCAGGGAAACGAGAGATATAAACAGTGATATGGAGAGATAAAGCAAGAACAATGAGTGAAAGATATGCAAAAAAGTATTGGTGATAAGGGCATAGAGTTTGAGGGAAGGGGATATCACAGAGGGGGAGCAGTTAGAGAGGAGGTTGTGAAACTGTCTTCGTAGGGAGGAGGAGAACTTCTTCAAAGTAGGCATACCTTGAGGAGATATCGCAGTGGAGTAGACAAAGTGTTAAAGAAGGAACTGCAGATGCTGGAGAATCGAGGGTTACACAAAAAGCTGGAGAAACTTTTGGCTGAATGGACAGTGTGGACAAAATGGTCTTCTACTAAACCGCCTTCAGTTTGTATAATTCAATGATCCTATACAAATGTAAAAATTAATAATGCAAAATAACACATTCAATTGTGTTCACCTGATAGTTATTTTTATTGTAATTCTCACTTTTTTACATTCTTTAAATTCTTATTGTTCTCAGGTTGCCCAGATTAACGTAAATACAGAATTCCTAAATTTTAAAAATGAACTTGAATGTGATTCTCAAGAAGCAAACCTGATGCTAGCATTTATTTCCAGAGGGCTTGTATACAAAAATGGCTCTATAAGATGCCGGTCAGGCTGCATTTGAAATATTGTGAGCAATTTTGGGTACCATATCTGAGGAAGGATGTGCTGGCAGTGGAAAGGGTCCAGAGGAGGTTTACAAGAATGATCCCAGGAATGAGTAGGTTAACTTATGATGAGCGTTTGTCGGCACTGGGCCTGTACTCGCTGGCGTTTAGAAGAATGAGGGGGGACCTATTTGAAACATACAGAATAGTGAAAGGCTTGGATAGAGTGAATGTGGAGAGGATGTTTCCACTAGTGGGAGAGTCTAGGACTAGAGGTCATAGCCTCAGAATTAAAGAATGTTCCTTTAGGAAGGAGATGAGGAAAAATGTCTTTAGTCAGAGGGTAATGAATATGCGGAATTCTTTGCCACAGAAGGCTGTGGAGGCCGTCAGTGGTTATTTTTAAGACAGAGAGAGAGATAGATTCTTGATTAGTACAGGTGTCAGAGGTTATGGGGAGAAGGCAGGAGAATGGGTTTAGGAGGGAGCGATCAATCAGCCATGCTTGAATGGCAGAGTAGACTTGATGCGCCAAATGGCTGAATTCTACTCCTATTCCTTATGACCTAACCAGGAACAAAGACTGCTCACTTCTAGGTCCCCACATTTTAAATCTTTTGAACACATTAATTTACAATTGGAATATGACCTATCAGACCCTGAATGCCCACCAGTACTTCTTCCAAACAGATCATCTTTGTCTTTGTGCCAAAATCATTGATGGTAATACTTTAACCTATCATTGTTAGGATTACAGAAATCGATAAAAAATCGATCCAAAAACCAACATTCGTGTGGACACATCTCTGAATAGCAGTCAGCCAGGTAGCCTTGCTATTCGTTTATTTTCCTTCATAACTTAGCAGACAGTTGTGTCTGTATCGTTCACCAACTCAACATTAATGGAGGGATCCAACCCAGGAACTATTTGCTCATTCTTACAGTCTGTGTTGTACTTAGCAACGGAACCATTTTGATTAAACAAATTACATCACTCTCTACATAAGCTGTGAATATTGGAGCAGAAATATTGCTGTACTTCATGCATTATTTTGCACTTATGACAGAAATTTAAAAGTCAAAACAGAGGTGTAATTCTAAAGATCAAAGCAGTTCAAAATTCAGGAACAATGGATTGGAGTTTGTGAGAGTGGCAGGGGCAGTGAGATTATAAAAAGGCAAGACGATATTGGGATCAACTCAGAAGTCAATGAGGTCAAGCAGTGTTTGCATAGTACTCCAAAAAGTAACCATATATATAAGGCATTAATGTTGGTGTCTGCTGGTTTTCTCTATATCTTTGTGGAAATGATTTGTGGTAACCTGCATCATTGCATTGGGCTAGAGATTTCTGGCAAGCATATGTTTTATCTCCATAATGTTATTGGTGCACAAACATTCCATTAAAGTCTGGAAAGTGAAATATCATGGATTATAAATCTCCACAATTTAGCAGACAATTTGTTCTCAGCTGACCCATGAGCCTCACAAAATTGCCACAGAAAGTTGACACTGATATTTTACACGGCTTGGACACTTTTAATTATGAGGTTTATGTTGCTGCAAGGTTACTGTAGCCCAGTAAGCAAGCAAGTGAAAGTCAGTCCCAAAGTTTTAAATATATATTTATTCCTTCCATCTTTCTTTTGTCTCTGTGGCAATTCAACACTTGCTTTATTTAACTCCTTGTATCAAAGTTGTACCCTGTATCAGCAAGACGAAGGAGCTAGTTATTGACTTCAGGAAACAAGGTCGTGCACATGCACCAATCAGCATCAATGAGGCTGAAGTGGAAATGATTGAAATGATCAAGTACCAAGGTGTAAATGTCACCAACAATTTGTCCAGGACCAACCACATTAAAGCTCTAACAACGAAAACACGCAATAGCTCCACTTCCTCAGAAGACTAAGGAAAGTCAGTATGTTTCCAGCGACTCTTACCAACCTCTTCCCATGCACCGTAGAGAGCACTTTATCAAGGTGCATCACAGCTTGTTTTGGCAAGAGCTCTGCCCAAGGCCACAAGAAATGACTTTGAGGGTTGTGTATGTAGTGTCGTCAATCACACAGACCAGCCTTCCCACCATCGACTCCATTTACATGTCATACTGTCTCTGGAAAGCAGCCAACATAATCAAGGACCTTTTTCATCTGATTATCCCCTTTTCTCACCTCTTCTGTCGGCCAGATGGTACGAAAGCATTTAACCATGTACCACCTGATTCAGAAACAATTTCTTCCCCGCACTTATCAGATTACTAAACAATCCTCCGTAATACAGGGTGTAGTCCCAATCTTCCAACCTACCTCATTGTGGGCCTGGGACTTTTTCTCTGTAACTAACACTATAATGCTGCAACACTATATTTTTCACTCTGGTACGTATCTCTTTGTACTGTTGTGCTTGTGTATGGGTAATTTCTACTGGTGCAGAGTACAACTAGATTGGACAGCTCGCAAACAAAGTATTTCACTGTATCTCCATACAAGTGACCACAATAAACCAAACCAAAAGTTAACTCTGATTTAGTTGTTTAATATGAATCTATCTCTCTCCATTAATGGTTTAATTAGTTGAAGAAAATTACTATATTTTGAACATTGAATTCTCCAGTTTTAGGTAACATCTACAAACACCTCCCTTCCCCCTCCATCTTCCTGCCCCCCCCCCCCCCCCCCCCACCTTCTCCAGGAAAAGTCTGTTAACCAGCTCCTCAGTCCGCAACTATGTATCCCTCTTGGGCTCACGCCTGTCTCCAGCCAAGGGAACCTCTTTGCCTGAGGTCATTTGATTTGTCCTTTTATTTTCTTGTTTCCAGTTTTTTCCCCCACTCTCCTTACTACAATCACTCTGAAGAAGGGTCCTGACTTGAAATCTCACCTATCCATTTCCTCCAGAGATGCTACCTGATCCGCCTAGTTACTCCAACAATTTGTGCCTATCACAAAGAGAATAACTGTTGGCATTGTTTAAGTAGTCCAGAGTATTGCAATCAATACTGCTTTATCAATTTTCACTTCTAGCAATTTGTGGTTAATTGGAGCTGGAAAATGATGAAAGAAATCCATCCTTCATTTTCCAGTGCAAAATGTCTTGATCCTAAAAAATGGTAATGTTTTCACATTCCTATTTTAGTGGGATATCGAGTATCACAAATAAAAATAAGTACAGTTTTAAATTGTGCTTTATGTAATTGTATTCTTTCAAGTAGCCAGAAACCCCAAACAACCTTAATTCTGTAGCCATTTTTTAGGATTTCATCCAAAGGTGTATTTGCATGATCATGGCATATATGTAAATAAATGAACACTCAGTGATTCAAGGAATACAGACAAAGGACATGTAAAACAACCTTAGTAAAAGTGGAAATACAAATAGACAGACTGGCAATTTTATTGAACCATTGTAAAAATGGAAAGTTTCAGTCAGGATGTTCAGAAAATTAATTCCCTCCAAATAAAATACTAGGCTTGTATTCACTGGAGTTTAGAAGGATGAGGGGGGATCTTATAGAAACATATAAAATTATAAAAGGACTGGACAAGCTAGATGTAGGAAAAATGTTCCCAATGTTGCGTGAGTCCAGAACCAGGGACCACAGTCTTGGAATAAAGGGGAGGCCATTTATGACTTAGGTGAGAAAAAACTTTCTTCCAGAGAGTTGTGAATTTGTGGAATTCCCTGCCACAGAGGGCAGTGGAGGCCAAATCACTGGATGGATTTAAGAGAGAGTTAGATAGAGCTCTAGGGGCTAGTTGAATCAAGGGATATGGGGAGAAGGCAGGCACGGGTTATTGATTGGGGACGATTAGCCATGATCACAATGAATGGCGGTGCTGGCTCGAAGGGCTGAATGGCCTACTCCTGCACCTATTTTCTATGTTTCTATGTTCCTACCTATGTTAAAACATAGTTGAAAACCCTCAGGAGAAACCTCTTTGTGGTAAATACTTTTGACTGGTACTGCATTAATTTAACAAAGTTGATCTTTATGAAAAATAGTATTTCATCCATCTTCACAATGGCTTGAATCCACACTTCTTAAAAGATCCCTAACTCGTGTGTCTAGCTGTTTGGCTCAAAATGGTGAAATAAAAATCTTGTGATTTTATTTCATCACTCAGATATTTAAAAAATATATATATTTTCAACACTCATCTCCATTTCACTTAACCTTTTTCTTCAAACTAATGAAGAATAGTTCTAAAATATTAGGGCTCTGATAGTAACAGAACTATCAAACAGATGGCACCAGTAGAGGCTTTTCAACTGTTGCTCAGTTGTGTGTTTGTATGGCTGGCCCTGAAACTTCTAAAAGCTGCATTAACCAGCTTAAACAACGTTTGGATAGAATTATGGAATGCCTTTGTGCCATGACTATTTTAAGCATGCAAGTAGGTGTCGACGTTAATAGTTAGGTTGCTGGATAGGACGATCATTAGGTTCTCAATATTCTATTTTATATACCGCACAATCATCTACGGATTTCATTTTAAGTGTTCCCATTAGCTTTTCTGAGAATGTTAGCATACTTCAGATGAAATATATGTCTTACAGAATCACATTTTACACACAGTATTGCATTGCACTGGTTTGAAAAGATGACACAGTGCTTTAGATATCCACTGCTATATTGCCATTGTCTCCAAGAGGTCACGAGCAGAGTTGGTAACACAAATTGCAGAGAATGGACTTAGATTAACAGTGGATGCCATTCTGACACAGGTTGTCGCAAGGACTGCAGCATGGACAGCCAGTGATCATCCTCTTTGGATTTTTCCCTCCCTATGTATGCACGACCTAAAAGCTGCCTTGTACTGACTTTGGCGAGTGAAACTTCATACACAGAAGTTATAATCGTGGTCTGATTTATAGCATACTCTGATACAGTGAAAAATATGACCTGATTGAACACTGTTATTTCAGACTTTGGATTTGCTGATGTTTTCTGATGCCTCATCTTGTGTTGATTGATGTAGAAGTCTACTCTTATGTAAATATCTGAAATAGAATAAACAAGGTCATATTGAACCAAATGGGATTTAAAGCAATTTACAACAAACACTGGCAATGAATGCAGCCTCACTACTGGCAAGGATATGCACTCCAGTTGATAATTCACAGCATTAGTTATTCATAAATGCAATTAATATTTTTCAGGAATGAAATGCTTCTGTTGGAATGATTTAGACTTTAAGAGCAAAATTAGTTAAAACTAGCTGAAGAATCAGTCCGACTAGTCCATGATGTTATTTAAATTTAAACAAATACACACCTGTAGGACAGACATAACTGGCACGTATGCTGTGCCTTTGTTGAGAATAGGCTAATGTCTTTCACTACACTGCAATCAATCAATGTAGAACACAGCAAAGAGTAGCCGGAAGCCAGAGGATTGGGAAACTTTCATTGGACAACAGAAGGAAACAAAACGGGCAATACGGGCTGAAAAGATGAAGTACGAAAGGAAGCTGGCAAGGAATATAAAGAAGGACAGTAAAACCTTCTTTAGATATGTTAATGGAAAAAGAGTAGCAAAGTCAAATGTGGGTCCCTTGAAGGCAGACACGGGTGAAATTATTATGGGCAACATGGAAATGGCAGGAGAGTTGAATAGGTACTTTGGATCTGTCTTCACTAAGGAAGACAAAAACAATCTCCCAGATGTACTGGAGGACAGATAATCTAAGGGGGTAGAGGAACTGAAAGAAATGTTCATTAGGCGAGAAATAGTATTGGGTAGGCTAATGGGACTGAAGGATGATAAATCCCCTGGGCCTGATGGTCTGCATCCCAGGGTCCTCAGGGAGGTGGCTCTAGAAATAGTGGACGTGTTGGTGATCATTTTCCAATGTTCAATAGATTCAGGATCAGTTCCTGTGGATTAGAGGATAGCTAATGTTATCCCACATTTCAAGAAAGGAGCGAGAGAGAAAACGGGGAATTACAGACCAGTTAGCCTGACTTCGGTGGTGGGAAAGATGCTGGAGTCAATTATTAAAGAGGTAATAATGGGGCATTTGGATAGCAGTAAATGGATTAGTCCAAGTCAACATGGATTTATGAAAGGGAAATCATGCTTGACTAATCTTCTGGAATATTTTGAGGATGTGACAAGTAAAATGGATGAAGGGGTGCCAGTGGATGTAGTGTATCTAGACTTTCAGAAAGCCTTTGATAAGGTCCCGCACGGGAGACTGGTGACTAAAATTAGAGCACATGGTATTGGGGGTAGGGTGTTGACATGGATAGAAAATTGGTTGGCAGACAGGAAGCAAAGAGTAGGAGTGAACGGGTCCTTTTCAGAATGGCTAGCAGTGGTGAGTGGAGTGCCGCAAGGCTCGGTGTTGGGGCCGCAACTGTTTACCATATATATATAAATTATTTAGAAGAGGGAATTAGGAGTAACACTAGCAAGTGTGCGGATGACACAAAGCTGGTTGGCAGTGTGAATTGTGAAGAGGAAGTTAGGAGGTTGCAGGGTGACCTGGACAGGTTGAGTGAGTGGGCAGATGCGTGGCAGATGCAGTATAATATAGATAAATGTGAGGGTATCCACTTTGGCGGCAAAAACAAGGGGGCAGATTATTATCTCAATAGGGTTAAGTTAGGTAAGGGGGAGGTGCAGTGAGACCTGGGTGTCCTTGTACACCGGTCACTGAAAGTTGGCGTGCACATACAACAAGCAGTGAAGAAAGCTAATGGAATGTTGGCCTTCATAACAAGAGGATTTCAGTATAGGAGTAAGTAAGTAAGTTTATTGGCCAAGTATTCACATACAAGGAATTTGCCTTGGTGGTTCTCCCACAAGTAACAACATGACATACAGTGACAGTTACGAATGACTCAGAAAACACTAAACATTAATAATAATAAAACGTTAATGATAAAACACCATTGATCAAGCATGTGAACCAACAAAATACCAGATCAAAGGGAGGCTACAGATTTTTGGCTGTTGAGTAGAGCAACTACTCATGGATAAAAACTGTTTTTATGTCTGGCTGTGGCAGCTTTGATAGTCCGGAGTCGCCTTCCAGAGGGAAGTGATTCAAAGTGTTTGCGGCCAGGGTGAGAGGGGTCAGAGATGATCTTGCCCACTCGCTTCCTGGCCCTGGCCGTGTACAGTTCATCAATGGCGAGTAAAGAGGTTCTTCTGCAGTTGTATAGGGCTCTGATGAGACCACATTTGGAGTATTGTGTACAGTTTTGGTCTCCTAATTTGAGGAAGTACATCCTTGTGATTGAGGCAGTGCAGCGTTGGTTCACGAGATTGATCCCTGGGATGGCGGGACTGTCATTTGAGAGAAGATTGAAAAGACTAGGCTTGTATTCACTGGAGTTTAGAAGGATGAGGGGTGATCTTATAGAAACATATAAAATTATAAAAGGACTGGACAAGCTAGATGCAGGAAAAATGTTCCCAATGTTGGGCGAGTCCAGAACCAGGGGCCACAGTCTTAGAATATAGGGGAGGTCATTTATGACTGAGGTGAGAATAAACCTTTTCACCCAGAGAGTTGTGAATTTATGGAATTCCCTGCCACAGAGGGCAGTGGAGGCCAAATCACTGGATGGATTTAAGAGAGAGTTAGATAGAGTTCTAGGGGCTAGTGGAATTAAGGGATATGGGGAGAAGGCAGGCACGAGTTATTGATAAGGGACGATCAGCCATGATCACAATGAATGGCGGTGCTGGCTCGAAGGGCCGAATGGCCTCCTCCTGCACCTATTTTCTATGTTTCTATGTTTCCAATCAAAGGTTTACATGGAGGCAAAGGACGGGAGAATGGGGCTTCATCATTCTCAGGCAGCTCATGGGTCTGGTAATACCAATGGTGGACTAAAGTCTATAGTTTGCAGCAAAGTGAGAGGAGGTGGGTATTGTACCCAGGAAGGTAGGATAAGCGAGTGGCTTAGTGTAGGAACCAGGGTAGAGTTTGAATGCAATAGGGTCACAGCAGGAAGAAGGGAAGATGAAAGTGAGTTTAAAATGAAGAATAAAGTACTGCAGAAGCTGGAAATCTGAAATAAAATGGAAAGTGCTGAGAAAACTTAGCGGGTGAATAAACATTCATTTACACAGATGTAGTTTCAGGCTGAAGATAGACACAAAAAACTAAAGTAACTCAGGGGGTCAAACAGCATCTCTGGAGAAAAGGAATGGGTGACGTTTCGAGTCAAGACCCTTCTTCAGACAGTTTAAGGCTGTTAATCTTTAGATAAAAGTAATATTTAAGATGCAGAGACTGGGAGATAGCTAGAGAGAGGATGAATGCCTGTGATAGAAAGTGGAAGGAGAGTTTCAATTATAATAAGGATTATTGTTAAGGTAAGAAGGGATGATAAAACTATCGGTGAATATATTTAGTAGTGGTTTTCTTCTTGCTGTTATAATTTCCCTACATTTCTTTATTCTCCCTATGCTGATTTCATATTCAGCTCACTGTCATCATTGTGATTCGCTGATCACTTATTAATGTTCAGAAAAATATATTCCTTTCTCCTGCTCTTATGTTCAGTTTTCCTATTTTCACTCATTTAGCAAAGCTTTCTTTAATATTCCTATCCTTTTAATTGGGAAAATCACTTTAGATTTTTTTTGTAGAGCTTTTCTATAGCAACCGAACCGGACAATCCTCTCATTCCTTACTACAATTCTTTGCTTTTCAGTTTTATTCCAACCTTACAGGATCTTCTGGTAATCATCAGCGTTCTCATACCTGGTGCTGATGATGTACCATCAGCGTAATATGACTAAATAGATAAGTAATTAATTCTTATTAAGTTCCACTCAGAAGAGTGTTCATTACTTGTTTCAATTATTTTTAAACTGCTCCAGTAGTTATCCTTGCTTTTTCAGGTTCGATGCACTATTTGGATCACGAGAATGAAGACCAGCATGACCTGACATGGCACCGCGCCAATGCAAACCTTCTCCAATCTCCCACTTCAATTGCTTGCCTCAATAAATACTTTCATCTATGTCCGAGTGAGAAGTAGAGGGACATTCATTAAATGAAAATGAACTTTTTAACATTTTTAGTTTAAAATATCATTTTATATTATAACGTGAACCTTTTCTGATAATATTCTCAAACATGTATTACTTTGATAGGCCTTGCTTCTCTTTGGTGTGCTATTAATTATGTCCTCATTGGGCTGACAGGATTACCTTGATGATATAAACCTAGTCCTCTAATCCTTGTGATTGTCCTCCTCCATTACCCAGTGGTCACACTTCATCAATACTTCACTGGCTAAAAGATGTGTTTTGATGTCCTGAAGGGAGATGTGAGTAGCACTTTATAAATGCTCATTTTTTTAATCACCTAATCAAGATTTCAGTATGTGACCTTGGCACTATGCCTGCAAGAACATGAAACTAACAAACAGCCCAATCTTTGTTAGCTCTGAAAACCACTGCTCTTAGACTCCAGAAAGAAACCAGTTAGCCTATCATGTCAGTAACATCGAATAAGACACATCTGTCCTGTCTCCTTATTCAGCAATCAGTGCACGACTCTGCAGGTCAGACCCTTCACACAAACATCAGACTATTTTAAACATTTAATGAGTGGTTCTGCCACTATTCCATTATCAGAGCAAGTTCCAGACTCCTACCACCCTCTGGATGAAAAAACAAAATGTCCTCATAATTTGACTAGTTACTTTCAATCTATGATCCTGCTTTGAGCCTTATGCTAAAAAAAGTAGGACCATCCTATTTATTTCACTCACAATTTCATGCATTTCATTTAAGTCTTCCCCTAATCTTCACTGTCCCAAAGAAAACAATCAGATCTTATCCAATCATTTCCCTTAGCGACAGATTTGTTTTAGTCCTGACAACATCCTCATAAATCCCTCCAGAATAAATGTGTCTTTCCAATAATGTGGTGACCAGTACTATATGCAATATTTAAGCTGTTAGTAGCTAGTATTTAAGAAGTTAACCAAGGCCAGGAAATACACAGTGAATGGGAGGGGAGTGTTGTTCATAAAGGGGGAGACCATTGCTTTAAAACTGCTAATTTATGGAACGTTATAATGTCATTAGATGCTGCCCGGTTTGAAACAGAGGCCAGTACAACCAGTTTCATGCAATGAACAGTCAGGGCCTGTTGAGCTCTGAGTTTGTGAGTCTCTTTAGTACCTCGCCAATAGGTTTTTCAAAAACTTCAGATCACATCGTTATTGTTTGTGAACAATTAATCATGTAATGCTTTGAAATATGTATAAATAAATGCCCTCAGGTTTTGAAGATGAGAGACTGATAGATTTTGTCAAACAAAAGTAATAGGAGATATGTAGAATGTCAACATTAGACATGATCTCATTGAACATTATTGTGGGTATTGCCGGAACAGCTGTTCAATGTTCTCATGTTGTTCTATTTCACAAACCACAGGCCAATAATGACAATAGGCTTCTGTCCTTTATATGCATTTACCACATTTCAGCTAAAATGATCTAACTGGATAAACCTGTTATTGCAGATTCCATAATGGCTGTTATGAGAGTTGGCATCTTTTCCCATATTGCTCTGCTGTTTTGTCCAGGATCTCCTAAGCCTTTTGTACCAGTTCTCTGGAGGGTTTTCACTACAGTGCCAGACTGGCTCATGCCCATTCTCAATCATGATTTAGTTGGGGTGAAGGGTAGGTGACGAGGAATGGTGTGCAGCATTTAGTGCCATATGACTGCGTAATTGCCCATGTATTTGTTCATGTCGCCATATTAATTTTGCTTCCACCTTATATTTACAAATTAGCTCCAAACAAAATCATAGAACCACAGGATTGATGCAGCAGGAATGGAGGTTTATTGGCCTATCTTCCCCAAGCTCATTCTTTACAAAAAGGTATTTCAGTCAGAACTATTCCCTAGCTCTTTCTGCAGCTTTTTTAACCTTAACTATTCAATTCCTTTTTAAGGAATTATTGAGTTTTGTGCTTTTCAAAGTTTTGGAAAGGCTGATTTGTACTATGTAGATAGATTATAACATTTGTTGACCCTTTTAATGATCATAAAAACTATTCAAAACTTCTTATACCTATTATTTTTCATACCTTCAAAAAATTCTCACATGCATAAAAGAGCCAAATAGAAATAAATCTTTAGTTGTAAGGTTGTAAATATTTGTACAAAATGGGGTTAAAGAGTTTTGAATATTTATGAGTCTATCTTAATAATAAAGTGTAGGGGAAATTAATAAAGCTATTTTCAAATGACTGGTTCACCTCATTATATGGCTATCATTCCGTGGTGTTTTCATTTGATGACAGATATCAGTGTTTAATTCTTCATCAATATTGAACAATTAAAAAATAAGATAATTTGAAATGATTTTCAATTGAATGGTATAAAAACATTCTTCCGGGAAGCAAACTTTAAATGAACATTCACTGGTTGGGACTCAGCTGGAATATTGTGTATAACCAAGGGCATCATGCTTTGGGAAAGAAGACAAGTGATTATAGATGGTGAAGAGGAGACTTATTAAAGTAATAACGGGAGTATATAGAGTGACCTCAGGTACAAATATATCTCCAAAAACAGAGAAGGTACAGTTGAGGCATTCAAAATATTTTGATTTAAAAGGGTTTTGATTGTGCAAGTAAGTAGAAAATATTCCCACTGGTAAAAAATTAAGGAATTAGAGAGTACCAGATTTAAGGTAATTGGCAGAGAAACCACAGAGAAAATGGGAAAGGACTTATTTTTTTGACTGAGTTATTATGACCTGGACTGCACAGGCTGAAAAAAATATTCAAAACATATTTGATAAAAACCGAAAGGGAATTGGATAAATAATTGAAACCAAAAATTTGCAAGGTTGGGCTCAGCAATCTGAACAATCTCCTTCTGTGCTGCACAACTCAGTGGAATGGTATTGTCTCAAATTGTCTGATTCAGAGGAAATTGCTATGTCTGTATTCCACACTAAACCGCTTAAATGCCAATGCTATTACACTTCACTTCCTTGAAATGTTTCTCTTCAAGTTAATCAAAGACAGGCATCATTATCAGAAGATAACTACAAATGAAAGAGTCCTACGTCCACCTTTAACCTACAGATCATCTGATCCCTTTCTTTAAAATGGCTACTCAACCCAAAACGCCACCCATTCCTTCTCTCCAGAGATGCTGTCTGCCCTGCTGAGTATGAAAGATTTATGCAAGTGATGATTATTCTGCATGAAGTTGTTTTTCATGAGATATATCCTAAACTGTCTTTTCAGACTAAATCTTTTTTGTTCCTATTTGTATGTTTCCCTTCATTCAATATTTCCAATTATTTTGGACCTTCTTGATTTTCATTCAGTACTTGCAGTACCTGTCCCAGCAATCCTTTTCTTCTCAGACAGGCCCTTGATATTTAGGATTTCGCTCTCTGTTTTTGTAGGGTGGTGCTAGAAAGCTGAAAGCTGAGACCAATGTGAGAAAATCAGATTCCAGCCTCTTCCATGGATTGGGCTGATGGGGTGACAGGTTGGATAGTTTGTGCGATGGCCCAATCCTGCTTTATTCACAGGCCTATGTGTGATTGTAATCATGTCTTGTCTTTCTGCTGACTGGTTAGCACGCAACAGAAGCTTCTCACTGTACTTTGATGCACGTGACAATAAACTAAACTGAACTGATCTTCTCTACTTTAAGCAGTCAAAGGCCAGAGATTCCCGAAAGACAGATTGGATGTTTCATTCCTTCATGGAGGCATGGAGTAGTTCCTTAATTTCACTTAAAATAATCACTTCCTCTGACAGAACTTGGAATGGAATATCTATTTTGGAAGTTTAATATCAGACAAAGAAATTATGTGGCTTGTGCAATGGAGACAACAGCCTCCTATATCATGAAAGATATGTGCATAGTGTCTAGTATAGATAGGACAAGGAAATACAAGATGCTCCATTTGAGATTTGTCACAAGTGTCTCGCAATTTATTTTCTACTTATGACTCATTGTTAGATGTTAATTTCTCTTTCCTCCTTTTAGACAAATATGATTATCCCAGCTTCCACACTACAAATGAATCAGGACTTGGGTATCTAGGACAGTAACTGGAAGGAGACACTGACATTGATTGACTTATCCTTCTGGTGAATATTGCAGCTTTCTGGCTAATGACAAAGAGTCTACCCAGACAAAAACCCTGACAAATGAATTAAAAACATCATCTGGTATAAATAGCCCTTACAATTATGTTCCAAATTTGTTCTTTCACTTTTTACACTCCATTCCATTCCTTCCATGGTTTTGATGTTTTGAATTGGTCCCTTAAACAATTAAATAGAAATATTCCATATTGCATAGACATCTTCTAAATATAATGTTTATCAGAAGAAGCAATGAAATTATAAAATGTTAAATTATAAATGGGACTAATTCTTGAGTTGATAAAATACAGTAAATGTAGGGTATAAAATACATATTGCTGTTTGTGATTTGTATTTTCCACTTTATGGTTATGCTCTGAATGGTGATTTTTACCTTTGCAGTTTCCAGATGTACAGCCACTAGATGGTGCACAAACCGCAGTGGAGCACCCTGTGTTTCTGTGCAGGACCTCTACTAAAGACTGCTTTATTTCACATTTCAAATATTTGTCATGATAATAGGAGATCATACAGACTATCGAGTTTATGCCATCTCTCAGGGAAATCTTATCAATTCCATTGCTGCACTTTTTTTCCCCTCATCTATTCTATCTCACATCCCCATCACAGTTCTATGATTTTCCCACTATCCAACCACAGTAGGGGTAATTATGTGAATTAACCAGCCAAGTTACATATCTTTGGGATGTGGGAGAAAACTATAGCACCTGGAGAAAACTTAGGTGATTATCAGGAGAGTGTGTAAACTCTGTACACCAAGGCCAGGTCACTGGAGCAGTGAGGCAGTAGCACCATCTGGTGCACCACTGTGTCACCTGGTCCAGGAATATCATAGCAACACACAAGAATATCACTGCATAAACATAATAATCCATCATTCTGCCCCTTATCTGCTCAATGTAATACAAAATACCATAGAAAATGTTGTAAATTCAGCAGATCAAATTTATTTCTGTGGAGAGAGTAAATGTTTGAGCCGTTCATTGCTTGACTTGTTGAGCATTTTCAATATTTTCTGTTTTAATTTCAGATTTCAAGCATTGTGGCATTTTTAGTCTGAATGTTTAAGCTTCCAGATTCAAACAGAAAATGCATCACTTTTGAAAGACCTGTAAAGGTGTAAACCTGAGGCAGAACATTCATTGACTGAAAACCTTAATGAAAACAAGGCTGATAAATTCTATGTTTTACTCTCAAAATGGCCTTGGAACAATGTAGTTTAAAGATTAGAGCTTTGTATACCTGTATCTGGACTGTTGCTCAGGCAACCAACTTTCACCTTCAGTGGTGTAACTTCTAATTTCTGGGCTGTTGGAAGGTATTTAAGAGATACAAATATTTCTCCAATGACATCCTGAGGGAACCAAATGCAATTAAATTTATAGTAAATCTGCTGTTTACAAATGTGCCTTAATATTTTCATCTATTGTCAATTTTAAATAATTATGAACTATTTTGCTAAAACCGTTAGTTAAGTATGTTTCTTTTACCAGATTCTTAAAAGAGTAATCTTTGCAAGCAACCTCTTTTTAGCTAACTGGTTCTTGGAACAAATGTCATGTCATACTCCAGTGATTGTGAGCTTCTTTTGGGACTATTGGCCATTTATGGGCCACGACTCTTTCACAAGTGTCTCATAATTGATTTGCTACTTTTTTGGAGTGTAGGAGGGTGAGGGGTGATCTTATAAACATGTATACAATCATGAGAGGAATAAATAGGTTAAACATACAGTTCTTTACCCAGAGTAGGGGAATTAAGAACCAGAGGACATAGGTTCAAGGTGAGAGGGGAAAGATTTAATAGGAACCTGAAGGGCAACTTTTTCACTCAGAACGGTGGTTATATGGAACGAGCTGCCAGAAGAGGTAGTTGAGCCAGGTACTATAACAACAGGAGTAGCACGGTGATGGACAGGTACATGGATATGAAAAGTTTAGATGGATGTGGGCCAATGGCAGGCAAATGTGACTAGTGCAGATGGGGCATCTTGATCAGCATGGGCAAGTTGGGCTGAAAAGCCTGTTTCCAAGCTCTGTGACTATGACTCTAATCTGCTGTAAGATATTGATTTATATTTCCACCTTTTTGGAAAGTATGAATAACTGAGCTCCCATTCTAGAAATGAAGATGTTCAAAGAGAATGGAAGCATGAAATGAGACTGAAATAGGTGTTTTGTTATCCTCTCCTTCAGTGCAAAATCCCCGATATCACCTCAAAAACACCTCGAAGAGACAAATTAAATCTGTAGCAAATTATGGGTACAGATTATTATTACTTCATTCCAAATTTTTCAGTTACTTCATTTTCAGTTACTAACATATTTCTTAATTAATATTGAATAGTACAGGAATATACTAATGTCTTGAAAATAGTAACATAATTTATACCTTTTGGATCTTCTGTAGGTCCTCACAGAATTCAGTTGCATTTGATAAATCTAAGTTGCTGAATGATATCCGTACTTCCCCGAAAGCATCAAATCGTGAATATTTGTCAAAATCCAAGACCTGGCAAGAGATTATTTACAAGGAATCATATTGTACAAAAGGACTAATGTTCAAAAAAGACAGACAACTAAATGTCAAAAAGAGATGGGTTATCCAGATTTTTGTTTGTTAGTAGAATAGTAATGTTTGCTTCTGTCCTGATAGTGAAGTGAAGTTTTGCCATTACATAAAAAAGTGAATATGATGTCCTTGCACGCTTGATGATAGATGCTGCCATCCAGAGGCTGTGCCTCATGTAGATACTTTCGATGGTGAGGAGGGCAGTGCCTGTGATGGACCGGGATGAGTCCTCCATTTTCTGCAGCCTCGGACTGCTAGGAAACTTTACTAAGCACTTTCCTTCACTCCAAAAACATAAGATTTCATCAATATTCTCTGCTTCTTGTTAACTAGCCAGCTTTCTGTCCGTTACTCTAATACCTTTTATTCCATTGCCATGTATCTTCATCAAATATCTTTTGAAAGTCCATATATACCACCTAAACTGCATATCCCTTACATTACCTCTCTGTACATCATATTAAACACTATCACGTTAGTCAGCCATGATGCGCCTTGAACAAGTTCATGCAGACTTTTTCTCATCAGACAACCCAATAGCGACTGCTATTTTTGTCCCTAATTAAACTGATCTATCTGTCGTTACTGGGTTTATCCTTAGATCCTTTTTGAATAAGAGTGTAATATTTTCATTCTTCAGACATAACCCATATCTTTGGAAGACATGGCTAGGGCTATACAGTATGTCTTTAGTGCTTTAAAATATAATTATTTTAGAGAACTTTACAATCTCTTTATTATTGTAAGATCTTTAAGTAGGCAAACGTTTTGGTGTCATTCCTAGGCCCACGGATCACAAGGCAAAATTTAGTGATTAATGTTTTAACTCTTGCTACATTAGAGTACACTAACTTCAGTTAATTTATCCATCTAGCGGTTAGAGTATTTGAATTAACTCAATATTATCAGCAATCAGAGCTATTTTTAACTAGGGTTTTGATTGCTAATCTATTTGTCATCATGCAATAATAAGTAAATATTTAATTACTCACTTGGTATATGTTAAATCCAGTTAAATGAATTGTATATATTAAATCCAGCCAAGTTGCTGGAATCATGACATCATTGTTGCCATTATTATTCAAAACTATTATAATAGTCACAGAGTCATACAGCATGGAAACAGGTCCTTAGACCCAACTTGCCCACACCAGTCAAGTACACTAGTCCCACCTGCCTGTGTTTGGCCCATATCCCTTAAACCTGTTCACTGTCAAGTTACTATTTTTTTACTATTGGCCATAACACAAGTAAGTCCTATTCATGTACCTGTCTAAATGTTCCTTAAAAATTGCGATGGTACCTGCCTCAACTATATCCTCCGGCAGCTTGTTCCATAAACCCACCACCCTTTGAGTGAAATAATATATTTTAATTGTGAATTGATTTGTTTATATAATATTCAACTCCTTGTAAATTGTTTTAAAGTACTAAACATGCACAGCACTCATTAAAAGTTGTAGGAAGTTGTTAAAGATTAGCCAAAATTAACAAATTTCAAAACCAAACCATTTGTTGTACAGGGAATAAAAACATTCAGAAGTGAACGAGCACCAGCATTCTATTTGTTCATCCACAATTGGCTGTGATCTGCTTTGGTGAATGATATACAGCCTCTACCCTTTCAAACGACAAGAAGGTGAAAAACAAAAGTGGCAGAAAAATCAAGGGCAAGAAACAAATGCAGCACAGAGCAAAATAATACTCAGGACACTAAGAATTCAAAAAAAGCCAAACCTAAATTGTGAAGCATTCCCTATAATGTGGATGAATGAATCAGGCAAATAGATATAAACAGGAATTACACAATTGGGAGATACTGAAGGGGACCAAGGATGGGAACTGAACATACAGTGGTAGTCAATGTTTAGGAAGTACAGATAATATTCAGTGAAGTGTGAGGTGTTGCATATAGGAAACGTGAACGAGGGCAGGACCTTCACGGTGAACGGTAGGGCTCTGGGAAGTATTGTAAGGCAGAAGAATCTAGGAGTACAAGCACATTGCTCCCTGAAAGTGGCGACACAGGGAGTTAGGGTGGTGAAGAAGGCTTTTGGTACTTTGTTCTTCATCAGTCAGGAAATTAACTACAGAAGTTGGGACATGATGTTATAGTTATACAAGACATTGGTGAAGCTGCATTTGGAGCGTTGTTTTCAGTTTTGGTCACGGTGCTATAGGAAAGATACCATAAAGCTGGAAAAAGTGCAGAGAAGATTTACATGGGTTTTGGCAAGACATGGATTTACAAGGGCCCAAGCTGCAGCGAGAATTTAGATAGGCTAGGACTTTGTTTCTTGGCGGCACAGAGACTGAAGGGTAATTTTATAGAGAAGTATAAAATCATGAGAGTTTGGAGGATGAGACGAGAGTCGATCGTTCAAATGAGTTTATTAAGCAAACAAGTAAACTGACGAAGTATCTCACCACAACCAATAAACAGATCCAGCCACAACGGTGGCCAGAACGACTGCAGGGGCAATGCCCAGAGAGCGCGTGAAACACAACCCCGCCCCAGAGTCACATGTCTGAGGCACCCGACCGCAGGGTTCGACTGCCTGCGAGCACCAGTATGTACCGCTACAAGAGGCATAGAAAGGGTAAATGCATATAGCCATTTTTCTTTTTTTTCTCCTATGGTAGGGGAATGAAGAACTGGAGGGCATTGGTTTAAGGTGAAAGGGGAAATATTTAATAGGAACATGAGTGGCAACCTTTTCACACAGAAGCTGGTGGGTATATGGGCCAACCTACCAGAGGAATCGTTGAGGCAAATTCAATAGCAACATTTAAATGTCATTTGTGCAAGTAGATGGATAGGGGTCAAACATGGGCCAACCTTTGATTTGGCATCTTGGTTGGCATGGGCAAGTTGTACCAAAGGGCCTATTTCCATGCTTTATGACTATGATTTGGATGACACAGTGATGAAAGAGCCTAATGTACCACGATTGGCTTACCTGAAACTTAACCTCAGTATTTTGTTCATTCTGGTGAATGAAAATGACTGCTGAACTGAGATAATGGTTGAGAATAAAAAGAACACCAAAGGGATTTAAGGACTGGAAGAAAAGTTAAATATACCTCAAGCTTTAAATTAGCCTTCTTGCGGATATTTTTTTCCACAGAACAGGTAAAGCGTTCTCCAAAACAGGGATTTCTGGTGTTCTTCACAATCTTCGTGTCCCATTGATGAAGAATACATTGGTATCGAGGTAAACTAATAAATAGCTTTATCCGAAGGAAAGAGTCGACACTCTGTTTGGCATGCCGAGCAGGAAGATTAGATGCTTGGAAAACTGTCAGTTGTAGCTTTGATTGATTTTTATCGTATGCGAGAGAAAATCTCAATTTTCCTGTAAGTTCATCCTTTGATTCAGCAACAAGGTCTTCATTTGATTGTATCAGCTTAAGGCCAACACAACATTGTAGAGAAAGATTCAGCTTTTGTAGACTCTCTTGGGGTCTGTACATCTTTAAGGAAAATCATGTACACATGAATCAATGTAAAATATAAATTTGGCATCAATTAATACAATAAGTATGTTCAAATCCAGACATTCACTTGCCTTGTAATTGTGTATTTTCATATCTGAATACTTGTCTTTATCTGACGTGCTCAGAAAGTCTGAATAGTTATTTTGCGATGATAAGTTGCTTCCTTCTGTATATTGTTTCTTGGATTCAATCTTTGTAGCTATAAATGTACCAATGGTTAAAAGTTTTTTAGGAAATGTACATTAATGGAGTGGTTAAAATGATTTGGTTATTTTGTGAGAACTTGCAGATTTAAAGCCGAGATCTAACTTTCACCAATGTGGTATTTTGGAAGATATGAGTGTCTTGGAAAAGTCAACTCACAGCATTGTTTTATACACTGTAATGTGTACCCTTGCGTTTGAGGTGCATTTAATAACACACTCAGGATAGAAGGATATTACACTCTGTGACATCATTCTTGCCTTCAATAGTGCCAAATGCAAATCATTCATGGAGGGACTGTACCCAATTGCAGCAAGGTCCGGATTACTTTAATCTTTTTTCAGATAAATATGATAATTATGTTATCCTGTCATTTACTAACATTACCGTCACCAGATTCAGTATGCACTGGTTAGTGCTATGGCCTCGTATCTCTATAGACCTCGGTTTGATCCTGAGCACATACGCAGTCCCTCTGACATTTACACATTTTCTCCATTACTGTTGATTTTCTATGGTGCTCTGTATCCCTTCCACATCCTAAGGACATGGTCGGTTAATTGGCTAATATAAACTACATGGTAGAGATGGATGCCAGGAGAATTAGAACAAGTTGCTAAACACGAGAGAAAATAGGTTACAGGGAACTATGTGGGGAAAGGGGACCGATGGAAATGGCCTGAGTGCCACCAAAGGCCTAAATAGCCTCCATCTAAGTTATAAGAAAATAATGAGAAAAATATATTGACAAAAGTCCTAACTGGACCATCCATGTAAATACTCTACTGCATTCTCATTGGGTCAAGGAATAATAATTTATATAAATTGTAGTGGATTCTATAGTACTCTGTACTAATCTTGTGTAAATTTCTGACCCTTTTGTAATTTATGTAAAGGTCTTGGACGAAGAAATTAAATAAGTCTGCTTCTCACTCAACCAGCTAAATTTGTTAACTAAAGATTTGTGCTGCACTATTTTCATTTTCTACAATTTTGCAAATGTCACAAAAAGGGGAGGGACACATGCAAGCCAAGCATATGGATATTTGTGTCCTTCCCCTTCTGGTGTTAAACAGCATAACTACAGCACCCCCTATCTTCCAACTTTTATCGGTGTTTAAAACATGATTAGCGTAGGACTAATTAAGGTGGTGCTGTTGTGTTAATGCCTCCAAGGTGGAAGCTGAGATAAAGCTATGGCGCATAGTTGGAAATCAAGTTAGAGCATCATGTAAAAAATGATTATTACTTAAAAGAAATATTAGTCTGTATGTCACTGATCCCTGAATATGATCTCCCTGTCCCATTGAGCCACCATATATAATCTAATGTTACCACTGAGTAGAGGAGATGTTGCTTTCCTTAGAATACATGGATTTCTGCCAATACATAATAGGCACTGAACAATCTTAAATCCTTTTGAAAGCTTATACAGAACCCACCTCTTGTTTTCTTTGCATTTTCATGTTCGCAGTAAAGATAGATCTGCCATCCAAGAATTATCATGGATATCAGAAAAAAAAGAACAGCTGCACCCAAAAGACCAATTTTTATTGTGGTGCCCAGATGAATGTTTAAACTCTGTACAAAGGCCAAGATTATGCCAGTTCTTGTCATGTTCCACCTGTGTATGAAAGATAAAATGAAAGAAAGTAAGGAACATACTTGCTTTTGTTGAAATATTTTAAAATTACACAGTGAAAAAATTGTACAGAATAGTTTAAAACTCATTTATTTATTGCAAACTTTGTAGTTGCATGCAATTTCAAAGATTTGAATGACATTGATTGCAGACCACTTTACACCAACCAACAATTCAATCTCATTGCCAGTTTCAGATTATAATCCATAATATCAATGTATTTATGATAGTCACATTCATTGACTCTGAATGCTGCTCAGCGATGTGCTGGGAGATATGCAAAAGTGGATGAAGTCTGGTTGGGAATCATAAAGCTCCTATCTCAGCTCTTGTTTCTAGTGTTGAGCACTCTGGTATCATTTCAAAAATAGACACAAAATGCTGGAGTAACTCAGCATCTCTGGAGAAAATGAATGTGACGTTTCGGATCGGGACATTTCTTCAGATGAACCCGAAACGTCACATCCATTTTCTCCAGAAAAGCTATGTGACCCACTAAGTTACTCCAACATGTTGTGTCTATCTTGGGTTTCAACCAGTATCTGCGGTTCCTTTTTATTACATTAGTATCGTTTCAAAATGGATTTGGGCAATTTATAATTTTTTTGTGGCTGATCTGGTTAGATATTATTACTAAATGGAACCATGTTTCAGTGCATCAAAAATACATGCAATCCAAGTTCTGGGCAACGGTGTCCAGCTTTCATTGTAAAAGCTGGTTAATTATAAACCAGCTTTTTATTAAAAAATCTTGAGAAGCCATTTTGGAAAGGATCTTGCCAGAATGCAATTTTTGGCACATTATAACTCAATTAAACTTATAAAGTACTAACAGAGGATTTAATTTTTTTTTAAAGCTGCAGTAACTAATTGCATTTTGTACATACTGAAATGTCTGAATTACATTGTCATCAATAATGAGAAGCAAATCCCTTGTGTGGATTCACTTGGATTGCTCCACTTCAAGGTGCTTGCATCATTGGATAATACACATAGAGGTCTTCGAGAGAAGCCTTTAATGGGAAGAACTTGAAAAGTTAAATTTTGAAAGGTTTGCATTCAATTTTCCAGATTTCATTACTTATAGTACTCCTAAGTATTAAATCAGCTTCCTGTTTGGTATACCTTGATTTTATAAAAAAATTTTTGCCCATATTACACTGTGGGGAGGGTTACACAAAAGGCTGGAGAAACTCAGCGGGTGCAGTTTTATAAAATTTTTTTTTTGAAGGGTCTCGACCCGAAACGTCGCCTATCTCCTTCGCTCCTTAGATGCTGCTGCACCCGCTGAGTTTCTCCAGCCTTTTGTGTAACTCCTGTTTGGTATACCTTGACTTAAAAATTGTGTTTGCTTGCATCTGTTTTTATTTTGCATTAATAAACTGTTAGTTATAAACTTCTAACGCAGGATTAAAACTTTTGGATAATAGTTTAACTGAATGTTCATTGCTTGTGGCAACTTTCCCTTTAATGCCACACACATTTGTCTCATCTGCAATGAAGTGAAGTGTTGCATGCAATGTATGTCAAGGTGATCTCATCAGGTCCGGGTTAGCGGGTGCTGTTAAAAACTCTATAGGGAAAATCTAATTTTGCACATTACCTTTATAGGAATTAGCAGCACATTATCTGTTGTGATCTGTAGAATTGTTTGAGATTTAAATCATTTAGAGAAACAACAATTTGGAAAATGTTTTAAAATACTGTATTTGCATCTTTGCTATCCACGCTTGGAAATTAATATGTGGTGGCATTGGAAGTTCAGAACTCTGAAGAATACAATTAAATTCGATTGTATGGTCCTAACAGGACAATGTGACCTGCTTTATTGGCAGCCCACCAAGCACTGGAAACATTAATTAACTCCACCACCAGTACACAATGTTGCAGTGAGCAAGATCTACTAAATATATTGTAGTTACCCCCACTACTATAACAGCACCGTCCAAACTTATATTCTCTTCCACAAATAAAGACAAGGACAGTAGGTATCTGGAAACACCACTAGATGTCAGTTTCCCATAATGTAATCTAAATCATATATCACATTCACTTGGAAAGAAATAACCAGTCCTTTATCATTGCTGGATCTAAATCCGGGAACTCCATCCACAAAAGCACTGCTGGGAGAACCTTCAGCGGAAGGACAGTAGTAGCTGAAAGAAGCAGCCCACTGCCACCTCTTTAAGGGTAATTAAGGGACATGTGACCGAGACGTTACAGAAACCTGGCCATGAGAGGCACACAAGACTGTCAGCTTAATGTTCCAGGGTATAGGTGCTCTTGGAGAGATGGAGGTAGGGATAAAGGAAGGTGGGTGTTGCTTAATTGATTAAGGAGAATGTCACATCAGCAGTCTGAGATGACTTTACTGATGGTTTGTCTAGTGAGGCTAAATTGGTGGCTCTGAATAAAAACGGATGATCACCTTGTTGGGAATGGACTATAGGTACCTAAATAATCAAAAGCAATTAGAAGAACAAATATGCCAGGAGAATGCAGGCAGTTGCAAGACAAATGGGGTTATCATGGTCGGTGATTTTAACTTTCTCACTGGGAACTGGGACTGCCATAGTAAAAGGGCTGGAATTTGTCAAATGTATTCAGGAACATTTCCTCAGGGAATATGTAGAGGCCCCAGCAAGGTAAAGGGAGAAGCTTGATCTATTGGAAATGGGCAGGGCAAGTGAATGAAAAGTCCATGGGCAACTACAATTCTATTGGGTTTAAAATAGTTATGGATAAAGACAGGCCGGGTGCACTAGTTGAAATTCTGAATTGGGGCAAGGTCAATGTTGATGGCATTAAACAGGAACTTGCTCAAATTGATTGGAGAAGGTTGTTCTCGGGCAAAGGAACATCCGGAAAATGGGATGCTTTTAAAAGTGGAGAGTGGAGGGTAAGGCAGGTGGGAGTAATAGCCCTGTCCCACGGTACGAGTTCATTCCATGAGCTCTCCCGAGTTAAAAAAAAATCAAACTCATGGTAAGCATGGAGATTGAACGTAGCGGGTATGTTGGAGCTCGGGGACGTCTCTTAGCACTAACGGCAGGTAGTCGGGAAGACTCGCTAACGGCAGGTAAACCCAGGAAGACTCGTGAAGATTTTTCAACATGATGAAAAATGTCCACGAAAGCCCCGAGTACCGACGAGTGGCCATTACTGTAAATCTCCGAGTTCGAATCAGGGCAAACTCGGGAGAACTCTTGGAATGAACTCGTACCGTGGGACAGGGCTTTCAGGAAGTCTGGATGTCAAGAGAAATTGAGGCTCTGGTCAGGAAAAAGTAGGCAGAATACAGGTATGGACAGCTGGTATCATAATAGCATTAGACCATGACATAGGAGTAGAATTAGGCCATTCAGCCCATCGAGTCTGCTCTGCCATTCGATCATGCCTGACCTATTTTTCGCATTCAACCCCATTCTCCTGCCTTCTTCGCATAACCTTTTACCCCTTACTACTCAATAACCTATCAATTTCCGCTTTAAAAATGCCCAACAACTTGACATCCTCAGCCGTCGATGGATGGCAATGAATTCCACAGATTCACCACTCTTTGATTAAATAAATTTCTCCTCATCTCCATTCTAAAGGTACGTCCTTTTATTCTGAGGTTGTGCCCTGTGGTCCTAGTGTCTTCCACTAGTTTAGTTTAGTAAATTGTCACGTGTACCGAGGTTTAGTGAAAAGTTTTTGTTGCGTGCGATCCAGTCAGCGGAGAGACAATGCATGATGACAATCAAGCCATTTACAGTGTATAGATATATGACAAGGGAATAACGTTTATTTTATATGGTAAAGTCAGTAAAGTACGATCAAAGATAGTCCGAGGGTCACCAATGAGACAGATAGTAGTACAAGAGTGCTCTTTAGTTATGGTAGGATGATTCAGTTACCTGATAACAGCTGGGAAGAAACTGTCCCTGGAGGTGTGCGTTTTCACACTTATATACCTTTTTCCCAATGGGAGAAGAGGGAGTGGCCGGGGTACGACTCATCTTGATTATGTTGTTGGCCATGCCAAGGCAGCATGAGGTATAAACTTAGTCAATGGAAGGGAGGTTGGTATGTGTGATGATCTGGGCTGCATCCACAATTCACTGTAATTTCTTGCCGTCTTGGATGGAGCTGTTCCCAAACCAAGCAGTGATGCATCCCAATAAAATGATTTCTATGGCACATCTGTAGACGTTGGTGGGAGTTATCAGGGATATGCCAAACCTCCGGAGCTTTCTAAGGAAGTAGAGGCGTTAGTGCGCTTTCTTGGTCGTTGCTTCAATATGGGTGGTCCAGGAGAAGTTGTTGGTGATATTGACTCCTAGGAATTTGAAGTTTTCCACTATTGGAAAAGTCTCCCCACGTTTACTCTATCTAGCCCTTTTGTTATTTGAACAAATCCATGAAAACATTTCGGGAACTGAGGAGCATAACCAAGAAGGAAATCAGGAGGGCAAAAAGGGGGCAGAAGATACCTATGACAAATAATTTTAAGGAGAATTCAAAAAGATTTTATGTACATTTAGGGAAAGAGAGAGAATACGGCCCCACAGAAATCAAAACTGCTCATCTCTGCATGGATCTGCAGGAGATGGATGTCCTCAATGAGTATTTCTCCTCTGTTTTTATCACGGTGAACTTAAAGCATCATTGTTAATGACCGCGAAACTACTGAACTGTCAGAAAAATGTAGTTGACCTTGTCTATTGTGCTGTAGATTCACCAACCTGGTTAATATTCAATTGTCCTTTGAAATGGATCAGCAATACATACTGTATATACAGACACAAAAAGCTGGAGTAACTCAGCAGGACAGGCAGCATCTCTGGAGAGAAGGAATGGGTGATGTTTCGAGTCGAGACCCTTCTTCAGACTGGTTAGGGATAAGGGAAATGAGAGATATAGACGAATATGTAGAGAGATAAAAAACAATGAATGAAAGATATGCAAAAAAGTTACGATGATAAAGGAAACAGGCCATTGTTAGCTGTTTGTTGGGTGTAAACGAGAAGCTAGAGCGACTTGGGTGGGGGAGGGATAGAGAGAGAGCGAATGTCCGGGGCTACCTAAAGTTAGATAAATCAATATCATACCATTGGGCTGTAAGCTGCCCAAGCGAAATATGAGATGCTGTTCCTCCAATTTGCGTTTACCCTCAGTCTGACAATGGAGGAGACCGAGGACAGAAAGGTCCGTGTGGGAATGGGAAGGAGAATTAAAGTGTTTAGCACCCGGGTGATCAGTTAGGTTCAGGCGGACTGAGCGAAGGTGTTCAGCGAAACGATCGACCAGTCCACGTTTGGTCTCGCTGATGCGTGTTTCCACATCTAGAACAATGGACACAGTATATGAGGTTGGAGGAGGTGCAAGTGAACCCCTGCCTAACCTGAAAGGACTGTTGGGGTCCCTGGACAGAGTCGAAGGAGGAGGTATAGGGACAGGCGTTGCATCTTCTGCGGTTGCAGGGGAAGGCACCTGGGGATGGGGTGGTTTGGGTGGGAAGGGATGAGATAACCAGGGAATTGCGGAGGGAACGGTCTCTGCGGAAGGTGGAAAGGGGTGGAGATGGGAAGATGTTACTAGGGTTGGGATCCCGTTGGAGATGGCAAACATTTCCGAGGATTATGTGTTGTATGCGAAGGCTGCGTGGGTGAAAGGTAAGGATAAGGGGGACTCCGTGGCGACTAGGGGGAGGGGTAGGTAGGGCGTAGATGTGAGGTACCGAGGAGATACAAGTGCAGGCCTCATCTACGATGGGAGAGGGGAATCCCTGTTCCCTAAAGAATGAGGACATCCCCAATGCTCTGGTATGGAACACTTCATCTTGGGCGCAGATGCGGCGTAGACGGAAGAATTGGGAGTAGGGGATAGAGTCTTTGCAGGAAGCAGGATGGGAAGAAATGTAGTCGAGATAGTTGTGGGTGTCAGTGGATTTGTAATATATGCAGTACTGGTTTTGCCTGTGCTATCCATATATTCATGGAATTAATAAGAAAAAAAATCATACCAGTGCCAACATATAAAAATATTGCAGATGTCGCAAAAACTTTGAAACAAACCGTGACTGTGAAAGACACTATTTAAATGCACATTTTCATTATCCTTCTCTTTTAAAGATTAGATGGAGGAACATTAGAGATGAAGGTACGGATGAGAAACTGATATGGGTGCTATCAGAGTGGCACGGTGGCGCAGCGGTAGAGTCGCTGCCTTACATCGCCAGAGATCCTGATTATTGTTGCTGTCAGTACAGAGTTCTCCCCGTGACCTGCGTGGGTTTTCTGCGTTGTCTTCGGTTTCCTCCCACACTCAAAGACGTGCCGGTTTGTAGGTTAATTGTCTTCTGTAAATTATCCCTGGCGTGTAGGATAGAACTAGTTGTTCATTGGTCGGTTTGGACTCAGTGGGCCAAAGGCCTGTTTCCACGCTGTTTCACTAAAGTAAACTCAACTAAGCTGAAAGCCAATTTCCCAACTACGTCAAGTAACATCAATTGGAATTAATACAACCAGATGACATTATTCAGCATGAAATAGCAAACACATTCATTCTTTAGTAAAATGATCCCAAAATCTTCCAAACTTAAATATGTCAATGGCAGTCCATAGAAAATGAAATCTGGCTGCCTCCTATCTCAGCTCTGTGTGTATGCATTCCGACACAAATGGAATGTAAGTAAACAGGTTGGTTTTCCATGGAAATAATTACGTGCCATATGTATGCAAATTACTGTGTTACGAGTTCACATAGAATCATATGATTCTCTGATCTTTTGCCATCCATTCAAAATGCTCTGTCACATTGTCATAAAAATCTGCAGTTTCATGTATCTCCGGAATAATTGTTTTTATCAAAAGTATCAGCACTTTTAAAAGCACAGAATTAAAAGCATTTCTGATGTTGCTACAAAAAACAACATTTCTGATGTTGTTGTTAATGTTTGATTTATATTTTTTATATAAGGTAATGATATATCAAAGAGAAATAATTGCAAGTCATTGGCATTCTGGTCAAGAATGCATCTGTGTTCTCATCTACCTCCATATGAGTGCCTGGATTAGGAATTATGTGAGAGACCACTTGGAGAAACCAGGTGGTTAGGCTTACTGCCAAGGGAAACAGATGATCTAATCAGCCAAATGTATTCATGGATTGACAAGGCTCCTTGTGACATTGCAAATGCTACTAATAACAATTCTTGTTGCTGTCAAAGCTTTGGCCACAGCAAATGACATTATTACCAGTCAGTACTGGTAATGCAGCAGGGAAAGTTTAAACTAGAAGAAAATCGAGAATGAAAACTACTCAATGTTAACTTCCTACCATGCTCATTGATTTTGCTTTTTACTTTGAAGTTGCATAATATATTACTGCAATGAAACATATTTCCCTTGAATTTGTTTTGTAGCTATTCTTGAAGATTCAACTGAAGAAATGGTGTGAATTGAAGTGTGTAAATTATGTGGACACTTGAGTAATTTTAAGAGTTAACCACATTGTGCTACTGAATGAATGGAACATCCTAGAGAGATGATGATGATGATTTTTTTTTTCTTGTTATTGTTTTTGTTGCAGTAATAATTAGAAAGTGTCCCAGATTGTCTGGTCGGGTTTTCTTGGAAAATTAAAGAAAACTCTAAGAGAAGCAAGTTTTATTCACTATCATGATAATTTATTGTACATTTATTATTGCTGTGGCATCTAATATGCTTGTAAAGCTGCAGAAGTAAGAATTTCATTGTTCCAGTTCATATTTGGTGCAAATGACAAATAAGCACTTGATTTGATCTTGAGTGAAATGGTAAATTTTATGAAAGGCAGCTCAGGTTCTGCAAATGGTAGAGCCTGACTGTAATCATCCTCAAGCTTACTGCTCTCCTTGCTTGCTCCTCTGGTGTTCCAAAATAAGGCAAGAGTTCTACAACTAAGTATACTGTGCATGCCTCACCTTCAATAAACTTATTGGATGACAACATTATCATGCGCTCAGCATGATGAGAGGACATTGTCATATTCAGCTCATACAGAAGTGAAGAATATTGATCAATTAGAAACTCTGTAGGTTATGGAACTACATTGATAATTTCATTACAGCTCCCAGGGCAGGCAGAAGTCAATTACACAGCATTGTACAGATGTCACGTAAGCTGTTGTACATGGAATGAATGAAAGAATGGAATTATTTCCTGCTTGCAGGAAAAATGTACCATGTTCAAAGAATGGATGTAATCTCTGACTTCTTGCACCTTTAGTAAACCTACCACTGCAAAACTGTAGTATTCTATCAAGGTGATGCACATAGTTTACATATAAAGATATGAAATTGCTTTTTCTAATCTGGCAGCTGCTTGTTTTGGTCATTTGTCCACAGCCGATTACCTAAAGTTAATGGCAATTCCACTGGCAATCTGAAATAATTCTGTATCACTAGAAGTTTGTAAATTTCATGGATTGCTGACATTCATGGATATCTATTCAGTTAGTAACCAAGGATCCAAAAACATTGTGATTTGGAGCCTTTGAATGCTCTGTCCATTTGACTCTACACTAGGAAAAGAGCCAAGGATAGAATCTATTATTTTTAATGTTTTCAACTAGGCGCATTTGAAAGCAGCCAGAAAGGCATCTAACAAAGAACACAAAGAATAGTTTATTCCTAATTTATACCTTGGCAATCTGACAGGAATCTGTGTTAATATATACAAGGTGCAGCTCTCAATTTGCAATCTGAGATTAGAATATACAATAAAAGAATCCCTTGTAAATAACTGTTGAGCTGCAGTTAAAGTAACCTAAATATCAACAAGACCATCAAACTTCGGAAGCAAATTTCAGAATTTCAGAATTCTGCAGTTTCAACAACTGATCGACACTGAATATTGGGACTGTAAAATACAAGCTTTTTGTTGGCTATCCTTTTCTTTGCAGATGGCAATGTTTATGTATATATAGGAGCACAGTTGCACAGATATTTTCCACTGAGCCTTGATAATATTCAACAGCCAAGTCTGGTCTTGTTCTAATTTGATATCTATACTCACTACCAGTTGTAATAACTGGGTTAGAGACAAGATCTCATATGGTTTACCCTTGGTAAATCAGGGGTTGTTGAAGGCAATTACAACACATTAAACATAATATTTAGATGGAATCAAAATATATGGCTTTGTACACTAAATTCTGAGGTAGCATTTTGAGTGTAAACAACCATTTATTCATAAAATGGTGGTGTAACATTTGCAAAGAACACGATATTGCTGATGAAAAACTCTGAAACCTTATATCAACAGACTGCTGATGTGAATGAATACACTTACATACAGAGCTGCAAAAAGATTATAAAGGCATTCAATTTAAAACTGAATCATTAAAAAATACTTGCAACTTTAGTGTTTATGAAAATAAGCCTTTTCCTTTTAGTACCTTGTTTTACTTACATGGAACGTTTTCACATGTTGCGAGATGGAGTGTTTAGCAGAATGACCTGAAAATAATTCCCAAATTTTCAGTTCAGGAGTGTAAGAAGTGCATTCACTTTACCTGAAATACAAAATACATTGGAGAAGAAGAATCTTAGCTGACTACGTACCCAAGATTAAAATGCCAATGGACACATGTGGAACAGTTGAGGAAATATTCAAATCAGCTGGTGTATGCCTTAGTTAATATTTAAACAATCCTACTTTGGTCAAGCCAAAAATAAAGTATGAGGATGTATTCCCTTGTGTTTAGTTATTTCATACCACTTGGCAGTGCACAGAACCAGGAAACAAAATGCAAATGACACAGGTTCAAAATGCTTGAAATAACGTGTTAAGATGGTTGATTGTATGAACCTTACCAGTATAACTGTCTGATGTCCAATTTTGTTATGTTTGCAACATTTTGAGTTGGTCATTAATACTAAAATCATTTTTCCGAAAATCATTATTTAGTTTTCATATAACTGAAGTTATAGTCCTACAATGCCAGTATATTTCATCATCCTTAGTCACAGGCAGTGGCTGACGCAGCCTAATAATTTTCCAGTGTCTCCAACAATTTAATAGGATCAAAGTAAAACTTTTCTTGCCATATACTTTACAGGTAAGTAAGTACAATTTCAGTTAGAAAGCAAAAATCCTGTGGATGCTAAGTAACTGAAATAATAACAGAAAATAATGAGGAAGGGTCTCGACCCGAAACGTCGCCAATTCCTTCTCTCCGTAGATGCTGCCTTACCCGCTGAGTTTCTCCAGCATTTTGTGTCTACCCAGAAAATAATGGGGATTCTTAATGGGTCATATAGCACTTTGGAAAGAAAAACTGTTAAAGTTCACCAAAGACCTTGATTCTCTTCCCATAGATGCAGGTTGACCTGTTGAGTATTTCCTGTATTTTCTTTTTTTTAAGTGAGAAAACAGATGATTTAAGTTTCTGTTAAGGGCCTGTTTTCATGCTGTATCCCTAAACTAACCTAAACTAAATAGAGGGGACACAGGAATATCTGTGATAGGGTGGAGATCCTGAATGTCTTACCTTCTACTACCTGCAACCACCTTCAACTAGTATCGCAACCGGCTTCGACTAAAAAATTACCAATTTTTAAAACGGCAACCTATTTTGAGTCACAGCTGGTTTTGAATTTTTTGAAATAATCGCCGGAACATAGGAGAAGCGGAAACCACTTTCGACCATTAGGGAGACTGACAAAAATCTCCGGGAACCGCACGGAAACTTTGGGTGGGGCGCAAAGTCTCCAGAGGTTTCCGTTCAGGTTTCCTAAGTGGGACAGGGGCATTAGTCTCCATTCTGTCAAAGGCTTTTGTTCTCTTCTCCAGCCACCAAAATCTCAAAGCCCACTATTCTGTAACTTAAAGCACATTTACCTTCTCACCTTTACAGTTCTGATGATTGGAATTGACCCGAAACATTAACTGCTGGTCTCTCCATAGATGCTGTCTGATCTGCTGAGTAACCACAGCATTCCTGTTTTTATTACAATTCTCAATAATGTAATGTTATAAATTGGAAGTACCTCACATTATGTCTCCCAGATAACCAAGGATTATCACATTTGTGAAAAAATCTAATTCATTTAAAAAAAATGCACATACATTTATCTTTACTTAATGTTCTGGTATAATTTGTAGTGAACCAAATAAATGAAAAGTTTTTTCTCCAACTAGCCCAAAGTTGATGGGGATGTTTAACAACCTTTAATTCCCACTAAATCTTGCTATCACCAAGCCAAAATTTAAGACAAGGTCAATCAGAATTTAACATTTAATTTCTGATGCAAGATCAAAAATATGAAATGCAAATAAGCTATTTCTCCAAGATGCTGACTGACAAGCTGAGGATTTTTTGTTTTTACTGTTTTTATTGCAGCTTAATGGGCCTGTTCCACTTGGGAGACCTCCACCGCGACATTAAGCGACAAAAAAAAAAATCAAGGTCGCAGTGACCTACGACCTTCCTCGACTATGTGTACGACCTCCTACGACTATGTTGAAGACCTCCCTCGACTATGAAGAAAACCTCCTTCAACCTCCTTCGACTATGTTGAAGACTGGCTTCGACCATGTACGTTTTACTCAAGGATGATCTCTGGCAAATTGGTCCGTGAATGAGCACCTTCCACCTCAGAGGACCACACTGAAAACCAACAACGACCAGTGACCAGTGTCTACAGCTCAAATGATCACCTACTAAAACGATGTCATGTCTGCATTTTTTTCTCACTAAAAAATGCCTCCCAGGTTTTTTTTAATCAGTCTGAACAATGCAAGCAAGGAAGGAACTAGTTTGGAGGATGTTAGTAAAAATTCAACTACTGCTGTTTGCAGTAGCACTTTTGCTTCAGCAGCCTTTTAAGAAGCGGAAGAGCAAAGAAGCAGAAGCGGAAGAGCAAAGGTGATGAGGAAGCAGAAGAAGAGGTCTCAATGGGTGAATGGAGGTGATGTGATGGACTGTCCCAGTACACCAGATGACTAGAAGAGAGTGGTGCTGGGCTTTGACAAAAGATGGAACTTTAAGCACACATGTGGGGAAGTAGATGGCAAGCATGCCATTCTTGTCCCTGTCCCAGTACCCCTCATTTTCCTTTTCGTACACGATGGCATTGTGCTGGAATCATTCTTCAAGGTCCCCCTCCTGCTGCCTGGTGAAGGTGTAGGGCATAACCTTTCATCAGTCCTCCCTCACCACCAATGGGGCATCTGCCTCTGATGCTGTGTCAGACACAGGAGAAAGGGCTGCTTTGCTGCTTTCAAATGAGGCAGTGAAGGATGGGGTGGTGGTGGGGACATATACTACCACCCTGGTCTCCTCCTCCAGGGGTCTCTCATGCAGGGCTACCTCCTCCTGCACAATCACCTCCTGTGGCATCACCTCCTGCCACTCCTCCTCCTGGGTGGGCAACACCTGCATGGCAGGTCTTTTTGAGGGTTGTGCCCTCTCCTTGCGCTGCTGTCTTTTTGGTGCCATCTCTAAAACACAAGTCTCCTCACCAAAAAACTCTCCAGCTATGAATGAACATGCCTTGGTGATGTTCTGCTGTTTATATTACCTTTTTTTCCTACTGGCCTTTTTTTTTACCCCGGAGCTATTACCTTCAATTACCTTCGACCACCTACGACTATCATCACGACCTACTATGACCGACCTCGACTAGACCTACAACTAAAATAAATATAGATAATTGAGTACTCCAATTATATTTGTTGTTAATAAGCACATTTTAGGTTACACTAGAAACTGCAGCTGTTCGTTTACGAAAGGGACACAAAGTACTGGAATAACTCAGTGGGTCAGGAGTATTTCTGGAGAGCATCGCTGGTAAGTCTGAAGAAATGTTCCAATCCGAAATGTCACCTATCCTTGTTCTCCAGAAATGCTTCCTGACCCCCCTTAGTGACTTTTGCGCCACATTTTATGTTAGGTTAAGCAAGATTTATTATTGTCACGTGTACAGAGGTACAGTGTTGCATGCTATCCAATCAAATCAAATCAGATAATCCTATACATAAACACAACCACGCCAAACTCAAGTACAATAGGTAGAATGAAAGGGAAAGATATAAAGTGCAGAATTTAGTTCTCAGCATTCTAGCACAACAGTTCCAGAGACAAAGTCCAATGAGGTTGATGTAAATTGGACTGCGCCTCAGCTTATTGAAGGACCATTCATAAGCCGGATAACAAAGCAGAAGAAGCTGTTTCCGAGTCTGATGGTGTGTGCTTTCGAGCTTCTATTTTTCCTGCCCGACGGGAACAGGGAGAAAAAGGAATAACCTGGATGGGAAAGGTCTTTGATTACGTTGGCCGCTTTGCTGAGACAGAGTGAAATGTAGATGGAGTCCACATGCACAGGGAGTCTGGCCTGTGTGATGGACTGGGCTACATGCATAAATTTCTGCAGTTTCTTGCGGTCTTGAGCAGATCGATTCCTAAACCAAGCTGTAATGAAATCTGATCAGATGCTTTCTATGGTGCATCTGTAGAATTTCCTGAGGAAGTAGAGGTGTTGGTGTGCCTCTTTGGTTGTCGGATCACTACAGATTGTTGGTAATATTTATTCTTAGGAACTTGAAGCTCTTCACCATTTCTGCTTTGGCACCATTGATGCTGATTGGGGCAAGTACTGTGTGCACGAGTGCTGGTCATGTGCTGATGAACACTGTGGAGTCTGCCATCGGGCTGGCCCATGGTTGAACAGTGAGCACGGGATGTGCAGTCTTTAGCACCAAAAATGTGCAGTCTGTCACTTCCTGAACCTGGTTGAAGCCTGATTTCTGAACAAATCTGCCTGCTGGTCTCCAGTCATAAAAAAAGAAAACAATATTCCCTTCTGGACCTCTGTGAATTACAAATGCAGTAATAGGCTGCAAACAGTACCGCTGAAATTATCTGGAACATAAGGAGTTCTGGGTTACTGTGACCTTCACCGCTACACGTCCACTTGCAAATTTGCAGAAGTGAAATGCAGACCTAGTGGATCGGGGAACAATGAATTCAGGTGATGCTCTGACGACAGAATGTTGGTGTACATAGTGTGACAGTAACTCCACCCTCACGTGCTGCTCTGATTTCTGTCATCGACATTCAGGCCAGGAGAAGCCAACAATCAGCAGCAGTGCCTGGCTATGGATAACACCGGCATCCTGGACAGAGTTCCTGTTTGAGCTGAGGCTACAGCCAAAAGAACAACAGCTGTGTCCAATTAGCTGCTATTGGATTTGGCCCACCTGCACCACATCCTCCCTTAAAAACCAAGGCAATTCCAGCCAGCAAGGTAGGAAAAGGGTAGCAAGTGAGAGAGAAGGTGTAAGAGGAAGGAAGGAGGGAAAGAAAGAGAGGAAGGGAGAGAAAATTGGGCGCCTCCCTACCTGCTGTGTCTCCTTTTGCAAGCTGGAGGAAGACTGAGCTGTCGGAACAAATCTGAGACCGCCAGTTTCTCTTCAAGACCCGAGCTTCTGTGATATGCCCTAGACAGCCAGCATCTCATTTGAGGTCAAGACTGAATGGCTAGGGCAAGCCTGAAATTGCTAGTGCCGCCTCACCTGCCCACAGACAATGAGGGACTGTGGCCACACTCAGTGTTAAAGACTGAGATGACCGGATAAACCTGAGACTGCCAGAGCCTCCTCTTTAAGGGCAGAGCTGCTGGGACAAGCCCAAGATTGCTAACACCTCCTTCAAGGCAAAGACCGAGACCTGAACTGAGCTGCCAGGACAAGTCTAAGACTGCCAGCATCCCCTTTTGAGGCAAGAGTGAACTACAGGGACAAGCATGATATGGATGCCCCATCTCATTCGAGTCCAAAATGGTGGAAATGCTCAGCGGGCTAGGCCATATCTGCGTGTTAAAAACCCCCCTAAAAGAACAGTTACCTCTTCTACGTAGAAGTCCCTATGTCAGAACTGGAAAATAGAGCAAAGTGTTTTGTTAAGGTGCAGGAATGTATTTATAGCGTAGACTTTGGGATAAACCGTAAACAAGGTTATTTCATCAATAAGTGTACAAAGGAACTGCAGATGATGGTTTACACTGCAGATAGTCTCAAAGCTGGAGTAAGTCTGGAGAAAAGGAATGGGTGACATTTCGGGTCAAGAATCTGGTGAGGGAACAGAGAAATAGGAAAAAATAGGAAAATAGGAGAAATAGAACAAATTAATGAAAGATTTGCAAATAGGCAGATCAAAGCCAGCAATGATAATCAAGGAAAGGTGGAGCCCACAATAGTCCATTGTTGGCTGTGGGGATGGTGAAATCAGTCTATTGATATGATCCTGAAATCTATAGTTTTGTCCTCTACTGTCAACCAGTTGTCTATTGTGCCATCTAAGTGATGGACTCTATGTAAGTCAATGATATCAGTCAGAGAAATCAGTGGACCTCATGCCATGTTGCCATGTTGAACCCTACTGTTTTAATCTAACATCATAAAAACAATTAGCCATTGACTTTTGCTTTGAACTAGAGTCTATTATGGATCCAATATAATTTTTCATTGGATTTTTAGTTTACTGGCCAGTCCGTCATCAAGGCCCTTCCTAAAGTTCACCTAATTTCCCATTCACTTTTCCATCTGGAAAAACCCATAGCTCTATTATCATAAGCAATTAAACATGATGACATAATTTCCCCTTCATCAGCTTCAACTTGCATCCTTATCCTAATGTCAAGATTTAATTTGAAATGTATTTACCTTTTCTATCTCTAATGTATTATATATTAGCAGCAAGAATTTCCATCTCAGAGATTTCTTATTTGGTATGGTCTATAAAAATTAAGGGCTCGATGGAAGAAGGCTTTTTTTATTGCATGTTCTAGGAGCGCCGCATTGATGGCAGCCTCTGCCTACAGTCTGTCTGTTTTTCTCTCTTTTTATTTTTAGTCATTTTTAAAGGTTGTTTTGGAGATTTATTTTGCTTTTCTATGTGGGGGAGCGGGGTAGGGTTAGGGGGAAACCGTTTCCCAGTCACTTCCTGGCGAGGACGCAACTATTCTCCGAGTCGCGTCCTCGCCCCCCTTCTCTGGGGGGGCCTCTCCTACCACCTGGATTGGAGAGGCCTTTCCTGCCGGGGACCGGACCAGAGCTTCAGCAGCGGCGCAGCACTGGATGCATCGCGGAGTGGACGATGGCTTACCTGGATTGCCGATGAAGCTCCGGAGTGTTGGGCCTGCTGCTTCAACATTGGAGCTGTGGTTTGGACAGCTTTCAGCATGGCCGGTGCTGACTTCAACATCGCGGAGTCCTGGGGCCCTTTGCCGAGGGCCGCCAGCGTTGAATCTCCGCCCAGCGCGGCCTGTGGACTTCGGGAACAGTGGACTCCTGTAGGAGGTGGCCGATTCGGATGTCCAAGCTGCTGAGGATGTCCTCCAGTCCCTTCCATCACCCCGGCGAGTGGGCCTGAACATCGGGCTGCCTGTAGCGACGACTGCCGGGGGTTTGGCAGCCCGCCGACCATGGGAGGACAACAGAGGAGGTTGACTGAATTTTGGAGCCTTCCCTCACAGTGGGAAACTCTGATCCTGCCGTGTGGGGATGTGTGTGTTAAGAGTATCGTGTTCTGTGCGCTTTGTTATCCGTATGGCGACCACACATTTCACTGTACCAATTGGTACATGTGACAAATAAATGTATCTTGTATCTAGCTTTGGCTAAATAATGATTGAAATATTGTTGTACGTTCATACCCTAACTCACTATGCAACAAATAATAAGATATAAATATTCTAAATACCTGGTCTTGCAGGGTGTCAGGATTAATTTCACAAACTCTATGGTTTTGTTCAATGCAGTACACAGGCAGACTTCATTTTGGGTTTGAGCTTTCATATGTTTCTCGTAAATATACCATGATTTTCAAGTTAATTTGCAAAAGAATTGGGGAGAGATGAGAATGTTCTTTTCTGCAGCAGGCTGTTACTATCTGTGATGTTTTCTTTGAAAGGGAAATAAATTGTGCATCTAGGGAATAGCTGAGAGCATTAGGATTAATTGGATGACTTTCAAAAAAACAGATGCATTCAAAACAGTTTCCTTCTCTGCAGCATTGTTTTATGACTTTTATGTGCTTGTTCTTATGAAACTAACAGAACATGCAAGAAGTCTTTTTTTCAAGGTTTGCTGGCACAGGACTAACTTAACATTGAATACATTTAAAAGTGGTCAGGGGAATTGTAGGATGACGTGGGTGCATGAAAAATTGAGACTATCAAAAAAATTATCTCTCCACCCAGCTTGTGGTTCTCGCTGCATATCTCTTTGAGAATGTAGAGAGTTCTCGGCCGTTGGGCCATGCTCCTAATATATACTCATGACTTCCTGGCAAAATGTCAGGAATTTAAATGTAGCCTGAGACGGTTGTGCTCCTGTTTCAGTGTGTGTAGTGTAACTTATCAGTGATTGTGTGAAATGTTGAATTATGTACTGAAATTAACAAACACCAATGTGCTCTTCTAACTTTCCAGTCAGGAAATGACAGAATAAAGTCAAGAATATGTAAATTGTGTATATCTATTTTCACTCCATGGCACTGGTTTACAAATCATTAGTTTCCATGGTTTTCAAGACAATTGAAATTATTTTAAAATAAAGTGTGCCATCTAGTGGTATAATTCTGTCAAAAAAGAAGTGCCATACTAAACTGTAAAGGTGCAAATGTTGTTTATTGCATCATTCTTGTTTGTATTTAACACCTACCTTACAATTATTAATTTAAAAAGGTTAGTTGCAATGCACTTCCTTCAAACTATGATGGTGAAGAAATATTGTTTTTTAAAAATATTTTGGGACTAAAAATATCAATGGGTTAAAACTAAAATGTGTTTAATTTTATTTGACTGATACAAGAACACAGCTTCCTTATCACTTTTTGTAATTTTGCCAACATTTTTGACTTGTGAGGCACTTTCAATTTGGCTTCTAACTTAATTCCGTTGAAAGTGAAAACATTTTATGTATACAAAAGAGGATGCCCTGAGGTTATAGGAGACAGGTTCATAAATTAATTAGTCATAATTGGGCCACTCAAAGCATTGAGTCTAATCTGACATTCAATCAAGGCTGATCTATCTTTCCCTCTCAACCTCATTCTCCTGCCTTCTCCTCATAACCTTTGACACCCTTACCAATCAAGAAGGCCTAGTGAGAACAAAAAATGCAGAATGTTTCCCATTAAATAGTAGAATTTAAGATGACATTATATTAATATAAAATTATTTTTCTGTGAATAAGGACGGGATTTTCTTGGATGCAATAGAGTCAATGCTGCATGTTGGGTTAAGTGTACTTTCAGCTACACAACACTTTTTTGTTCAGTCTAAAGTAAGGTCCTGACCCAAAATGTCACCTATCCATTTCCTCCACGGATGCAGCCTTGAATCTAATTTTTTATTGGTGCAAAGGAATTTCTAGCGCTTACTTTTGTGGTTCATTCCTCATTCATCAAGACGCAAATATATGGGGAACATTCTGAAATGTATTAGTTTATTTGACAGATCTCTAGGTCCATTTCCAATGAATATTTGAGTTTTTACTTTAATCTTGATGGGATGGCACAGGATAAATCTAAAAAGTGAAATGTTAAGTCATGGTTCAGAATAAGCTGAAATAAATTAATGAAATTCCGTATCAGAGAAAAAAACCAAACATCCTCCCCATATTTAATCTCAAAATAATTCAAACAAAATAATTAAGATAGGATAGAATAGACAGCCCCTCGCTACCTGGAAAAAGCAAGGATAAAGTTCCGCTGGTCCTCATCTTCCACCTCACCAGCTTTCACGTTCAATGGAAAATTCTTTCCACCACCTTTGTGAGATTCCCTCACTGGACAAATCTTTCCCTACACTTTCAGCATTCCATTCATGCTTCCCTGGTCTGTTCTCATGTCTTCCTATCAGAATTTTTCCTTTGTCCTAAAACTTAGAAATAATGTATCCTCTCTTTCCCAGTTCCGATAAATGGTCTTTTAAAAAAAAAATTAATCCTTTGTCCTTTTCCACATATACAATCTGATCTATTGAATGTTTCCAGCATATTCTGTTTTTACTTAATTTCCAACAGCTTTTAACTTTTTATTTATTAAAACAAAACCAGTAACAGTTTTCTTAAGAATTTGTGATAGAATGGAAATAAATGCACAATATTTTAATATTGTGCCTTAAATATTTTTTACATTATTGCAGGATAGTGTGTGATCATTTGTGCTTGTGGCTTTGAAATGGAGCACAAAGCTGAGTCTTGAGTTTAGTTAACTTTAAAAAGGAAACAAAGTTTACATTGTTAATGCTTATGAGCCTATCTGAAGACTACACCAAGAGCATTAATTGTGGCATTGTAAAATTTTGTGAGATTCTCATTCATTGTCAAGTTAAAGGAAAATTGCACTGGATTTATTTGTACTGTTATGATGTTTAGGTTTTTAACTATTTCTGTAATTAGTTCATTATATTTGTAAAAATAAACCGATACAAGGTACAATAAAACTGCAGCTACTGGATAGCTAAAAAAATGGTGGGAAATACTAGTCAAACAGTAATCAAAAAGTTAAAAAAATAACTGCAGATGCTGGAAATCAAAAATTAAAACAGAAAATGCTAGCCATAATCAGCAGATCATGCACGCAATCATAAAGCAAACCCATCAATTTCCTCAATAAGGTTTCTACTTCCTCAAAAGATTGAGGAGATTCGGTATGTCAATAAATACTCTCTTGAACGTCTACAGATGTAGAGACCTTATTGACTGGTTGCATCCTGGCCGGGTTCGGCAACTTGAACCCCCAGGAACAAAGAAGATTGCAAAAAGTGGTGAACACTCCTTAGTCCGTCACAGGTACCGACCTCCTCACCATAGAAGGGATCTTTGCTGCTTCAAAAAGTCAGCCAGCATCAATGGATACCAACATAACACTGGCCACACTCTCCTTTCATTCCTGCCATCGGGAAGGAGGTATAGGAACCAGAAAATCGTAATGTCCAGGTTCAGGAGTAGCTTCAGGATCAGGCTATTAAACACTACAACCTACAAATAAGCTCCAAACTACAGATTTAGGAACATTGTTTTTTTAATATACACGTATATATAACACAAACAATAATAGTGCAAAGACAAAAACAATGCCAATAAATCCATACCAGGCCCACTTGAATAGGTAACTCGTATACATAAAATGCTAGAGTAACTCAGCGGGACAGGCAGCATCTATGGAGCGAAGGAATAGGTGACGTTTCAGGTGGAGACCTGAAATGTCACCCATTCCTTCTCTCCAAAGATGCTGCCTGTCCCGCTGAGTTACTCCAGCATCTTGTGTCCAGGGCCGGCCTTAGGAGGTGCGGGGCCCAATTGGGAATTTTTTTGGTAGAAATATAAATAAATAATTATAAATGAGTCACGTGTCGTGAGTAACATGACAATTCGGGGGAGAGTTCCTTTCACAGCGTGTGGGGAGTCTAGCCAGGGGTAAAGTTGCGGGAGCGTTGAGTTCATGCCAGTAACCCACTCACTCTCCGCTGCCGCGGCACTCCGGGCGCGGAGCCTCCACATTGTGGCCGGGGAGGGAAGCAGCTCGCGTGGCTACTAGCGGCCTCCATCACCGGACAGCGGAACCGACTGCCATCTCAGTGCCTTCGGCCGGCCCGCTCACCTCTGGCAGTGCTCTCCGTCTGAACAGTGAGGGGACCAGCTCAAGAGTAAAGATCATAGAGTGGAGTGGGTCAGCGGGTGATGGATAACATCACAGCGGGCGGTGGAGCTTACTCCTGTGTCAGTGCGAACAAGGGATCAATTGAGGTTATTTGCACTGACATATGGAGTAAGCTCCACCGCCCGCTGTCCTGTTATCCATCGACCGTTGACCCGCTCTTGAGCTGGATGATCCCCGGCCCCCTCCTTCTCAAACCTCCTGCCCTCCCCGCAACTTTACCCCTGGACAGACTACCCACACGCTGTGAAAGGAACTCCCCCCCCCCCCCCCCCCCTGCAGCGCTGTCCTTTCACAGCCACTTCCCATCAGCTGCTAGCAATGAGGGATAGACTTGGCTATATCTCAGTACAGCAACAATGGAGTAGCTCAGCAGGACAGGCAGCGCGGCGATTCTGGAGAGAAGACCCTTCTTCAGACTGAACTGAACTCTCGCCAGTGAGAGTACTTGTGATTGTCTGAAGAAGGGTCTCGACCAGAACCGCAACCCTCTCCCCAGAGCCCCTGCCCGTCCCGTCCCGCTGAGCCACCACAGACAGGGAGTTGAAGGTAGACACAGGGGGGTCCACCTTCAACTTCAGAACCAAACAAAAAACACAGAGTGCTGGAGGAACTCAGCGGGCAAGGCGGCACCCGCGGAGGGAACGAACCAGGAGCTGCCACGGGCCAGGACCCTTCCCTTACCCCCCCCCCCAACAGAAAGGAACCGCAGATACAGCCATCACCGCAAAACGTCTAAGAATGAACTGAAGGTTGGAAAATCGAAGGTAGACAAAAATGCTGGAGAAACTCAGTGGGTGTGAAGCCCTGTCCCACTGTGCGAGTTCACTCAAGAGCTCTCCCGAGTTTTAAAAAAAAATCAAAACTCGTGGTAAACATGTAGGATGAACGTAGCGGGTAAGTTGGAGCTTGGGACGTTTCAATAGACAATAGACAATGGGTGCAGGAGTAGGCCCTTCGAGCCAGCACTGTGATCATTCAATGTGATCATAGAAACATAGAAACATAGAAAAATAGGTGCAGGAGTAGGCCATTCAGCCCTTCGAGCCTGCACCGGCATTCAATGTGATCATGGCTGATCATCCAACTCAGTATCCTGTACCTGCCTTCTCTCCATACCCCCTGATCCCTTTAGCCACAAGTGCCACATCTAATGCCCTCTTAAATATAGCCAATGAACTGGCCTCAACTACCTTCTGTGGCAGAGATTTCCAGAGACTCACCACTCTCTGTGTAAAGAATGTTTTCCTCATCTCGGTCCTAAAGGAATTCCCCCTTATCCTTAGACTGTGACCCCTTGTTCTGGACTCCCCCAACATCGGGAACAATCTTCCAGCATCTAGCTTGTCCAACCCCTTAAGAATGTTGTAAGTTTCTATAAGATCCCCCCTCAATCTTCTAAATTCCAGCGAGTACAAGCCGAGTCTATCCAATCTTTCCTCATATGGAAGTCCTGACATCCCAGGACATCCCATCATGGCTTACCAATCAGTACCCCATTCCTGCCTTCTCCCCATATCCTCTGACTCAGCTATTTTTAAGAGCCCTATCTAGCTCTCTCTTGAAAGCATCCAGAGAACCGGCCTCCCCCGCCCTCTGAGGCAGAGAATTCCACAGATTCACAACTCTCTGTGAGAAAAAGTGTTTCCTCGTCTCCGTTCTAAATGGCTTACTCATTATGTTGCCCCTGGTTCTGGACTCCCCCAACATCGGGAACATGTTTCCTGCCTCTAGCGTGTCCAATCCCTTAACAATCTTATATGTTTCAATGAGATCTCCTCTCATCCTAAACTCCAGAGTGTACAAGCCCAGCTGCTCCATTCTCTCAGCATATGACAATCCCGCCATCCCGGGAATTAACCTTGTAAACCTACGCTGCACTCCCTCAATAGCAGGAATGTCCTTCCTCAAATTAGGGGACCAAAATTTGCACACAATACTCCAGGTGCGGTCTCACTAGAACACTGTACAACTGCAGAATGACCTCTTTGCTCCTATATTCGATTCCTCTTGTCATAAAGGCCAACAGCCATTTCTTAGCGCTACCGGCAGGTACTCGGGAAACGTGGTAACTCGTGAAGATTTTTCAACATGTTGAAAAATGTCCACATGTAAATGTAAATGTCCACACTCAGGATGTAAAAATGTGATACTTTTTAACACATAGTCATACCTTAGTATCTCGTGAGTTTATCGTAGTAGGACCTGGTGTCCTATATCACTATTGCATGTTCATGATGGAAATAAGAATACTCTGTATATTCATTACCTTTGAATTGTAGTTTTATGTGATCCTCCCATAATGTCTGAGCTCCATTTCACAATATCTTTCAGACATACAGAATGTTGCAAGGTAATATCTTGCCCAAACTCAGTTGTATCTTTCTATCTCAATAAATATCACAAAATATGCCATTGTTTCAGCCACATTATGACAAAATATAGAATGTAGGTTATTTGTTATCAGAAATCCCATCCCAGAATCAACAGTCCTTAAAGAACATTTGTTTTACTAATTTACGAGCATGTACCATAGGTTTATCCATATCCAACAAAAATGTTGTGATAATTGCATAAAATATATTATTGTCTAAGAAATTTGGTGTGGAATGATAATCCATCTCAGTACTCATTTAGGCAAGTCCCAAACTATAGATCCCCCACTTTCCCCCCACCCCCAATCCCCCCTCGCCCGATCTTCATTGAACATCTTTTACTCAGCTGCTGTAACGTTTCCTTCCTATCAAAATCTCTGTGTAGCATCTCTGTCCCTATCTTCCAATTCCCACTTTGAAATAAAATACAACTTTCGACAAAAATTTTGCAGCAGGATCGCTATATAAATGCAAATATATGGTATTTTATCCCCCCCTCCCTCTTACCACCACACAAGAAGCGTAACTTGAAGCATTTGCATTTATTACTATTCATCGCTATTTATTGTAATGTACTGTATCTTTAAAAAAAACAACATCAACCATGTGTGAAAATTACACTGCATCGAACGATGATTGAAAATGCATGGGAATTGACTAATCGCGATCCTGCTGCAAATTTTTAAAGTCGAAAACTGTATTTTATTTCAAAGTGGGAATTTGAAGATAGGGACAGAGATGCTACACAGAGATTTTAAGTTCTTGGGTGAACTCGCACAGTGGGACAAGGCTTGAGGCAGCATCTATGGAGCGAAGGAAATAGCCGGGTCTGAAGAAGGGTTTCGACCAAAAATGTTGCATATTTCCTTCGCTCCAAAGATGCTGTCTCACCCGCTAAGTTTCTCCAGCATTTTTGTATACAGCAAAACATCAATGATTCCGGGAATGCCGAGAGAGCTAGAGAGAGAGGTGGGGAACGGGAGAGAGAGAGCGCGCGCGAGAGAGAGAGGGAGAGAGCGAAAGACGGAGAGGCACAACGTGGGTCGGTAGGTAAATTGAATGACTAACCTGCAGACCAAGAATGTCACCAAGAAGAAATTCTCACTCATGATGGTGAGTTTTAAGAAATTCTCAATGTGTCATCAATGCATCAATTTACATTCCTCAGTAAAATGTAATTATGTTTTGAAGAAGTGTTAATGACGTCGCGTGAATTGCATTCAAAGGACGCAGCATCATTAATACTTCGTCTAAAACACAATTACACATTCACTGAGGAATGTGGATCAATGCATTGATGACGCATTGGATAACTACTTGTTAACTACTAGCTGTTAACACTGCAGTGGTTAACACATCGTTTGTGTCTGATGACCGTACAGCGCTTGTATTCCATGTACAAAACCATGTAAGTTTTGTAAAATGTTTTTTTTTTAATCTTTATTTAACAAAGCGAATTTGTATTTCCATATGAAATATGGAAAATGAACGCGGGACCCCACTTGGGCGCGGGGCCCAATTTGGAAAAATCTGTCCAATCGGCCTAGGGCTGGCCCTGCTTGTGTCTACCTTCAATTTAAACCAGCATCTGCAGTTCTTTCCTACACATAACTCGTACACGTAACCTTTTTCTAATAATCTAATATTTAATAATATATTAAAAACATTAATTTCATAAGTATTTTCAATTTAGAATCAATCCAAATAAGCAAATTAGCAAATAAGAATGCTTTGGTATTGTTTTTAATCACTAACATCGAGTAGTTTGGGCATGTTAATTATTCTGCACAAAGGTTAGGAATGTTGTCAAGTGGGGTTGAAACAAATTCCACTGTATTTCAAAACATGCTCCTCATAAATAAATATTAAGTAAATTTGTCTCAGAATAGGGAACACTTTATTTAGGACATCGATGAAAACTGATCTGTACATCTTATATTCTTGAAGCTAAGCGTAACTTACAGACTTTCCATCAGTGTCATAGGCTTGTTAGAGTGGCTGTAAGGTTGACTTAAAAAAATTTAGGTACCCAAATATTTTGATGTGGCTTTTGCTCCTAAAGAAAGCATTTGTACTTAAGGATTATCAAAAAGGAAGTATTGGATTCAATCAGTTGTATGATCCAGAGAAACAGCAATTTCTGAGACCACGATTCTATCACAGTAATGTTTGATGGAGATTATATGGTTGCTCAACTGCTTGCAATCTCGTTAAACAACCCATTTAAGTCCTGAAAGTGTTAAATGAGAATATTTATGAACACCATTATTGCTACCTCTTGATAAACAAAAAAATATCCTTCAGCATTTGATAGTATCTTGGATTGTCACATGCACTGAAGAGTCATGCCACGTGCATATGAGGTTTGTGAAGAACTTGCAATACATCTATATAGGTGGTTCTGCTGTAATGCTTGTTGCTTACTTAGACTTAGTTCCTCCAACACTGTTGTGTGCATTGGGCAGCAAGTTTTCACTGCAACAAAAAATGAATATAAAGTGATTGATGAATTAGGGAACACTATTTGTATTACATGGTCCAAATAACAGCATTATGGTCAGGAACAAGAGAAGCACTTAAAATTTACAATGAAAATTGACAGGCAGAAAAAAAAACTGTCTTTGGGAAAACACAGTCTAGCAAAAACAAACTTTCTAAATAACCTCCCCACACTAATCAGACACCATTGTCTCTAGGAACATAGCTGCTACTTTAACCACAGGTGACCAGTGATATTGAGAGGAAATTTATACTCTTATTTATACTTGTGCAATGATACTGTATTGAACTGTCAGTAATGTTAATAATGGAAATGATCAAAACTAGAAAGAAACAAGAGGAGGATCAGAGCAGTTTATAAGGTTGTGGACCTGGAGAATATTGCATGGAGAAATTTGAAAATTGGCATAGATTTTAAATTTCAAGTAAAAATTTAAATTATTTTGTCAGATATTGTAGTACTTCTTCATTGGGCCACTGGGCTAAATTTTCTGTGTAAGAAGGAACTGCAGATGCTGGTTTAAACTAAAGGTAGACACAAAAAGTTGGAGTAGCTCAGCGGGACAGCCAGCATCCCTGGAGAGAAGGAATGGGTGACGTTTTGAGTCGAGACACTTCTTCAGATTGAAATAGGCAGAAGGCAGGTAATGTATTGCAAAATACATGATTTTAGAGATGATTTCAGTATCTTGAACGCCTGGACCAATTCCAGAGCAGAAGGAAGTTGTCTGCATTCCTTTCCCCCATAGATGCTACTTGATCCACTGGGTGTCTCCAGCAGATTGTTGATTGCTGCAGAACGGAGCTAGTCAAGAAAGACAGTTCACACCTCGACAAGCTTGGGACGAGGAGATTTCCTACTGTAGTAGGATGAAACTAAATTTGCAGGGGTGTAGAACTACTAGTAATAACAAAAAAAAGAATAAATTGTACAAACAAGTGGAATGTTCGGTAACACTGGAGTAGGAAGTATCCAATTTTGGAGGAGAGAAGAGTAAAAGACTATGAGATAGGTAAAGGCAGATTTAGAACGGCAAAGGTTCAAATGTTGCATTTCCTGCGGTTGCAGGGGAAAGTACCTGGTGAGGGGTTGGTTTGGGTGGGAAGGGACGAATTGATCAGGGATTTATTGAGGGCACGGTGTCTGTGGAAAGCAGAAAAGGGAGGAGATGGGAGGATGTGGCCAGTGGTGGGATCCCGTTGGAGGTGGCAAAAATGTTGGAGGATTATATGTTGTATGCTACAGCTGATGGGGTGGAAGGTGAGGACAAGGGGGGAACTCTGTCCTTGTTACGAATAGGGGGATGGGGGGTGAGAGTGGAGCTGCGGGATATAGAGGAGACCCTGGGGAGAGCCTCATCTATAATGGAAGAGGGGAACCCCTGTTCCCTAAAGAATGAGCACATCTGTGATGACCTAGTATGGAACACCTCATCCTGGGCGCAGATTCGGCATAGATGGAGGAATTGGGAGTAGGGGTTAGAGTCTTTACAGGAAGCAGGGTGGTAAGGTGTAGTCTGATTTTAAAAATAATGTTTGGGAGCATTTTGACACGTGTGTTACTGAGACAATGCCTCCTTATGTGAAAGGTGGCATTGTTGAACTGGTTCCAGAGAAAGAGCTAGATCAAGTGGTTCAAATATGATTTACAGTAAGTTACTAATAGAAAATGATAAAGAACAATCTAAAATATAAATTAATTATAGGAGTAGCAGCTTTAACTGACAATTAAATTTGTGATGCAACAAAGGGTTACCTGCAGAGGAGATATTTAAAGTGAAATGATATATATTCCCACAAGGGGGAACCAAAGCCAATACTCCCTGAAAGACAGAATGGTGAGTTTGATCTCATTGGTGAAATAATAATCAGGAAAAAATTAGGAGCTTGAGTAGTTTGAGTTAATAGAAGTAAAACTTGCAAAATTTGTGACAGTAAATTATGTTCGACTAAACCAAATTAATGTTTTTTGATATAACAGAACGTTGAAGAAGAGAATAAAGTAGACAAAGGAAATGCTGTAGATGAAGGAATACTAAATATTGCTGAATCGATTTCAGAAGACATTTGGTGGATCCCATATAAAATGCTGGTAGCAATATGGAGGCCCAATGAATAAAACAGTCAGTGATAGCATAGATTTTTAACAAAGACAACAGGACAGAAAAAAAGTTGCAGTGATTTTTTGTTTTACTGACTGAAGAATGTTAGACAATAGTGTTTCCCAAGGGTGCTGGGACCATTATATTTTTCTCTCATGCATTGAAATGCATAAAAATGTGCAGAGTAAAATGTTGAAGTCTGGAATCAATGAAGTTGAAGGTGCGGTAAACAGTTAGCAGTATAGTAATAGTCTAATAAAGACTATAGATACGCTAGAATGAACAGTCAAGTGGAAGATGAAATAGCTAAGTGTGAAATATTATGTTTGCAGAAAGGATTAAGAAAGACAATGTAGACTAAATGACACAGTTCTAATGGATTTGCAGCATCAGATAAGTCTTATGAGCATAAATCATGATGTCATGTTAAGAGAAGGATTCAAAACCAGGTGGGACTCTGGGATTCATAAATAAAGGTATACAGTACAAAAGCAGTTGAGATATGTTGAATACTCATGAAACATTGGCTAGGTCAGAACTGCGTTTTTGGGTATTGTATCCACTTCTGGTTACCATACCTTAGGGAGGATGTGAAAGTCATAAAAGGGATGCAGAAAAGATTTACAGAATGGCTTCAGAGACGATGATTTCAGCGACAAGGTTTGCCTGGAGTATCTGTGTTTGTTCTCTGAAGCAAAGATGGTTGAAAAGATATATGATGGAGGTGCACAAGACCATGATTATTTAAATAGGCCAATAGAGAATCTGTTACCATCGAAACATAGAACATAGAAATTAGGTGCAGGAGTAGGTCATTCGGCCCTTCGAACCTGCACCGCCATTCAATATGATCATCCAACTCAGTATCCCGTACCTGCCTTCTCTCCATACCCTCTGATCCCCTTAGCCACAAGGGCCACATCTAACTCCCTCTTAAATATAGCCAATGAACTGGCCTCAACTACCCTCTGTGGCAGAGAGTTCCAGAGACTCACCACTCTCTGTGTGAAAAAAGTCTTTCTCATCTCGGTCTTAAAGGATTTCCCCCTTATCCTTAAGCTGTGACCCCTTGTCCTGGGCTTCCCCAACATCGGGAACAATCTTCCTGCATCTAGCCTGTCCAACCCTTTAAGAATTTTGTAAGTTTCTATAAGATCCCATCTCAATCTCCTAAATTCTAGAGAGTATAAACCGAGTCTATCCAGTCTTTCTTCATAAGGCAGTCCTGACATCCCAGGAATCAGTCTGGTGAACCTTCTCTGCACTCCCTCTATGGCAATAATGTCCTTCCTTAGATTTGGAGACCAAAACTGTACGCAATACTCCTGGTGTGGTCTCACCAAGACACTGTACAACTGAAGTAGAACCTCCCTGCTCCTATACGCAAATCCTTTTGCTATGAAAGCCAACATACCATTCGCTTTCTTCACTGCCTGCTGCACCTGCATGCCTACTTTCAATGACTGGTGTACCATGACACCCAGGTCTCGCTGCATCTCCCCTTTTCCTAATCGGCCACCATTTAGATAATAGTCTGCTTTCCTGTTTTTGCCACCAAAGTGGATAACCTCACATTTATCCACATTATACTGCATCTGCCAAACATTTGCCCACTCACCCAGCCTATCCAAGACACCCTGCAGTCTCCTAGCATCCTCCTCACAGCTAACACTGACCCCCAGCTTAGTGTCATCCGCAAACTTGGAGATATTGCCTTCAATTCCCTCATCCAGATCATTAATTTATATTGTAAATAGCTGTGGTCCCAGCACTGAGCCTTGCGGTACCCCACTAGTCACTGCCTGCTATTGATGTGGATAGAGAACTGACTGGTAAACAGGAAGCAAAGAGTAGGAGTAAACGGGTCGTTTTCACAATGTGCTGCTATCCCATCTTTAATAACTGACTCTAGCAGTTTCCCCCACTACCGATGTTAGACTAACTGGTCTGTAATTCCCCGTTTTCTCTCTCCCTCCCTTCTTAAAAAGAGGGGTTACGTTTGCTACCCGCCAATCCTCAGGAACTGTTCCAGTTACCATTACTAGATGGCTCAAAAACCAGGGAAGACAGATCCAAAGGACACATTTTCTGACAGCTAATACTAACCTTATTATTAACCACCCACATGTGTTAAATAGTGCCTTTCTAAAAAAATGAACTAGTTTATATTGTACTTTGTATAAAAGTTAACAAAGTTGCATGACCTGCAGTTATCCACAACTTTATCTTTCACATAAACAGTTTGCAGTCTTTATAGCTATTGCATGTATATAAAATGCCGAATAAATAATCCACTTCATCTTCATTACCTGTTTTTTTTGTTTTATCTGTTTCCACATCAACCATTGATCACACATTCACACTAGTTCTATATTATCCCACTTTCTAATCCATTACCTGCACACTACAACCAATCAACCTACACACCTGCACTTCTCTTGGATGTGTGAGGAAACTGGAGCAACCAGAGGAAACTCACGCAGTCACAGGTACATTGTGCAAACTCCACACAGAGAGCACCCGAGGTCAGGATCAAACCCTGATCTCTGGTGCTGTGAGGCGGCAGCTCTACCAGTTGTGCCTCTGTGCTGCCACTGTGTTGTGTGATGAGATGGCTTGCTGCATTATCTCTGTTGTCAGTACAATTATAATTACTTTGGTTTATAAACATGAACTGTTAGAATTGTCATGAATCATGCAGCATTAATTATATCAGAGTACCAATATTTATGGTGAATGTTAAGCTTGTTGCCTGCAAGTCAATTTCATCTTAAGCAGGCAATTACTTGGCTGTAATGCACAGCTCTCATAGCCTTTATAAAATGAGGAAAATGATTGGGGAATTCCAAAGGTTTCAAATAAGCAATGTTATTTATCTACATAAAATGCATCATTGTTGCAGTGATGCTTTTGTTTGATCCAAAACTCTTAGGATTTTCTTTTCTTTGAAAGCCTAAGATATGATTGCTCCATCTGAAAAATAACACAAAAACCTCTCTCACTCTAATGTCCTGTCAGTGATTGTATTTCCTGGTACACCAATATTTGAGACGTCACAGTGACCAATATAATAGGTTCTCACTTTATGGACTTTTTTGGTGTTTTAGAAAAACATGTAAAAAGATGTAGTTAGGGATGGGAAATAAATGCTTGTGGACTAGCCTTTTGTTGTATTTTGTGTTCTTGATAACTTCTTGATACCACGAGCAGTTGAAAATTGGTTGAAAATGACTTTTGTGATGGTGGAGATCTCAAGAGATGCTGACTTGAATGTGGCCTCAACCATTACAGCTTTGTCTTTACTACTCACATAGTGGATCCTATCGTCATTGACACTGGGATATTCTCAGAGCCTGCTTGTATTATAAGCTGCACAATCATCCATCCCAATTATGACAAGATACATTTCTAGTTTTATAATGAGTACATGAGGCAAGAAAATCAATTACATTTTTTCATGAAGCACTCATGAAGTTTCATAAAAATTAATCATGGAATATAGTTTTGAGAGGGCAAACTATCTTTAACCAGAGAATTACAGTTACAAGGCAATTGTCCGATACAGAGTGAACATGAGTTAGAAATTAATGAGGCATAAACAACATGAATTTACTGGTGGAAGATCCTGTCTATTTGAAGACGTAGCTAAATACATTGTGGTAAATGTGGTTTATACAGACTTTAGAATGGCCTTTCATAAGGGATGGCTGATCCAAAATGTACAATTAGTAAATTTACATGACAGAAAAATTGGTGGTTATTGATTATGAGAAAGGATTTAAATCAACTGGTAATTTGGGTAGGTTGGTCGCAGACAAGAATGTAATCCTGATAGGTGTGTGCTGATGCATTTTGGGGGGTCCATCAAGGGAAGGACATACACAGGTTGAAACTCTGTGCAGCATGTTTTGAATCTGTAGTACATATTTATACTAATTCTAAGGTCTAAAATTAACCAGGATCTGTATGTAGCTAATTAACTTATTTACGATCTCAGATAACATTTTCATCCTACAAAGACTTTTTTACATAAAGTTTAGGTTACCAACAGTTCATGGAAGCTTCACATAACCCAATGGATGCCTATATTTAATAATATCTGCTCAGAAAGATGATGATCAGAGGACAATTGCTGTGGTCTTGGCAAAAATTAGATCCCAAATGTGTTGGACTTTCAACTAGGTTTCAACTTAGAGCCAAAGTCATACGGCATGGTCACTGTTCCTTCAGCACAACTTGTCCATGTCAACCATGATGCTCCATCTACGCTAGTACCACCTGCACATATTTGGCCCATATCCCTCTAAACCTTTCCTATCCATGTAACTGTCCAAATGTATTTTAAGTCGTTATAGTACCTTGCTCAACTACCTCCTTTGGCAGTTTCCTCCATATACCACCCCCCTCTGTGTGCAAAAGTTTTCTCTCGGGTTCCTATTAAATCTTTCCCCTTTCACTTTAAACCTCTCTCCATGATTCCCCTACTCTGGGTAAGACTGTGCATTCACCCTAGCTATTACTCTCAAAATTTTATACATGTCTATAAGATCACCACTCATCCTGCTGCACACCAAAGAATATAGTCCTAGCCTGCCTAACCTCTCCCTATAGCTCAGGCCTTTGACTACCATGCATGTTAAGAGACAGGAGTCGTGTGCAACAAAGGAACTTAAGTGTACAGGTGCAAAGATCCCTGAAGATGGCAGCAAAGGTAGATGGGGCAGGGAAGGTACACAATGCAGAGTATATTGTTTACCTGGATTATCAGCAGACCTTTATAAGGTGCCACACACGAGGCTGCTAAAGCTCTTGGTATTAGGGGAAAAATACTAGCACAGATAGATTGGCTGAATGGCAGAAGGCAAAGAGGGGGGATAAAGGGGGCTTTTTCTGGTTGGCTGTCAGTGACTAGTGGTATTCTGCAGGGGTCGGCGTTGGGAATACTACCCTTCATGCTGTATATCAATGCTTTGATGATGGAATTGAAGGTTTTATGGACATTTGTGGATGATAAGAAGATAGGTGAAGAGGCAGGTAGTGTACAGAAAACAGGGACTCTGCAGAAGGATTTGGGACAGGTTGGGAGAATTGTCAAAGAAGTGTCAGATGGAATACAGCATAGCAAAGCGTGCATTCATGCATTTTGGCAGTAGGAATAAAGGCATAGACTTTTTTTCTAAATGGGGAAAGGATTCAGAAAGTGGAAGTGTAAAGAGACTTGGGAGTACTGTTGCAGGATCCCCAATATGTTAATTTGCAAGTAAGGAAAGCAAATGCAATGTTAGCATTTATTTAGAGAGGACTATAATATAAAGATAGGAATGCTGAGGCTTTATAAGGCACTGGTCGGAACATATTTGGAGTATTGTGAGCAGTTTTGGGCTGCATATCTGAGGAAGGATGTGCTGGCATTGGAGAGAGTCCAGCAGAGGTTTGCGAGAATGATCCTGGGGATGACTGGGTTAATGCATTGTGAGCGTCTGATGGCACTGGGCCTGTACACGCTGGAGTTTAGGATGAAAGGGTACCTCATTGAAACTTACCGAAAAGTGATAGGCTTGGATAGCGTGGGAGGAGAGGATGTTTCAACTAGTGGGCGAGTCTAGGACCAGAGGGCACAGGCTCAGTTTAAAAGAACGTACCTTTAGAAAGGAGATGAGGAGGAATTTCTTTAGTCAGAGGGTGGTGGATCTTTGGAATTTATTGCCATAGCCGGATGTGGAAGCCAAGTCATGGGATATTTTTAAGGCAGAGATTGCCAGATTCTTGATTAGTGTGCCAGGGGTTAAGGGCAGGAGAATGGGGTCGAGAGGAAAGATAGATCAACCATGATTGAATGGTGGAGTGGACTCGATGGTCCGAATGGCCTAATTTTACTCCCATGAAATGAATACTTACCTTTATTAACTGAAGAATAGAGCATAAGAGTAGAGAGTCTTGGTATTACTTTATGGAACATTGGTTAGGCCACAGCTGGAATATTGTGTGCAATTCTGGTCACTGCACTGTAGAAGGGATATGGTTTCAGAAGATATTGCCAGGGATGGAACAACAATAGAGTTGCTGTCAGAGAGGCCCGGGTCCGATCCTGACTATGGGTACATCTGTATGGAGTTTGTACGTTCTCTCATGATCTGCGTGGATTTTCTCTGAGATCTTCGGTTCCCTCCTACACTCCAACGACATACAGGTTTGTAGGTTAATTGGCCTGGTATAAAAATTTTAATTGTCCCGAGTGTTTAAAAAGAGCGCCAAGAGTCAACCCAGGGCAATTACCTTGAAGATCGCAGAGCAGCAGCAGTCAGACCAGCGAGTGAGTGGATTGGCTGAGACATCCTAATTAGTTGAGTGGATAGTTGACCTCATCTTCTTCTTCTTGCGTATGGCGTGCACAGCTGAAGGTTGTCAGACAACTTGTTCTATTTGATCTTGATTAAAGTGCAAGTCCTTGGTTCAAGAGTCTTCAGCAAGGAGTCTACACTTACATCGGTTGTGTGTTTAATTTAATTTAAATGTTTAAACTTGTGACGGCAGGAATGTTATTGCAGTGTGTCTGTTGCAGGATGTGGGAAGTCAGGGGCACTGCTGGTGTCACTGACCACTACACCTGTGCGAACTGTGCCCATTTGCAGCTCCTCAAGGACCGAGTTAGGGAACTGGAGCAGCAGCTGGATGACCGGCGGTACATCCAGGACGACGAAAGCTTCCTGGACAGGACCTAGTCAGTTTGTCACTCCAAGAGCGCAGCAGGTGTCATGGGTATAGATGGAAAGAAAGGGGATGAAACGAGTACAGGAGACCTCTTGGTCTTTGGAAGTACCTCTTAAAAACAGGTATGCCCTCTTGGGAGCTGTCGGGTCAGATGACGCGTCCAGTTCGAGCGGCGGACAGGTCTGTGACTCGAATCCTAGCGCAGAGACTCGACTGGTGAGACCGACGTCAGGCAGACCCATAGTGGTGGGTGACTCCATTGTATGAGGTGCGACCAGGAGGTTCCGTGGCGACAGACGAGACTCGAGGAAGGTGTGTGGCCTCCCTGGTGCCGGGGTCCAAGATGTCTCAGACCAACTTAAGAACATCCAGTGAATTGGCCTGCACTACCTTCTGTGGAAGAGAATTTCACAGATTCACAACTCACTGCGTGAAGAAAGTTTGTCCTCATCTCAGTCCTAACTGGCCTACCCTTTATTCTTAAACTGTGACCCCTGGTTCTGAACTCCCCCAACATCGGGAACATTTTTCCTGCAGTTACAATGAGTCAAAATCTAGCAGGCAAGCAGGATGCTTTCTCCAACGACCCCCATTTGAAGTCCACTATCTTCCACCGTTTCTACCCAGTGCTTCATACTTACTTCCAGCAGCCACTGGTTGTCCTCCAGCATGCACCGAGCTGCAGCCTGATCCATGTCAGTCACCTGGGCGAATTTGGCAAAGAGACTCTCACGGCAGCAGCGCAACGCTTCTGACGCCTCCCGGGACTCTTGCACTGAGGCTGCTCCATGGTCGGAGCTGCAGTGGACGACTCGCCACCCGGCAAACACTCGCCAGCCCCGCTCCCCGTCCGTATCTGTCCCCGCCGCTGTTTCTGCTTCCAACACCCGTGGCCCATGCAGTTGATAAGAGTTATGAAATTTTTGTTGATCACAGAATTTCTCCCGACAGAGCGTGAGAAATTTGTGATCAGCGTGAGAATTTGGCGAAATGCATGATTCTCACGCTCAATGCGAGTTGGCAGCCCTGCCTCTCTATCCCCCCTCTCTCTCTCCTCTCACCCCCCTTTCTTTCTCTCTCCCTCCCACATCACTCTCCCCCTCTTTCCTCGAACTCCCTCCCTCTTTCTTCTCTCTCCCCTCGCTTCCCCTCTCTCTTTCTCCCTCCCTATCTCACCCTCTCCCCACCCCCTCCCCCCATTTCTTCCTCCCACCTCTCTCCCCTTTGCTCTCTCTCCTTTCTCTTGTATCTATCTCCTTTCTCTTTGCCCCCCCACTCTCTTTCCCTCATTTCTTTCCCCCTCTCTCTTTTACCACACCTCTCTCCCCCCTCCCTCTCCCCTTCTTTCCTACCCTCTCCTCCCTCTCTCCCCCTCCCTTTGAGTCTCTGTCCCTTCGGCACAGAGACTCACGGCAGCGGCGCAACTCTTCCGACGCCCCCGGACTCTTGCACTGAGGCTGCTCCATGGCCGGAGCTGCAGTCCCACAAACATTCGCCAGCCAGCTAACACTCGCCAGCCCCGGCTCCCTGCATCTGTCCCCGCCGCTGCTTCTGCTTCCATCCCTCCCTCAGCCCCGGCTGTCCAACACCCGCGGCCCATGCAGTTTATATGAGTTTTGAAATTTTCGTTGATCACAGAATTTCTCAAGACAGAGCGTGATAAATTTGTGATCAGTGCATGAGCGTGAGAATTTGGCCAAATGCGTGATTCTCACGTTCAAAGCGTGAGAGTTGGCAGCCCTGCAACTGGACAAGCCACTTGAATCAACTGACATTGAAGGCCGCAAAATAGAACTTTTATAGAGAAGTACTTGATGGTCAGCATGGACGTGGAGGGAAAAGATATGTACTGTACGATTCTATAACAAATTTGTGTTGTACATTGAAAGTTGTAAGCTAAAATGTCTGGTTGCCAGATAAGCAAAAGTAGATTATGTAATGTTATTCAAAGGAGAATTTTTAAAAAATGCTCTGGTAATTTAAGAATGGTGTTAATCGAATATTATAATTCGACCACAGAGCTATAAAATGGATCCGATAGTAGGTAGGTTACAAAACTTACCTTCAGCGGCGCTGCAGTTCTGTCGCTGCCCGTGTGCGCGACTTTGGCGCCTTTGACAAGGGGGCGGGTTTACAATGCGTTTTTTCTCCAGCCTGTTTAAATCGATTTATTGTCAGGCTGTTTAGCTGCTGAAGAATAATCGCTCCGACATCGGTTTTATTCATTTTTATTTAAACTGCACTGGATAATTTAATAGCAGGCGTAAATTAAAAAGCATCTTCTAAAGCCGTCAATGGGGACGGATTTCACGTACGGGACAGGTAAAAGAAAGCCGTTTATTTTATATATAAACGTGCTTCTTAGGATGCCTTTAATCAAAATTTCACGTTGCGAAAAGGTGATTATGTAAATATACGAACCGGCAGTATTTTTCCTGCCGATATGGGGTTTAAATGCAACGTTCCAAACAATCGCGTTCCACAAAATCCCACTCGCAAGATGATTAAAATGGCCATTAATTTACGGGAATTAAACATTAAATTCCTTCCATTTGGCCTATAAATTCATGACAATGAGATTTTAAAATCATGTTATATTGTGAATTCTTGTGTGAATGTTATTTGGACACTTAGACTATTTAAAAATGTTAACCTTTTCTTAAGAAATGGAGAGATGTTTCGATCGAGTAATTGAATTTTGTAATTAGCTACAATTAGGTAACTAACTAATTATACGCTTTAATTACAGGTCATCCAAGTAAGATTGTTTCATATTTGTTTCAGAATGCTTCAATCGATAATAACTGAAAATTTCATTCAGTTCTTTTAATTTTTAAGAAAGTTATGGGCTTTTGACTGTCCTCAATCACAGCTTTTGAGTTAAGTCAATGGAAAAGCAATAGGGCACAATATGCTAATTTCCGAGTATGAAAATGGCCATAACGTTTTTAATATTGAATATATGAAAGTGAATTAGGTGTCAAATTAAACTTTATTTCATGCTTTATCTGATGGGGTAAATTGCAGACTAGATTTTTAAAATCTTAAAATGTTGTAACATTGCTACCGTTAGCCGTCTTCAGCGATATTTTTATTTGCGATCATAATTCTACAAAAACGACTTACAACGTAACGCAATTTAATTTGTAACAGACTCTTGCAGAAAATTTAGTTTTCCAAAAGACCGCACAAGGAGTCATCGCGCTTTAAAACAAAATACTGGGTCTCCCGTCCAACCGAGCTGTGCCAAAGATACTAGTATTGGTGTTAACCCATGGCGCTCTCGTTTTCAGTCTCGCTTTTCGGTCGGTTTTGTTTCGACTCCCCACGTGTCTGTTCCTTAACAAGTCATCCATTATCCCATGTACTTTTACCAAAATGAACTGCCCTCAAATGTCCCAATTGACGCCACCAGTTTCCACTCAAATCGCACCGCTGCTCCACGGCCATTTTCAACAATCAAACAGCTCAGAACCGGGGGAGGAGGAGGGTGACTTCACTCGGACTCAGCACATCCCATGATTATCATCCTATTTAAACATGTTTATCATCTATCCCATAGCCAAAATGGCTTATCTGTGTGCCCCACATTTCCTCGATTATCGTTGTTTTTTTTTGCATATCTTCCATTACACCCTATCGTCACCCATTCCTTCTCTCCAGAGATGCTGCCTGTCCCGCTGAGTTACTCCAGCATTTTGTGTGTCCTAACATCCCATGATTGGATGGTCTCCCTTCGTTAGAGACGGCGAACTGGCTCGGTGATAGACGGTGGGTTCTCCCCGCCCGCCAACGACGACGACGAGCCTGTTTTACAGGAGAGGCGCAACGCTGAAGAGCCGTTGGGTTTCCTTGTTCGAAAAGGCGGGACTATCATGGAGGTGGTGGTTGATGGACAGTTTCGGGTTGTCTCGGCGCAGTGGGTGCTGGGATTGTCAAAACAAGCCGCATCCGTCCGTTCCGAGGTTAGACCCACACAGGCAACGACGCCATCTTGAAAACTTGGGCTTGTTGCTGTTCTTTCCCGCCGATCTCTACACAGAAATGCATTTATATTGTTAATAGTTTAGTTTCCTGCTCCCCGTTTAAATTTATTTAAAACAATCCCCGTCCCGGTTTAATTACTACGCATAATAAATATATGAAACCGTTGGGTACGTATGAATGTAGTTTTTTTTTCTTACTGTATTTTTGTATTAGAGATAAGGGATCTAGTGAGTTTGTGTTGCGGCCGGGCCCTGTTGCTGTTTGTGTTTGGTTCCAATAATTGCAGAACGGAGGTTGTTACTGTCCCACCAATCCCATTCTCTCTCTCCCCCTCACTTCTGTTTAGATAAACGTAAGGGAAAGAAATCCCATATAGATGGAGTTTATAAAGTATTTTTGTCTTTATTTCTTGTTTATAGAAATGTGACAGATTACTTCGTTTTTGAGTTTTGTTGATTTCAGAGCGGTGGTTCAAGTTGACTGTCAAAGCACAGTGCTTGTGACAGGTTTGACACTATTCAACATTTACATCTAAGCAATTACACTTTATCTGGTCATATTTGTTACTTTTTCAAATTGATATGGAAAATCTTGTTTTCTGGATTGATGTTATGAATTTAGGAAATAATCATGTTTTACTTTTAAGCATTGGTATTAAAAAACAAATTATAATTCAACCCAAATCTCCTTGGCGTATAGCATTTCATCTGCCGTGGTTTTATCAAGTGAACAAAATTGAATCATGTGCTGATTATTTTCAAACATTATGTGTGACATGCATCTTATGCTCCATTCAATGTATTTGATAGACAATGGTATTCTGCAGACATACATATTAATACTCTATATTGTTGCTGAATTAATCAAAACTCATTGTAAATAAGGAATGGACAATAAATTATGATGACTGTCTCTGAGGTCTACTGCTGCTTTGTATTGAAATGTTCTGGTGATTTTCATTAGATTTGCAACAAAAATTTGCTTTGCAGCATAATTAATGACTTTCAAATATTTAACCACTGAGATTAAATTTTGATTCACAAATTGATGAAAATAAATCGTGGATTAAGAACTGAGAATCTTATTTCACATTTTTTTAGTTGTTGCAACACTATCCAAGGAAAACTAGTCAGAACCCAGAGTAATCCCAGTTGTCTGCAAGGATCCACCCATAATAATATTGTTTATTAGACTTGTATTTGTTCTGTGTGAAAGCTGAACAGCCTGGGCTGTGTTTGACATCTTGAATCCTTCTCCACAGTTAATGTGATGTGTCAAATTTGTCAAATGCTTATTTAAAGCCATGTTATTTACCTTCATCAGATTTTTTTAAAATTGTAAGATAACGTATGAATTACTTGATATGTCGTTCTTACTGTTGGAAATTGAATGGACAAGTTAATATAACTAGAATTATATGGTATACTTGTCAATGCCATCACAAGTAGTTCTCATAACCAGAAGATAACTTTTTGTTGAGTTTTTGATAAAGTAAACCATTAGATCTTGCATCAGCCATACTTTACCACAATAAAGCAAAATGATTAGAAAAGTACATTTGTAGACGATGTAAAAAGCAAAGGATATCATCTTGAGTTTCCCTGGAGCGTTGCTCATTTTGCTGTGTAAATTTAATGACCTGTATGCTACATTGAATGTTGTTGCTGGAACAATTTTTAATTGTGGCATATCTTGCATGGTTTGTTGTGCTTTGGCGGGAAAGATATTCTGATTTTAACTTCTTATCATGGTATATATTTCACATCAGCACCAAGGCTAAGCAGAGGAATGAGGTGAAAGCAAATTTAATGGATTTGCTCCTTTCATTAATCTACAGCCAATGCATGGCCTATTCTGATACAAAAAAAATGGCTCATTGTGTATAAACTAAAATAATAACAAACTCTTCTGTTCTCAATTTCTACAGATTAGTGTAGTGAGATATTTAAGTGAGCAAATATTTGATGTTTAAATTGCCAGACTACGTACTCAGAGATTTACTTTTAAACTACCTGAGCTCCAATGTTAGTGTTTTTCGTATTTACAAATATATTTAAATTCTATTCTTAGCTTTCAAAATCAAAAATATAGTTATTTCTGTAATTATTAGTAAATGGAAACGGGAACTAGGTGGAAACGAGGAGCTGCAGATCTTATTTTTCCAAGGAAAGATATAAAATACAACTGCCAGCATGATGTCAACTGTCTTGACCTTTCCACACCCTTTACGCACTCTAATTTCACCCCCTTCTGAACTCAAAATCCCAATGCTTTTCACAGGAGGTGTAATGCCTTTCCCTATACCTCCTTCCTCGCCTCCATTCAGGGACCATGAGAGTCTTTCCAGATGAAGCAGCGGTTCATGTGCACCTCATCCAAGCTCATCTACTGCAGCCAGTGTTCCCAATGTGGCCTCCTGTATATAGGGGAGACCAAGCCTAGACTCGGCAGTTGTCCTGGGCCAACTCCATTACCAGAGTGAGGCCAGTCACAAACAGGAGGTACAGCACTTCATTTTCCACGTGTAGCATGCAACCGACGATATGAATATTGAATCTCCAACTTGGGGTAACTGCTACAAAACAACTACCTCCTTCCCCATCTTAAATCCCCCCCTCCTCATCATAAACCCTGCCCTTTCCTCCCCCTTCACCAACATTCCTTCTCCCAGTTACATAATTTGCTCTAGCTTCACAATTCACCACTTTCTAATCCTTTTGTCTCACACCCTGAATGTGTTCATCTCTGCCCTATGTCCAACTATCTATCTATCAAAACACCCCATCGCTTGTGTTTACCTATGACCTGCCATGCTTTGTCCTGCCTCAACACTTTTCTAGCTTTCTTTCTCCCCGTCCCTGCAATCAGTCTGAAGAAGGGTCCCAACCCAAAAGATCACCTATCCATATTCTCGAGGGATGCTGCCTGACCCGTTGAGTTACTCCAGCATTTTGTGTCTCTCATTTTGGTAACATTGCCAGATTTACCCTTTCATGCCGCCTGAAGTTTTTACATGTTTCATTAAGATCACCCTCATCCTTGTAAACTCATAGATATAATTTTTTCAGCCACAGGTAATTTTTACAGCCTACCCCTTCTCCCACCTGGCAGAATATGCTCAAAACCATCTCGCTATTCACTTAAACACTTGTTCAAATGTACAGGCTGTCCATTCATTGGATGTTCCTAACTTGTGAGGGCCTGTATTTTTAAACTCCCTCCCTCTTGCAATAAAGGCCAATTTGACATTTACCTTCCCAGCTGCTGGCTATATCTGTCTTCAAACATATTGTAATTTGTGCACAAGATCACTGGGATCCTATTGCACTTTTGCAGTTTACTGAAATGCATGACCTCCCACTTTCCTATGTTGAACTCTATAGGCCAAGATTCTGCCCTCTCACTCAATCTATCTTAATCCTTTTGCAGTCCAAATATCCTGATCGCAGCATGCCCTCCCACCTATATTTGTATAATTTGTGAATTTGCGCTCTTTCTCCCCTCCTCCAGGTCATTAATATGAATTGTAAATAATTGAGGGCCAAAACTGATCTTGGGGCACTATATTGGTTATATTCCCACATTCTGAGAAGGACCCATTTATTTTGACTGTCTTCTCTTGAATGCAAGTCCTGTAATCGATGACACAAAGATAGATGAGCTTGAGTAAGATGTAGAGATGCTTCAGGTTAATTTTGACAGGATGAGGAAGTGTGCAGATACAAGCTAGATGCTGCTTAATGTGGATTCATGTGCCGTTCCGACTTTGGGCAATAACATCAAAACATTATTATCATAATTACTTATTTTTATAAAGTTGGAGATGCAATGGGGTCCATGTGAGGGTGAGTATGCAAGTGAAGCAGGCGATTAAGAAAGCAAATTGTTTGCTGGACATTACGGTGAGAGGACTTAATAGGAGCAGGGATATCATGCTACATTCGTACATGGCTTTAGTGAAACCGCACTCATTTTATGTGCAGTTTAAGTCTCCTTATTTGATGAAGGATGCTCTTACCATGTAGGATATTCAGAAAAGGTTCACCAGACTAATTTCTGGGATGGCCCGACAGACATGTGAAGAGATTGAGTCAATTAAGTGTAGGTAAGAACTGCAGATGCTGGTTTAAATCGAAGGTAGACATAAAATGCTGGAGTAACTCAACGGGACAGGCAGCATCTCTGGAGAGACGGAATGGGTGACGTTTCGGGTCGAGACACTTCTTCAGACTGATGTCGGGAGTGGGCTGGACAGAGATAGAATGTAGTTGGAAACAGTAAGACTGGTGGGAGAACTGGGAAGGGGGGGTGGGGATTAAGAGAGAGAGAGAGAAAGCAAGGTCTATGAAGTTAGAGAAGACAATGTACATACTGCTGGGGTGTAAGCTACCCAAGCAAAATTTGAGGTGCTGTTCCTCCAATTTGCGCTCAGATTGGGAATGGGAGGGGGAGTTAAAGTGCTGAGCAACCGGGAGATCAGGTAGGTTGAGGCGGACTGAGCAGTGGTGTTCAGCAAAACGATCGTCGAGCCTGCACTTGGTCTCGTCGAAGTACAGAAGTTGACACCTAGAACAGCGGATACAGTAGATGAGGCTGGAGGAGGTGCAAGTAAACCTCTGCCTCACCTGAAAAGACTGTCGACGTCCTTGGATGGAGTCGAGGGGGAGGTAAAGGGACAGGTGTTGCAGCTCCTGCGGTTGCAGGGGAAAGTACCTTCATGTCCCTTTACCTCCCCCTCCACTCCATCCAAGGATCCCAACAGTCTTTTCAGTTGAGGCAGAGGTTCACTTGCACCTTCCCATTCCCAATCTGACTTTTCTGTCGTGGGCCTCTTCCATTGTCAGAGTGAGGCCCAGCGCAAATTGGAGGAACAGCTCCTCGTATTTCGCAGAACTTTTTTTGGAGACCAACGACACCCCAGATATCTCACCCGCTTTACTATGGGAATCTTTTAAGGCATTTATCAGAGGATCTATAATTTCATACCAAGCTTTTCAAAATAAAAAGAATAAGAACAAACAAATGCAGTTAGAAGAACGAATTAGACAATTGGATCTGATTAATGCTAAAGAGCCAACTATAGATAAACATAATAAAATAACAATATTGACATTCAAATTAAACAGAGTATTATCTGCAAAAGTTATAAGATTATTTCAAATTACAAAACAGGACAATTTTGAACTCGGTGATAAACCACATAAACTCTTGGCACGCCAATTGAAAAAACGGGAAAAAGGTCATACGACATTAAAGATTAAATCAGATAAAGGAGAATTTCTAACATTACCTAATGATATCAATAAAAGATTTGCTCAATTTTATCAAAATTTATATACATCTAAAACAGGCACGTGCCGTCAGGGTAGGCAAGGTAGGCACTGCCTACCCTGACTAAAATTATGAAATGGGAATTATTAAATATAAATAGTAAAGGCATGGGAGAATTATGCCTATGTAAGAGACTGATCTCTTAGGTAGGCATAATTCCCTGTGCCTTTCACCCGCAGCGCTTGTAACACGGGAAGCTCTGTGCAGCCCCCGTGCCGTCAGCGCTGCCTGAAGCCGTCAATTTTAATCGGGGCTGAAGGCAGCAGAAATCCTGCGCATGCGCAGCATCATACTGCGCATGCGCATCAGTCTACCGCGCATGCGCAGCGCAAGTTTATTGGTGGGGTTTTCAGCCATGGTTTGTCGTGTCCCAATGATATGGTAAGTACATTTTGTGATTTCTTTTTTTTAATACCGTATTTGCCGGGGTGTGGGAGTCGGAGTGGGGAGAGAGCTCCTTTCACAGCGTGTGGGGAGTCTGGCCCGGGGTAACGTTGCGGGGTGGGCACAAATGTTATGAATGAGGGGTCGGGGATATCCACTTGCGACGTTCCTTGCAAGGGGGCATGAAATGACACTGCTCTGAGGCCGGGGGGGGGGGGGGGGGGGGGTGGGGGGGAGAGAGAGAGAGAAGTAGCTCGAGCGGCCGCCGGGCCGGACAGCGGAACCAGCCGCCACCTTAGCTCCAGAACCACCCGCCCACCTCTGGCAGCTCTCCATCTAAAAACCTCTCTCCTGCCGCTCGCTGGCCTCACTCATGTCCTTAAATTCCAACAGCGCGATTGAGGTTACTCGGCTGTGGGAATTTAAGGATTTGCAGGAAGCCGCTGACATGAGTGAAGTCGGCGAACGGCAGGTGACAGGTGTTCAGACAGAGAGCACTGCCAAAGGTGAGCGGGCCGGCAGAAGGCGCTGAAGTGGTGGCCAGTTCAGCGGTGGCCACTCTCCGAGCTGCTTCTATCCCCAGCTACAGTCCGTGGCTTCGCACCCGGAGAGCTGCGGCAGCGGTGAGGCAGTGAAGATTCAGCACTTTGTGATAAGTCACTGTTTTTATTTATTTATTTATTTAACGGGGAGAACAATCTGCGCATGCGCGGTTTACATTTTTTTTAAAGCGGACTGAGTGCCTACCCAGAGTAATTACTCACGGCACGTGCCTGATCTAAAACATCAGCAGATAGTACTAAAGTTATAAAGTTTTTGGATAACTGTAATCTTCCAAAACTTAATCTGCTTGAACAAGAAGAATTAGGAGCGCAGATCTCAATTAAGGAAATAGAAGAAGCAATAAACTCATCGAGGAATGGTAAAACACCAGGACCGGATGGATTTAGTAATGAATTTTATAAAAGATTTTATGAGATAATTTCACCACGTCTATATAAAATGTACACATATGCTTTCAAAGAACAAACACTACCAGAAACATTAGCGGAATCAACGATTACACTTATACCTAAAAAAGATAAAGATTTAGAAGACCCTGGCTCATACAGAGCCATCGCACTGTTAAATACAGATCAAAAAATATTAGCTAAAATATTAGCAAGAAGATTAAGTAAATATGTTAGCAAATTAATAAACGCGGATCAAACGGGGTTTATACCCAAGAGATACTCGTGCAATAATTTGAGACGTCTGTTCAATATAATGCATTCATATAAAACTGAAGAACAAGACTTATCAATTATTTCATTGGACGCAGAAAAAGCATTTGATCAAATGGTATGGGATTAGCTCGTTAAAGTATTGCAAAAATTTCAAATGGGAGAGAATTTTATCTCATGGGTAAAGCCATTATATGACAGGTCGACTGCTAGAATATTAACTAATAACATGTTGTCTCAGAAATTTCAACTATCCAGGGGCAATAGACAGGGATTCTCACTATCACCTCTGCTATTTGCTCTTGTAATAGAACCTCTAGCTGAAAGCATTAGAACACATCTGAATATATATGGTTATAATACAAAATACTCAAATAACAAAATATTATACGCAGATGATGTACTATTGTATATTACGAAATCACAAATTAGTATACCAAATATATTAAATTTAATAAAGGAATTTGGATTTTTTTCAGGATACAGAATGAATTGGAATAAAAGTGAAATTATGACGATACACCTGTTAAAATTCCCTTTAAAAATTGCTACAGAAAAATTTAAATATTTGGGAATCGAGATCACCAGAAAATATAAATCTTTATTTAATGCAAATTATATGCCCCTACTTACTAAATTAAAGGCCCTGATTAAATTTTGGAAAATCTTCCGATGTCTTTAATAGGCCGAATAAATGCTATAAACTGTTTAATGATCTTTCTACCACAAATTTTATATTTATTCCAATCAATACCAATGTACTTACCTAAAAAATTAATAAAAAAACTGGACTCTGATATCACAAATTTTATATGGGACTATAATTCTCATAGTATTCAAAGAAGACATTTGTGCAAACAAAGAATTTGGTGGATTAACACTCCCTAATTTTTTGTATTACTATTGGGCAGCAAATGTCAAAAATGTTATTCACCTGTTGGACAACTCAGCCCAACGGGTGGATTGGATAGTAATGAAGAGAGAGGATTGTTCCCCTTTTAATATAGGAGCGATCCTTCTCTCGCCAATAAAACTGAATAATACAATATACAGTAAAAATCCAATTATTAGAATTTGGAAACAAATAAAATTAACCCTTAAAATTAAGAAATCTATCATTTCTCTCTCCCATAGTTAATAATCCGTTGTTTAAACCATCCACTATCGATAAATCATTGGGACACATTGGGAAAGAATAGGAATTAAAACATTTGGAGACATGTATGAAAATGGTAATTTTTTTTATCATTCCAACAGCTACAACTTAAATACAATCTGAGATGTAATCAATATTTTAAATATTTTCAAATTTGTGATTATTTGAAAAAATACACACAAGAATACCAAAATATGACTCCAGACCTATTAGACGAAGCTATGAATAGAAAGGCGGACTCAATTAATTTAATATCATACCAGGGCTCTCGCTTAACTTTTTTTTCCTGTGGCCAGTCGGGCAACCGTGCCAGCTTTTTAGGTTGCCAAATGACAGTTTAGGTGGTCATTTAAGACAGTTTGCATGACGTGTGTGATAATGTGCTCGGACAAAGTGCGTAGTTACCAGTCAGAATTATGCTCAATGAAGCATTCACATATTATGTTCAAGAAGGAACTGCAGATGCTGGAAAATTGAAGGTAGACAAAAGTGCTGGAGAAACTCAGTGGGTGCAGAAGGCAATCGGTGTGGAATGGATGGATTGAAGCAGGTGAATTAGTACGTGTTGGTTGGAGTATGTAAAATTGTGACGAGAGAGCACGGGGGACGTCAGTGGTGTTGAATGGGGGGTAATCAGTATAGGATGAATGGGGGTTCAGTACAGGATGAATGGGGGTAGACAAAAATGCTGGAGAAATTCAGCGGGTGAGGCAGCATCTATGGAGCTAAGGAAATAGGCAATGTTTCGGGTCGAGACCCTTCTTCAGACTGTTTCCCCCCCCCCCCCCCCCCCCCCCATTCTTCTTGAATGGGGTTATCAGTAAAAGATGAATGGGGAGACAATAAAGGATACTTTACTTACTTATGAGGGGATCAGTACAGGGTGAATGGGGGATCAGTAAAAGATGAATGGGAAGATCACTTCAGGATGGATGGGAGGATCAGTGCAGTATGAATGGGGGGAGAAGTGCAGGATGGATGGGAAGGGGGTGTCAGTACAGGATGAATTGGGGGACCAGTGTAGGATGGATGGGGGGGGGGGGGGGGGGGGGGTTGGCAGGAGAATCAATGCGAGGTGGGTAGGATGATGAATAGGTTTGGGGAGGGGAGCACAGGGGATGTCAGTGAGGACTGAATAGAGGAGGGAATGGGGATCAGTGCGGGATGGAGAGGAGGGATCCCAGGATAAGAGGGGTGGAGGGGGTCATTCAGAGAGAGAAAGAGAGGGGGGGGGGCAAAAGGAAGGACAACATCGCCCCGCTGCCTTGGCCGTCCCTGTTCAACGCCAAAGTGCCGCCGCCTCTCCTCTGCCAGCCGACAGGTAGGTGCGGGGCCGAGCGGTGCAGCTCAAAGATCCTATAGCTATCGGATCTTTGGTGCAGCTACTTCAGTCGGCGGAAGGAGGCCTCCCCCTCCCTCACTCCCTCCCTCTCTCTCTCTCTCCCTCCCTCCCTCCCTTCTCCCGGCCTCGGCGTGCGAGACGGGTTGTATTGAAAGCGCCGTTAACGTGTTTGCAGGCAGCGCTCGTTATCAGGGCGATAGCGGCCCCTGCCTGCAAATCAAAATATACTGCTGCAAATCCACCAACTGCGCTTTCGCAACCACTCTCGCACGTCGAGGCCGGGAGAGGGGAGGCCGGGAGGGAGGGAGGGACAGGGAGGGAGGGAGGCCTCCTTCCGTCGGGCGGGGTGCGGGAGAAGGAGCCGCTGTTGCCGCTGTTCGGGGCCCGTCATTCGCTCCGACCCTTCGCCACCGCGCACCTAGTATCTTTGCCCCGCAATCAAAGATACTAGAGGAATACAGCCGTCGACACGAAACTTCACGTTCTCCGGAGATGCTGCCTGACCCGCGGAGTTACTCCAGTTTTTTGTGTATCGGTATAAACCAGTATTTACGTGCCAAGCCGGGCAAAATGAGTCGCCGTTTAGGTAGCCTGGCGGCACTTTGGGTGGTCAATGGCACCCGGGCAACCGCTAATTTCGAGCCCTGCATACTTATATAATATCATCCTAAATATAGAAATACCATCATCCGACAGAATTAGAAGAGATTGGGAACAAGAACTGGACATAAAAAACCCGAAAGAGAATTGGGATAAACACTTGCTATATGTGCATAAATGCTCGCTTCATGTAAGACATATTCTAATCCAATTTAAAATATTACACAGATTATAATATTCAAAAACTATAATAAGTAAAATCTTTCCAAATGCTTCCCCCATTTGTGCTAAATGTCTATCCCAAGAAGCTACTTTAGCACATTCCTTTGTTTTTTGCATAAAAATCCAAAAATGTTGGAATTAAATCTTTGAAATTTTTGCAAAATTATTTAAAATAAAATTGAAACCGAATGCTGATTTGATTATTTTTGGAACAATGGTAGTCGGTTTTGAGCTAACTTATTTGCAAGAGAGTTTCCTTAATTATGGCTTAATAATGGCAAAGAACCTCATACTTAAATTCTGGAAAAACGCCCCTACGCCAACGGTAAAAATGTGGATTTCAAATATGTCCGAAATATTACACCTCGATGATATGAGATTCGTCATAGCAGGCAAATCAGACCAATTTCAAAAGATTTGGTCTCCATTTATCGACTTATTACAAGCATAGGGTGCAACATAACTTTGAAATTAAACGGTTTCAGGACCTGGCGAGGGGTGTGTAAAGATAAGAAGTAGGTGCATCCCCTTTATCTTATCTTATTTTCTTATATTTTCTTTTTTACATTTTTCTCTTTTCCTTTTTCGTCTTCTAGTCCTCTACGGGTACTTTCTTCTCACTCTCTCGCGCACTTACTATTTTATCTAACCCTCTCTACTTTTCCTTTTGTTAAAGTTTAAAACTAGAAGTGGAACATTAAATGTATTATGTTATTTTTGGCTTGTACTACTGTAATGTACATTACTTCTAATAAAAAATAAAAAGTATAATAATAATAATATTTTGCTTTAGTAGCAGTGGTATGCACATCTTCTCAAACTTCAAATAGTCCTTGCTTTTCCTCTCTCCTCATTCCCTCCCCTTTCCCAGTTCTTCCACCAGTCTTGCTGTCTCTGACTACATTGTATCTCTGTCCCGCCCACTCCCCTGACATCAGTGTGAAGAAGAGTCTCGACCCGAAACATAACCCATTCCTTCTCTCCAGAGCTGCTGCCTGGCCCGCTGAGTTACTCCAGCATTTTGTGTCTACCTTGGGTCAATTAAACTTGTATTCTTGTGTTTCAAAGAATGAGAGGGATCCCATGGAAACCACAAAGTTCTAACAGGACTAGACATAGTATATGAAGGAAGGATGTTCTCAATGTCTTATACATATATGGCCGGAAATCGCGGGGGAGGGGGCACGTTCCGTCCATGTTTTGAGAGGTGGGGGACAATTACATGTTTTGTAATCCGGATTTTGAAATTCGGATTACATTAAAATCTCCGTTTTCCGTGAGACAGTGGGGGTGTCACTGTTAAGCGCATGTTAAATGTCTCCATTAACATCATTATAACACGATGTGTCACCAATTGTGTTTTGCCCTTCAAGTATTACTGAAGGTATAATTTCTTAAAGCTGTCTGATACGGGTACAATTATCATTTGAACTAATTGGATGTATTGGTGGATGGGAAAGATTTAAACGAGTATCGGATTTAAACGGGTCAGGTCATTAGGCTCCGGTCGAACGGGTTTCCTGGTTGGCTTATAGGTAAGTCCCTCATTCAGGTCAGCTATTTAGTAACACTCTCTCTCCCCTCCAAGGTTGGTTCTTCTGTTTCCCTTTATTTGCTTCAGTTTTATTTGTTTATGTGTTATTTATCACGTTGTAGGTTTTGAAAGATTCAAGCGGGTATCAGACACTTTCTAAGGGCTGAATCGGCCCTTTCGCAGGGCCTTTCATCGCTCGGCGCGGCTTAAAATCAATCTGCTGCATCGAAGCGATCGAGGCTCTCGATGTTAAAGGCCCCGCCGGCTGATTTTAAGCCGTGCCGGGCGATGAAAGGTCCCGCAAACGGGCTGATTCAAGCCCCATGATTCGGGGCGGACGAAGCTGCTGTTGCTGGAGTTCGGAGTCGGTCACCAACCAGGTCAGCTCCCAAAGGTAGACAAAAATGCTGGAGAAACTCAGTGGGTGAGGCAACATCTATGGAGCGAAGGAATAGGTGATGTTTCGGGACGTTCTTCAGATCTGGTCTGAGGAAGGGTCTCGACCAGAAACATCACCTATTCCTTCGCTCCATAGATGCTGCCACACCCGCTGACTTTCTCCAGCATTTTTGTCTACCTTCGATTTTTCCAGCATCTGCAGTTCTTTCTTAAACCGGTCAGCTCCCGATGTTACCGTCCACAGGGCCCACAGCTGAAGCCTCCAAAGCCTCGCGCGTGTGTACGTGCATGCGCGGGGCTAGGAATCGTGTGCCCCCCCATGTTTTGATAGCGATTTCCGCCCCAGTTTAAATAGTCAACACTTTATATTTGAAAGTGAATCAATTCTAGGTTCTACAGCAAAAACAAATGTTCACATTCACATGTCAAGATCTCTTGGGAACTTGTATGTCCCTGCCATTCTTTTGCTTTTCTAAACACCAATGAACGTTAGCCTAGCTTCTCCAGACTTTTCTCATTCCAAGCATTAATTTAGTTAGCCTCTAAACTGTTTACATGCCTTCACATCCTTCCTTAAATTATATCAATAGTATATGCCCTCAATGCTATATAGAGTGAGCTGGAAAATGTCTCACCAATACCCTATATAACTGAAGCATAACCTACCTTCTTTTGTATTCAGTTCGCTTTGCAATAAACAATAATATTCTGTTAACTTTCCTAATTTATTGGTTACTGTGTGGCACTGTTTCAGGACATGAAATACATTAGTGTGTGTGTAAATATTGTTACATCGAGGGGGGTTTTGCTTTACTGTGTCAAGAGTAAGTGAATCTTATCGAATCCACATCACAAGATTAGAAATTGTTCAGTCCGAGCTGAACCCTTCTCGGCATCTGCATACAATGGTGTCTTGCGCTTCTTGTGTGTAGTGGTGGAAAGATTGGTGGAAACAGGGCTGCGACATGAACGCCCTTTCCTTGACCCCAGTAAGTGAATGATCTCTTATGAACAATACAGAACCAGGATGCAAACTGGCACAGATTTTTGTATCTTCAAATTTGGAAACCCTTTCACTTTCCATTCTAAAATTAAGTTCCTGACTTCATGCCAAATTCCTCTTTCAGAAAATATTTTGGCACCAAGCTTCTATGAATAGTCTATTTTCACTTCACATTGCCTTTCTCCATAGTCAAAAAGACTTCAGCCTGTTGCTTTGTTTTAAAATATTTGTAGCAAAAAATATTATTTGAGTTGTTTACAGTGAAGCACTTTGTTAGGTTGCATTGTGGTGAAGGGCAGTTTTGTTGAATCGTATGTGGAAAGTTTATCGATATATAAAATACAACAAAAAAGGCCTCTACCTCCACCTATTCCTTCTCTCCAGAGATGCTGCCTGTCCCGCTGAGTTAATCCAACATTTTGGGTCAACTTTTTAATGTGACTGGTTCTCATTTTTGAGAACCCTAATTATTATTTGAATGATTTTACTTGCCTTTATTTACAGATTTTATGTGAGGATTCAAAATTTGTCCCATTCACTATACTGAATATTCCACTTCATAGTGTGCATTTGCATTTGGAATTCAATCTCATATCCTAATGATACTTGAAAATGATGGAAAATTAATTATTCTTGCTTTGAGTTGTTACATGTACCTTTGTAGTGAATTTGAATACCTATGTGTGCTATTATCTTTACGTGTGCATTTATGGTTAGATTCTATATTGTTTTACAGCATGTCAGTGGATTTTCCCAAAGTGGCATCCATTATCTTTAGTAGTATTGTAGACAAAAATGCTGGAGAAACTCAGCGGGTGAGGCAGCATCTATGGAGCGAAGGAAATGGGCAACGTTTCGGGTTGAAACCCTTCTTCATAGTGTCCATCAACACTCAAGGGCCATTCTAGGTTCTAACGAACAAGTGTACATTCATTTATATTTTTGGTGATAGTCTTCTTTCATGTTTGCTTCATGTTCTTTTGTTCCTTCTAGTAAAACTCACAAAATAGTAGAAAGAGTTTTAATAACACAGATAAAGCAAACTCCTCAATACATTTATTGGCTCTCCTATTAACTTTTCATTAATAATAAAGATATAATTTTCTCTAATATTTATAGTTTGCGTCTACGACTACAGTGTATCCACGCATTGTGCAAGGATTGTGTTCCAAGTAAAACTATCCATGTTGTGATTTTAACCTAAATCGTTTTTTCAAATTAGTCCTATGTTATAAGTAAAGAAGCGTTCCTGTGGGAAGTTTTTCTTTCAACTGTAATACCCTGCAGGTTGAGTCTATAGGCATGAGAATTCTGTTTGTATTGTCAGTAAAAAAGTGACTTTGTTGTTTTAGTTAGGCTGCTTAAGATTGAAATCACGTGCCTTCTCTATTCCAGTGTCCTTTAGTCTCTGTTCCTGTAGCTAACATCTTCTTCATGATGGCATGATTTCTGCTTAAGACTTCAGCTTCAGAGATCTGTGCATTTAAAAGAATCCTCGCTTAATTTTGTGTGTATGTTCCCTCACTTTAAATCACTCAGTAAATAAAAAACATTGTATTTACCTAGCACAAATCACAGCGTAGGTTTCCAGAATCCTGAATATCAAATATTCAGAAATCCACTGACCTGAAATGTTGCAGCCATAATAATAACTGTTAAGTATAATTACTGTTTCAGTAAAAAAATTAGAGATAATTATAAATTGCTGTTTATTTGATTACAAATCTCTTTATTGAGTAACATTCCCTACACATGCAGCCTCCAAATAGACTGACCCCTGTCAGTTACAGAATTATATTGTATCAAAGTGGGCATTTAGACTCAACCATCATTTTATGGGTGTTGTGTTAATCACAGTGTCAACTTATTTGGAATACATTATTGCTATTTCCTTACTACTCGCCAACTATGACCTGCTGAAATTGCATTTGGCGTGTACTGCGATCTTAACCTCTGACTGTGCAATATATAGATTTATGTATTTTATGTTGTAGACTTTGGATCAAATAAAACACTACACTGAATATTCCACTTCATTGTGTGCACTGTCTGATTTAGTTTTCATTCTGCAAATATGGAGGGAGAGGGAACACCAAACAGGATATCCCCAGAAGTTGTTACTAAGCTACAAAATATTGTGCAACAACAGGAGGCAAAACTCTAGAAGCCTTGTCAATTTGACAATAGTGAAGATGATTGAAGGGATGAAATCTAAAATGTATCATATTTCCATATTTGAAACAGCATGGATTAAGTGATTAGTCTATGGTTTTTAAATACTTAAAGAATGTGCCCAGTCTGTTGGAATAGCCAGTGTGCGTGCAACAGGTGAGAAAGGGAGTTATTAGTTTCCAATAGTATTTTTACTGGATTACCGGACAAATAGATTATGGCTGATTTCTAATGGAGACATATTATTAATAAACAAAGTGCTGGAGGAACTTAGCCGGTCAGGCAGCATTCATGAGGGAACAATAGACAGTGTTTTTGATCTTCTTCAGGCTGATCGGAGTAGGGGGAGAAAGCTGGAAAAGAGAGGTGAGGGTAGTCACGGTAGAACAGCGGTAGAGTTGCTGCCTTACAGCAAAATGCAGCGCCAGAGACCTGGATTCGATCCCGACTACGGGTGCTGTCTGTATGGAGTTTGTACGTTCTCCGAGATCTTCGGCTTCCTCCCACACTCCAAAGACGTGCAGGTTTGTAGGTTAATTAGCTTGATTAATTGACTTGATAAAATGTAAAAATTGTCCAGTGCTGAGTGATACTCTGAGTGAGCTTCACAGCATACTACATCCAGATCCAGATCCAGTTCAAGACCAGGGAAGTGATGGGCAGATGCAGGTGAGATGGGGTTGATTGGCACATGAGTGGAGTAGGTAACAAAGGCTAGAGGTGAAAAGGAGGCAGAAAGTTGTCACATAAGGAAAAAAGGGAAGTGAAATGTAAAGCAGGAGTCGGATATAGGTAAAAGGATACAGGGGAGAGGAATTATGGGAAGATAAAAGGGAATTGTGGAATTCGGGAATGGGAGATATACATAGGAAAGATGGAAAAGAAGCAGGTTGATAGGGGTGGTTATAGAAATGTATGTGGACCGTAGGAGGGGAAATGAGGGTTAGGTGAGAAGGGTTATTACTTGTAATTAGAGTATTCGGTGTTTATATTGCTGGGTTGTAAACTGCACAAGCGGAATATGAGGTGCTGTTCTTTCAATTTGGGTGTGGTCTCTGGCAATGGAGGAGGCCAAGTAGAGAAAGGATGATAAGTCAATGGGAAAGTCAGTTAAAACGGTTAGCAACCTGGAGGTCTGGCATGCTTTGGTGGACAGAGCACATGTGTTCGGCGAAATGGTCATCTGGCCTATACTTTGAGACTGCACCTTGAGTAAAGGCGGCCTTATCGGCAGCATCGAATGCAGTAGATAATGTTAGAGGAGGTGCATGGTTTTTATGCCAGATTCCTGGCACAGCAGCATGCAGCAAAGGAGCAATCTGGTGTTCATTTCAGGTTCTGTACACCGCCTGATCAGATGTTTTTTTAAAGTAGAAACATTAGACTGCACTGTGAGTATGTTCTGTTAGTCAGTCAGATCATGCTGCTCTAACTTTCACTGCCCACTTTTCTGATGTATCCATTTGCCTTGATTGTTTTACGAATTAAAAATTTGTCTGTCTCAGTTTTGATTATATTCAAGGATTCCGCCTTCATAAGTATTCTTGGACAGAGATTTCTGAAGATTTGCATTCCTTTCAGAGAATAAATACTTACTAGTCTCTATCTTAGATGGGCACCCCCCCCTTATTCTGAGAGTATCTTCTGGTACTTGACTCTGCCGTTAGGGTTTGGAATGAGAGATAGCCTTATGAAACTTATCAAAATGCCAATTTGTAATTTGGTGATATTTCTGGAATGGGGCTTTTTGGATCTTAAGACGTTTGATAAAATTACCAAGCTAATGGTGTTGGCACGGTGGTGCAGCGGTATAGTTGCTTTCTTACAGAGCCAGAGACCCGGGATCGATCCTGACTAGGAGTGCTGTCTGTACGGAGTTTGTACGTTCTCCCCATGACCTGTGTGGGTTTTCGCCGAGATCTTTGCTTCCCACACACACTCTGAACATGCTCAGGTTTAATAGGTTGATTGGCTTGGTGTGAATGTAAATTGTCCCTAGTGTGTGTAGGACAGTGTTGATGTGCGGGGATCGCTGGTCCGTGTGGACTCGATGGGCTGAAGAGCCTGTTTCCGCGCTATATCTCTAAATCAAACAACAAAATGTTGGCACCTAAAGGGCCTGTCCCACTTACATGTCCTTGGCATGCAAATTACGTAACCCCGTCATCGCGTTGAGGCGCACGGGCATCGTATGGCCGCGTGGGGCCGGTCCCACTGATAAGCGCGGAGGGGTATGTCGTTGTGCGCGACATCACACGGGGCTCCGAAATGTTTGTATAGAACTAAATCTTTGCGCGCCAACGGCCTGTCGCGTAACTGATGGCCAAATTGGGACAGTCCGAAGACCCTGGCGCGACGCAACGTCTCACCTCCAACAGCAGCAGATGCAGGCAAACGATTGTCAAACTCGGCCTGTGGATCACTGCCGTTGCGGATCTGGCTCGGCCCCCACATCTATTCCCAGAGCGGGGCCAAGAAAATTGAAGATAGACACAAAATGCTGGAGTAACTCAGCTGGACCGGCAGCATCTCTGGAGAGAAGCAATGGGTGACATTTCTGGTCAAGACCCTTCTTTCAGACTGAAGAAGAGTCTCGACACGAAACATCACCCATTGCTTCTCTCCAGATATGCTGCCGGGCCCGCTGAGTTACTCCTGCATTTTGAGTCCGTCTTCAAATGACATCACGCGCTCCAGATGGCTGTGTGGGCGCATGAAATCGCGCGCGACCTTCGCCTGACCGTTGCGACTCTACGCGACCACGAGGTCGCGTAATTAGCGTGCCAATGACACGTAAGTGGGACAGGGGCTTAAATGATAAATAGTTGATGGCCCAACCATCATTAATTAACCCTGATATTTGGATGCATGCATTTTAGCAGACCTATAAGCTGCTGCACATATGATACTTTGTATGCCACTATGCAATTTAAACCTGGAGAGGTTTCAATCCTGTTGTGGCACAATGGCACAGTTGGTAAAGCTTTTGCCGCACAGTGCCAGTGACCCAGGTTCGATCCTGATCTTGAGTACAGTTTGTGTGGAATTTGCACGATCTCCCTACGACTGCATGGGCTTCATCTGAGTGGTCTAACTTCCCTTTACTTCATAAAGACATACAAGTTTGTAGGTTAATTTGCCCAAGTTTGTAGGGAGTGCATGACAAAGTGAAATGATATTGAATTAGTGTGTGAAAGGGTGATGGATGATTGGTGTGGGCTGAATGGCTTGTTCCCATGCTGCTTTTTGTTTTAAAAAGCAGCCTAATGGATCGTTTAATTACTTTTCTCATTCTGTTAAGACTCTTTGAAATTTCACCATTGATTCAGATTGTACTGGTATGTTGATGTTACCGGATTCATGGTGCTTTTTGCAGTTGAGGCATAACTGGACTATTTTCCATTTTGGTGTTTGGCAGAGTTGTCTGTAGTGAATGTAACCAGAGCCACAGCTAGATTTTGAGTATGTAATTAACACAACTGGGTTTGTCATTATCCATAACCTTTGTGGTATGCAATGCAGTTGGTTGTTCTTTATGCCACTGAGAGTGAACTGAATTGGCTGAAGATTAACTCATTTCATCTGCTGCTAATGTTTATTTTGCATTCTACATTTTCCCAAAACAATTAAAAAAATTCAAATATAGTGCCAAATATCTTTCTTTGCCTAAGATTTAAAAAAAACACTTAGCATTAACTAGAGATTAAAATGAACCTATTTTTAATTGTGTGTTTGACTTTTCTTTGCAACATACTGTACACTTACCTGTTAAGTTACCAGAAGCGCCTTATGTTTTCTGATCAATCAGATTAGTTTATTTTAAACAGTTGAACATTAGCTGCACCCCTATTGACATTTGTATTTTTACCTTTTAAATCAGTGCATCATGTTTTGGAAGTTTGATCTTCACACATCATCCCATGTAGACACGCTCCTGGAGAAGGAAGATGTGACCCTTACCGAATTAATGGACGAGGAAGATGTTTTGCAGGAATGTAAAGCTCAGAACCGTAAACTGTTGGATTTTCTGGTGAGACCACAGAGTATGCATGATTTGGTAACGTATATCACCCAGGAACCACCAGATGACATGGACGAAAAGATGAAATACAAGTAAGAAAATCTTATTGTAGGAAATGTTTTCACATGAAGGTTTCATACTTACGTGAAGTTTACTAAGCTAGATTGGTGTGGTTTCCAAATCTATATTAATGTGGTGACTGGAAACTTGTAACTCTCATTTATTGAGGATGGGAATTGCCAAATTAATTACGTTATTAATTTATTGTAACCCACCAATATTTGCCAGAAATCTTGTTATTAAATTAATAATGTATGTTGAAGAATTTCATATTTTTAAGGACCATTCATTAGGTCCTGAATGGTACCTAGTTAAGTAGTCCAGTAAAAATTAAATTGTACGAGCTGGTGAAGTAGCAACATTCATAGAGAGATATAGCATGGCCCTTCGGCCCAACATGGGATGGTAAGCAGCATTCTGGAATTGTAGTGTTTGTAGGGAAAGTCTGGCCAAGTTACCAAGAAGAACTTACTTCCAAGTCAGCATAGTGTGTGACTTGGAGAAGAACTTGCAGACAGTGGTATTCTGATGCATGAAGTTGCCCTCTTACTACAAGGATCAAAACTTGTATTTCTATTTGTATTGTACCTAATATAACCATGCCCGTAAGCATCTTTCCAGAAACAATGTTATTCAGAAAATAGAAACAGAATCAGTGAGAAACAGAACTTAACGCGACACTTGCTGAAACATTGGGTTTCCGAACAATGTGACAGTGGAGTACCAGAGTTTTACTATAAGGAGAAAAGTTTAGTGTAGTGGTGATATTGATTGTTTCGTAAGTTGGTGGTATATTTTGTAAAGAATATATGGTAAAACGTGTTATTTCAATGACAGAAACCATAAATGTTGCATTGATGAAGAGATGTTATTACTTGTAGAAAGCAGAAAGTAGAGAAGGCCACTCAGCTCACCAGATTTACTCCACCTTTCAATACTATCATGGATGACCATCACTTCAGTACCAAGTTCCTGCATACTCCTTATAATCCTTGTTGCCTTTAATGTTAGGAAATATATTCCTAACATTAAAGTATATATTTAGTGATACTGCTTCCACTACCTTCTATAGTAGAGAATTCAAGTTTCACCATCCTTTGGTTCCATTTTCCTAATTTATCACCTTTCAGTTGAGTTGTGGGATGTAGTCGCACAGATGGTACTGCTGCACCTGTGCTAAAATAGATGTATTAAATGTTCTTGCGTAATAGTCATTAACAGCGCATCTTGGTGTGAGACTATTGTTTTTGTATATGGGGCACTAAGCCATTTCTTGATTTATGAAAGGAATCAAATGGGTTGAAGACCGGCTTGTATGGTCAAAAGGACGATGAGCTGACCCTCCTTTAGTTTTAGGCACCCATTGTAATTGTTCACCTTGAAATATTAAACTCAATCATAATTTGTATCTCTGCTCATAAAATATCCCTTTGCTGCCATTCCATTATTCTAATGGTGCACTTCCCTCAAGGTTGATACATATTTCCTAAAATGTGCTCAGAACTGAACGCCTTTGTATAGCTGAACTAGAACTTTGACTCCCTGCTTTTCTAGTTCATTAGAAATAAAGCCAGGCATTCCTTACTGTAAGAATTTTTGACATTTTATCGATGTAGCTCCCAAAATCTCGTCGGACTTCCACTCAATCTAGTATTTCATAGGTAATCTGATCCGTTATTTTTGTTTATAGCTCAAAATGAATTAGTTTGCACATACTCATGTTGAAAACTTTTTTCCTTGTTCAAAATCTATTAATATTTATAATTTTCTGTATCTTTCTGCACTGTCGATCATATTGCCTATTTGTTTACATATTTGAACACATAGCCCATCGTTCTGCTTTGGAAATAATTAATCGATGCAATGAGCATTTATTTATGACTTAGTAAATGCAGTTAACCAGTTTGTTTTAATGGAGGGGAGTTAATACATCTTGTAATAAGAGCCCATTGTACAGATATTTTGCTATATAATAGACATTTGCTACAAGATATACATGTAAATGTTTTGAAATAACAGAAGTATGTTACGTTAGACTTTGGATGTGCTTTTGTAAAATTAAGAGCAGGTTGTTGCAAAATACTTACCAGCAGTTCCTTAATTATACATGTCATATAATGTTCTGAATTTTTTCCCAGATATCCCAACATATCGTGTGAGCTGCTTACTTCAGATGTAGCACAACTAAATGACCGACTAGCAGAAGATGAACCTTTGCTGACAAAACTTTACAGCTTTCTGCAGAATGAGCTACCACTTAACCCTTTGCTTGCAAGTTTTTTCAGTAAAGTGCTAAGCATTCTTATCAGTAGGAAACCTGAACAGGTAAGAGATGTGTACTAAATTTTATTATTTGTTTATTTTTTTTTATAAGGTATTAACGGTTTCCATGTTTTAATACTGTAAGAGATAGAAGGGAAACATAGTAAATTTACTTGGTCCGAATGACCAGAACTTTGTTATTCCATTTCTATCCCCTTATGCAGTTTTGGTTCAAGTTTCTTTCAGTATCTTTCCAGCGAAAAGTATTGTTTTATAGATGTTTATGTAATACCTGTTGTTGCCCTTCTTAATTGTTATGAACCAAGGGCATGCTGGTTTGGCAATTGCTGAGAAGTGTAATCACACAAGCATTTACTCATTCTGAATATGGAGTTGCTGTGGTGCCCAACTTATTGTGCATATTTTCAAAGATTAAATGGCTGTTTGGATGCCAACAGTTAAATTTTGAAAAATGAAATGCTTTTGTGCTGAATTTTCAAATACTGGGAGACTTTCATAGATGAGTAGCTGGAAAGGGTGCAGACAAGATATACGAGGTTGAGCAGGCTAGGACTGTGTTCCTTGGAGTGCTGGAGGATCTTATAGAGGTATGTAAAATCATGAGAGGAATAGTTCAGGTAAACGCAGTCTCTTGCCCAGAGTACGGGAATCAAGAACCAGAGGACATAGGTTTAAGGTGAGGAGGGAAAGATTTAATAGGAATCTGAAGGGCAACAGGGTGGTAGATGTATGGGATGAGCTGCCAGAGGAGGTAGTTGAGGCAGGTACTATTGCAACATTTAAGAAACATTTAGACCGGTACATGGATAGGACGGATTTAGAGGGATATGAGCCAAACGCAGGCAGGTGGGACTAGTGCAAATGAGACGTGTTGGCCGTTGCGGAAAAGTTGGGCCGAAGGGCCTGGTTCCACACTGTAGGAGTCTATTACTCTAGAATACTGACCAAATATTGTCAATGAGTTAAAAATGTCTGCAAATCAGATTTGTCATCACCAGAACAATGTTCAAAGTACCTGGAGTAAAAAGCATAAAAGAACATAAATGTTTTCATAAGTTGGTAGTTAGAATTTTCTTATATTTTCTTGAATATTTGAATGCCATGAAACATTTGAAAATGATGTTTAAAGGAGCTGTGTTGAGCCGGTGTTCTTTTATGCAGTGTGATGGGTGCCTAGAACTCGCTGCCAGGAGTGGTGTTGGAAGCAGATACAGTAGTGCCATTTAAGAGGCTCTTAGATAGGCACATGGATATGCAGGGGATGGAGATGTATGGATCAGGTGGAGGCAGAGGAGATTAGTTTAATTTGGCATAATGTATGGCACATATATTGTGCTGTATTCTGCTGTATTATTTTATGTACTATGTAATGTTATGCAGGAAGTAGTTGAGCAGGAAGAATGATACTGAAGATTTCTCAAGCTCACCGGTATCTTTGCATAATTCGGTGGCATATTGCTAAGGTTAAATAAATGATTACATTATCATTTTTTACTGTTGGCTTTCACATTCTTATGATTCAAGTTCTTGTATTTTTTTACTTGCAAGGTTAGTATTTTTTCCTCCAGTAACTTTCTCTACTTTCTTGAGTTATTTAAAGATGCTGCTGAAAACCTAATTCTCACAACTTTGGTTATTTCTTCTGTTTTCATTTCCATTGGTGTTCATTTCTCTAGTTATGTTGCCTTGGGACAATTTTCTACATTAAACATACTATGAAATTGCAAGTTATTGTATATTACTGAAATTTAAACATTATTCTAAGATCCGCCTCAATTTCATTTTATGAACTTTGCTTTTTTGAGGCAGAAAATGTTGATAATGAAAACAATTATGAAGTTGGAAATAAGAGTTATTACTGACTGCACCCAAGTTTTGATGCTGGAAGGATAAAGAAAGAAGCTAATTAATTAACTTTTGCCTACAGTTGTTGGGACTGTATTTTATTGCCATTCAAGAAATGTGCTTTTAAAAAAATCATCTTCTGCAGATTATTACATTTTTACGAAAGAAGGATGCATTTGTAAGTTTAATGCTCAAACACATTGGAACGTCGGCACTTATGGACTTGCTACTCAGGTTATTGACATGCGTTGAGCCACCACAGCTAAGGCAAGATGTTTTAAATGTAAGTTGAAACATTCTGTATATTATATGGGTAGATCATGTACAAATTATAATTTCCAGCATTTGATAGTTGAGGAAGGGGAGGGGTTGTTAAATAATGTGAAAAGTGAATGCGATTAATTAATTCTGGGCTGGAGAATGTGGATGCAAACGGGTGAAATATTATTAATTGTTGAATAGTGGGCAGTGTAGTTGGTTATGTTTAAGAACACATTTAAACTATATGTCCAAGTGAAGGAAATAATATCTGAAGCATCTATTGTTGTGAAGGATACATTTGAGATGAAGGCAGAGGAAATTTTGATTTAGCATGAACTTCAACGTTAGTTTTGCAACTTATCTTTTTACTGGTGACGTTTATATTTTGCAGTGGTTGAATGAGGAAAAGATTATTCAACATTTAATAGAAATGATACAACCGTCTCAAGATGAAGATGTAAGTAGATGTAAATTATGGTATTGCTGGAAATAAATGTGGGTCATGTGGACATTTAGGCACCGAAGAATTTAAATAATCTAGTTGGTTTCATATAGTTTTTCTATCTGAAGTTTAACAAAAGTTCTGATAATCATTCTTGTTGGAACCTATCTTTCATTAAGATGGTCATTTATGAAATGAGATCTTTCAGTTCATAACAAACTCAGTATGGAAGTCCTCCACTTACCTTATTTTAACAAGGATCGCCAATTAGTACTATCGTTGGTCTCATTTAGAACTGTTGATCAAATATCATAAAGCTTTTTACCCAATTTTTTTAAAGACAATATAGAGACGGGAATCTGCCCAAATTTGATACCTTTATTTATATTAGAATTCTCACTGGTAGTCTTCACTGAAATGAAACTTTAGAAGAACTTTTGTGAATGCCTTTTGGACCTTGCATGGTCATTCATTTATAGAAACATTTATTTCCCAATTGGATGAGATTTAATTTGAAGGACAATATACAGGCATGGAAAATATGACATTTAATTCCAAGTTTGCATATAAATAGTATTTAAATCAGTCTCCTAGGAGATTCCCAATGGCATCCTTGATTACATTTTTTTTTTTGGTAATTGTTTTTCTGTACTGTGTTGGGAATTAGCTGGCAACACTCTGGCACAATTTATAGTAGGACCTGCAGGTCAATTTGCCTATTGCCAGTTCCCTTTAATTGAATTTTAATTGGATAACTGTTTTTATGGTCTATGTTTTGTTTTTTGCTCTGACCATAGTTACCGCTTACTGTTTCACAAATTAGTTTATATTTTCATTTTGGAATATTTGATGTACACCCAATTAACAAATTATTATTTTAGTGGACAGCTAGTCTGTTTTTGAAGCTGTTCTTTTAATTTCGAACTGTTTACTGCTTTCAATGTACAGCAGAACAAATATTCTGAAGACCAGGGTTGCTGAAGCTATGTTGAGTACTCAATGAGATATGCGTGCTTGCTGTCCCTGACTGGTCCACATTATTTCTCTTTTTGTTGAGTCTATAACAGTTCTGTCTCCCTTAGTTAATCTAGTTACAGGTTAGTACCTTCGTTATTTGGACAGACCCAGAAATACACAGGGAGGTGCATTCCCCCTATTTCAAATATCTGTGACTTCTCTCTGCCCATCACTATTTTTCCCCCTGCACCAGTGAGATAAATAACGCCTCCAGTCATAGGTAAGTGTAGGTCAGTTATTGATACTGGTGCCCTGGTGTCCACTAACTGGTTGACTGACCAGCGCCTTATAGAGCCTCAGCATTACATCCCCGTTTTTGTATTCTAGCCCTCTGGAAATAAATGCTAGCATTGCGTTCGCCTTCTTTACTGCCGATTCGACTTGCAGATTAACATTTTGGGAATCCTGCACCAGCACTCCCAAGTCGCTTTGCACCTCCAATTTCTGGATTCTCTCCCCATTTAGAAAATAGTCTAAGCCTTTATTCTTACTATCAAAATGCATGACTCCACATTTTGCTGGACTATATTCCATCTACTCAGTACTAGCAATGGAGGATGCCACCAGTTGTTTATCTGACCTGGATGCTTTCTGCACCAGATTGAACTGTTTGGCAGTCAGTGGACAGTAGGGCATGCTATGGTTTCTGCCTTTATTTTGGCAGGTGATTCTCTCATCTTCCTCTCTTATTAGACACCACCTCCAACCATGGCCTGGTAGACCACAGCTGATCTCCTATACCGTTCTGTGTCTAGTGTGACAGTCTCTCGCTCAGTGTCCTAGTTGCTGGCACACAGAGCAAGTCCTCTCTGTCCTCACAGCAGCTACATTTGCCAGTGCCACCTTGCCACCTCTCTTCTCTCCGCTGGTCTAACCCCCCGGCCTATGTTACTTTTGCAGGATAGCTGGATCCCACATCTATTCCCAAGTTTAAAACCTCCTGATAAATTGAGCTCCAGCCATCCTTCTACATTTTAAAAAATACCAGATTATTCCAGGACTGTCTACATCCGACATCCACAGTGGCGTCAAACAAGGCTGCGTCCTCACACCCACACTCTTTGGGATTTTCTTAGCTCTGCTCCTGAAACATGCCTTCGGCACTGCAACAGAGGGGATCTACCTGCGTACTAGATCAGATGGCATGCTCTTCAACATGCCCTTCAGAGCAAAGACAAAAGTACGTGAAGCTCTCATCAGAGACATGTTGTTTGCCGATGACACTGCAGTTGTGTCCCACACCCAGCAGGAACTACAGTCACTGATGGACCGCTTCTATCGGGATTGCAAGGACTTCGGGCTGACCACCAGCCTGAAGAAGACGAACGTCCTGGGGCAGGATACAGAGGCGCCGCCTGTCATCACCATCGACGACTACAAACTATGCCGTCTATCAGTTTACGTACCTTGGCTCCACCATCACCGACAACCTCTCCTTGGACACAGGGATTGATAAGGGGATCGGGAAGGCAACTAAAACTCTCGGTCGCCTCACAACTCGAATGTGGACCAACCCAAAGCTGACAGTGAAGGCAAAGATAGCAGTCTACAATTACAACGCCTGTGTCAACAGCTCGCTGCTGTATGGCAGTGAGACACGGACTACATATGCCAGACAGGAGAGAAGACTCAACATCTTCCACCTTAGAAGCATCCGCCATATCCTGGGCATATCCTGGCAAGACAGAGTGTCCAGCGCCGAGATCCTGTCTCGCACTGGCCTTCCCAGTATGTACACTCTACTCAGGCAGCACAGACTGCGGTGGTTGGGCCATGGAGGATGGCCGTATTCCAAAAGACATCCTCTATGGAGAGCTGACATCTGGGAGGACAACCATCGGCCGCCCCCAGCTACGTTACAAGGATGTCTGCAAGAAAGATATGAAGGCGCTAAACATCGATGTGGAGTCCTGGGACCACAGCTGACCGCACAAGGTGGAGAGGTACACTGAAGCAACATCACAAAACGGCAAGAGAAACTGTTGAACGCAGCAACAGACAAGTGGGCACGCAGAAAGGAGCGCAGCAACTTCAACCTGAGACCACACACGAATGTGACCTTTGCGACAGAGGCTGTCACTCCCGCATTGGTCTCTTCAGCCACAATCGACGCTGCTCTAGCCGAGGTTTGGAGCAAGCAGCCAACAACTAGGATGCATCACCCATGGTCAGTCATGACCGAGGGGGGCCTACGAACTACATCTGAATGTTCTTCATATGCCTGATATTTATGCTATGCTGCTTTTTGAATCATTGACATTATCATTCACCAAGTACTCTATGATTTCCTCTGAATTGCTGCCTCACTTCTGGGCTGTCTGATTTCAATCGGTGCCAACCCGACAGGCATAACTGGTATAACCTCTCCTTCAAATATTTAAATATTAATTTATATATTAAACAAAAGAGAAGGGAAGGACAAAAATAGAAACCCAGAGAGTATACTTAAACCCAGAGAGTATGTACTATGCAATCTCCCCCTTTTGTGTCACGCAGCTGATGATGTCTGCTGTATTAAATTAAATATGAAACATTAATAGTCCCAAATCTATTACCTCTCATGTCTTATTTCAAAGATTTTCTTCATACAAGCAAAGACACTCACAAACAAGTGGACTTCTATACATCCACGTGCACACAAAGTTACTTACGCCTGAAAGCGGTAGAACATATAAATGGTTAAGAAGCATATGAAATACCTACCTTAAAAAGACACAAAGTGCCAGAATAACTCAGCAGGTCAGGCAGCATTTTTGGAGAATTTGGAATACAGTTCAATTTTTTAAAATTCTAAAATGGTTGTCTTCAAACATCAATTTCTTTTTGTAGAGGCACTCCAATGCATCACAATCGTTGTGTGAAATCATCCGCCTTAGCAGAGACCAGATGATTCAGATGCAGAGCCTACCAGAACCAGATCCACTTTTGGCTACAATAGAAAAGTATGTAGTTTGATAGAAAATAATTGTTATCATAAAATTGCACAATTTGTATTGAATTTATAATGAAGGCAAATGTTATGCAGGTAAAATATGATTTCAACATTATCTGTTGGAAAAGAATTGCAATGGTTTCATACATTGGAAAATTAAATGGTTGCATTACCTCTTGAATATATTTGTATTTGTTCAGCGGTATTAAGATTAGATTAACAATGAATATGTCTCATGTTTGATCAATATATATTTAAAAAGATAACATAAAACAGCACAACACAGGAGCATGCACTTCAATATTTGTGCTGAACGTAATGTCAAGTAACACTAATCTGCTCTGCCTACGTGACCCTCTATTCGATGATATCCATGTTCCTCTCTAAATGGCACAATCTTATCCGCTTATACCACCACCCCTGGCAGCACGTTTGAGGCATTCACCACTCTTTGTGCTTTACAAAAAAAATTGCCCTTAAACTTTGTCCCTCGGACTCTTGTGTCTTTGACATTTCCACCATGGAGGAAAATGTTCCGACTGTCTAACCTATCTATGCTTCTCATGATCCAGCCTCAACCTCTGATGCTCCAGAGAAAACAATCAAGGTTTCCTTTTAACTAATACTCTCCAATCAAACCAGCATCTGGTAAACCTCTGCAGACTCTTCAATGCTTCCACATTCTTCAAGCAATGGGGTGACTATAACTGTACACAATACTCTAAATGCAGCCTAACCAAAGTTTAAAAAAAGCTGCAACATGACTTCCTGACTCTTGTACTCAATGGCTCAACCGAATAAGGCAAGCATAGCATACACCTTCTTTATCACTGTATCTACTTGTATTTACTCTATCTGGAATCAATGGACATGAGCCCCAGAATAATAGTAATTTAAAAATCCATAAAAATAATGGATTTTATTGGCATGAAATGATATTCCACAGCATGGAAAACTGCCTTTGGCCCTACTTGTCCATTCTGACTAAAATCATTATCTGAGCTAGTTCCATTTGTTTGTGTTTGGCCCATTTCTATAGTTTTCTATGTACCTGTCCATATATGCTTTAAAGATTGTAATTGTACAAGCTCTGCAGATTTTTCTGCCAGCTCATTTAATTTACTCTATGTGCAAATATATGTTTTATATTGTATATATTAAATATTTTGACTTCCCTACCCTGGGAAGAAGACTGGGACCATCCACCTGATCTACACCCCTCATCAATTTCTATATCTCTATAAGGTCACCCCATAATCTCCTATACTCCAAGGAAATAAAGTCTCAGCCTATCTAGCCTTTCTTTATAACTCAATCCATCCAGTCCCAGTATCATCCTTGTGAACCTTTTCTGCACCCTTTCCAGCTTAATGACATCATGGGCAACCAGACTGCACGCAACACTCTAAATGTGGTCTTCCCAATGAGTTGTACAGTAGTAATTTGACATCCTGACTTCTGTACGCAGCGTTCTGACTGACGATGACAAGCATGCCAAACGCCTTCATCACCACTCTGTCTACCAATGTAATTATTTTCATGGAACTAAGTACTAATACCCCAAAGTCTTTCTTCTCTACTATACTTTCTAGTCTCTACCATTTACTGTGTAGCCTGAGCAAAACACAGCACCTTGCACTTGCCTGAGATAAATTCCATCTGCTCATGCTTTGCTCACTTTCCCTGATGATTCATATCCTGGTGTCTCATGGAATTTTTTGAGGCTGTGACAATTAAAATAGATGAAGGAGAGCCAGTGGATGTAGTGTATCTGGACTTTCAGAACGCTTTTGATAAGGTCCCACACAGGAGATTAGAGGGCACAATTGGAGCACATGGTATTGGGGGTAGGGTATTGACATGGATAGAGAATTGGTTGGCAGACAGGAAACAAAGTAGGAATAAACAGGCCCCTTTCAGAATGGCAGGCAGTGGCGAGTGATGTGCCGCAAGGCTCGGTGCTGGGGCCGCAACTATTTACAATATATATTAATGATTTAGATGGTGGAATTAAAAATAACTCTAGCAGATTTGCAGATCACACAAAGCTGGGTGGCAGTGTGAACTGTGAAGAGCATGCTCGGAGGTTGCAGGGTGACTTGGACAGGATGAGTGAGTGGGCAGATGCATGGCAGATGCAGTATAATGTAATTAAATGTGAGGTTATCCATTTTGGCGGCAAGAACAAGGAGGCAGATTATTATCTCAATGGTGTCAGATTAAGAAAAAGGGAAGTGCAATGAGACCTGGGTGTCCTTGTACACCAGTCACTGAAAGTAGACATGCAGGTACAACAGGCAGTAAAGAAAGCTAATGGAATGTTGGCCTTCATAACGAGAGGATTTGAGTATAGGAGTCAAGAGACCACATCTGGAGTATTGTGTGCAGTTTTGGTCTCCTAATTTGAGTAGGACATTTTTGCTATTGAGGCAGTGCAGCGTAGGTTCATGAGGTTAATCCCCGGTATGGTGGAACTGTCATATGAGGAAAGATTGGAAAGACTGGGCTTGTATTCACAGGAATTTAGAAGGATGAGAGGGGATCTTATAGAAACATATAAAGTTATAAAAGTACTGGACAAGCTAGATGCAGGAAAAATGTTCCCAATGTTGGGGACATAGTCTAGAACCAGGGGCCACAGTCTAGAATAAAGGAGAGGCCATTTAAAACTGAGATGAGAAAAAATGTTTTCACCTAGAGTTGTGAATGTGTGGAATTGTCTGCCACAGAAGGCAGTAGAGGCCAATTCACTGGATTAATTTAAGAGAAAATATTAGATAGAGCTCTAGGGGCTAGCAGAATCAAGGGATATGGGGAGAAGGCAGGCATGGGTTACTGATTGTGGAAGATCAGCCATGATCACAATGAATGGCGATGCTGGCCCGAAGGGCCAAATGGCCTCCTCCTGCACCTATTTTCTATGTTTCTATGTAATCTTAGATAACGTTCTTCGCTACCCTTTACAATTTTGGTACCATGTTAGCAGCAGTCATCCACACCATTAATATAGTTGACGGACAATTGTAGATCCAGTCCAATCCCTGTGGCACAGCACTGGTCACAGGCCATCAATCTTGAAAAACAACCCTCCATGGCCACCCGCAGACTCCTTCCACAAAGCCAATTTTGTTTCCAATTTGCTAGCTCATCCTGGACCCCACAGTCTCCTGCTTCTTGCGTATGGCGTGCACAGCCTAAAGTTGTAAGACATCTTGTTCTGTTTGGTCTTCAGTTTGTGCACGGCAGGTTGATTGCAACAGGGTTGACATGTTGTTCCACAGGAGTTGGCTATTGATCCGCTACTTTTCATGTTATACGTTAATGATCTGGAAAACGGAATTGATGGCTTTGTGGCCAACTTTGCGGATGATACAAGGGAAGGTGGAAGGGCAAGTAGTTTTGAGGAAGCATAAGGACTTTGACAGGTTGGGAGAGTGGGTAAACAAGTGCCAAATGGAACACATCGCAGCAAAGTGTACGGTCATGCACTTTGGTAGAAGGAATAAAGGTATAGACTATTTTCTAAATAGGGAGAGGAATCAGAAATCGGTGGTGCAAAGGCATTTGAGAATGCTGATACAGGATTTCCAAAAGGTTACTTTGCAGGTCAATCAATAGTAAGGAAAGCAAATTTATTTCAAGAGGACTGGAATATAAAAGCAAGGATATAATGCTGAGGCTTTGTACGATGCTGGTCAGGCTACATTTGGAATATTGTGGCCAGTTTTGGGCCGCTTATCTGAGGAAGGATGTGCTGGTGTTAGAGAAGGTCTGGAGAAGATTTACAGGAATGATCCCAGGGATGATTGGGTTAACATATGAGAAGCGTTTGATGCCTCTTGGCCTGTACTCAAGGGTTTAGAAGGATGAGGGGGATCTCATTGAAACCTACTGAATAATGTTATGCCCATGTGGAGTTGACGGGGAGAGGATATTTCCAGTAGTGGGAGTGAGGCCTCAGAAGAAAAGGAGATACCTTTAGAATGAAGATGAGGAGGTATTTCTGTAGCCAGAGGATGGTGAATCTGAAATTCATTGCCATAGATGGCTGTGGAGGCCAAATCATTGGGTATTTTTAAATTTTTGATAGGTTCTTAATTAGTAAAGGCATCAAAGGTTATGGGGAAAAGGCAGGAGAACAGAGTTGAGAGGGAAAAATGGGCCAGCCATGATCGAATGGTGGAGAAGAGTCGATGAGACAAATGGCTAAATTCTGCTCTTATGTCATGCTCTTATATCTCCCTTGCTTGTCTTGAGTGGTGAAGATGCCATTGATGTTAGAAAGAGTGCAGAAAAGATTGACTAGGATCTTGCCAGAACTCTAGGGTCTGCACTATAGGGAGAGGCTGGTCGGGCTAGGAGAAAAAGAGATTATAAGGGGTGATCTTATAGAGATGTATAAAATCATTAGGTGAATAGCCAGGGGAAATCCAGGGTAGGGCAATCGAGAACTTGGTTTAAGGTGAGAGGAGAAAGATTTAATAGAAACCAGATGGACATCCTTTTCACACAGGGTGATGGATATATGGAACGAGTTGCCAGATGAAGTATTGAGGCAGGTACAATACCAATATTCAAAGGATACTTGGACAGGTACAAGGATAAGAAAGGTTTATAGAGATACTAGACCAAGGGGGACCCGCTGGGTCGCACCCCCTCAACGCGCAGTTGCAGTGTGTGGGGTGGGGGCGGCCCGCAGTGACACACACACACACACACACACACACACACACACACACACACACACACACACACACACACACACACACACACACACACACACACACACACACACACACACACACACACACCATCCCCCACACTAACCATCCCCCACACTCACTAACCCAAGCCCCCCCCACACACACGCTAATATTATATAAGTAGCCCCCAACTCGCAGGTGTGTCTAGAGAGGGAGGGGGGTTTAAAAAATGTCAGTTTGGTGATATATTTTAGCAAATAACTCGTGAAATAATTAACCGAATTTACAGAGGAGTGTATTTTTGAAATCATAAGGAAAATTTCTACCAAAAGATGTAAAAATGTCACTGTTAATGTAACGTCAGCAGCTGGGCAGTGGTCAGATTAAAAAAAAAAAGATTGGTCAACAATTTTAATAAAAAAGTCGGGAAAATAATGTTCCAAATGTACAGAGAAGTGGACATAAAATCACAAGGAATATCTTTACTGAAATATGTACAAATTTGCCCGTTTCGTCATCTGGTTTTCGAGGAGATACGTTTCACATGCAAACACACTCACACTCACACTCACTCACTCACTCACTCTTTCTTTTAATAGATACTAGACCAATTGCAGATCCGTTGGGTTTGTTCCCCCAACGTGTGGTTGCAATAGACAATAGGGACAGGAGTAGGCCATTTGACCCTTCTAGCCAGCACCGCCATTCAATGTGATCATGGCTGATCATCCCCAATCAGTACCTCGTTCCTGCCTTGTCCCCATATCCCCTGACTCCGCTATTTTTAAGAGCCCTATCTAGCTCTTGAAAGCATCCAGAGAACCTGCTTCCACCGCTCTCTGAGGCAGAGAACGCCACAGACTCACCACTCTCTGTGAGAAAAAGTGTTTCCTCATCTCCGTTCTAAATGGCTTACTCCTTATTCTTAAAATGTGGCCCCTGGTTCTGTACTCCCCCAACATCAGGAACATGTTTCCTGCCCCTAGGGTGTCTAAACCGTTAACAATCTTATATGTTTCAATGAAATCCCCTCTCATCCTTCTAAACTCCATAACCGCCCTATCCACTGACGCATAGCCCCCAACTTGCAGGCGCGTCTAGGGGGGGGGGGGGGGGGGAGTGTTAGGGAGTGAGGGGAGAGAGAGAATGGGGAGACCGAGAGAGAGGGGCAGAGACAGAGGGCCAGAGACAGAAGGGCAAGAGACAGAGGGAGAGGGGGGTGGAGGGGAGGAGGAGAGGGTGGGTGATGGGGGGGGAAGGTGTGGGAGGAGGGGTGAGAGAGATGGGAGAAGAGCGAGAGGGGAGGAGAGAGAGGAAGAGAGTGAGAGAGGGGGGCTGAGAGGGGGAACGGAGGGGGGAGAGGTGGGGGGGAGGGGGGAGGTAGGGAATGGGGTGGAGGGAATGGGGGAAGGGAGGGGGAAGGGGGTTTAGGGAAGGGAGGGCGGGGGGGTGGGGGAAAGGAGGGGGGAAGAGAGAGGGAGGGGGGAATTTCCTTTCCCTTGTTCACATCTTTTGATATCATTGTCGATCTCAATTTCTCATTGCAGCCTTCTCATCCTAGCATTATAAACTATATAAAATCTTCAATTTAAGGAAAATAATTCAGTTTTTTTCGATCAGCTAATAAATGCAGCTCGAGAAAGTAGTTTCAAAGAGCCAAATTGATAGCACTGATTGATAGCACTGGAATATAGTTGTACATTTCACCAGTTGGAACCTCATGTGGATGTCAGGAATGTTATGTACATATGTTTCAAACAGAAAGAAGTAATTAATTTTATTGAAGACTTAGGCAATCATAGATTCCACCATTCAATGAGCTTGAATGATGTGACAAATTCGTTCGCCCACTTGGTTATCTTCTGTTTCAATTTAGATTTGATTGCAGTGTTTAATACTAATTGTAATGATTGAAAAAAATGTTTGTTGTGATTTTAAAAAGAGATTGTTTTTACAGGCAAGAAACTTTAGAATACTTGCTTGCAAGTGTCCTTGATAAGGAGAAGATCGAATCAGCAATTGTGAATTGTATCCAAATATTATTGACATTGCTCGAGACTCGAAGGCCTGCGTAAGTCATAGTTAATGCGCATCATTTATAACACTCATTAGAATATTTGATATTTAATATTATAAGTACATGTTATCTGTGGTGTACAATGACACAATTTCTGGATCACTTTTGTGTAATGGATTTGAATTTAGGAAACTGAACAGCCTATAAAATGCAATAGACAATAGATGCAGGAGTAGGCCATATGGCCCTTCAAGCCAGCACTGCCATTCAATGTGATCAGGGCTGATCATCCACAATCAGTACCCCGTTCCTGCCTTCTACCCATATCCCCTGACTCCGCTATCTTCAAGAGCCCTATCTAGCTCTCTCTTGAAAGTTTCCAGAGAACCGGTCTCCACAGCCCTCTGAGGCAGAGAATTCCACAGACTCACAACTCTGTGTGAAAAAGAAGCGAGGTTCATGCGTATTTCTATCATGTCGAGGTTGTGAACAAGGAGACGTGATATAATTTAAGTTCCATTAGCATTGTGGCAAACGAGGATAGTAGTTGTAGTTCTGGATATTGGGGAAAATGAGATGTAAATTGCCAATGCTGCATAAAATCACATAGGTTTTACTGGGGCTGTGCTAAGTGAATCGGGATTGCTGCATGAGGCATATTGAATATAGTTTTAATCATACTAAATGGGACTCTGCTGAAAGAAGAAGGAAAATAAAAAGAAAACGTAAAAAATGGCAGCATTGTTGCAGCACATGAATGGTCATTCAGATTAGAGGTTTTGGCTTTGAAATGGGCTCTAGGGTTGAGATTGTTCTCTGAAGAAATTTAAGCTTGGTTTAAGAATGTTGTTTTAAACAATGAAATGTGTACGTTCTGGCCACTTGAATGCATTAATTCTCCTGTTCCTAATCATTCAATGTGTAAAATAGTAAAGGACCTGTCCCACCAGCATGCGACTGCGAGCGCAACATAACGTGGTCGCTTGAGCCGTACGGCCTCGCGGGGCCGGTCCCACTTCGATCGCCGGAGCTGTATGGAGTTGTGCGGTGCTGGTCCGGACATCGCGCGGGGCTCCGAAAAACTGCCACTGTTCAAAAATCCCGCGCGGCATTGAGGCCGTACGCAGCGCCTCAATGTCGTACACAGCGTCTGGACGCCGGTCGCAGCGTCATAATGGCGTACGCCTAGCGTGTGGCGTTGCGCGATGATGTCACCACTGGGCGTGTCGTTGCATGATGGCGTCACCGCCCGACCCCGTGCGACGTCCAAATTCAGTCGGCCCGCCTCCTGCCCAGGTGATTGGTGAGAATGATGTCAGGACCAGCTCCATACGGCTCCACGGTTGGAAGTGGGACCGGCCCTGCGAGGCCGTACGCCTCAAGCGACCACGCTAGGTCGCGCTCGCCGCATGCAGTCGCATGCTGGTGGGACAGGCCCTTAAGGAATATTACGTTGGATGCCAGAGTAGCTTTTCAGGTGGCATGATCGGATTCTAGTCCATTGGAAGGATGCTTCAGTTCTGAAATGAACATTATGGAATGACTGTAGTCTGTATGAGCTTCATTGTCACAAGGGATTGGGGAGGAAATTGAGTTTTTTTTTGCTAAATTGATCTGATTTTTATTGGGATATATATTGGCAATTTAAGGATGATAGAGCCTGAGCGGAGAATCAGGTTTTTGACTTTCTGTTTTCTTTCAACAATAATAATATAACATGCTTTAACCTTTTTTTCAAGTTTTGAAGGCCAACTAGAGATTTGCCCAACTGGTATGAATCATGCAGCGTTTTCTGTGAGTAATAGCACATTGCAAGCCATTAGAGAAAGGCTGAAAGACTTCCATCAAATACTACTGGAACCTCCAAAGGTAAAATGGATTTAATAGCTTTCAATACTTAGACATATGTTATTATGTTTAAGGTATAGGGTATTGACACGTAAAGTTGGTTTTATCACATATGCCCAAGCTAGTATTTTTTTTTCTTTCCTCTTATGTAAGTACTCACATTGTTATAATTTTCTGTTAATTTGGCTTTCACATGCCAACCGTACCAATTTGGCAAAGGAGTCGTTGTTACTATAATGTTGAACTAGCACAAAGTTGCTCAAGCATGCCTTCATCTGCTGTCTTAGGCACATTAAAAGATCCAGTGGTACTATTTACAAGAAGATCAGGTGAGAAAGGGAGTTCACCGCATTTCCCTCCACAGATGCTGTACAGTGAGGCTATATGGGAGCTCAGAAACAAGAAAGGGATGATCACCTTGTAGGCGACAGACCCCCACATAGTGGGATTTAGCAGAGCAAATATGCCAGGAGATTGCAGAGAGCTGCAGGACTAATATGGTTATCATAATAAGGGATTCTAACTTTCCCAATATTGACTGGGAATGTCATAGTACAAAAGGTTTAGATGGGGCAGAATTTGTTAAATGTATTCAGGAAAGTTTCCTGAGCCTATATGTAAAGGACCCTACACGGGAGATAATAGATCTAGTCTTAGGAAATTGGGAAGGGCAAGTGGATGAAGTATTTTTGGATGAGGCTTTTCTGTGACCACTATTCTGTTGGTTTAAGAATGTCATGGATAGAGACGGGACAGGCTGATGAGTTAAAATTCTAAATTGGCAACGCCAACCTTGAAGTTATTAGACAGGAACCCGCTCAAGTTGATTGAAGTACATTGTTTGCGGGAGAAGGAATGCCAGAAAATGGGATGGCTTTAAAAGTGTGCTAACAAAGTCCAGGACATCCATGTTCCTGTTAGAATGAAGGGCAAGGCAAGTCGGCATAAGGAAACTTGGATAACAAGAGCAATTCGGGTTCTGGTCAAGAATAAGATTTATGTTTTTGAAGATGTGACCAAAAAGGTTGATGACGGCAGAGCTGTAGACGTATTTATGGATTTCAGCAAGGCATTTGACAAAGTTCTGCATGGTAGGCTGCTCTGGAAGGTTAGATCCCGTGGGATCTAAGGAGAGCTAGACAAATTGATAGAAAATTGGCTTTGTGGAAGGAAGCAGAGGGTGATGGTGGAAGGTTGTAGTTTGGACTGGAGACCTAAAAGGTTGTCCCACTTTCACGACCTTTGCCGAGTTTGCCCCTCAAGTTTAAGTTCAAGTGAGTTTATTGTCATGTGTCCTTGATAGGACAATGAAATTCTTGCTTTGCTTCAGCACAACAGAACATAGTAGGTATTGACTACAAAACAGATCAGTGTGCCCATATACCATTATATACGTAAATACATACATGAATAAATAAACTGATAAAGTGCAAATAACAGACAATGGATTATTAATGTTCAGAGTTTTGTCCGAGCCAGGTTTAATAACCTGATGGCTGTGGGGAAGTAGCTATTCCTGAACCTGGTTGTTGCAGTCCTCAGGCTCCTGTACCTTCTACCTGAAGGCAGCAGGGAGATGAGTGTGTGGCCAGGATGGTGTGGGTCCTTGATGATGCTGCCAGCCTTTTTGAGGCAGCAACTGCGATAAATCCCCTCAATGGAAGGAAGGTCAGAGCCGATGATGAACTGGGCGGTGTTTACTACTTTTTGTAGTCTTTTCCTCTCCAGGGCACTCAAGTTGCCGAACCAAGCCACGATGCAGCCGGTCAGCAAGCTCTCTACTGTGCACCTGTAGAAGTTAGAGAGAGTCCTCCTTGACAAACCGACTCTCTGTAATCTTCTCAGGAAGTAGTGGCGCTGATGAGCTTTCTTGATAATTGCATCAGTGTTCTCGGACCAGGAAAGATCTTCAGAGATGTGCAGGCCCAGGAATTTGAAGCTTGACCCTTTCAACCATCGACCCGTTGATATAAACGGGACTGTGGGTCCCCATCCTACTCCTTCCAAAGTCCACAATCAGTTCCTTGGTTTTGCTGGTGTTGAGGGCCAGGTTATTGTGCTGGCAGCATATGGACAGTTGCTCGATCTCTCTTCTGTACTCCGACTCATCCCCATCAGTGATATGTCGCACAACAGTGGTGTCGTCAGCGAACTTGACGATGGAGTTCACACTATGACCGGCTACGCAATCATGAGTATAAAATGAGTACAGCAGGGGGCTGAGCACGCAGCCTTGAGGTGCTCCCGTGCTGATTGTTATCGAGTCTGACACATTTCCACCAATACAAACAGACTGTGGTCTGTGAATGAGGAAGTCGAGGATCCAATTGCAGAGGGATGCGCAGAGACCCAGTTCTGAGAGTTTGGTAACCAGCTTGGAGGGGATGATAGTATTAAATGCCGAGCTGTAATCGATGAATATCAGCCTGACATATGAGTCTTTGTTGTCCAAGTGGTCCGGAGTGGAGAGCCAGCGAGATGGCATCCACCGTTGATCTGTTGTGGCGGTAAGTGAACTGCAGTGGTCCAGGTTTTTGTCAAGGTAGGAGTTGATTTGCGCCATGATCAACCTCTCAAAGCACTTCATCACCACGGGCGTTAGTGCCACAGGTCGATAGCCATTGAGGCATGTCACCTTACTCTTCTTGGGCACTGGTATAATTGATGCCCTTTTGAAGCAGGTGGGAACCTCAGACGTGAGAGGTTGAAAATGTCCGTAAAAACTCCAGCCAGTTGATTTTTAGAACATGACCAAGTATACCATCGGGTCCAGTCGCTTTTCGAGGGTTCACCCCTCTGAAGGATTTCCTGACGTCGGCCTCTGTGACTGAGACTGAAATACCATCACAGCGAATGGGGGCTCGGGAAGGCACATTGGTGTTCTCCCTATCAAAGCGTGCGTAAAACACATTGAGCTCATCAGGGCGTGTTGTTTCGCCGACATTCGAGCTGCCTCCTAATTTCGCCTTGTAGGAGGTGATTGCATTCAGGCTTCGCCACAGCTGCCGAGCATCTGTCTCATCCTCCAGCTTGGAGCAGAACTCCTTTTTGGCCTTTTTGATGGCCTTACCAAGGTCGTATATGGACTTCATGTAGACCACTGTATCATCAGACATGAATGCCCGGTGTCTGGTCTTCAGAAGAGTGCGGATTTCAAAGTTCATCCAAGGTTTCTGATTGGGAAACACTCGGAAGGTTTTTGTGGGGATGCAGTCCTCCACACATTTCTTAATGAAGTCTGTAACGACTGTGGCGTATTCGTTCAAGTCCGTTGCTGAGTCCTTGAATATTGCCCAGTCGACAGACTCCAAACAGTCCTGAATTTGTTCCTCTGCACCCCCCCGATCAGCTCTGTACTGTCCTCACTTCTGGGGGTGCGCTCTTTAATTGCTGCCTGTAGCCAAGAAGAAGCAGCACCGCGGTATGGTCAGAGTTACCGAAGTGAGGGCGAGGGATAGAACGATAGGCATTCTTGATGGTGGTGTAGCAGTGGTCGAGGGTGTTTGGTCCTCTGGTGCAGCAGGAGACATGTTGGTGGAAGTTGGGGAGTGATTTCTTTAGGTTTGCCTTATTGAAGTCCCCAGCAATGGTGGTAAATGCCTCGGGGTAAGACGTCTGGTGTTTGTTGACCAAGGTGTGCAGCTCCTCTAGTGCCAGACGGACGTCTGCTTGGGGTGGGATGTAGATCGCGGTCAGGATGATGGATGTGAATTCCCTCGGAAGGTAGAAGGGACGGCACTTCACCACCAGATGTTTGAGGTGCGGAGAGCAGGAGTTGGACAGGACTGCCACGTCTGAGCACCAAGCAGAGTTGACCATGAGGCAGACGCCCCCTCCTCTCCCTTTCCCAGATGCCAGTGTACGGTGGATGGAGAACCCTTCCAGCTGGACCGCTGAGTCTGGGGAGCTGGTGGTGAGCCATGTCTCTGTGAAACAGAACACGGAGCATTCCCTCAGCTCCCTTTGATAAAGCAGTCTTGCCCTTAAGTCCTCCACTTTATTTTCAAGGGACTGTACATTGACCAGTAGGATAGTAGGGAGAGGGGGTCGAAGTCCCCTGCGCTTCAGTCTGACCTGAAGTCCTGCCCGTCGGCCATGTTTCCGGCCACAATGGAGGCTTCCCCTTTGTTTCCAGGTACTGAGTTGCCCTTGACACATACTCGCAGCATGGTTGTCACAAGGTCGTAGGAGGTCGTGATGCTAGTTGTAAGTACTCGTGGCATCAAGTAGGTCGGGGCGTTTTTCTAGCATGATGAAAAATGTCCACGAGTACAAAAAGGTCATGAATTAGAAACATAGAAACATAGAAAATAGGTGCAGGAGGAGGCCATTCGGCCCTTCGAGCCAGCACCGCCATTCATTGCGATCATGGCTGATCGTCCCCAATCAATAACCCGTGCCTGCCTTCTCCCCATATCCCTTGATTCCACTAGCCCATAGAGCTCTATCTAACTCTCTCTTAAATCCATAAAGGATTTTTAATTAGGTCGTGAAAGTAGGACAGGCCCTTAAGACTAGTGGTGTGCCTCAGGGTTCAGTACTGGGCCCATTGCGGTTTATCATCTATATCAATGCACACTTGTCAGAAGTTCATCAGCGTATTGAGTATAGAAGTCGGGAGGTCACGCTACGTTGAAAAATACGTTGGTGAGGCCACATTTAGGGTATGGTGTTCAGTTTAGGTCACCCTATTATAGGAAAGATGTTGTTAAGCTGGAAAGGGTGCAGAGAAGATTTAGCCCTGCGCTGTAGGGAGAGGTTGAGCAGGCTAGGACTTTACTCTTTGGAGCACATGAGGATGAGGGGGATGATCTTATACCCAGAGTAGGGGAATCAAGAACTAGAGGTCGTAGGTTTTGGGGGGGGGGGGGTGGGGGGGATATTTAATGGGTACCTGAGGGGCAGTGTTTTTACACAAAGGGTGGTAGGTATATGAAACAAGCTACAAGAGGAGGTAGTTGAGGAAGGTATTATAACAACGTTTAAAAAAACATTTGGACACGTATATGGATAGGATAGGTTTTGAGGGATATGTGCCAAATGCAGGCAGGTAGATTTGTGTAGATGGGGCATGTTGGCCTGCGTGGGCAAGTTGTGGTGAAGGGCCTGTTTCCACGATGTCTGACTATAATCCACTGAGTTCCTCCAGTTCTTTTTTTTGCTCAGGATTCTAGCATGCATTCTCTTGTGTCTCCTGGCCAATACTTGTCCCTTAGTCAGCATTTCCAGAACAGTGGGTACACAAAATGCTGGAGAAACTCAGCGGGTGCAGCAGCATCTATGGAGCGAAGGAGATAGGCAACGTTTCGGGCCGAAACCCTTCTTCAGACTGAACAGAACAGTCATTGCTGTCAGTGGTTGCTTGCTGTACATCGCCATGAGACATTTCCAAAAATAAATTATCATGCACTCGTATATCTCCGTTGTAAAATTATGCAGCTGATTTTGAAAGTAATTAAATGACAATGCCAGGAAGAGGTGAAAAATCTCTAATGCATGTGAAGGTAACAAGTTATTTTTAAACTGTTAGACTATATTTTGTTAATTTCTGCAAATTCTATTAAGACCAATTTGGTAATTTATATTGTCTGTTCCTAATCTTGTATTCCTTTATTTGTAGAAAAGTCCAATGAAAACGACGTGGGGAATATTAAACACGCCAGTGGGGAATACCCGCCTAAATGTGGTCAGACTTGTAGCCAGCCTTCTGCAGACAAACACATACAGTATTAATGCAGAACTTGTAGAACTTAACACTATAGATGTTTTATTGGTGAGTATTTAACCGGTCAAATTTTTATATATTGCATTTATGGATTCTTAACTATTTGAAACACTGGAGCCAATTATGTTGTAAATCAGTTTTCTCTATCTTGCGAACTATTTTGGGTTTAGAGAGAAGTTAGAAAACCACATTTGAAAAGGGTGTAGAGACGATTAAGCTTATTTGGATTCTGAGAAGACCATAGGAGAGATTTGATAGAATTGTACCAGGCATTGGGACATCTGGGGGTGAGAATAGCGAAACTGGGATTACCGGTCTTTTAGAGTAGAGTTAAGATTCCAGAGTATTTAATTTCATATGCACCAGGACATGAATAATGAAATTGTTACATGCTGATGCTTTACAAGCATACTAATGTAACAACACAACAGATACATATGGATGTTTCCGTAAAAAAAGGGTACCAACCTATGACATGGGTGGCCAAATTTGAAAGTTATTAAATCATAATGAAATACCACAGGATTAAAAATGGGCCGACTTATGATCCTTTTGAGCTAATTTGTGATCAAAATCGATCAAAATGTAATACTTTCAAAATCTGAAAATAAAGAAGAAAATAAAATTAGTTATAAAACATATGACATATGGGACACTTACTGATTTCTCTCCCTTACATTAATGTCAGCACCTAACCCACCACTTGGCCAGTAGTTCACACCAGGGTCATTATAATCATGTTGTTTGAATTTAAAAAAAAAATTGCGATGAGTGCAAAAGACCCCCCCTGTTATTGCACTATAAATAGCATTGACAGCGGGAGGGACTACACAATGAGACAGCGCTAAAATAAGTGAGCAAACTAGATTTTTATTTCATAATTTTAAGTTCTATTCATTATTAAGAATTTCAATGGAAAGCTTAAACACAAAATATAAACAATAAAAAAACAAACAATAAATATAGAAAAGGTTCACGCGTGATACATTTCACACGTGACCAAAGGGGGCATTTCTACTCGCGTTCTGCTGCAAAAACGTGGGAGATCAGAAAACCATCTAATCGGGTGATAAACTATAAAAATCAGAGCATGATCAGAATTTGGCTTATATAGAGTTATTTAATTGCAAAATTAATGTAATCTTTCTGGTACAAATTAGCCTTGATGAAATCCTGCTTGAAAAATGTCTCAAAAAAGGCAATAAAACACAGGGACATATCTGATATTTTTCGTTGTAAAAACAGATTTATTTATTTTTGCTTCATCTCATTATTTTGGCTATACACCATGATCTATATTACTTAAAATACAGGATATGAAACAATGGGAATATTACAATAGACAATAGGTGGAGTAGTAGGCCATTTGGCCCTTTGAGCCAGCACCACCATTCATTGTGATCATGGCTGATCATCCCCAATCAGTACCCCGTTCCTGCCTTCTCCCCATACCCCCTGACACCACTATTTTTAAGAGCCCTACCTAGCTCTCTTGAAAGCATCCAGAGAACCTGCCTCCACCGTCCTCCGAGGCAGAGAATTCCACAGACTCACCACTCTCTGTGAGAAAAAACAGAAAAATAATCTGGAAGTTTGGAGACCTTAAATTTCACTAGTGAGTGCTGTATTTACAGAAACACCCATATACAATAATCAGTTATTCCAGAGTCAGGTAATACACAAATTAACTGAGGTATTTGAAATTGGAGGTAGTTTTACTATGGATAGTTAGAAAGTTACCATATTGGTAGATGGAAATGATTGCAGAGATGAAAGAGATTAGATTTGTTTTAGTTGTGATTTGCAACGTACTGATTTAAAGAATATGGGAAGCTCTTAAACCAGTAATTTCCAAACGGGAATTGGGTATGAAGTTTAAAAAATATTGCTGAGAAAACAAAGATCAGGCACGATACTGACCGTCCAAGTGGTGACTACCTCCATTATGTGGTTTTATGATTTGTTTGGGAAATAATTATCATCCATGAATGTATGATTAATATGTTAGCATAATTTTATTTTTGCCACCTCCTGAAACCATCAATATAAATAATTCTTTTATTTTAAAAAGGATATGTACTTCAGATACATTTGGAATAATTTTCTTCATGTACAAGTAGAAATTTGCATTGCAACAATCTTAGGAAGTCCTCCACCTCTTGACACCAGCATAGAAAACAACATAGAAGAAAATCTTGATACTGCCAGAGAAAATATATTAATTAAACATGTAAGAGACTTTCATGTATTATTAGATATTGCATTGTTAAAGATTGATTATTTATCGTTGATCAGTTAAGAGTTCAATTATGCATTTTCTCAATCATGATTAGAGTAAAGAAAAACATACTTCACAAATGTGCTTGGATATTGTGACTGATCTTTTAAAAATATGTGTTTATAATAGTTCCTTTATTAGTATTTCTCGATGTGACTCCTTATAAGATTATTTTTGCGTTTTATTTTGATTAGTTCATTGTTCCTTCTGTGCAAAATGATAGAATATAGAACAGTACATCACAAGAACAGGCCCACCATGTCTGTGCCGAACATGATGCAAAGACCATCACTTATCTAACTGCACATAACCCACGTCCCTCCATTCCCCCTCTACACAGATGCCTGTTTCTTAAATGCCACTAATGTATCTCCTTCAACCACCATCATAGGTTGTGTACTTTAGGCACTCCCCAACCTTTGTAAAAAAACATGTCCTTTCTTAGACATAGCCTTTAAACTTTGACTCTCTCACCTAAAGGCTATGGTCTCTAGTATTTGATTTTTATATCCTGAGAAAACAATCCAAGTCTGTCCAAACTCTCTTGTGGTTAATACCCCTAATCAAGCATCATTCTGGTTAACCTTTCCAAAGCTGCCACATTCTGCCTGTAATAGGGCTACGACTTTACACAATACTCCAAATTCGACCCACCCAAAGACCTATAAAGCTGCAGAATGACTTCCAGACTATTAATGTTCCAACCAATGAAAGCAAGCATACCATATGCCTATCTCTTTATCCTATTCTTTGAACTGTCTGTCTCCATCACAGGAGACCGACTATCGACTGACGTGTACTACTGACTCCCACAGTTATCTGGACTATGCTTCCTACTAACCTGCCTTATTCAAAGACTCCATTCTTTACTCTCAATTCCTATGTCTCTGTCCCATCTGCTCCCAAGATGAGGATTTCTATTTGAGGACATCTGAGATGTCTTCTTTCTTTAGTAAATGTGGTTCCCCCCCCCCCCCCCCCCCCCATCTGCCATAGATGGACCCTTCACCCGCGTTTCCTCTGTGTCCCGTGGTTCTGCTTTCCCTCCTACTCCCTCATGTTCCACCCCGCCAGCCTCCGCATCCAACACATCTTCCTTTGACGTTTCTGTCACATACATTGTGATCCCCGTACCAGTTACATCTTCTCATCTACCCTTTTCTGCCTTTTGCAGAGACCACTCCCTCCGCAACACCTTGGTTCATTCATCCCATCCAACCTACCCATTCCCCAAGTAATTTCCTCTGAAACCGCAGGAGATGTAACCTGTCCCTCGCCTCCATCCAGTGACCCCCTGCAGTCCAGGTGAGACAGAGGTTTACATGCACTTTCTCTAACTTCACCTACTGCATCCGGTGTTCCCAATGTGGCCTCCTGTACATCGGTGAGACCAAGCATAGACTCCACAACTATTTTGGTGAACACCTGCGCTCTGTCTAACAAAATCTACTGGATCTCCTGGTTGCTAATCATTTTAACTCCTCTTACCATACTGACCTTGCGTAGCATACAACCCAATGGTGCAAACAATTGAATTCTTCAATTTTAGGTAACCTCTAACAACCCCCCTCCCACACTCTTTTCTCTAGCTTCACTATTTTCAACTCTGCAATCCATCTCTCGCATCTCCTGCTTTTATCTCTATCCTTTGTTCCAACCATCTGCCAGTCAAAAAATCCCCCTCAACTGTGTATACCTATAACTCTTTGCCTGCCTCTGTTCTCTTCAAGTTTACGTTACCCTTTAGCGAGACCAGGCAGGTTGAGTTAAAAAAAAATTATTGACAAATAACAAGTACGTAATTAAGTAATTACACAAGTAATTAAACTCGGTAACACACGTGCCTGGCTAGCTAACACAAGAATAGCTCCTGTTGCTGGGAGGAGCGCTGACGGCTAACTGGAAAGCCCGTGAACGTACCCCTGTGGTCACGTGATCGAGCCAACCAATGATGAGGGTTCGAACCTCCCCAACCTCCACCACTAGGTGCCGGTACAACCCCAAGCTTCCAGTCTGAAGAAGGGTCCTAACTCGAAACATCACCTCTCCATGTTCTCCAGAGAGCTGCCTGATTCGTTGAGTTCCTCAAGCACTTTGTGTCCTTTTGCCAAATGCTATCTTTATCACTCTATCTATTTGTGTGGTAAATTAAATGAAGCTATTTGCAGAGCTGTTTTGATTGCTTATTTTGCAGTGGAAATACAGATTCCACTCCAGGAATTTGGTTCATACTTCATATTCATAAATAATTCAGAGACCATAAAGGGATGTTTAATATTTTATTAAATTCTTCAGCTGCTAGGCTGAATTCCCGTATAAAGCCTGGTAAAAATACTGAGGGAAGTTAAACCAATTTTAAATGCCTGATGAAGTTAGACACAAAATGCTGGAGTAACTCAGCGGGACAGGCAGCATCATTGGAGAGAAAGAATGGGTGACATTTTGGGTCATGACCCTTCTTCAGACTGCTGTTAATATGTTGCCAACGTCTTTATGGCACCAATTTACCTGTAATTGTAAATTTTGGTGCTTGCCTTTTTGCTCCTCTGTTCCTCATTCTATGGGGATTATATTTAAGAAGATTTTTTTTCTTACAATGTGTAGCATTTTCTGAATTATAACTGCCATTTGAGTCAATTTCATTTTTTTGGTAAGCAGATGAGAACATTTCTGTCCCTTTACAGACAAACGGTCTCTGAATTATTCAACTGAGTGTTGTTTGTATTGCAAATAGTTACACAGTTGAAAACATTTGTTTTTGTCCTGTTTGCATGTGCAAGTTGTTTTCAACAGTCCATCCAATCAATTAAGAGTATCTGCTGCCTCAAAATTGTTGTGTGGTAAAACTGAAGTGGCAAAACAGAACCATTATTCTAAAGATCAATAAATTAATGAGAAATGTTATTTTTGTTTTTTATCAAAAAATATATATTAACTTAGATTTTCATTATGCAGTTGTTGCAGAAGTGCCAATTAATTCAGAGAATACTCGACGCATGGGACAATAATGAAAAAGAACAGTAAGTGACATATTAGTTTGTTTTTAGTTTGTTATCTTCTCGGACACCTAAAAAAAGTAAAAATGCCGACAGGCTTTCTTGATCACTGCATCAGTGTAATGGGGCCAGGTTAGGTTGGTGGTGGTATAGATGCATACAACAGTCGACCATCTCTTGAGCACCTCTGTTGATGAGAACGGGAATGTAGTCACTCTCACTTATTTAATTCAACAGCCACTTTTTCTGTCTTGCTGACTTTAAGGGTGAGGTCATTTTTCTGATAACATGACATTAAGTTCTCAATGTCTCTCTTGTACTACTCATTGTTACAGATCCACCAGACAACAATTGTCAGTGGCAGACTTGAAGATCAAGTTGGTGTTGTACTTGGCCATGCAGTCATGGATTTACTGGGAGTAAGGCAAGGGGCTATATCCACAACCCTAAGAGGCACCAGTGTAGTGGGGAAAGGTGTAGGAAATGTGATGACCAATTCTAACCAACTGAGATCTACCCATCAAGAAGTCCAGATGTCAGTTTCTAAATGGAAGACCAAAGTCCAGAAGTTTAGAGATTAACTTGTTTCATATTATAGGGTTGAAGGCTGAGCTGTAGTCAGTGAATAGCATCCTGACCATAAATGTTCTTATTGTCAAGGTTATCCATTGAATGTATTGCAAGACAGATGATTAAGATGGTTGGTGGTTGAATAAATGAATGCAGTGTGGCGTCAGCCTAAACACAGGCCACTTATGCTCGAACCCTCGTCAGGAGATACGAGGGCGGGCACGTGACGTCATGGGCTAGAGGGAGTGTCCTGGTACTTAAGGTCTCTTACCTCAAGACCTAGAGCAGTCAACAGGTAGCTGAGCCTGAGAGTACAACCTCACTCAGCTACAGCAACATTGTAATATGGTTAGCGCACCAACTTAATGTGTCACCACTGAATAAACAACACTTTGAACCTGCCTGATGTCTCACCTTTATTCACCACGTATGGTGCCACTACAGCAGTAGATATCTTCTTAGAATTGTGGTAAACAGTTATTTTTCTTTTTACAAGACGTTATATAGTCATGGTATCCTGGGATCAGACTTTTTACGATGTATATCCATCACAGCACAGATTGTAGGGTAATGTTTACGCACAGCCTGGAATTATAAGTGAGAAGGAAAACAATAGACTACAAGAAAACACAAAATAGAAGTTAACAAGTGGAAGCAATAGAATTTAATACAGAATAACGTTAGATGACCACAGAAATAATGGCACAAATTTAGACTTAATTGCAGAAGCCAAGGTAAAAATAACCATAATATCCTGGCGTGCAGCATTGAGCGAGTGGTTCATAAAGCACATATGTTCCATAATTTTGGTGTGATAAATAGCTGTTCCAGTGGTTTAAGCATCATGGTTGATTTCTTATCATTATTGTCACGTGTATCGAGGTATAGTGGAAAAACTTTGTTTTGCTTGATCTACAGGTAAATTATATCACGCTTGAGTACAAAAGACAGACACAATGCGGGAGTAAGTGGGACAGGCATCAACTCTGGAGAGAAGGAATGGGTGACGTTTCGGGTCGAGATCAGACTAGTTAGGGATACGGGAAACGAGAGATGTAGACGATGATGTAGAGAGATAAAGAACAATGAATGCAAGATATGCAAAAAGGTAACGATGATAAAGGAAACGGGCCATAGTTAGCTATGTTGGGTGAAAATGAGAAACTGGTGCGGCTTTGGTGGGGGAGGGATAGAGAGAGAGGGAATAAAGTTAGAGAAATCAATATTCATACCACTGGGATGAGTTAACCAGGGAGTTAAAAAGGGAACGGTCTCTGCGGAAGGCGGAAAGGGGTGAAGATGAGAAGATATGACCAGTGTTAGGATCCCGTTGGAGGTGCCGAAAATTTCGGAGGATTACACATTTCGTCATGCATGAGTATATCAGGTAGTCCAAAAGAGAAATAAACCGAGCGCAGAATATATCGTTCTCCCTGTGACCCTGAATATCTCTGAGATCTTTGGTTTCCTGCCACACACCAAAGACGTGCAGGTTTGTAGATTAAATGGCTTGGTATAAATGTAAATTGTCCCTAGTGTGTGTGGGACAGTGTTGGTGTGCGGGGATTGCTGGTCAGTGTGGACTCAGTGGGCCGGTTTTCGAGTTGTATCTGTAACAAAACAAATTAAACCTGGTAATATGTGCCTTTACACCGTTGCATATTATAGCCGACAGGCACGAAAAGACAATTACTGGGGTATCGTGCATTTTTATGGTAGTTTAGTTTAGTTTAGTTTTCCAGTCAGCGGAAAGACAATACATGATTACAATCGAGCCATTCACAGTTTACAGATACATGATAAAGGAATAAAGTTTAGTGCAAGGTAAAACCAGCAAGGTCAGATTAAAGATAGTCCAAAGGTTACCAATGAGGTAGATAGCAGTTCAGAACTGCTTCTTCTCCCTGAATCTGGAGGTATGCATTTTCACACTTCTATACCTTTTGCCCGATGGGAGACGGGAGAAGAAGGGGTGGCCTCTTAAAGCACATTTAAAAATTTCAATTTAGTTTATTGTCACGTAGTCCTGTGGTCACTGAGGTACAGTGAACAGCTTTTTGTTGCATGCTAACCAGTCGGCAGAAAGACAATACATGATTACAATCAATCCATTTACAATGTAAGGGAATAACGTTTAGTGCAAGGTAAAGCCAGCAAAGTCCTATCAAGAGATATCAGAGGTAGATAGTAGTTCAGCACAGCTCTCTGGTTGTGGTAGGATGATTCAGTTGCATAACAGCTGGGAAGAAACTGTCCCTGAATCTGGAGGTGTGTGTTTTTACACCTATACCTTTTGCCTGATGGGAGAGGGTGAAAAGGGAGTGGCCCGCGTGCGACTTGTCCTTGATTGTGCTGCTGGCCTTGCCGAGGCAGCGTGCGGTATAAATGGAATCAATAGAAGGGAGTTAAGAAAGAACTGCAGATGCTGGTTTAAATCGAAATTAGACAAAATGCTGGAGTAACTCAGCGGGTGAGGCAGCATCTCTGGAGAGAAGGAATGGGCGATGTTTCGGGGTCGAGACCCTTCTTCAGACTGATGTCAGGGGAGGAGGCGGGACAAAGATAGAATTTAGGCGGAGACAGTAAGACTCATGGGAGAACTGGGAAGGGGAGGGGGATGGAGACAGAAAGCAAGGGCTATCTGAAGTTAGAGAAGTCAATGTTCATACTATTGTGGTGTAAACTACCCAAGCAAAATATGAGGTGCTGTTCCTCCAATTTGCACTACACTGTGACTGAAAATCTGTTTTCAAGTTGTTGGGTATGTGCTATGTTAATGCGAGCTTCAGGGATAGGTATTCCAGATTTAAATCAGTTGTACTTTTGGATTCTGATTACTTGGCTTTGAATTGTTTACTAGCCTCTTCTGTTTTATGTTATTTTGGTCTGATACAGATTCAAACAATCAAAAGTCCATTTGAGAATATTAATTAGGATTATTGGGTATCAGATTTGTAAAAAGCTCATAGTAAATTAGATACATTGTAGCAGAAGTATTAATGAGTATAATAGGTTCAATGACTAAATATCATCTAAGTAGATCTAAATTTATAGAATATTAATATTTAACTAGATTTTGTAATTTTTAATATATATATGTCTGATTACTGAACATAAACAGTGTAAAATGTTTAGGATTATCTGCATATTTCCTTGTTGTTTGAACCCAGACTACACTGTGCCATGTGATTTCCAGATCTTATAAAACAGTCAACATCGGTGTGCTTGACCTCCTCCTACTTATCCTTGGACCATGATCCCACAGATGAGCAACAGGCATTAATCTCAAACACCATTACTGATTTCATCACTTCTGGTTACCTGTCTTCCACAGTCTCCAACCATATCGTTTCCCCCCCCCCCCCCCCCACCGGTCCAATCTCTCCTGACCTATGTTCAAGATACCTCACATGCCCTTTGTCTCTTTAATGACTTCAGCTTTCCGAGCCACCACTCCTTCTCTTTACTATGGACTCTACACCTACACTCTACACCTCCATCCCCCACCAGGAAGGCCTTAAAGTCCTCTCTTTCTTCCTCGGCCGCAGAACCATTAATTTCCCTCTACTAACACTCTACTTCACCTAGCGGAACTGCTTCTCACCCTCAACAACCTCTCCTTTCACTCCTCCCACGTGCTCCAAGTCCAAGGCGTTGCTATGGGCACCCGCATGGACCCCAGCAATGCCTGCCTCTTTTAAGGGTACGTTGAACAATCCCTGTTCCAGGCGTACACTGGCCTATACCCAAACTCTATCTCCGTTACATTGATGACTGTTTCAGCTTCATCCTGCACCCATGCAGAACTCATGGACTTCATCAAATTCACCACCAATTTTCTTCCTGCACTCAAATTTACTTGGACCATCTCCAACACCTCCCTCCTCTTTCTTGATCTCACAGTATCCATCACAAGAAACAGACTATTGACTAACGTCAGTTACAAACCCACTGATTCCCAGAACTATCTCTACTACACCTCTTCCCACCCTGCTTCCTGCAAAGACTCTATCCCCTTACTCCCAATTCCCCCGTTTATGCCGCATCTGTGCCCAAAATGAGGTGTTCTACACTAGAACATCCGAGATGTCCTCATTCTTTAGGCAACGGTGGTTCCCCTCTCCTATCATAGATGAGATCCTCACTCGTGTCACCTCGGTATCCCGCAGCTTCGTCCTTGCTCCCCCTCCCCATAGTCGCAACAGAAACAGTCCCCCTAGTCCTTACCTTCTACCCCACCCGCCGTCGCATACAACACATAATCCTCGGAAATTTCCGCCACCTCCAACGGGATCCCTCCACTAGTCACGTTTTCCCATCTCCACACCTATCCGCCTTCCAGAGACCGTTGCCACCGCAACACCCTGGTTAACTCATCACTTCCCACCCAAATCACCTTCTTCCCTGGTACCTTCCCCTGCAGTCGCAGAAAATGTCCCTATACCTCCTCGCTCGACATTGTCCTGGGACTCCGACAGTCCTTTCAGGTTAGGCAGAGGTTCACTCCAACTTCATCTACTGCATCCATTGTTCAAGATGTAGACTCTTATACATCAGCGAGACCAAACACAGACTGAGCAATCGTTTCGCTGAATATCTTCGCTCAGTCTGCCTGAACCTACCTGATCTCCCAATTGCTAACACTTTAATTCTCCTTCCCATTACCACACAGATCTTTCTGTCCTAGGTCTCCTCTATTGTCAGAGTGAGGCTAAACGTAAATTGGAGGAACAGCATCTCATATTTCGCTCGGGCAGCTTTCAGCCCAGTGGTATGAATATTGATTTCTCTCATTTCAGGTGGCTCCGCATTCCTTCTCTCTATATCCCTCCCCCATCCAAGTCGTACTAGCTTTCATTTTCACCCTACAAACAGCTTACACTGGCCCGTTTCCTTTATCATCGTTACTTTTTTGCATACCTTTCATTCATTGTTCTTTATCTCTCCACATCACTGTCAATATCTCTCATTTCCCTTATCCTTAACCAGTCTGAAGAAGGGTCTCGACCCGAAACGTCACCAATTCTTTCTCTCCAGAGATGCCGCCTGTCCCGCAGTTATTCCAGCTTTATGTGTCTATCATCGGTGTGCTAAATACTGTAAATATATTTACTTCCTTTAAGACACAATATTACTCTACTTTCTTTGAAGCTAAGTTTAGACTGTAAATTTGAAGGAATAGTTGCATCATGGATTTAATATGAAGTTGTGGTCCAGATTTTCATGAGATAAATTCCCCTCCAGCAAGTACATTAATATGTGAATTTTGTATTTAAGTATGCGATTGGATCTTGCAGCAAACCTTTACATGGAATATAATTTGGATGTGATTGATCATCATATTTGATACACGCAAAAAACATTCAGTCTTAAAAATAGTATATTTTCAAGACATTAGGCTAAATGCTACACCCAAATTGTAAGAAAGGACTACAATATTAAAGTTCTTCCTTTAAAGTAAATGACTTAAAGATTTATAGTACAGAAAGTAAATCCAGAACCCTTGTTTAAAATCATCTTGTTGTAGTAATGGGATCAAAGATGAAGAAATATTGATGTCAGGAAGTTCTTTAAATAAAAGATTGAAATTAACTTTTAGATCTGGTGGTAGAAACAAGAATTCTGCAGTGGTTTGAAGAGCAGCAATGAGCTAGAGGACCATTTATATTCTTCTATGATGGTAACCTTCAGTTGTATCTTATTCTATTATATTGTCTTTCAGATCAGAAGGTGGAAGACGGAAAGGGTACATGGGTCACTTAACACGGATAGCCAACGCTGTTGTGCATAATGCTGAGAAGGGGCCAAACAGTGCATTAATAAATCAGCTGCTTAAAGGTATTATCCATGTTTGTTTTGAGAACATGTATTTCAGTACGGCTGTCGTTCAGTTTATACTATTACTCAAAGTGTACACTGGTAGTTGACAGCTTAGAAAACATTTACTCTGCAGTTCAAATTCCTTGAATGTTCATTTGGAAAAGGTGGCAAGGAAGATGAAAATCAGCTGGTAGGCAAAAGTGCTGGAGAAACTCAGCGGGTGCAGCAGCATCTATGGAGCGAAGGAAACCCTTCTTCAGAATTAGCTTCCACGTGCATATACACTGTTAAGAATAAAGTTCTGTCCTTTCTGCTTTTTACTTGTCAATAACTGGACAACAGACTGGATCTGATTTATGAACTGAGAGCTTTAACCATTGGTCTCTGCTGCATTAATAAACCTGATTAAGGCTACTGGAAGAAAATGAAGGTCCAAATTATACTTCTTTGCAACACGATGTAGCTTCATTACTTGGTTGAATTACTGTATGTACTGCATGGAGTGATACAGTGTGGAACCAGGCCCTTCGGCCCAACTTGCCCACACCGGCCAACATGTGCCAACTACACTATATTTTATTGTCAAATATACCTAGGTACAGTGAAATGCTTTGTTTTCAGTACAACTCAGTAAAATCATACAGCATACCTCACCCAGGCAGGCGTCGCCAGGTTTCTGGCTCCAACAAAGTTACTAAGAGTTCATCGAACAGTTTTATATTCTGCAGCATGTGGCCGCAGGCGGTCCCTTGCAGGGTCTCCCCTTTGATCTCGGCGACTCCCCACTGGGTCACCCCTCTTTGAACTCGGTGGCCTCCCTGCCAAGTCCCGCTTTCAATCTCGGCGACCCTCCGTTAGGTCCCCCCCTTCATTCTCAGCGGGCTCCACCGGGTCCCCCCTTCCATCTTAGCGGCACACCGCTGGTTAGCTCTCGATGAGCCTCATTGCAATCGGTAGTGTTGGTGCACACCGCTCTCGACAGTCCACCCTGCTCTCGACAGTCCCCCTACGCTCTCGACGGTTGGTTACAGGTTCCCTCCTTGCTCTCGGTGGCGCTGGTCCTATCGGTGCCAGTGACTCATGGCCGCGTTCGTAGCCCGTGGTGGGTGAGCCAGGCCTACCCGGCGGGTCCTCCTTCCTCGACGAGCGAGCTGGGCCTGCTGGTGGACTTGGCCGCTACTTGCCGGGACACTCCTGACGTGCTGCTTGCCACGACACTCCCTGCACGCTGCTTGTTAGGGCACAATGTGTTTGCAAAAATAAGTAAGTGTAGAAGAAAATGCTGTAAGTAAAACCTGGGCAAGCAAATAAGAAATAGATAAACCTAATATTGTAAAAAACCTGCTAATTTTTTCCTTACATTCTTCACAGGGAATATTACTAGATGAATTAGATTGTTGCTTGTTAATTTATGTGCAGTCTTAACCCAGAAATATCAGTCTGTCCCTGGGTCCCCAAATGCCCAGAGAGGTCAAAATATTTATGGCAGAATAAGCAAAAAATATCCAATCCAGGATGATTTAATTTTCTGACCCAATTTCTAAGAGATTTTCTGTGAGGTCAAACAAATAAATCGGTTTAAAAAAAAAGGGACACAGCGCTGGAGTAACTCAGCGGGTCAGGCAGAATCCTTCTTCAGAATCGTTATGTCTACAGATCTGTGTAAGGAGTTACTTTTTGCTATATGTCAACAATTTTTTTAAATGTATGTTTAGAAATGGCAAAACCTGGGTGGAGAGGGAATACATATTAACTAATTCTAATATTTTTAATAATGTGTTTTAAATTTGTTTTCAGATCTTGATGAGGATTACAGGGAAAGATGGGAAACGTTTACCACGGGTTCACTGGCAGAAACCAATAAGAAGAATACTGTGGATTTGGTAGGTTTCGGAAAACAATTGCAAATATTGAAAGGCTTTGTTACACACGTTGAAGTAGGTAATCTTTCATAATGAAAATAAGAAGTTTGAAAGCTTAATTTCCATTTGGTAATACTCTAAAGGGCCTGTCCCACTTTCACGACCTAATTCATGACCTCTGCCGAGTTTGCCCTTGACTCATGCTTGCAGCATGGTCGTCACGAGGTCGTAGGAGGTTGTAGGTAGGTCGTGATGCTAGTCGTAGGTACTCGTGGCATCATGTAGGTCGGGGCGTTTTTCTAGCCTGATGAAAAATGTCCACGAGTAAAAAAGGTCGTGAAAGTGGGACAGGCCCTTAAGGCTGAAAACCGCATGATTTGCAATGAGACAGAAGGAGGGATAGAGTTGGTGATGAAGGTGTGGAGTTTATATAGGGTTGAAAATGATCACCAGTTCCTTCATTTATTTTATCAGTGCTATTGTAATGTGGATAATTGTTCAAGAATGGTTGCATTAATTGTGGCGAAATGTATATTAAAATTAGGATAATTAAATTAGTTAATATAAATGAGCAAATGAATTATTTGTAAAGTTTTTGTGTCGAATATTCCCATTACTTTAAATTGGTAACTGGATTAAGGTTTGGGCATTGTTTTAAAATTTGAAGTTGGTGCCTTCAAATTATTTTACAAATTAAATTGACTATTAAGCATTTCTTAGACCAGGGTTCTAACTTTTTGTATTATAGGCAAAACTTCACATTCTTCAGTGAGGTGAGATTATATCTTTGAGATGTATAGAAATATGTGAGTTGACGTAAAATTATTTATGTTCAATCATTTCAGTTTATTAAAATATGTTCTGAGGAATGTTGCTATCAAACAAAAAATGAGGTATTATATACATGCAAGTACTGAATTTGAAAGAAGTTTGGAATTGCAAAATATGTTAAAACTATTTGGTATAGTATTGTAGGTAGCCAAAAATGCTGGATAAACTCAGCGGGTGAGGCAGCATCTATGGAGCGAAGGAATAGGTGACGTTTCGGGTTGAGACCCTTCTTCAGTATTGTATAGTATTGTTATTATTATATGAATAGACTAATAGGAAATCTACTTTGATTAGGGTGGAACCAGATAGCCTATGGTATATAGTGGAATAACTTAATTGTTCACATTTTATTCCAGGTTAGCACACACAACATACATTCATCCAGTGATGATGAAGTTGATTTTAAAGAACAGGGCTTTGCTCCAGACTCAGGGTTACAGCAAGTAAGTCATTGCATAATTCTATTTTACTTGTAAAATACAAATGGTTTGCAGAAATGTATATTATATAAATTGACCTCAGCTGTTCATTCTGCCATACATACTAATACAGTAAATATACTGTTGTTAGTTGAATAGATAATTGCTCAGTTTTCATTTCAGTTTCTAGGTGCTCTTGCACCTTACCTTAAAGCTTGCTGAAATTGGGACCAAAAATTAGGCTTATCTGATTCATAATTGCCGAATATTGATCAAGAGTCAGGATATGCACTGTGCAACAAAACTCTTATTTTCTGCTAGGGTACACAAAATGCTGGAGAAACTCAGTGGGTGCAGCAGCATCTATGGAGCGAAGGAGATAGGCAACGTTTCGGGCCGAAACCCTTCTTCAGACTGATGGGGGGTGGGGGGAGGCAGGGGGAAGAAAGGAAAAAGGAGGAGGAGGAGCCAGAGGGCTGAGGGAGAGGTAGGAAGGGGAGGAGACAGCAAGGGTGAACAGAATTGAGAGAATTCAATGTGGTGGCGAAACTGGTGGAGGACTATGTGTTGTATGTGCTGGCTGGTGGGGTGAAAGGTGAGGACCAGGGGGCAAAAAGGGCAGAGTCCCCCTGCATCCTCTTGGCATGAACATTGAATTCTCTCAATTCTGTTGACCCTTGCTGTCTCCTCCCCTTCCTACCTATCCCTCAGCCCTCGGGCTCCTCCTCCTTTTTCCTTTCTGCCCCCCGCCTCCCCCCACCCCCCATCAGTCTGAAGAAGGGTTTCTGCCCGAAACGTTGCCTATCTCCTTCGCTCCATAGATACTGCTGCACCCGCTGAGTTTCTCCAGCATTTTGTGTACCGTCGATTTTCCAGCATCATGGCAGTTCCTTCTCTAACATCTTATTTTCTGCTATATGACTATTTGAAAATCGTAATTAATCGGCATGTTAATCTGTGTGCGCTCATTACCATGCTCTTTTCCAACTTGCCGAAAAAATGTTAAACTGTTGGAGTATTGGGAGTATTGACAGAATATCAAAACAGTCAACTGCAATATTTGCCCATCCAACACAGTTAAAGACCCAAGTGTACCAAATTTGCAGTGTTTTACTGAATGTAATTTTTATTTGATACTTGGGGTGGCACAGTGGTGCAGCAGTAGAGTTGCTGCCTAACAGTGCCAGAGACCCAGGTTCGATGCTCAGAAGGGATGCTCACTGTACAGAGTTTGTATATTCTCCCTATGACTCAGTGGGTTTTCTCTGGGTGCTGCCGTTTTCTCCCACACTCCAAAGACATACAGGTTTGTAGGTTAATTGGCTTTGGTAAGTTATACACAATGTCCCTAGTGTGTAGGATAGTGTTAGTGTACGGGATGATTGCTGGTCAATGCGGACTTGATGGGCTGTAGAGCCTGTTTCCGCGCTGTATCGCTAAAGTCTGAATACTTCAATAGTTTATAAAATAGTAATCACCAATTCATAATGAATGAGTGAAAACAGTTACCTGTGTGCTGAAAGGAGCATAATACTTGGAGATTGAAATGAAAAATCATGGCTAATTGTTACAATAAAATGTATCTTAAACAAAATCAACTTTTTTTATAAAGTGTAAACTGCTAGAGTCCACTTATGAGTTTTCATTTCTATATTATGGAAGGCAATTGCAAAGTTTAATTTGAGGTTACACAATTGTACAGCTAAAACTATATTAGCATACAATTGACGTGTTTTTAATATTAAAACAAACTAAGAGAACTCAAGACTTAAAGTTTTTTTTGAAAAATATCTTATGGCTGTAAATGATGACAATTTGGGATTTTATAAACCCAAACCAGTGTAGTTGCTTTGAATACTTGATGATGAAGTCTAATGTCGTTTAGTGATTGAGGGGGTATACATATACAAATAAACAAAATGAAGATTATCCTAAACTTGACTATTTGCTCCTAACTTATGTAAAGTTCCTTTGACCCATCATCCCTGTACTTGCCCACCTCGGGTCCCTATTAACCAATGTCTACATTTTTAAAGACATTATTATTTCCCTATACCCCTGTGGTTTACGCCTCACTATCACTATAATGTTCCTTAGCTCTTAGAACCTCCGGGATATCGGCATTTCTCAAACAGGATTAATCATTCCAAATAACTTCACCATTGACAGTCATTTGCTATTTTCTTGAACTGTGAAATTCCCTCCAAAGATCTACCACACTACTCTTTATCCTAGTTTAAGACATTGCATAAAATATTGCTTTGACCAAACTAGTCATTTGATATAGTATTTTGTGATATGTTTGTTAATATTCATATGAAAATCCTTGACATTCTTTTGTATATTAAAGATGCTATATATTAATAGAAATTCTTAGCGTTCATGTTTGGGTGTTTTGAATAGCTCCAAAAATATTGCAGCTTAACCGGGAAATTAAATTCTATTGTTCACGGTGATTGAAGCTGCATCTCAGCTGTTAAGTTGAATTCCTTATCACAGATTTGATGAAAATAAAGTTTTGGGCAAGATGTTGTGCTTGCGTTTACTGTATCAAAATTTAATGCCAAATTAGCATTTCTTTCATATACTGTAATCTCCAGCATGTTAGAATAACATTTGTGAAAGTCAATTTTATAGAGAAAATGACTGTTCAAAAGATTTATATCACCAAGGTCATTGTTTCTGAAAACAAATTATTAATCATACTATGCATCTAAATAATTTCAATTTACTGTATCTCATATTAATGTAAAATGTAATTTAATCGATTCTTTATAGTAGAATTATGAAAAGATCATGCAGCCACTTCAGAGTGATTCAAGATTGGTTAAAAAATACATCGTTTTTTAGGGTTTTTTTCAGTATGTATGTATACCCAACCATATCAGAGAGGATTCGTCACATTTTCTTATTTAAGCTTGGAACAAATCGAAGACTCTGGGCCTGGAAGTGCAGTTTAAAGACAATTTACAACAATGTAGCCTACCAAGATGAATCATTGGAAAGATTGCACTATTTATCCAAGGGGGTCCATCCTATCCATTAAATCCTTTCATAGCAAATTACAAGAAGCTGAAATTGATGAAAAATAATTGACCCTAAAGTTGTAGATAGTGAAGATGGATATCAAAAATTACCACAGGATCTTGATCAGTAGGCCAATTGGGCTGAGAGATGATTAATGGTTTAATGCCTGTTTGAAAGAATTTTGCTAGAATATTTGGGTCCCCAATAAAGTAAATTTATTTATATGGTTGAGTATCAAGATTATATCCCTGTCATTGGTCCTGGGTTTGCCAGGCCTTTTCTGATTATCAGATGCAACAAATGACGTCCAATTTTATTGACCAGTTCGGCTTCAATGACGAAGAGTTTGCTGATCAGGAAGACATGGTGAAGTAAGTATGCCTTGCTTGACACTGGTGTATATAAGCTTGATTTGGGTGACGAGCTATAAATCCTTACTGGTAGCATGAATTTTAATGAAATTAAAATAAAAAATTGACGGGAGATTGGAGCCTGCTTGTCTATTTTCCGCTTTTATTGTCATTAAAATGCTCCTCTATTGGAATACTGATTTATTTAAACTGCTTTGGCATTTTGGGTGCATTTTCCTTTGGAATCGGAATTTACTTCTGCATTGCATGTGTTGTAGAATTGATTTATTTTAATCTTGTGTGTGAAACTTTTAATTTTGAATCTCTGCTAATTATTTCAGTTTAGTAAAAGTAACGGCAACACGTTACAAGGATGTCCAACATTTTGGAGGTGCCAACTAGATACGAGTATCCAAGCCAGTGATTAGGGTGCATTGGTAATGTAGAAATGAGCCTGTTCACAAAAATCTAAGGACATCAATGTACAACTATTCCCCTTTTTTACAAAATTAAAATCTATTCTGCTTTATTTTCTCAACCTGAAGAAGAAAACGTTTGAGCTTTCTTTTTTCTCATTTGCCTTTATTATTTCAGAATAAGCAAAAAAACCTATTGGATTTATTTCTGATTGATTATTTAAAGGGGTTAGGGTTTAAAAAAAAATGTAATATCTGAAGCTGAAAGTGAAATCATCTTTGACCAAAATGAATGCAAATAGAGGAGTTTTTATGAACTGCATAAATTAGTTTATATGTTGGACTTCACTGTTGTTTTGTTATTAATTAAATAATTCTGATCAATAATTAGATTGATTCACTAATTTTTTAATTTTTGTGTGTGATTGTCCAGACTTTGCTTTCTAACTACCTAAACTAAGGTATGCTGAATGCATTTACATCTGGTCATCCAGCCATAGGACTCTTTTTTAGAGTTTAGCATTGTGGGGTTGAAATCATTTTCATTCATAGACTATTGAGAAAACAATAGATATTTCTAACTTTTTTAGCTTCAGAATGATGTAGCTCACCTAATATTGGGACAAATGATCTGATATATGTTCCCTTCTTCAGATTGATTGTAGGGGAGGTGGGGTGGATGAAAGCTGGAAGCAAGGAAAGGCAGGACAAGGTGTGCAGATAATAGGTGGACACAGGCGAGAGGGGTTTTGGAAAGGCAGATAGTTGGACAAAGACCAAAGATGAAAAAAATAGGTGTGAGACAAAAGGACTGAAGAGTTGCGAATTGTAAAACCAGAGGAATTAAAGTGGAGGGGGCAGGGGGGAGAAATAGGTGCGAGTCTAGGTGGGGCACGGGGGGGAGGAAGGTTTGTTAGAGGTTACCCAAAATTGGAGAATTCAATGTTGTAAGCTACCCAAGTGGAATATGAGGTGCTGTTTCTCCGAGTTTACAAATGGCATCACTCTGGTAATGGAGGAGGCCCAGGACAGAAAGGTCAATATGTGAATGAGACAGACAGTTAAAATGATTAGCAATAAGGAGAACTGGTAGGCATTGGCAGATCGAGCGCAAGTGTTTGGCAAAGCGGTCACCTAGTCTACGCTTGTTTTGCCGATACATCAGGAGTACCGGATGCAGTAGATGAGATTAGAGGACGTGCACGGGAACCTCTGTTTCACCTGGTAGGAGTGCTGGGGTCCCTGGATGAAGGTGAGGGAGGAGTACACATGAACCTCTGTCTCACTAGGAAGGACTGCTGGGATCCGTGGATGGTGGCGAGGGAGGAGAGCATTCTGAAATTTTAGTTTGTTTTGTGTGACTTATTTCTATACTTCGTTAAGATGTTCTCACGAGGAAGCAGCTTTTAGGTAAATCAAATAGTAATTGCAGTTTAAAACTAGTTCCTAGTATTAAACTATTATAGTTCTGATTCTTTCAGTTCCTACACTCCCAAAATATCTCTTAGTTGTCTTTTAACAAACACTGTGGAGATAAGTACATGGTGATATACTTAATTGTCATCTTCCTATTGTTAGAACCACTGACATTTTGTGCACAAACTCATCTTAATCATTATCCATTTGAATTAAGTTTGAATGGGCCATGTCAGCTGATGAACTGTCCACAAATTAATTCTGTTTAAGGCAGATGAGTGGAAAAAGTGAACATTTTGATTGTTGTACTGATTTTTATCAGTGGGCTTGATCTTTAGTCATCACATAGGACTTTCCCTATTTTCTGTCAGTGTGCAACGAGCAGATTTACAGATTATAAATTCAGTTCATCCCTTTTATATTATTTTAAAATTTGTGTAAATTACTTTACATTAGGTTTGGATTTAATGCTATCCATCGTATATACAAATACATTTCTCTTTTTTGCCATGCATTGTGAACAGATAGCACAGCTGAAGCTCAGTGTATCCTTTGAAGCATCTAAGTTGCAAGCTGCTTTTTGGACTACAACTAACTACACTCTTTCTGTTCTGTCATATTTCCACTGCTTGTAATTTGTGCCAAATTCTTACTCATTATCTCTCCACACTATGCATTGATTTCCACACCAAAATTACTCTGGCAACTCTTGAAGGTGTTAGATCAGCTGAACAAAAGTAGCCATTAGAGATTAGATTCCTTCTTGTAATACTGAAGCTCCCTGAATGAGCCAGATTGAATGAATAGCTGCGCAATTGTGATGAGAATTGATGACTGGAAAGATCATTACTTATGTGATGTTGCCCATTGTTTACATAAATCTGTTTTTTGTTTCGATTATATCTGCAGTTGAAGAGAAGCTGTTTTGCATTTAGTGAAAAAAAAATTTTGTTTCCATGGATCATCTTGGCACAGAAAATTGTCCCTTTTGATACCCCACTTGAAGAGACAAGAGATGGTCAGCTGTAATGACTATAATTTTCCTCCAGAAATGATTGCAAAGTGAATCATTTTTATAATGGGGGGAAAAAAACCTCATGATTCCTTGAGAATTTGATATCAATAATCATAGTTATCAAGTTGACCATTAAATTATATGTGCTCTCCAAAACCTGGCTACATTAAAGCTTGCATGTCAATTGCAATCAGCAACCTTTTCTGGTGCTCATTGGTTAAAGTACCAGCATAAGCCATAGGTTTCAGATGACCAGAAAGTAGAATTAACTGTTATAATTCCTGAGCAATGGTGCTATCTCCTTTATGAAGCATTTATTTGTACAATAAATGGCTGTATTCTTCTGCGTAGAGTAACCTTTGGCCCAGTCTTGAGAAACTGTGTTTGGGCTTGTCTTTTGGTGTTTTCATGATATGGTCTGGTCTACACTTTGATTACTGTCTTTACTCATGGTAGACTTTGCTGCACAGATCAATTTGTAATTTTTCATGCCATGGACTCTTTCATCTTGCTGAATTTTAATTGAATTTCCCAGACTTGGAATCTGAGAATGACATTTCAATACACCTGCACCATTTTATCAAACTCTGGCAACTCAAGCATATACTTGAGTATATGTGTAGCAGTGTCAGGTTGTTTGCTATTTCCTGGACATGCCGAAGTTTCTGAATACTCAGATCATTTCTGCATTGAACTTCGATCTTCTCTGTGATCTGTCATAGATTCTGTACAGAAGACACTTGCAAATAGCAGTGGATGAAGTTTGGAGACACTTACTTCTGTTGGTGGTGCTTGGTGGTGGTTCTTTGTGAGAGGGAAGTGCATTCTGAGTTTGATATCTTCTGAAAAATGTAACGCTACATTTTGAGAAAATTGTAAACGGATTGGAAAGGTATACTTCCACTGGATGCACACAAATTTATTCAGTGGCTGAGACTCAACCCTTGTGAAAAGACATCCACTGCTGGATAATATGTTAACTGGTGAACTATTTCAACAATATACTGTTGATCCTTTCTATGATTCGGGGCTTTAAAGTATAATCTTCTCTTCCCACAGTCATACAGTGCATCCTGTGAATGAAAGGGTACATCTTGCGTCTTCTGCTCATGCAGAGATTAAACGCATCCCAAGTCAAACAATTAGCTCAATTGAGGTAATTTCCATATTGCACTTTACGTGGATTTGTTCTACGGTATTTTTTCTGTCTATGCAGAAAATTGAATTTTGCCAACATTCATTTGCTTAAAAACTAAAATATGTATACAAATTTAACTGAATCATCATAAGTAAGCAAATAACATAAAGAAAGATAACCAGTTGTCATTTCTTTAAGCTTAAATCGAATGCTTGTTTAAAACCTGTTTTGGTATTTTGCCACAAGGCTACATCTAAAACTGAGTGGAGAATTACCTTACAGGAATTTAGTTAATTGCTCAGCCTTTTGACATAGCATGGAACCCAAAGTTTAGATGAATATCCACATTCATTTGTTTATACAACTGCTATTTTAAAAATTAATTTGATAAAGTAATTGAAATAAAACACCACAGCAACATTCTTTTTCATTGAACAAAATAAACAACTTCCCAAACTACAAATACAATAAATGTTGTGTTCTGCTTGGGTTTCATTTATCAGTAAAGCAAGAGATATTAAAAAAATAACATACTTCAATCCTTTAGCTTCTCACAGTTCAATTGGGGTAAATCAGCAGATGAGATATTTCTAGGGCACAGCTGATCACAGTGTGCACTGTCACAGATGATGTTGCACATATGTTTTCAATTGCAAGCAATCTTTGCCTCTAAGCTTGGCTGGAAATTCTTGACTTTGCCTTCTTCAGTAAAGAAGCTCCATCTTCGAAATGTAATCTCACTTTGCCCTTTTGAAAATGAGATTTCAGATAAACATTTGATACGACAAGGTAATTAGCTGAATTTATTTCTATATTCATTCCAGGACACAGTTGAAATAAATTGTACATTGCATGTTCTTTTCTGTTTAAATCTGGAATACAATTGAAGAATTTTGTACTTACCCTGCATCAACTGGAATCTTAAGGCATTGCATATTTTAATGGATGCATCACTGCCAAATGTTATCAACAGCCTGGTTATAAATCTATGGGAACTATTTTTCTAACGCTCCAAGTCAGACCTATGATTTGCCACTTGTTCGCTCATCTACTCCAGAGTTAGTTCAATCTCTTTAAGCATCTCTCACTGGTCCTCATCAATCAAATCTAAATTGATGTTGACAAAGTGACAAATTTGAATAGTAGGGGAAAGGGAAACATCAGCCTATTGTGTAAACTGACTTTAGTAGTATCAACTAGAACGAAGACTACTGGCACTTGAATTGCATTAAGCTTGAAAAGGAAAACACTGAAAAGGAAAAAAATCAATATACTTGAATACTAAATGTTCTGGCTTTCGAGATTGAAGGGAAGCATTAAGCTAATCTTTACTTTCAAAAATAGGTGTGTTGTGTCTTGCCAGTATGAAATGGGAACTAAATTTGCCCATTGACGGCTTTAACAGATGAAGAGTAAAGGATGAGCAGACAATCTACTCGCAGGAAGAGATAATGCTGGCAATATTCAGCATTTAAAGAAATTACTGTGGAGAGAAAAAACAACTCTTTATTAGGGTCTATAATCTGAAAAAGCAACTTTGCCTTGCTGCCGAGTATTTTCAGCAGTTTTGGGTCTTATTTCCGATTTCCTGCATCAGACATACTTTGGTTCAGGAGGAATGGAAAAAATTCTAGTTGCTTATTCATAGAGTGCGCTCCTCTCTCATTGCATGTTAGATTATATTGCTTGAGGTTTCAACCTCCTGTACCCCTCTTTCCTCCTCTTTGAATTCACTACTTCCACAGCTTCGCTGCTGCCAACCCTGCATGTGTGACCTCTGGTCTCCTGAATCTTCTTCCAACGAAGAAGACCTTCAATCTGCTGGATCAGCTGCTTGGGGGAACTGTTTAATTGGCTGAAATCTGAATGATTATTTGGAGTGCAAACCAGTATCCCCACTCAGTGTTCGGGTGATGTATTCAACTAAGAAACTCAATTGATTGGTGACCAGCAAGGTTTACAGCAGCTTGATGCTGATTTGTATGTTCATATTAGAGTGTTTTTAATGAACAACTTTTATATCTCACCATTGCTCTCGCTATTAGGAGCATAAGTGGGCCTAGTCTTTTTACAGAACAGAGAAGAGGAAAACTAGAAGTAATCATTTAATTCCAAATTACATGTATTTTTTTGAGAATGGATGAAATAAATCTACAAAGGAAATGAAGATATAGACCATGTTGGGACAGTGGGACAGAATTTGTGCAGTGGAGGAAAGGAGAAGGAAAATAGACTTTATAAGACTAAGAAGAGAAATGGTAAGATGTAATGAAAGGGTAATGGGTCTGTCCCACTTAGGCGACTACAGGCGACTGCCGCAAAATTTTCAACATGTTGAAAATCTTTTGGCGACAGTGACGACAATTTTTAATGTCGTAGTTTGTCATAGGTGCTATCGTAGGTTGTCGCCAGGTGTCGTAGGTGAATTCCATTAAAACTAGTCCCTGGCAGTTGCCTAAAGGGTCGCCTAAGTGGGACAGGCCCATTAAGGGGAATAGAAGGAGAGAGTCTGTGTGAGACATGCAAGAACATGTGGCTTGTTTATTTTGTTTTTTGCACAATGGGCATTGGTTTGTGGCTTTGTACATGCCATGTCTCAACATCTGAGCTACTGTTTATTGATCATGATCAAATTTGGTAAGAGTAAATAGTTTGCAATTTTATTCTATTACTTCAGGTAAAATAGACTGCCTTGTTCCCATTGTGTATCAGCCATTTGTGTTCAAGGAAAGTACTAACATTTTGTTGTGGACTTGATGTATTGGTTACATCTGGATGATGACGATTTGAAAACACACCTCAATGGTTCAGTGTTCAATGGTGCTTTTATTGTCATATGTACAAAGTACAAATGCACAGTGAAATTATTTATTTCAAACAGTCCAGTAGAGTATTGCCATACCTACGTACATCCCGGTTAGCAGTTCATACAGAAATAGTCTACCAATCCTGCGTGACCATGGTCTCCTATCCTCTTAGCCAGATTTTGAAAAATAGCATTTTCTTTAGGTGCAAACGGATCATTATAAGATAAAATCTTTATTAACAAGAATCAGAAACTGTCAAACAGTGTGAAACGTTTTGTGTTCGTAAGATGTGCAAATCCTTCTTACTTATTTGGTTTGATTGCAAGTTCACAAGTTATAGAAGAATTAGGCCATTCGGCCCATTGAGTCTACTCCGCCATTTAATCATGGCTAATCTCTGCCTCCTAATCCCATTTTCCTGCCTTCTCCCCATATCCCATGACACCCGTTCTAATCAATAATTTGTCAATCTCTGCCTTAAAAATATCCACTGACTTGGCCTCCACAGCCCTCTGTGACCCCCTCAACCTTCTAAACTCCAGCGAGGAGAGGCCCAGTGCTGTCAAATGCTCATCATATGTTAACCCACTCATTCCTGGAATCATTCTCGTAAACCTCCTCTGGACCCTCTCCAGAGCCAGCACATCATTCCTCAGATATGGGGCCCAAATTTGCTCCATGACTAATGCCTTATAGAGCCTCAGCATTACATGCAGCCTGACTAATGCCTTATAGAGCCTCAGCATTACATCTCTGTTTTTGTATTCCAGTCCTCTTGATATAAATGCTAGCATTGAATTTGTCTTCCTTACTACCGATTTGGCTTGCAAATGAACTTTTTGGGATTCCCGTCCCAGCACTCCGATTTGCACCTCCTTTTTCTGGATTACTCTCCATTTAGAAAATAATATACGCCTTTATTCTTATTACCAAAATGCATGATTCTGCACTTCTGCACTTTCCTATACTGAATTTCATCTGCCACTTCTTTGTCCGCTCTCCTAACCTGTCCATGTCCTTCTGCAGAGTCCTTGCTTCCTCTACACTACCTGCCCCTCCACCTATCTTAGCATCATCTGCAAACTTGGCTACAAAGCCTTCTCCAAATCATTAATATACAACGTGAAGAGAAGCGCCCCCAGACTTGATTGCTCAGCTGTGTTAGTATAGGATCTCTTGACTCATCCACCCCCCTGGAAAGATGGCAAATTTTCGTCCAAGCCGATCTGTGTATAGTGATTATTTTAATAAGGATGCCTATCAAGGTATGTTTATGATCTTCTGATAGATCAATTTCACATCAAAAATGGTTATTTGAATGACCTGTGAATAAATGATTTCAGCATCTGCAGTCTCTTGGTGAATTAATGGTATTGTTCATTCCTACGCAGTTATTTATCGAGGCTGTCTTGTTTTGATGTCAACATTTGTTTGCCATCACAGCATTATCTTCATTGAAGTTCATCAGTTATAGCAATCCTTCATCTAGACTTAATAGAAAGAACATAAATGATGCATGTTTAATTTCAGCATGATGCGTAATTGATTCTAAGTTAAAGACATGATATGTAATTTACTTTAAAATTAAACTCTATTTACTACTGGTTGAAATATCATGCTGGAACAGAAATTATGTATCTGGATGGTTTTGATTAGAGATAAAACATTTATGATCTCCCTGCGAGGGTATACCTTGCCGAGTAAACTATTGAATGTTTGCATGCCGGTTAATTGATAATGCAAAGGAAGGAGCTCTTGTTTTAGCTGCTCAATAAAGCGATCACTTCAATGATCTCAATTTGTAGGAGACAATTGGACAGGCGCATGATATATGGACCAATATATAGATTGGAAAGTTTTAAAGGAACATGGCCAAATGCAGGCAAATGGGACAAGCCCATAATGCCAACTTGATCTGCATGGACAAGTACCGAAGGGATTGTTTCTCTGCCATAAAGCTCTACGACTCAATAATAAATAGGCAAGAGCTGGAAAAATATAAACCTTGTGCAAGCAGATGGGATTAGTTTAAATTTTCACCATGAGAGACACAGATATCAAAGGCTTCTTCTTCTTTCGTGTGGCGTGCACAGCCTAAAGTTGTAGGCCAACTTGTTCTATTTGATCTTCCGTTTGTGCACGTCGAGTTGATTGCATTAGTCGAAACAGGGCGGACCACGTGAAGATTGCAATCTTCCACCCCATATCAAAGGCTGAAAGGCCTGTTCCTGTGCTGCATCTATGTGTAATAATCATATTGTAAGCATGATTAAATTCTTGTTCGTCCTTGAGATACTTCAAAAATACTACAGAGCTTTGTTGTTCTTTTGCGAGAATTAATTCAGTCCTAAAGCATTTGGGAAATTATTTAGGTTTCCTTCAACTGTCTCCCTACGTTCAATGCAGCTTACCATGAACATTTGCCATCTTCAGTTTGTGGCTGCTTGTGACCTATTGTGATCTATAAGTAAATTTGAAGATACACTAAAGTGATGGTATTGTAGCTAGTGAAGATAGTTATCTAAGGTCACAGTAGGATCTTGATCAAGTGGGCAGAGCAATGGTTAATGGATTTAATGCAGAAAAATGTGAGGTGATGTATTTTGGGAAGTCAAATCAGGGCTGGACCTTCACAATAAATGTCAGGGCTTTAGGGAGTATTGTAGAACAGAGGGATCTGGGAGTGCAGGTACAGAGTTTCTTGGAAGTGGCATCACAGGTAGATAAGGAGGTCAAGAAGGCACATTGGCCTTCATCACTCAGCATTTTGAGTATGGAAATTGGGATGTTATATTATGGTTTACAAGGAACAAATATGTTGGTGTTTGGATTCAGTTTTGGTCACCCTGTTATAGGAAAGATGTTGTTAAACTGAAAAGAGTGCAGAGAAGATTTACGAGGATGTTGCCAGGACCTGAGGGCCTGATCTATAGGGAGAGGTTGGGCAGGCTTGGGCAGGTTTTCCTTGGAGTTTAGGCGCATGAGAGGTGATCTAATGGAGGTGTTTAAGATCATGAGGGGAATAGATAGGATAGATACACAGTCTTTGATCAAGAGTAGGGGAATTAAGAACCAGAGGACATAGATCAAGGTGAGAGGGGAAAGATTTATTAGGAATCTGGGAGGCAACTTTTTCACTAAGAGGGTGGTGGTATATAGAATTTGCTGTCAGAGGCGGTAGTTAAGGTTGTTAACAACATTTAAAAGACATTTGGACAGGTACATGGATAGGAAGGATGGGGAAAATGCAGGTAGGCAGGACAAGTGTAGACGGGGCACCTTGGTCAGTATGAGCAAGCCTGTGCTAAAGAGGCTGTTTTAATGTTGTATGTATAAGGTACACCGATGAAGCATACAATCTTTGTAGAATTTTGCATATGTAACATTCTAACTTATGGATAGTAGGCCTACCCTATTTTATCTTATGTGTAACTATATACAAGGAAAGATGATGTTCCAGAAGGTAGGTATTTTCCTGCATCTGTTTATGAAAATTCCAGTTATAATATTTCCTTAAGCTTCGAGTTTTCGTTTAGGTCTAGTATGTGTTGCTATGTAATTTACCCACCCTTTACTCTTAATAATACAAATTGCAAGCAGTAGTAAATTATTGCTGTACAACATTTGTTTGGTTAACATGAAAATCATATAATTCTTGTTTTCCTAATTAATTCAAATCCTTGGAAGACATGTTATCAATTCATAGATTCTCTGCTGATTCTGATGATCTGTATATTCTTTATAAAATTATTTCTCAATGCAGAAACTCAGTTTATTTCTACTACAGTTTTGTAATCCTATTCAACATTTTGCATCATTTGCAGTGTCCCCTTTGAGCGAATTGGTGATATCAATTTTTCATTGAATACAAACGAGAGTGTAAGTATTTGCTTTTTTTAATTCAGTGGGGTAGAGGAGGTATATTAAGAATGTTTATTTAATCATAATATGGGTTAAATGAAATTCAACCGACCTATTTGTTAAAAGTCAGGCTGATCTTTTTTACCAAACAATACAGTAGGGATCCAAATTTGATTTGCATATCCTTGCTAAAATAACTCATCTGGGTTGACTGTGAAGGTACAGGTGATGTCGTCTCTATTAAACTGTATAAATGTACTAAATGGAGGTATAAAATGAAACTAAAATAATTAAAATGAACCATTATTATAGTTTTGTATTTTTCGGCAAACTAGTTGCAAATAACATTGTGGATTGTTTTTTCCCCTAAATTGACTGATCTTTAATTCAGTGATTTACTTCAGTGCTATTTGTATACATTGGATATGCAAGCAAAGAATTTCACTGTGCCTAGTCACATGTGACAATAAAGTATCCCATTCCATTCCATAAAGTATTCCATTAGATTCCATTGATTGAGTTGCTAGATTTAGGTTCTTGGTTCTGCCATTCAGCTAAGTTCTGACTAAAAGCGATATCTCTCCTTTCAGTGAGACCATCTGCGCCGCAGAATCTTGGGGGGGGGGGGACTGTCATTAGTAGCCATTTAGTCAATTTATTCAGCTCACAGTATGACCCCAGTGAGAATTTGATTAATCCAGAAACGTCCCCACAAATTGCGAGAAGACAAGGAAGACTAGAAATTGATGCTTGGAGCACATTTTGACTTCACTGAAGAGTAGCCCCCAAAGCATCACAGTGATGGTTGCTTTTGGTATCCTCACTATGATCTTTGGTGAACAGTTTCACCTAAAGCATCTCTTTGGAAGAGGAAGGTCACCAGCCTAAATAGAGGCATTTTTGAACACATTCTCGTATGCATTCAATTTGTGGCATAATTAAGGTGGTGCCACAACTGCCAGCATGATTGGGTGGAGTGGCAAAGTAGAACATAGTTCCTAAAATTACTTTGTGTAAACCTAACCTCCATTTTTTCAGTACTTGTAACAATTGCCCATTTTATTCTGTTGAATTTCCTGGAGTTGAAGCACTCTGAAGTTTCAATGTTCATGTCTTATTGCTTGGAAACTATTTGAGTTGAAGTGTTCTTATGAAATACGAAGTTCCACCAATCTGATAAATCATGGTACTTTAGTGAAAAATGTAGTTTGGTTATTAATTCTCAGAGGATCGTTAATTACTTTCTAATGCGAAAATGTGTTTTTTATTTTATTTGGGATCTTGTGACATATGACCATCTTACTCCAGGCTAATGTAGCACTATTTGAGGCATGCTGTAAAGAAAGGATACAACAATTTGATGACAGCGGGTCCGATGAAGAAGATATTTGGGGAGAAAAGGACGTAACCTTTGCACAAGATGCAAAAAATCGACACAGGTGCGTGGCCTGGGAGAAGGGCAGCAATAAACTATCACTGTGTTAATTCCAGGACTTCTCCCATTGTTTCCTAAATACTCATAGAACATAGAGTACAGTACAGGAGAGGCCCGTTAGCCCTTTTTGCCCATATTACCAAATTAAACTAATCCCTTCTGTATGCATACAATCCATATCAGTTTCCACCATTACAATGTGTTCCAAGCATCTACCACTGTAGGGAAAAAAAAACAAAAATGCCCTGCACATGCCTCTCATAATGAGATCTCCCCTCAGCCTCCGATGCTCCACAAAACGAATTGGTGATATCAATTTTTCATTGAATACAAATTGGCCCATCCTGTCCTTGTAGCCAATACACTCTAATCCAGCAACATTTCAGTAAATCTCTTCTGCATCCTCTCCAAATCCTGCTGGCAATGTGGTGACCAGATCTGCTCACAAATCTACGAATGTGACATCCAAAGTATGAAATGCTGCAGCATGACTTCCAGATTCTTATACTCAATGGCCAACTGATGAAGGCAAACATATATTCCTTCCTTACTTGTCCATCTACTTGTGTTGCTTCTTTCAAAGAGCTGTGGATTTGGACCCCAAGATCTTTCTGTAGATCAATTCTATTAAGAGTCCTGCAATTAACTATCATTTCCCCTTGCTTCTGGCTTCCCAGACATGAACCTCACCTTACCCCTCTGCCCCTACCATTGAGATGCTTCAGCTGATAGGAAGCACTATAAATGTTGCCAACTTATTTTAAGTTATTTTGTGTTATGTGCAGAAGTTCAGGTAGCACAGACAGTGAAGAAAGCACAGATTCTGAAGACGAGGAAGGTGATAAACGGAATAATACATTTGAGCCCAGTGGTACCAATCCAGATGACAGAATGGAAATTGATGCAAATGAAGGCAAGTAGTGAAAACATACATTTTCTTTAATATTAAAATGATATGGATGTGACGTGATGAATATCAACTGAAAATTGTTCATAATTAAAGTATGTAATTAAGGAATGGGACGTATGTGGTATGTCTCATTTATCTTAAAATGGTGGGTTGACTTTGTTTTGAAATGGTGGTTTCCAGTGAGGATTTGTTGAATATAATTTGTCCATTGTCAGTATCAGTTCAATCTGTTTCTTGCTGTCGTAGAGTTATGCACAACAGAGACAGGTCCTTTGCCCATCTCATCCATGCCAAACTAGTGTAGTCTGAGGCGAGACTACCTGATCTAGTCTCATTTGCCCTTTCCCATTCAATATGCTGCCTAAATGTATTGTAAACATTGTAGCTGTACTGCCATTACTACTTATCCTTCACAATAATTCTGAGCACCAGTGCCTCAGCATTCTCAGCTCTTTACTCCCTATATACTCATGATTTTACAGTAAGATTCTGCTCTAACTCCATCTACGAGTTTGCAGAGACACCAGTAGTGGACCAGATTTTGAACAATGACGAGAATGACTACAGGAGGGAGATGGACTGCTTTGTAACATGATATCAAGATAACAGCCTCCCCTTTGACGTCAGCAAGACAAAGGAACTAGTTATAGACTTCATGAAGAGTGAGTACATGCCCCAATCAGCATCAATGTTGCCGAAGTGGAAATGGCTGAAAGCTTCAAGTTCCAAGGCGTGCATATCATCGTCAATCTGTCCTGGACCAACCATATTGAAGTTATGGCAAAAAGAACACACCATCACCATCCTGATCACCATCTCACCGTCAGGAGACTGAGGAAGTTGGATATGTCTCTAACCCGTGCCAACTTATACAGATGTACCGTAGAAAGCATTCTATTTATTGAGCTGCATCACAACCGAATAGTATGTTCGATGGAAAGTATGTACCATCAGACTCAGGAACAGCTTCTTCCCTTTGTTAAACCATCGAACGGTCCACAAATAAGCTTGGGCATAGGCCTGATCTTCTAACCAATAGCAATACTAACTTCCTCTGGCAGCTTGTTCCATATACCTGTCGCCATCTGTGTGAAAAACCTGCTCCTCGGGTCCCCTTTAAATCTTTGGTCCCTCACCACTGTCTTCCCTCAACACACTAGCTTCCATGACCTACACAGTAAATGCAGACAAGAAGTATTATTTTAAGACCTTGTCCCTTTCAAAAAGCTCCAAACATGAATGATGACATTGATCCTTAAGCAGACCTATTTTTTCCCTTGTTATCCTTTTGTTGTTAATACATTTTTAGAATCTTTTGGGATTTTCCTTTATTGTAAGTGCCAAGGATATCTTGTGTCTTATTCCTAATCAGCCACTGTCTATCTTCCAATCAACTTGATGGGCCGAAGGGCCCATTTCCGTGGACTCGGTGGGCCCAAGGGCCTGTTTCCGTGACGTATCTCTAAACTAATTTAGACACTGAACACAGAATAGTTTAGCTTGATCCACGTGTTCATTAGAGATGCAAAGAATATCAGCAGCCGACAGTAAAAGATTATGCGCAAGACAATGTCCGTTTCCCTTTCACCAAGATATCTCACGATTAATGCACCACGAGTTGACTCGAAACCGTTCCCTAGGTAACAGTCGCTTATTTCTAGTCACAAGCAGAGCCGAATTCCCTCTGCACCGGGTTCTGGTCTGTAAATCCGTGTTGCATATTCAGTCAATCATTTAAGGGAGAAGTTAAAGTGGATTTAATATTAAGTTGACAGGAAGTGAATTCATTCAGAATTATAAAAAAAAATACTATCCTCGGTTACCGGCTGCTATGAAAATGGCGGGCAATTTGAAATTCAACCCACAACCAATGACACTGCAGTGCGTTTTCTCTGGTTGGCTGAGCTTCCCCCATCCCACCCGCCAAGTTAGATTTAGCTCTTAGGGCTAAAGGAATCAAGGGATATGGGGAAAAAGCATAGTATACGTACTTTCACGAACGGGGTACTGATTTTAGATGACAAGCCATGATCATATTAGAATGGCGGTGCTGGCTCGAAGGGTTGAATGACCTACTCGTGCACCTATTTTTCTATGTTTCTAACTTTGCAAGTTCCTGTGTAACATCAAAATTAGCCATGCCCCAATTTTGGACATTAACTTGTGGACCAATCTTTTTCTATAACGATTTAAAAACTAATGCAATTATGGTTATTGGTCCCAAAATGTTTCCCCACATTGACTCATCAGCCTAATTCATGAAAGGAGGTTGAGTGTACACCTTCTCTCACAGAACCATTTATATATTACTTTCCTGGTCACGCTTAACAAATTCTGCCCCATCTAATCCCTTAACAATGTGGTAGTTCCAGTCAATATTTGGGAAGTTAAAATCATCTACTATTGCAATCCTATTTTTCCTACACCTATCCATGATCTCCCTACATATTTGGTTCTCTAGTTCATACTGACTATTGGGCGGTGGCCTATAATAGAATCCCATCATAGCAATCGCTCCCTTCTTATTTTTAAGGTCCACCCATGTAGGCTCACTGGATGGTTCCCCAGGAATAGCCCCTCTGCCTACTATCACAATGATCTCCCTAATCAATATTGCAACTCCCTAATCAAACTTGCAACTCCCTCTCCTCTTGTTTGTGTCCTCCTCTATCACGTCCGCAGCATCAGAACCCCAATACATTGAGCTGCCAGTCTTGCCAATCCCTCACCCATGTTTCTATAATAGCCTGTCCGTCTCCTGAGTTCATCTGCTACATCTGTTAAACTTCTTGCACGAAAATAAATGCAGTTTAACCTATCAGACCTTCCTTGTTTCATGTACTGCTCCTGCCTGTTCCGTCCACTGGACTTGCTTCTGTTATTTACACTTTTCTGTCCTGGCTATTTATACTTTAGAATCGTGGGAAGTTAGATGAATTTAAAAAGCAAAATACTGCAAATGGTGGAAATTTAAAATAAAATCGGAAAATGCTGGAAATATTTGGCAATGTCAGCAAAAGATACAAAGCTAATATTATAGCCCAAAAGCCATAACAATGATAATTAAAGAAAAGCAAAGCAACTGCAGATGCTGGAAATCTGAAATAAAAACAGTGTTCAAAATATTCAACAGGTCAGGCAGCATCTGTGGAAAGGAAAACAATATTAATGTTGTCGTTCAATAAACCATCAGAACTAGAAAGTGGAAAAATTAGTGTATGAATAAATAAGAAAGCGCTCATTTACTTCACCAGTCGTGATGAAGGGGCATTTACTCCACTTCTATCTTTACAGATGCTGTCTGACTTGCTGCATATTTCGAGCACTTTATGTTGTTTTATTGCAGCGGTACTTTTATTTCTTTATCACAGCTACTGTGGAATTTGTCTTGTTCTTTATGTTGGATACCTATAATTTGACGCAATGTTCTTTTATTGTGTGCTTTCGCAATGTTCTTTTATTCTGCGCTTTTGAAAACCATTTATTCTTCGCTATAATTTTGCTTTGTTAAACTCTAGCTGCAGCAAATAAATAAAATGAGGCATGATATGTCTCGACTTGTTCAAAATTAATGTCACATTTTATGACAGTAATTCTGCCATCAGATTGTGAGAACTCTGAAAAACAACCAGCTGCCTAAAGTGGAAACTGGGCTACTTTTCCTGATTTTTGGTTTTCTTTCCGTTAAAGTGATATTTATCAAATAAATCCTGTTGACTTTTGCTGACAATATATAAGCAAGGACAAGATTAGGATTGCATGTGATGGTCGTCGGCGAACATCATCAAGTTCGTCGACGACACCACTTTTGTTGGACGAATCGCAGATGGTGATGAGTCAGAGTATAAAAGTGAGATCGACCAATTTCACCAATGCCAGCAAAACAACCTGGCTCTCAACATCAGTAAAACCAAGGAACTGATTGTGGACTTTGGTAGGGGAAGGATGAGGACCCACAATCCTGTTCACATCATTGGGACGATGGTGGAGAGGGTAAAAAACTTCAAATTCATGGGTGTGCATATTTCGGAAGATCTTTCTTGGACCCAGCACACTGATGCAATTATAAAGAAAGCACATCAGCGACTCGAGAAGAAGAATACGGAGATTCGGCATGTCAAAGAGGATTCTGCTGAACCTCTACAGGTGTACAGTAGAGAGAATTCTGACTGGTTGCCTCGTGGCCTGGTTCGGCAACTTGAACATCCAGGAGCGGAATAGACTGCAAAAAGTTCCATCGAAGGGATCTATCGAAGTCGCTGCATCAAAAAGGCAGCCAACATCATCAAAGACCCACACCATCCTGGCCACACACTCATTTCACCATTGCCATCGGGAAGAAGGTACAGGAGCCTGAAAACTAACATTCAGGTTCAGGAACAGCTTCTTCCTTACAGCCATCAGGCTATTAAACATGATACCAAATAAGCTCTGAACTGCAACAGACTATTATTATTATTATTGCACTGTGTTATTTATTGAGTATGTGTGCATGTGTATAGACACAATGAACTTTTTTTCTTCTCCCGTTATGTACTATGTTTACATATTCTGTTGTGCTGCAGCAAGTAAGAATTTCATTGTCCTATCTGGGACATATGACAATAAAACACTCTTGACTTGACTCTTGATGTCTTCTTTATTCATAAAACTTCTAGATCACATGCTGAACATTTACACAAAGGAGACAAGACCTCAAAGCTCTACTTTGCCAGATGAAAGAATTAATGAATTGACTACGTGTCAATATGGCTTTGATGAAGCCCTTTGTTAGACAATGCAGTAAACTCGAAGGAGGCTAATGAAAAGTAAAATTCATAGCATAAGTACATTAGGATCTTGAGTAGTTACACGTTCAAAATCATATGAAACATAATGAAAAATATTTGCTTTTTGCTAAAACTAGCCAAATATTTTATTCGTGAATCAAGCATGCACCCAAATAAAGACAACGATCATCAACGATTGTTTGCTGCAGTAAAACACTAGTAAATCTGGTAACTTTTCTTTACAGCCCCAGGGTGGACAGCCAACTTTGAAGTGCCTATGGAAACCACAAACATGAATGCATCAAATTCCAGTGGACCTACTTTGTGGAGTTCAGGTGATGCGGTATCGCAGGAAACTGGATGGGCTACTTTTTCAGATTTTTCCTCTCAGTTAAGGTAATATTTTCTTCGTACATCCAAAGAAATCCTATTGATGAATTATGTTCCTAATTATTAATGCTCCCCTCTAATCTACTGCAGACTGATCAAGCAGCAGAACATGCCAATCCTCTATGCCTTCAATTAGTATTTTCAACATTATTTAGTTTTATTCTTTGGATTTCTTAAAATAAAATCTGCATGATTCTATATTCTATTTCTCACTGTAACACCAAACGCCTTTTGGTAGTTCCCGCGCTACCACAGAACCCGCTAAATAGCCCGCCCCACGGAACGTGTTAAGAGCTTGCCGAGGGCCATAGTTTGGAGACCCCTGTTCTACAGCATGGAACTTCAGTATACTAAAATATCATAACTTTTAACTTATACTGAACGCCTAAAGTAGGTAATGTGCATTCATTGAAGTTAGTTGCGTGTTCATTAACAGGACTTGTACCAACTTGCATCATACTATTGTGATTTTATTTACAATACTTGTACTTTCATTTGAAATTATTATTATCTCCAGCTGTTAAAATATTCAAAAATAAACTTGATTGTATTGTTGTTGAAGAAGATTACAAGTTCAGTATAAGTTAAAAGTTATGATATTTTAGTATACTGAAGTTCCATGCTGTAGAACAGGGGTCTCCAAACTATGGCCCTCGGCAAGCTCTTAACACGTTCCGTGGGGCGGGCTATTTAGCGGGTTCTGTGGTAGCGCGGGAACTTACACGTCAGCTTGCTCTAAAGTTTAGAGATACAGCGCGGAAACAGGCCCTTCGCTCGCCCAACCCCCCCACCACTAACCCTATCCTAGACACGCACACACGCTGGGGACATTTAGGCCAACCCAATTAATCTACAAATCCTTGGTGTATAACCAGCATATGTAGTTCCTTCCTATACTAACCTGTAAGTAATTGGAGTGTGGGCGGAAACCGGAGCTCCCAGATAAAATCCATGCAGAACGTACAAACTCCGTACAGACAGCATCCGTATTCAGGAACGAACCCGGCACTCTGGCGCAATATGGCAGCAACTTAAAGACTGCGCCACCGTGCCGCACAATTATCTTGTACAATTGTAACGTAACATATTATTGCAGCTGTTCTTAAAATCCCTCCGATATTTTTTAACAAAAGGCAGATTCTTCCCCTACATTTTGACTGTGGGGAAAAAAGGGAAAAAGATCATTTAGTCACGGGCCAATGACCTCGTTGTATTTGTTGGGCCAAAGGGTAATTTATGTCGGAGCAACCTGTTGAAAGTTATCATATGGCCTTGCATTTATTGTAGGTTGGTGTATAAGTGGCGATGTTGCTGCAGATGAATATGTCAAAGCAGTGTTTGTCGAAGGCGTTTGTCAGGAATTTACCCTAAATATTAATGTGGGAATTTGGGTGCAGAGAAACTAAAATCGAAAGTTTATTGAAAATAACACGCATAGGAATCGAATCCCAGTGGATAATACCACATAGAACCCCAGAAAATAGGTGCAGGAGGAGGCCATTCGGCCCTTCAAGCCAGCACCGCCATTCATTGTGATCATGGTTGATCGTTCCCAATCAATAATCTGTGCCTGCCTTCTCCCCATATCCCTTGATTCCACTAGCCCCTTGAGCTCTATCTAACTCATGCTTTTTGCATTAACCCATACAATGCTGTACCTATACATTGAACTGATCGCACAGCCATTCGATGTAATAGTCTGGATAGATGTGTTAATTGCTGATGTGCATTCACGCTCACTTTCCTCTTCCACTTGATGGTCAAGAATGACTTGTGCGCTCCATTAATAGGAAATCTCTAGTTTGGATGTAGTCTTCAGAGACCTTTAAACATTTATATTTAGAGTAACCCGGGTAAGGCTGCTTCTCCCGCTTCCATTGGTTGCTGCCCGTTCGGGCGCGTCACTGCTTCCTCCATCGTGTTTGGTTGGGGTTGCCATGGGTGGGGGGTGAGAGAGAGGAGGGACAGGATGCTGGGGGGGGGGCGCAGTGTTTAGCCATGCTACCGACTCGCTGCAACATACCCTCTCGTAAGTGTGTGTGTGTGTGTCTGTGTATATACATTAATTCACCAACCCTTTAGCTTAAAGTTTAACCTTGGTTGATGGCTAAAAGTTTTTTTTTTAAATTTCTTCCATTTGTTTTACTTAAGTTCTTTTTTGAGTTCATTACATTTATAAAACTGACATTTCTTTATTTTTTCCTATGGCCCGCAAAAATGTGCCAAATATATAATGTGGCCCTCATGCTGAAAAGTTTGGAGGCCCCTGTTGTAGGCAAAGGCAATGGTGCAATCTTTATCTAATTACTGTGACAAAACCAAAGATGAGTATGGCTGCCTTAATGCCCACTCTACTTTGGAGGCAGGGCAGAATGCATAAACGCACTTATAAAGGATGATGTCAGATTTATTTCTCTGCTCGTGCATTCAGTTGCCAATGGTAATAGGCTCCAAAGTGAGTTAATCGGAAAGTCTGAGTTACTACTATGAATTTTAGACCCAGTCATTGCTTTGTTTTATTACACTTCTACCTGGTTCAAATTCATTTCCTGGTTGCAACTTAATGTAGAAGCTTTTTTTTTTGCACAATTGCATAACCTAGGAAACTGAGTTCTTTTGAGAACAATATAAATGTGTAGCAGGGGTGTGTGAACCAGAACAATGGTCAGCAAATGGAAGGACTGACGAGAAGGTCGAAGTTAGGACCAGGAAGTCTTAAAGGTAGGCCCGGGACAGGTTAATGAACAATGGTGAAACTGTTAGCCTGAAATGTGTTTACTTCAATGCAAGGAGCATTGTGGCTAAAATGGATGAACTTATGGAGGATCAGTGATTGGAACTATGATGTTGTGGCCATTACGGAGACTTGGTTGCGAGAGGAATGCAACTGGCAGCTTGACATTCCAGGGTTCGATATCACATATAATAGAGAGGGAGATAAAAGAGGTGGTGGTGTTGCTTTAGTTATAGCGACATTCGGAGAGGACATACTTGAATCTGCTGAGGCAATATAGTCTAAATTGGAATAAGGCAGATTATAACGTTATCAGGCAGGAGCTAGGCAGAGTAGATTGGAACCGGTTGTTATTGGGTAAGTGGCATCTGACATGGGAGTTGTTTAAAGGCTAGCTGATTAAAGCTCAGGACTGGCATGTTCCAGTAAGACAGAGGAATGAGGATGGCAACATTTGGAAACCTTGGATGACCAAAAAAAGTCATACATTTGGTCAAAAAGAAAAAGGAAGGGTGTGTGAGGATTAAGAAGATGAAATCAGGCCTTTGAGGAATATAAAGCAAGTAGGAAAGAACTCCAGTGGGCAATTAGAAGGACCAAAAGGTACATTGAAATGTCTTTGGTGAGTCAGATTTAAAAAAATCCCAAGGCTGTTTATATGTACATTAAAAGCAAGAGAGTAATCAGGGAGAGAGGGTAGGACCGTTCAGAGATAAAGGAGGAAATTTGTGCTTGCAGTTGCAAGGTGTAGGTGAGGTACTAAACAAGTACCTTGGGGAGGTCCAGGACAAGGGGTCACAGCTTAAGGATAAGGGGGAAATCCTTTAGGACCGAGATGAGAAGGACTTTTTTCACACAGAGAGTGGTGGGTCTCTGGAACTCTCTGCCACAGAGGGTAGTTGAGGCCAGTTCATTGGCTATATTTAAGAGGGAGTTAGATGTGGCCCTTGTGGCTAAGGGGATCAGAGGGTATGGAGAGAAGGCAGGTACGGGATACTGATTTGGATGATCAGCCATGATCATATTGAATGGCGGTGCGGGCTCGAAGGGCCGAATGGCCTACTCCTGCACCTAATTTCTATGTTTCTAAGTACTTTGCAACTGTATTCACCAATAAGATGCACATGGGGATCAGTGAGATCTGGGTGAAGAATAATAATATACATGGGCAGTTTGAGATCAAGAACGAGGTGGTGTTGTGGCTCTTGAAGAGCATTAAGGTGGAAAAATCCCCAGGGTTTGATGGGATCTGTCCTGTTATTAAGAGTAGAGATTGCAGGGTTGAAGTTTAATAGTTCCCAATAATATGTTACGAGTTTCAAGCTCTATGTGAAATGCTGCGTAATTATTTAATAAATATTGCATACTGGAGTCCATACTGGAGTAAGCCGAAATAATACAAATATTTTCCATTCAGTTCAAAGGATCCTTTAAGAAGTAGCTCCCCAATTGCAATGGAAACCAGTTTGGACCCAGCGGATGCTCGACACAGTTGTGTAGCAGCACATCATGAAGGTAATTCCTTTTTGTTGCAAATGCTGAATTAGTGTTATTTAGCAATGTCAATAAAATGAAGAACGTTCAGTCATACAAATGTGATTGTATTGTGAGAAGAGCCTGACACTTAGACAGGAAACCTGCTCACAGTTGCTACAGTTCAACTTGCCAGATGAAAGTGGAGTACACTGATTTCCTGAATTGCATGCCTTAATTTGGTAACTCCTTGCAGTGAATTCTCAGCCTTGACTAGGCTTCATTGAGCAGTTATGGTTAGTGTTCTCCCAATGTCAGTGGGAAAGCTGAATTTCTGGAGACTGCCTTACTTATGTCCACATGTCTTTGGCCTCCTTTTACCTCAAAGTAATTTGTTAAAATGTCGTTCAGCTAACTATCTTGATGTAGGTGCCATATGTTCCAATCAACAAATCCTGTATGCCTCGAGTGTAGTCTGGATAATCTTCAGGACCTGTTTTCTCCAAATATTGATTAATTGATTCTGTGCGGATGAAAGGATTTTGTCATTGAGGTATACAGCATGAAAAAGCCCCTTACGAGCCATTGAGCCTGTGCCAACCAATACGCATCCGTTTACACTAATCCTATTTTTATTTTCCCTATATTCCATCAAGTCCTCCCAGATTCTAATGCCATCTACAAAACAGGGGCAATTTAAAGTTGATAATTAACCTTCCAGCCAGCACATCTTTGGGATGTGGGAGGAAACATATGCAGTTGGAGGGAGAATGCACATTTACCACATGTAGACCAATGAAGCTGGTGATTGGACCCAGGCCAATGTGATGTGAGATAACAGTTCTATGAACTGCGTGACCCTCAAAGTAAAGCATTATTTACAATACTATTATAACGTTATCTTCAATTTCTAATTTTGCCTGACTATCAATTTAATTTAAAACATATTAATTGCTTCAAGGAGTACAGAGCAGAAGATGGCTAATCCATCCTGCTGCTTGAGATCTCTTTACAGATAATATTGTATTAATTTGTAACTCATTTTAGACAGATTACAGAAAGATGCAAAAGCAACAGGGAATTTGTAGTGGACAACATTATCTTCCACGTTATTGACTGGGACTTACTCAGTGAAAGGGCTTAGAGGGGAAGAACTTGTAAGGAGTATCTAAAAAGGTTTCCTGCAACAGTTTGTGGATAGTTGAGCTCGAAGAGGGACTATACTGAACCATGGACTGGAGACAAAGCTGGCTAGGTGACTGGTGTTTCACTGGAACTGATCTCAACATAAGTTTTAACATAGTTATGATTAAGGGTAAGTCTGGACCTTGGGGGAGGTACTAAATCGGGGTATGTGAAATTACAGTGTGGTTAGGCTGGAGCTAGGGAGAGTAAATTGGGAACAGTTGTTATCGGGTAGGTCCGCATCTAACATATGGGAATCATTTAAAGGCTGATCCGGGTTCATATTCCGAAAAGGAGGAGGGATAAGGATGGCAAGGTAAGGGAATCTTGGAAGACTAAAGTGGTTGTATATTTGGTCATACAGAAAAAGGAAGCCTATGTAAGATTTAGAAAGATGAAATCAGATAGGGCCTTGGAAGAATATAAAGCAAGCAGGAAAGAACTCAAGCTGCCAGTTAGAAGGAGAAAAAGGAGTCATGAAATGTAATTGGTGAGTGGGATTAAAGAAAATTCCATGGCTTTTTATATGTACATTTAAAAACTAGAAGGTAACCCGCTAAAAGAGGATGTAAACAAGGCACTAAATAAAACTTTGTATCTGCCTTCATCAAACAGGAGTACATGGTGGACAATGACATCAGTGTGGGAATGACTAATTTGCTGGGGCAGTTTGAGATCAAGAAGGAGGTGATGTGTGGGCCCTTGAAGAGCATTAAGGTGGATACATGCCCAGGGCCTGATGGGATCTATCACGTTTTGAGAGAGGCAAGAGAGGAGATTGCAGGGACCTTGACAAGGATCTTGGCATCTTCTAGATTATTGTAATGCATTTGTAACACCCCTCATGGTAGGCAAATCTAGAAGATTAAGATGCATTGCATCCACAGTGACTTAGTCATTTGGATTCTGAACTGGCCTACTCATAGAAGATAGGATTTTGTTGGAAGAGTGTTATGCTGGCAGGAGATCTGTGATCGGTGGCAATCCACAGGGATCTGCTAGGACCACTGTTCGTGATATATATAAATTATTTGGATGTAAATGTAGATGGGTTAGTTTGTACATTTACAAATACCACAAAAATCTAGATTTGCAGTCAGTGAGGATTGCTGTCAAAATATTCTGCAGGATATAGGTCAGCTGCAGAAAAGGGAGGAGAAATTGCCAGGTGTGGTGGTGGAGGCAGATAGATAGGCATATGGATATAGAAGGATATATATGATGCAGAGGATATTAGTTTAACCTGGCATCATGTTCAGTGCAGATATTGTGGGTTGAAGAGCCTGTTCTTGAAATTCTCACAAGTATGGGCTAAGTTCAGCACAACTAATTGTCATGTCAGAGAGCACTAACCTCACACTAAAACCTGTGTCAATAAATGAATCGCCTGTCTGTAGATTACTTCAGTTATCCTGACTTAATCATTTGTAAATATCAAGGAAGTGATATAAATGATTATTTGGAAGGTAGCATATTCTATGACATTAGCATTAACTGTTTTTAGGGAGAACATTTTTTTTGCTGTCAATTTGTTAAACAAATCAGTTAAAGTAGATCAAAAGTCAGTATTGTGCAATTTGTGAGCGAATGATCAACCAAGTTTTGAAATGTTCTTTTATCTGCTCTTCAAATTATGTAATTCTTTATTTTTAATCCTATCTTCAGATTTTGTTGCAACCTCGCACCTTGCCTACAAAGAACAAAAAGCAGGGTCAGCCACGTTAAATTTAGAACCCAATTTGTCCGATGGTGAGGATGAAGAGGTGGCTACAGACCAAGTAACAGAGACAGTCACAAATGGCTCCATGAAGGAGACAGTAAGCCTTACAGTAGATGCCAAAACTGAAACTGCTGTGTTTAAAAGGTAGGAAAGAACTGCAAATGCTGCTTTAAATCGAAGGTAGACACAAAATGCTGGAGTAACTCAGCAGGACAGGCAGCATCTCTGGAGAGAAGAAATGGGTGATGTTTTGGGTCGAGACCATGTTACCCATTCCTTCTCTCCCGATATGCTGCCTGTCCCGCTGAGTTACTCCAGCATTTTGTGTTTTAAAGGTAGGTTGCAGTCGTGATTTTCTCCTGAATATTGTTTTTTTTAAATATTGAGGCTAATTAAATATTTAGCAAACTTCCATTCCTTGTAAAATTGGAATCTACCTTAATATTAAAATGAAGGCATTTCAGGTCATCATGAAAAGTTAACATAAACCTTAAGAAACTTGTTTGGACTGAGATACTGACATTAGTGAATGACAATAGATTCTTCCCCAAATTTACTTAATTTTGATTTTGACTGAGCTTCAGGGAATTATGTGCTTTGGAGATCATGTCGATTTGGTGAGCGATAAATGTTTTTAATGCATCTGTTGTACAAAATTATCACTAATTTTAGAGCCACATCATTAGCAACTGTTGAAAGGTGTATTTAACTTTAATCAGATGGCTAATCTTGTTTTTTCCAATTCTTTAGGCCTCTGTCTTTGGATGTTAGTAAAGCAAACTAACTTACCAATTCATAACTGCCCTTTAATGAAATAAATGTTACATTGTGGTATTGCGCCTTAACTACAAAGACAAAATAGGAGCAATCACAGCTTGCTCTGTTAGGCACAAGCTGACCTACCTCGAATTAATGGTGCCCAGCTTTCTCTGAATTCCAGATTCAGGCTTCCTCCTTTCTGAATGTGGGTCTTGGTTCTTATGTCATTCTGGAGTTTGGTAAATAGTTACGTTCTGTTTTGAAGACACATCTTCCTCCTACTACTTTTGTTCTCTTCTGATGTGACATCCATAATCTAATCCAGGTCTAATCTATTTCTTCCACCTTTATCCCATTGTTGCTGGCTTATTGGTTGCAAGAGTATTTCTTCCATTTTCCATTTTGCCAGCCCAGTAGCACCATAGGTATTGGTGCTGAGCCAATGGGGTGCAGAGAAAATTGGAATTAATTGTTTCTGATAGTTCATCTCCTGTGGATCTGATGTCCAAGTTTCATCACATGGGTATTTCCCTGTTTTAACCCGGGCTTCTAGTTACCTCTTACTGCCAAAATAACAGCCTACTCCATTACCCACAGTAGAAGCCTTCAATACCATTGGAGACGTCTTAGAGTGGATCCGTTGTTTCACTGCAACCAATGGTCAATCTTATTGTTTCTAATTTGTTAAACCTCTGAAACCTCGGGATTTGGTAAAGGAGGGTAACATCCCAATTAATTGGTACTTAGTGAAGTGAAAGAACATTACATTGTGGTATTGTCCCTTATCTAATTTTGGACATGTTCATCCTGCAGCTACTATTATTTCAATGTTACTAAAAATAAAGTTTTGTTTATAGATTGTTTCCATTCTTAAGATCAACTTGGATTTCTTGCAGTTAAATAATTCTACCTTTGCTTCACCAAATGTTTGGTGTACTTTATGACTGTGAATGTATATTAGGAATAAAATTAAATCTCTCAGAAATTTAAAATAGTTCATTAGAATAACAGCAACATTTGCTGGATTACATAGCATTTACAGCACATAAACAGGGCATTTGGTTCAACTGAATATTGCTGTTGCTTATGCTGCTTCCGTTAATTCCTTCGTATCCACATTGCTTTTTGGCAAATATCCCACTATTTTTGCTATCTTTTGTGTACATGAACTCTTTACCTAAATGTGTAGATAGTATTTCTTTCAATTAATTTATGTGGTTGTTGGTTCCATATCTTTAATGATTATTAAATTATGTATTTGGTTTGTTAGTAGACATTTATTCTGAATTTATTGTAAGTGGGAAATTATAAACAATTTCACAGAACCAGACTTGCCTGCCCTATCTAACCACCTGAATTTGCTGCCTCTGGTCACCCACGTTAATCCACACTTGCTTGGTTTGGAAGAGAGAGGACCAATTATGTTTGCCCTTCGCATCTCAAGTCCGGTGGCATGTTCAGAGCAGCAATAGAGCCTCTGACAACACGTGTCAGAGGGACATCTACGACAATGTCTTGGACAAATGCTGTATTTGATAATGTTTTTAAATATCTTCAACATTTGGGAAATTTTAAAAACATTAAACATTTAAATAACTTTATAAATAAAAATAATAAAGTAAAGTTAACTAAAAGGGCTAAACAGCACTCAATAATATCAAATCATAGATTTTTTCCTATGTTTTCTAATCCTTGCACTGCCATCTTAATTGTAATAAATTGAGCAAGGTAATAATAGTAGGAAATTCCACCAGGATTGAGTGTTGCCAATCAGCTCCATGTGGAATCCAATGATAGAGTGAACTGAAAAGATGGGCCTTCCATTTTGAAATGCTGCCAGTAATCATCAAGTCAGACACAAATGTTCTCTCTTGTGTTGCTTGATCTATTTTCAAATTTCCATCAAATTCCATTTTAAAAGAAGAGCATCAGAACTGCTCAAATTCTTCCTGATTGTGACATCAATTGTGATGATGCTTATGAGTGGATTTATGTTCTTCTACAATGCTTCATTATACTTTTGTGTAGTTCATACCCAGATCTCTGCAACTTATTTTCTAATTTAATTTCACTTAAGTTTCCAATTAACCTTTTACATTACTGCCTTCTTTTGAAGGAATCGTGTCTGAGGAAAATTGTAGGTGAATACATTTTAATCAGCATATTCTTTTGTTGCAGATTGTATTGCATATGTTTTATGCTTTTTCTAAATGTGGCAAAGTAGTTTGAATATGCACACGTTTGTCATTCAACTGGTGAAGTATTTTTTACCAGAAGTGCAGTATAATACAACTGTTCTGAGTACAGAAAACTCAGATAATCCAGCATATTTCGGATTGTTGTGGTGCTGGATTTGCAGATTTTCCAAGCTATTGGATGTTATTCCCTATTAATTTTTTTAAATTCACTTTCTTAATGTATGTTAATGGTATCATAACATTCCCAGTGCACTTAATTACTTTAAATGGGTTATGGGACCATGTCAATTTACAGAGAGTGTGGGACACAGGACCAGGTCAATTTAAGGAGAGCATGGGAAGCAGGACCAGATCAGTTTAAGGAGAGCATGTGCATTGTTCTTGGGTTAATCGGAATGAAGTGTGGATAGGTGAGTCGGAGTGCAGTATGGGAAATGGGGCCATGGTGAATTGTAATGAAGTGTAGGAACTGGGACTCCGGTGAGTTGGAAGATATTGCAGGGAAAAACGACACAGGAGGGTGAAAGGGAGTGGGGGTAGCAGGACCCGCCGGTTAGAAGGGAACATGGCAAACATTATGTGGAGGGCCAGATTCCAGATGATTGGTTTTTACTATAGTTGCTGCACTGCAGCTCAGTTAATTAACTACTAACTGCACGTACATTGATTTACTATTTTTAAAAAATCATGAAAGGAATCAAACACTTGTATTATATTTGCTGATTCAAAAACGATTAATTGAATTTTTGTCAATAAAGGGACTTCATAAATTTTATTTTCATTTGAAATGTGCCTTTGACATGTTTATTATAATTACAGATTTAGTTTATGATCTTACAGGATAATTTTAAGTTAACACTAAAGTTCAGACAACTGTTTTATTTTCCCCAAGACCAATGTGTTTGGTGAAAACCTTTAGGGGGTTGAATATCACTGTAGAATTAAAGTAATCCAAATGTTTCATTGTAGTTATACTATGTATGATTTGAGTGTGGAAAAAAAAATCTAATTCATAGTAGTTCAATTGGAGATTTTCACAATTTAAGCTTCCTTTCTCTTTCTCTCGTGCTTTTGGCTTCAGAGTGTTGAAATCCTATCGGTATGTATTACAATTAAGTGTAAATTAACCAAATGCTGTATGTGTGAACAAGCAGACTTGTGTCATCATAGATATATTTTCATATTATGGCATGACTTTGAGTCAACATCCGAAATAATACATCAAGGTTTAATGTTGCTTGCAAAATGATCCTCGTTCATTCATGATTTCCTCCTATTTGCATGTGAAATTTTTCACAAATTGCATGATTGGAGAGTGAGTTTCATAACGAGTGTGTAAAGACATTAACTAACTGTTTACAGATAAATAATCTACCTGTCTTTTTCCCGTTTAGTGAGGACGTAAAGTTGTCTACCTCTGAAGATGTTTCTTCAAAATATACGTCGCCAGATAATTTAGAAGCTGCAAAAGTCACCTCAACGTCACTGTCTAATGATTATCGAATAGATGGGTATGCAGATTTCACATTATAACGAACAAGATTCCCTGATAAAGTATGAAAAATTAACAAATAGTTTACTCCGTTTCTTACACGAAAGGGGCCATTTGGGGTTATTTACTAAAACATCTTATTTTATAAATCAGATTATTTTATTTTCAGGTTGTAATTGTTATCTGCACTTCATGTTTGTGAAATTGAAATGATTAGCTCCATGAATTGTCATAGAATATCTAGTTGTGGTGCAATGAAATACCCTTAACTGGCACAAGGTGCACATTTCAGTAGAACAGTAGGACATTGATGTTGCATATTAGGGAAACTGTACATGGGATGCAGAGTGAGGTAGTTGTGAGATGCACTAAAAAAAAAGAGCCAACCAAACCTGAATTGACAGCTGTAAAGGATGAATGCTGGAGTATGTTTAGTTTGGTTCATACAGAATTATTACGTTATATAGAAGTGTGAATTGTTCCATTTATACATTTGAAATATCAGATATGTTTTTCTTTCATTGGGGGGTTGATTATATATCAATACTAAAAGCTGATGATTTTCACATAATTGTGTAATAAATGATCATTATAAGAATTGATTGAAGTGTGCAAAATAATTTTTCCTTGAGCCCTAATGTAGCAATTTAAAATTGTCCATTTTGTCTTTGGCTGACTGTCTCCTCACATACAAAATAAAGGTTTCCGGTTAAGCATACCTCCTTGGGCTGCAGCAGAATGATCAAAAATAGGCAGGTTTTAAATCCATGTATTATTGGTGACATACATCTACGTGCATCAGCCTGTCTAGGCCACTAGAATTGTAGATAAAGATGAGTTGCGATTAACTGATCAAACCTCATAGTGCTAGAGTACTGGAATGCTCTATTAATTCAAATACCATCCCTATTTTGTTACCAAGAATGTCTTCGTGCTTCAGTTTAGTCTGTATGTTTAACAAAGCTATTTTATCAACAGTTTGAGGCCCGATGAAGAGACTATAAAATCTCGAGCAAAAGACACCTTGAATGGCCCCATTGACAATGTAGCATCAATGGAAGAAGTCAAGTAAGAATCCAATGTAGTTTCATGATTAACCTGATACAGTGTATAACTTTAGTATCCCTTATTTATTTGATGATAGTTATTACAATATTTGTTTCATGAACAGTATCTTTTGCTTGCACACCACTATTATCCAGTTATTCGCTGGCAGCTTGTCAAATACTTCTGAGTTACGTATTATAAAAGCAGAATTATTACATCTAATAGTAATACAAGCTGTTCACTAGCCTGAAAGTGACTTTTTTTGACAAATGGTAGACTTAATTTGTGTTATTCCTCACACACTAAAACTATTTTGATTCGTAGTGAATCCTAATAAACTAAATTGATTGGGTTATTAAATAGTTACAGAAGCAGAAAATGGCTTGTTTTAGAAACATAGAAAATGGGTGCAGTAGTCCATTCGGCCCTTCTTTATGATCATGGCTGATCATCCCAAATCAGTACTCCGTTTTGGGTATGAGCAAAGGTTGCTTAAGAATAAGTTGATCTAAGTCATAGTATACTCCTTTTAAAATAAAGGTCTAATTTTATTTTTAAACCGAGATGTTTATATATAACAATATACAAAATTATTAAATGTATTCACATTCTGAGCTAGTTATTTGCATAATAGGATATAACTGATTGCTGACAGCACAGAATTTACTGGCATAAGCGAGTAATATACTTTTTCCAACGTGTAGAAATGTTTTTCTTTATGTAAATAAATTGCTCAAACAACATGATTGAATTATATCAGATTAACTCCTGGGATTGCAGGATTGTTGTAGGAGGAGACAAGGCCGTGCCTATAACTGCCTATGTTTAGAATATCTCTTTGAATAGGACAAACTTGTTATGGAGCTTGGCAAAGTAGTTGTCAAAATGATTTTAAAAATCTGGTTGAGGTGTCTTGAAACAAAGGTCACAGTCTAAATACAAGGATTTGGATATTTGGGATGCAGATGAGGAAGAGAATCATTCACCCTGTAGTGTGAACATTTTAGAATTCTCTGCTGATGAAGGCTATTGGGGCTCACCTGCTAAGAGTATTTGAGAAAGATGTTGATAGATTTATAGATATTAACGGAATCAAAGCGTATGAGGTAATTGTATGAAAGTGATAATGAGATAAAAGCTCAACTGTAATCTTATAGAATGGAGAAGTGAGCACAGTTGTCAGAAAGTATTCTATTTGTTATGATGCGAGAATATTTGATGCCTATATCCAATTCTTACTATTACACTGTAATGTAATTATAGCGTATCCACGTAAGCAAATTGCAGATCTTTATACATGTTTGTTGATGACTCTATTTTTTATTTTTTATTTAACCTTTATTTAACCAGGAGAAGTCTCATTGAGATTAAAAATCTCTTTTACAAGAGAGTCCTGGCCAAGACAGGCAGCAGCACAGTTCCCCAGTTACAGACAATAATTTAAAAACAACAGAGAACATATAAATAGAGTCACAGTCATAACATCATCAAACAAAGCATGTACAGACAGAAGAGCCCGCTTCAACATCATTCAGAAGAGATTTAAATCTGTTTATAGAAACCAGCTCCTTAAGTTTCAGTTCATTCTGCAGCTGGTTCCATGCGAAGGGAGCAGCATATCTAAATGCCCTTTTCCCCAGTTCAGTACGGACATTAGGTACAGTTAGTAAGAACAAGTCCTCAGAGCGGAGCTGATAAGTTCCTGTGCTTTTTCGAATTACATACTTCTGCAGGTATGAAGGAAGAACACCGAGGATAGTCTTATAAATAAGGATATGCCAATGATGGAGTCTGTGGGTGGACAGGGCAAACCATCCAACTTGAGCATACAAAGAGCAGTGGTGCGTGAGGGTTTTAAAATTAGTAACAAATCTCACTGCTCCGTGGTAGACCGTGTCCAAAGACTGTAGGCATTTTGAAGATGCATTCATATATAAAACATCACCATAGTCCAACACAGACATAAACGTTGCAGAAAACAAGTCTTTTTCTGGCTTCAAAAGAAAAACAAGATTTGTTTCTAAAGTAAAAACCTAATTTTATCTTGAGTTTTTTCACAAGTTGCTGGATATGAGATTTAAAAGAGAGAGAATCATCAATTATAATTCCCAGATATTTATATTGAGACACAGATTCAACCACAGAGCCCTGCAAAGTGGTGATAGAAGGGAGGTCCGAGGGCTTTGATTTAGCTTTAGTGAACAGCATGAGCTTTGTCTTGTCAGCATTTAAAACAAGTTTTAAATCACACAGGTTACATTGCACAGTGTTAAAAGCAGTTTGGAGCTGACAGAGAGCCTGATTTGGGGTAGACGCAGAGCAATATATCACTGTGTCGTCAGCATAAAAGTGAAAATTTGTGTTCGCTGCTTTATGATCTAGACTATTAATATAAATAGTAAATAATAAAGGTCCTAGAACCGATCCCTGTGGCACACCCTTGGATACATTAAGAGAGCTAGAAGTAACACCTTCTGCTCGCACACACTGGGATCTGCCTGATAGATAGTTTTTAAACCAACAGACAGCTTGATCAGACAAACCGATGCTGCATAGTCTTTGTAGCAATAAGGCATGATCCACAGTATCGAAAGCCTTTGATAGGTCAACGAAAAGGGCTGCACAGTGTTGCTTATTGTCTAAAAATTCAATAAAATCATTTACTACTTTTAAAGCAGCTGTTGACGTACAATATTTTTTCTTAAAACCAGATTGAAATTCAGATAAAATACTGTTAGTTGATAAAAAGTCCATCAGTTGTTGTTTTACAATGGATTCCAGCACCTTACTTAAAACAGACAGTTTGGAGATGGGCCTATAGTTGTTTAGCACAGTGGGGTCCCCCCCTTTAAACAGTGGGAGAACAAAGGCAGATTTCCAAAAAGGGGAATTTTGTTTGTCTCCAGGGATAGATTAAAAAGATAAGTCAGAGGCAATGCAATAAAATCAGCGGCTAACTTTAGGAAGTGAGGCTCAAGGTTGCCGGGACCTGCCAATTTTTTTTTGTGTCTAAACATCTCAGGGCCTTATGCACCTCTGAAAGTGTAACAGCGTCAAAAGTAAAGGCTTGTCCCTCAAAAAAACAACTACTATCAGAGCAAGCAGAGGAGCCTTGAGCTGTGTTTTGAGGGTTAAGAAATGAACCAGCGGCAATGAAATGCTCATTAAAACACCCAAGCATGTCGGCCTTTTCATAAATTTGGGTAGAGTCTTTGACAATGCATGGAGAACATTTTTATTTCCAGTTATTGATTTAATGGTTTTCCAGAATTTCAATGGATTGTTCAGGTTATTTGAAGTTTCAGTAAGGAAATGATCAGCTTTGGCTTTTCTAATTGCAACTGTGCTTGCATGTCGCAGCTGCCTAAAGAGCAACCAGTCTGATCCAAGACCAGTACTCCTGGCTTTAGACCATGCCACATTCCGCTCATGGAGTAAATTGGATAACTCTGACGTGAACCATGCGTTATCCCTGCCCTTTATACTATATTTCCTAAAAGGAGCGTGCTTGTTAACAATTTCAATAAAACCCTCATAAAAGAATTTCCAGGCATTTTCAACATCAGGAATTACATTAATTTTCTCCCAGCCAAAGAGAAACAGGTCATGAAAAAATGCTTGCTCCACAAAATGTTTCATGTCCCGCTTTATGATGACACGCGGTTTGGTTTTAGGAACTTTTGTATTTCTTACTGTGGCAATGACACAGTGGTCACTGATGTCATTGGCAAAAACAGAAGCAGCAGAATATTTATGAGGAACGTTAGTTAAGATAAAAGAAGATTTTTCCAGACATTTCAGATTAGGTCTAGTAGGACTGTCAACAATCTGAAAGAAATTAAACGAATCACAAAATGCTTTAAAATCATCTGATGCTGGTAGCAGCCAGTTCCAGTTTAAGTCATCAATAAGGACAATTTCATTAAAGTTCAACCCGGATAAAAGCTCCATTAAAGATGCAGCTGATAGCTGAAGGTGGCCTATAGCAACCGACGACAGTGATGTGGAGAGTTTTTGAGATTTGCATGTCAAGAGCCAGAAGTTCAAATTGCTTACTCACTGATGTAGAGAGACGGATCTTCACATGAAACTTAGATTTGACATAGACTGCGACCCCTCCGCCCTTCTTGGGTCGGTCAGTCCTATACACATTGTAGCCGTCAATGTTGATATCCTTGTTTAAAACTGCTTTGTTTAGCCAAGTTTCGGATATGACAATAACATCAGCATCAGTTGAATGAGCCCAGATACGAATCATATCCATTTTAGCAATCATACTGCGCACATTCAAATGGATGAAACCAAGTCCAGACCTTGATTCAAATTCAGCAGGGGTGTTAAAATTAACAGCAGACTCAGCAGAGCCTGGGCCTGGGTAAGGTTGAACATCAGCAGCAACAGAACAATTATGCACCTATAATCAGACCTTATAGATTTGCTTGAATTATCTTTTTTAATCTTTAAAAATATAAAAAAGTCACGAAGGCAACAGAAGGAATAATAAAGTTGTCTTGTAAGGCCATCAAGCTGACCAGATGAGCCAAGTCCATAGATGCGGGGGGCAGAAGAGTCATAGGTGACAAACTAATGCCCAGCGGACTGCCAGAAGCGCACGTCCCCCGGCTTGGTAAAACCGGTGTAGAGTTGACTGGACAGGAGTTTTCAATCCTGTGGGGGCTTCCCCCGGTGCCGCTCCAAATTAATAGGAGAAAAGCAGCCACGAGCAGCGACATTGTACGCTGAGATCCTGAAAATCGAGGAGAAAAACAGCCAGATTATTTCGCCTCAACCAACGACGCCACACATTAGTGCAGGGAGGGTCCTAAAAAAATCCATTCCGTGGTTTCCCGACGGAATGATAATTCGAATGAAATCTCTAAACTATATGCAAACATTTGCAATGAGGATATTTGAGACAGAATTGATTTGGTTGAGTGAGTAGGCAAAACTTTGGCAAATGGAGCAATCGAAAGGCAGACTATTGGAGATTGCAAACAAATGGAATATGGCTGACAAAACGTTAACAGGCAAATGTAACAAGTAGATAGGAAGGCAAATGCCATTGTTGCCTTTATTGCAAGTGTTGTCACAACTGTACAGGGTATTAGTGGGGTCACGCCACACCATATTCTCTGTGAAGTACTTTGCAGGTTTCTGATCTCATTTTTAAGAAAGGAATTAAGAAGTTGTTTCAAAAGAGAACTAGATTAATCCCTGGGATGAGAGGGTTTTTCATCGCACGGGTAAAGAAGTTTGATTTGTAATCTCTGGAGTTAGACGAATGAGCGGTGAATTAATTGAAACTGATAAGATCCCAAAGGGGCATTATAGAATGTTGAGATGTTTCCACTATTTGGAAAGTCTTGAACAAACAGACAATTACAAAACAAGGGGGTGGTAATTTACACTGAGATGTGTAGAAATCCTGCTGGAATTGTCTATCTCCTCTTTAAATAACTCTTTAGCAGATTCTGGGGGTGTATAAAAGAATGTTAGGTAATTCTTTTTGAATATTTAGGGAATTGAGGGCTATAGGAATGGGCAAAGATGAAGCCTGCAGAAGACCACATAATTATTCTGAATATTGGGATAAGCTGAGAGACCAGGTAGCCACGACGTGCTTGTATTTTTTTCTTTTCTTATGTAGTGTGGTGTTATAAAGATTTACATCATCCATGTTGAATCAGAGAAACTGAGACAGATGGGTATAAGACCATGTGTATTCTTGAACACTACAGCTGTCATTGGTGGAAAATTAACCTCAGTCCAAATGTTTTGTTTAGTTTAGAGATACAGTGTGGAAACAGGCCCTTCGGCCCACCAGGTCCGCACTGACCAGCGATCCCCGCACATTAACACTATCCTACACCCACTAGGGACAATTTTTACATTTACCAAGCTAATTAACCTACAATCCTGTACGTCTTTGGAGTGTTGGAGGAAACCAAAGATCTCGGAGAAAACCAACGCAGGTCACGAGAGAACGTACAAACTCCATACAGACAGCCCTCGTAGTCGGGATTGAACCCCGGTCTCCGGCGCTGCATTCACAGCAAGGCAGCAACTCTGCCGCTGTGCCACCGTGACTGCAGTGTGATTCCAGATCTGGGTTATTTGACTGTGATATATTTCCAAACCAGGATGCTAGGAGAACTTGCCGATGCAGCATTGTTCTAATATACTTGCTGTTCTGAACCTTGCAGGTAATATAGCCAGGTAATATAGATCGTAGTTTTGAGTTATGCTGCAACAGTTCTTTTAACGGATTGTAACACCGCAGCTATTATGTTAGGTAAGATGAAAATCAAATAAGGCTGATTATTGATTTTGAGTGTAGAAACAAAGATCTCCAGTTGCTGGTTAATACGCAACTCGTAAAGTGATAACGAGATAGTAGTGGATATTTCTCCATTTGCTTGAATGTTCCCATACACTACAAATCACTGAAGGACACAAAGTGATGGAGTACCTCAGCAGTTCAGGCAGCATCTCTGGAGAACATGGATCTGAGACGTTTTGGGTCGAGACCCTTCTTCAGACTGAAGAAGGGTCTCGGCCTGAAACATATCCATGGTCTCCAGAGGATGCTGCCTGACCTGCTGAGTTACTCCACCATTGTGTGTCCTTCAGTGATTTGTAGTGTATGGGAACATTCAAGCAAATGTAGAATTATCCACTACTATCTCGTTATCACTTTACGATGAAGGCAAGGCATTTGTACGTTTGCAGATGAGATGCGACAGAATATCTGGCCTCTGACTTGCTCTTGCTCAAATATGACTTGCCTAGTTTAATTTATCGTCAGTGAATTTTAAGGAAATGATAACAGAGTACTTGGGGAAACAATAATAGTACTGGGACAAAAGCTTTTCACTGTACCTCGGTACATGTGACAATAAGCTAAACTGAACTGAGAGTGAATGGAAATGTGAAATGTCTGAAAAATCGATTGGAATTTTTTTTGTATGTAACAAGGATATCATGTGATGTGGAATAATTACGCTTTCAGAAAACCTTTATTAAGATGCAGCACAAACCCCTCAACAAAATCAGGGTACACTATGTAAAGCTGCAGGATTGGCAGACCCTTGTGCACAAAGCACAAAGCCAGCACACAAGGGAAACCCAATGGAATTATGCCTCTTTATTCAAAGAATTGGAATAAAATAGTAGGGAAGTCTTACTGTAGTTTTATGTGAGACATTTGAGGTGCAAACAATTTTGGACCTTCGCTAAGTAAGATATTTCATTGGTGGTGGTGGTTAGAAAGGGTTCTCTCGGAAAATTGCAGGTTTGAAGGGATTATCCTACATGGAAAGGTAAAACAAATTCGGATACTCTTCATTGAAATTTAGAAGAATGAAAGGTTATCTTATTGAAATATAATATTCCTTGCAGGCTGGGGAGGATAAATACTGAGAGATGATTCCTGTTGTGGGATAGCCCAGGCCCAGAGAATATGATCTCGGAGTGCCGACCTAAGATTGGAACAGGGAAATATTTATTTTTAGGTTTATGTCTTTGGAACTCCTTGCTGCAGAGAACCATGGGGCAGTTATTGTGGATATTTAAGGCTGGGATAGATTTCTAATCAATTACAGAATCAAGCGCTGGAGGGAAGGAGCAAGGATATGAAGATGAGAAATGTTGGATTAACCAGGACAAGCAAAATTCTTACAATTTTTAAAAAAGATTTGCAGAAAAGAGTTTGAATGAAATGTGTAAGAGAGTATTACGTGTTGTCAAATTCAAATAACTATTGTGTGCATTGTGTAGGAAGCCCATCTGCAAGAATTGAAGCAAATAAATGGCTCATTAACATGATGATTGTGCCATTATGAGAAAAGTAGATAAATACAGGGAAAGGAATGGTTTGAGTGAAAAATCGTAATGGTGTCCAGCATAAAAGTCAACAGAAACTAATTGGATTGAATGGTTGGTTTCTGTATTGTAGATTCTATCCAAATTAGCAGGCCCATTTGAGTACTTCCATTCCACTTGGCAGCATAGCTGAAAATGGATGCGTCTAATTCATTCAAAGTGGATTTAAAATGGTGCTAATTTATCAGAGTAAAATATTAAATGTTGTAGTCACTTGGCTGATGGTATGTCGCAAATTTAATAAACCATGCCATAATTTTAATTTGGCTGACTTAAATTCTGAGTATTCTTTGCATTCCATATGGACTTCAAATGTGCACCATGTGTCAGGGAAGAAAAGTGCTAATTTGTAGTCTGAATGATGCTGATTGCTAATTGTATGAAGCCGCTTTATACTGTATGCTAACTAAACGTTTTTATGCAACTGTTCAACTGAGATTTAAATCCATTTTGCTTGGGGGTGCATAAGATTTCCTCGGTTGCTGAAAATAGCTTTTTGTGCTTTTTTTAAGGATGGCTCAACAAGTCCTGTCACCTGAAGCTTCAATTAATGGACCTGCATGAATAATTCTGCCTGCTGTTGTCTACTCCAGCCGGAGCAGCTACTATCCAGGGGTATCAGTGGGGTTCACTGGAGGCACTGGGTTTAGGCCAATCAAAGCCAGTCACTGCTGCACTAAATTTACATGGGATCAGGACCAGCAATATTCTTATCGTATTTTTTTTTAAAGATGGATGTGCAAAGAAGAGTTTGAATGAAATGTATAAATGAGGGTATTACATGTTAACAGATGCAAAGAACTGTTGCGTGCATTTGTTTCGAATACATGTCCTTTTAAATGAGTTGATCAGTCCATTAAATATCTTGCCACTCACATAATTAGTATTGTTGCCATAGTTAAATGGTTATAAGAGTAGAATATTTTATAAAAGTGTGTATACTTAAACCTAACGTATATAATTGAAGTATACCAATTGGAACACATAGTGTGACCAAAGTGTTTAGAAATTTTCATACTTTTTTTCATCTTGTATAAGAATTTAAATTTCAGTGTTTCTTCCAAGTGGGCAGTGTAAATTGTAGAGGTGAAATGCAAATGTAAAAGTGTTATTTTGATCGAGTTGCCTATATTAAACCAATTGCTAGAAAAAAAAAAATTGTAAATGTTCAAGAGTGACTCTTTCCTTCAGATTTTATTTGTAAACATTTCTTGAAATCTAGATTAGTCTTGGAAGCTCTTTTAAGTCAGAGCTTAAATATATTTGTTACTGAAGATGAGTTGGTCATTTGGTATGTCACTGAATAACCATAAGTATGTTTGTCCTTCTGTATCTTTTAATTTCAGAGCAACAGATTGTACAAATCAAAGGTGAAGAATGCTGAGCATTATCTTTGAATTGCACGTGGCTATTGTGTGGTTCACTTAACTAAAGATCTGATCATTTTACTGTTTTTAAAAATTCCGTTGAATCATTTAACCAGTATGTTTTTTAGATCCATTTATTTTGCCAGGTCAATAGAGCTTGATCAGGATGAACTGATGCCTGAGCAGTTAACGTAATACGAGTTGGCTAAAAGATTATTTTGAAATAAATTTCTACGGCGTGAAGAGCCCTACTTGAGGAAAGTATGACAGTAACTCCATCTTTTGAATTCAGGGATTTCAAGTGTTTGGCAGATTGGACCTCTTCAAGGGACCTTACTGGACTGTTAATGGAGGCGATGACTAGCATTGGGTTATACTAAGGCAATTTTGAAAATGTCATTTGACAAAGTGCCTATGGTACAGGTTTAAGTCTGAAATGAGATGATGGTAATGCATGATAAATTTGTGGAAGAATGCTTTCACATTAGAAAATAGTATCTGTTGCAGGAAAGTCAAATAAGATGTGCACTCGCCTATTGGTGTGGCCTGTTCTTTGCAGCATCTACAGTAACTATATTGTTGGATCCTTCAAGCACCTTAATATGTTCAAAGTCAATGAAATATTTTATATCAACTTCATCACTGTTTAAATAAAAAAAACAGCTTGGGATTAGAACTCTGGAAATAAGCATTGGAAAAGAAAATCAAACCCAGCAATGCAATTTTCTGTGATCTTCCAAACTGCTTTGGGGTGATAAAATCCAAATACAATTGTTAATGCTTGATTCACCACTTAAACTTCTAAAATAGTTGATCACAGATACTTGAAGATTGGGATACTGAAATATCTTTTACAGTGTAGCAATTACTTAAAACTGTGGTAGGATTATAGTGTACAATTTTTTTTTTAAGTAAAAATTTAGATTGGGAAAAGATGGATTATTTCCAAACCGGAACTGTGGGAGTAACAATGTTATATAGCTGTGGCTGCCAAATGGGGGATAAAAGTCTATTCCATCTTGACAATCTTTTGTTTGCAAGGTTTATGTGTTTGGTTGCATGATAAAATGGCAATCATTTTTAATACACCGCCAGGATGGACATGAACCACTCACACAAGTACAAAATGTAAAAAGTATTGGCTTCTTGCTGTCAAATGATTCTGGTTGTATGATACATTTTCATTTGTCCAATTTCCAATGTGCATCCAATATACAATGTAAATATACTTTGTTAAATTTAATGCCTTTAGTTAAAGTTTGCAATAAACTGAATTGCTTAAGTTGTACAAAAGTGAATTGTTTAATTTTTATGACCATCGTTCCATTTTTAATTTTGTGTCCAGTGAAGCAAATTATTGCAAAATGCTCTATGCTCAGACGTACAAAACAAACAAGCCCATAATTGGCTTTTCAGCTCGGTACTTTTTGAATTTAATTGCAAGTGTTATGACAATGTTGGGATTCTGTATTTTAATTTTTTTTAATATTCATGCACCTTAAAGAGTACAATGACAGCTTTAAGGAAATGATCCTTATAGGATGTATAAGGTTGCTACAATGTAGCTTAAACTGCTTTACTTGGATGTTAGATTGCACAGCTATTTCTCTCGGGTTTCATTTTCATATAATAGAATTATCGCTGGTGTGCTTGAAGTGGCTATCTTTATATTTGTCTTTGTACTTTGGAGTAATTTGTATCTCACTGGTATGAGCTGGTATAGATCGTTTAATAGGTAATATGTGATTTGGGTGTTTAAAAAATAAAATTCTGCCAATGGATTTATTGTGCCGACAGATAATACAGGTTTGTTTAGTAATAAAGCACCAAAAATGAGCCAAGAGGCCAGTCAAGTTAAAAATGCATTATTTGTTGATCTTAGATTCATTACGAGCTTTGTCTTCAAAGGAATGCGACCAAAACTTGATAGGTTGCATCCCTCGGTTAATATCAGTTCATTTAATTATTGGGACAGTTGCAGATTGTAACTCTGGGATTACCAATCATGCTACCTCTGCTTGAATTTCAATACGATTTTAGAGTTTTTCAGTAGCTGGTGACACTCCAAAATATTGGGACATTGATGCATTTTGGAAGATCCCATTTCTCCAACCTTCTCTGCAACCTGAAACTAACGTTTTATCTCTTTTCCACTTCTGACACATTGCTAGACCTAAAACATTAACTCTTTATCTTTTCACAGATGTTTCCACTGAGTGTTTCCAGCATTTTCTGATTTCATCTCATAGGCTCAGTGAGTTGCAATGATTGCAGCAAGAATAACACTCAACAAGGCAAACTCTCTTATGTCCATTTGAGACAGATATCCAATGCTGAATATATGAGAGATTGAAAGATGTGTAAATCCATAAATAAAATCTGATGAAAAGGTGTTTGCACCATGAGAAAGTGAATTGCGGAAGCAGTAGTAAGAGGTTTCCAACATTATAGGAAGAGATGGGTACAGCTACTGTTATAGTCGCAAGTGCTAAATATTGTGTCACTTAACAAATTTAAGAATAGAGAGAAAGTAGAATGGTGTAAAAGATTTTGGAGATGGAATGTAAATTGACAGATGTAATTGATTACTTTAAATCAATTACTTTAGAGATATATTTTAATTCAGAGATACAGTATGGAAACAAGCTCTTTGAAATGCAAACAAGCTCTTTGGTCTACCAAATCCTCACTGACCAATGTACACACATGTTCTATGTTATCCCACTTTCTCACACACACCCTATACATTAGGAACAATTTTAGAGGCCAATTAACCGGCTAACCGCATGTCTTTGGGATGTGAAGGGAAACTAGAGCACGTGGAAGAAACCCACAAGGTCACAGGGAAAGTATGCAAACTCCATAAAGACAACACCCATGAACAGGATTAAGCCCAGGTCTCTGAGTGCATGTTTCACCAGCTGAGCCACTGTGTCGCCCAACTTGGTTTCAGTATTCAAGGTTGAGAGTAAAACGCAAGACATTGTGTAGTAACCTAAGAATGATTCCTGCTGTCACGCAGATTAGAGTTACTGAGCATTGCAGAAGGCTGGACAGAAGGGCTGTGATTGACTGGATAGCTCTAAGCCATGAATAGCATGTTCAGAGAAAATGTGTAGATGAGTCTACAACTGGTATCCTTGCTGGCTAAGCAACAGATGCTATAAGCCAATTTGGCATAGAAGAGAAAAATGATAAAACAAGGCCTGAAAGAATATCTGTGAGGAATAATTGTGAAAAACAGATCAAAAGGAGTGTTAACACTAGATAGTCAAGGGCAGCTGTAGTTGTATTTAGTCTAAATGCAAAATTTTTTGTGATACTTGTCAAATAAGGCTGCACAAACATCTGTAACACTTCCACCAAAGGAAGAACATTTCCACAAATATTGTTGTTTCCTGCACTTGTGCATTCAGTAAGACAGAATTGCATGATAAAATGATAGTTAATGAGAAAGCAAATAGAAATGTGTTAAAATATTGAGTGTGACGAGGCCAGGCAGGATGCAAAATTAAATAAAGCTTTTTTTTTAAATCGCTGAGTAAGAAAAAGTTAATAAAGGGTGTCCACAAGCGGGCAAATTTAACAGCTGTTCCTTAAAGTTGTGACCAAAAGTGCATTTGGCCTCTCTGTTGTACAGGGGCCAGATTATAAGCAGCAAAATATTACCTAGAAAGGAGTGAAAATAAATCGCCTTTTCGTCGAGGAAGAAAGAATCTGGTGCCATAAAGAAAACATAATTTCTGGATCCACCATCTCTTATTCCCAGTGCAAAATCCTCAATCTCCAAGGCTTCAATCTAATGTATAACAGCATTAAAAACAGAAAATGTTGAAAATAATCTGGAGTTGGATAAAACTGTTAATGTTAAATTTGCCAACCTTCTATAAGAGGTTGACCTCTCAAATGTTGGCCTGAAATAATAAATTTCTCCAGAGTCTTTTCAGTTTTTGTTTCAGATTTCATGTAGTTCCTGTATTTTTCTTTTTGCTTTATCATCACAGTATAATTGCATTGTTTGATTCTGCTTTTCAATGTAATAAAACAACGATGTTGTCATTTAAGTAAAAATATTATCCTAGTGTTTTAGTTTTCACTTTTATCATATATTTGAAGTAACACTTCGAGTTTACCTTGCATATCGAGTGAGTGATTTTTTAAAATTTAGCTTCTTATTCAGTATTTATTTGGCCAGTCTCTCGATGAAAGGAGTGCAACATCTTTCTCCCATTCTCCTCATTGATTCTAAACATATGAATAACACATATCCCAATCTCGTGCTTAATTCGCTGTCTTTTTATTTATAAATCTGTAAGATTTCCAGCTCTAGTAGTATTCAACCTAGTAGACACAAGACCTTCAGTTCAATGACATAAATCCCATTGTGGCAGCTGGGAATCTAAATGTAAGTAATTAAATAAAGCAGATTTATGGCATTTTGATTTATAATTGGTTGCTTTCACAGTTAATTGAATGGTTTAACGTGAAAACTAGATATTGTAAAATGATGGATAAGTATGCTTGTAAAGAAATTAACTTATAGTAAACCACAAAAGTGAATAATTCCACTCTTCAGAAATCTTTTATTTTGAATGTTTCCTTTAGGTAGTTTTCTGAAAAGTTATAACTAAATTATTGTCATCAACAATTTTAGCTGATGTTTCCTATTTACACACAGTGAATTATTTGGCTACCAAATTAGATACTAATATTGTTGAACTGGTTTGTAATTCTAAATCTTGGAAAGTCTAATATTTCTTAATTTACCTTTCCAGTCTGGTTTTTAATGCAACATTTTTAACAATTGTCAAACTGCTAAAAGCTGGATGCAGATGCATAGAAAATTAAAGTAAGTTAAGAAGAGCATTAAAGAGAAAAGGCTTTTTCCCCATAAAATTCATTTATGGTATGGTTACATTTGTTAGCCAGGATAGAATATCACAAACACCAACTCTCCTCCACTCAGACCAAGCTATGAATTTACCTCAGACCAAGCTATGAATTTGAACGATTATTGCTCAGTTAGATTAATAAATGCTAATGAACACAAGTGAATTTGTGAACGTAAAGTTCTTTGTAATTTCAGGTGCTTGAACTTTGTTCATAACATCTTTTCATAATATTGATGTAAATTAATTAACCCAGTTTATGCCTTTGAGTTCCCTTGTTCTTCTGAGTGCTCACACAATATGCATGTTTTTAGATGGACAAGGGCTGAATTGGGATAGTCAGCATGGTTTTGTATGTGCAACGTCATGTCTCATGAATCTGTTTGCGTTTTTTCATGATGTGACCAAAAAGGTTGATGAGGGCAAAGTTGTAGACGTATATATGGATGTCAGCAAGGCATTCCAAAAGATTCTGCATGGTCGGCTGCTCTGGAAGGTCAGAACGCACGGGGTCCATGGAGAGAGAGCTGATTGTATAGAAAATTGGCTTATTGGAATGAAGCAGAGGGTGATGGTGGAAGATTATTTTTCAGACTGGAGGCCTGTGACTAGTGGTGTGCCTCAGGGTTCAATGCGGGGCCCCATTGCTGTCATCTATAACTGATTTGGATGAGAATATGCATGGTATGTTAAGCAAGTTTGCAGATGATGCAAAAGTGGGTGGTAATGTAGATAGTAAATATGGTTGTCAAAAATTGCTGTAGGATCTTGATCTATTGGGCTGAGGAATGTTGATGGAATTTAACACTGAGAAATGTGAGGTGTTCCATTTTGGGAATCAACATGGGCAGGACAGGATGGTAGGACTCTGGAGAATGTTGTAGAGCAGGGGGATCTAAGAGTGCAGGTACATCTTTCCTTGAAGGTGGTGGGTAGATGGGGTAGTCAAAAAGGCTTTTGGTACTTTGGCCTTCATCAGTCAGAGTATTGAGTATAGATGTTGGGGTCATTTTACAGTTGATTTAATACATTGGTTAGGCCACATTTAGAGTATTGTGTTTAGTTTTGAGCTCTGTGTTATAGGAAAGATGTCAAGCTGGAAAGGGTGCAGAGAGGATTTACGAGCATGTTGCCAGGACTTGAAGGCAGGACCTAAAGGGAGCGGTTGGGCAGGGTAGAACTCTATTCCTTGGAGCGCTGGAGGAAGAATGATGATCTTATAGAGGTGTACAAAATCGTGAGAGGAATTAATTGGGTAAATGCACAGTTTCTTAACCAGAGGACATAGGTTTAAGGTGTGAGGGCAAAGATTTAATAGGAACCGGAAGGGTAACCTTTTTACACAAATGGTGGTGGGTATATGGAATGTGCTGCCGAAGGAGGTAGTTGAGGCAGGTACTATCGAATGTGCAAATTGAGTGGTACTATGAGCTCTGTGAAGATATAGATGGTTTTAAAAATATATAGTTAGGTTAAGTGAATGGGTAAGCATATGACCAATGGGATATATCGTGGAATTTTAGGGGTTTTCATGGCTTTAGAGTGTTCCTGGGAGTCCTGGACACGAATCACAAATTTGACGTAGAAACAAAGATTTACTGTAAAACAGACTCCCGCCCTGCCTCTTGCAAAGATGCCATTCCCTATGCTCAAATCCTCTGCCTCCACTGCATCTGCTCCCAAGATGAGACTTTCCATTCTAAGACATCCAACATGTCGCTTTCCTTAGTAAATATTGTTTCTCCCTGTCTGTTATAGATGATTCCCTCACCGGCATCTCTTTTATCCCATAGTTCTGCTCTTATTCCCTCTCCCAGATGGAACAAGAATAGTTCCCCTGGTCCTCACTCTTCACCCCACCAGTGTCTGCATTTAACATATCAGTCTGACATTTCTGTCACCCCCAACTTGATCCCATCAATCACCACCCTGTCCACCTGCAGAGGCCACACCCTCTGCAACTCCTTGGTTCATTCATCCCTTCCCACTCAAACCATCCCCTCCCCAGGTACTTCCTCCTGCAAACGCAGAAGGGGTAACACCTGTCTCTATTCCTTGTTCCTCACCTCCATCCACGGACTCCAGCAGTTTTCCCGGGGTCAAGGAAAGAGTGTTCACATCACAGCCGTCTTTCCACCAAGAAGCGCAAGACGCCAGTGTATGCAGATGCTGAGAAGCGTGTTCAGCTCTGGCTGAACAATTTCTAATCTTGTGGATGTGGACTCGATAAGAAGCAGTTCCCTCAGGTGAGACAGGTTCAAGTGCACCTCATTTACTACATCCGGTGTTTCCAATGTGGCCTCCTGTACATTGCCAAGACCAAGCACAGACTAGGCGAATATTTTGTAAAATACTTGTGCTCAACCTATGTCTAGCTATTACTACTATGCTTTGTTCTACCTCTCTTCTTTTCCAGCTTTGTTTTCCCCCACCCCCCACAGTCTGATTCTCGTTGCTCTAGCATTGCGTCCTTTGAGCACAAGACAGTGTTCTAGAGTAACTCAGCTGGTCAACATCTGTGGAGGGAATAGACCGAGCCTTAGTTGAGGAGAGAAAGTATGAAAATATCGGTAGGACAAAGCTTGGCAAATGATAGGTGGATATCGGTGTGAAGAGTTTGCTTGGCATATGGGTGGAGTAAGTGACAAAAACTAGAGGGTAAAAATGAGACAAAACAGTCGGTGTGAAATGTAAAAGCAAAGAGTGGGATATGGGTGGAAGGGGTGAGGTGAGAGGGGGATAAAAGGGAAATGAGTACAAAGTGAGCAATGTAATGGGTGGGAGTAACTCCTGTGATTGGATGCAAAGGGCAATTTATAGTCAATAGTGCAGCTCCCTGCATTTTACCTTGAAGTTGTTGGATGGTGAATTCACTAAATTATGTTGTGGTTTGGGGACCTATTCTTGAGCAAACGGTTGAGGAGGATCCTGATAATGACTCCTTATAAGGCTTGCAGAGAGAACCCTCTAATTACTAGTCAAGCTTGTCTCCTCCTTTGAAACTTCTATTGTTACAGCATCTTCAGATGTGGGTTACAAGACTGTGGGGTTGTGACTGAAGTTTTTCACTGATTTATAATTTAGAGTCATAAACATGGAAATAGGCTCTTTGGCCCAAAGTGCCCCATTCACAAGTTTTAATTTCCCCACTACTATTCAATCCCCATCCCCAAACAATGTTGTTTTATTGTGGCAGTTGTAAGTAATTAAGATGACTATTTAACTCAATGGTATATTTCCAACTAATATACATTTTAAATAAACTCACAACAATTGTCTGTTAAAGCATTTGACAGCTGAACAATGTACACATAATGCTGCAGAATACATGACAGGCCCATTGCAAAAACATAAGCATCAAGTTAAAGCTCTGTGGGGACCTTCCAATAAGCAATATGCACAAGGCAATTTCATCTGCATTTCTGATCTTAAACATATGCACTAAGATTATGGAATGCTTTTCATGTTTAATACAGTTACAAACTTTGTACAATGTGCTGATTACTGGACACGTGCATTCTTAAACCAGATATATCTGCAGAGAGAAAGCTCAAAGTCTTTGATGCAGAAATACTTAGGTTATGATGGGGTCTTGGCAACATTGACTGCACATATTTCTACGATTCTTCATTCATCTGAAGCAAGGAATTAATTGCTGCATCCTTGTTGCCTGCCTGTGCTTCCAACACTGTGCGGATCACTTCTCTGTCCATGTTGGGGAACATGTCCTGAATGGATTTGAGATCTTCCTCACTGTACAAACTTTGTGGAGCAGAAACCTGTGTTGGTGCTCCAACGGGGATCATTCCTTGTGTGTAGACAGTTGGCACACCTAAGAATATTTAATATAACATCAAGAATATTTAATACAACATGCCAAAAATCTGGTGTCAATGATTAGTACAACAATGATATGGAAGATGGCTTAGCATGCAATATACCAGCCTGAGCAAAATGACATTCTGTACATAGATAGCTTACCAAATGTGGAATTATAGGGGAAAAATAATCCTTTAATAATATCACATTGAATTAGATTGACTGCATATACCTGTACGGGTAAACTGTTTATAGTGCTGGCAAGAATTAACACTTCCAAGATAAATTATAAATTAGGATTTTTTTTGATGGAATTGCTTGTACTGGACATCAAACTTTACAATTTTGCCTAATATCCTGTTCATGGAAATAAAATGATCAGTATGTTTTTGAGTGTAATTTTAAATTACAATAATATTCTTAAAAATCAGGGATTTCTAGGTAATATTATTAATAGTCAAAAAGGGGGTAGTAGCCAGTTGTTACCCTAGAAATAAATTGTATGCTTTGTCAATGAAACTATTTCAATACACTCATACCTCAGAACACTCTTGAAGAACATTCTCTTGGTTCTGGAGTTTGTGCAATCACATGTATCCTTAATACCTTTTCAAAAAGACATCTTCTGATAGTGTGCTGCTGCACTGGAAATATGGGATAAATTCCTGCTGTAAGCTGGTGTTCCTACAGTAAAATGGTGATCACATTGCCACCGAGCTTTGAATGGAGTGAGGCCAACAGGCAGAGATTTGCCTGTGAGGGCTGGGTCAGACTAGCTACGTCTTCATGACTGTGATACTATCCAGCTAAACCGAGGGATGGGCAGGGTATGGTTGGAACATGAGCTTCCATCATCTCCATGAGAAAGAGCATCTGATCCAGTTGGCTTGACAACATACTGAACAGAAGATGTCAGTCGCCAGCAATTGCATGTTGCCTTGGTGGTTCACTTCACACTGAGTCAGGAAACAAGAATCATTTTAACCATGTTACTGGTGGAGATGTGCCAGGTGAGGGCTGCGTGCTTAACCACATTGCTGTTGGATAAGAGATTCATGCCATGTTCCTGACACTGCAGCAATAACCTCCACTTGTATAATGATTCCTTTACCAGTTAACCCACTAATGTTCATGCTGTTGAGAATGCATCCTGAGGGTTAAGTGATGTACCCATAAATCTTTTTGACAAAGCAGCCTGCAATTTTACAAGTGATTCATATACTTTACTGGTATATCAATAACATGTAGCACTTCTGAAAGTTAATTAACACAGACTGTTTATTCTGACAAGTTAAACTACATTTGACCAACTGAATAATTTTGTGCACATGTATTTACAGAAATGGTACTTGACCTTCAAATTGTCTGTTATGCCACTATAAATCCCACAAAACTACACACTACAAATTTATCTGATAGTTTTAAAAATAGCACCTCTATAAATCAATACTAGGTGTATTTAAAAAACTTTCAAGTAAGGGAGGTTTTTGAGCAAGTTTTATTTGGTAGTGAAGTGAGGAATATCTTTATAAAATGTGCCCCTATTATGTGAGCAAAACATGTTGCCTGCAATATAGGCAGGTGTGTAGATTTAGTTTGCAAAGCACAAAAATAATATCAATATCAAATTAGTTAGATCGTAAGCCATCCTTCATTTACGATAAACGACAAATATTATGCAACAGCCACTTTAAAGTACAAAGCAAATGCATATTGAAGGTGTTCATGCAAAGATTTTAGCCTGCGAGAAAATTCTCTCAAAACTTACCCAGTGCAAAATACTCAAGCCCTGAAGTAGGAAATAAGGAAATTTAAAGCAGCAAAACACCAAGGAGGAACATTAATGACATGTCAGAAAATTCTGAGTTTATTAGTAAGCTAGCAAAACGAGTATTATAAATGATTTTACTCAACAAGCCACAACACCCAACATTTCATGCGCTGTAGATTCTAATCCTCTCATTCCTATGTAAATATTAAAATATGCATTGTAAAAGTGCTATGTACAAGAAAGGATTTCAAATGGTAACTGGATGACAATGAATAGTAGGTTAAACATTGTAATCTATATAACTTATAAAATATAGATGGATCAGAAATATGGAGCTTAGTTATGAACATTTTGTTAAGTATGCAAAAAATAACCTGTTGTATGTTACATAATACGAAAGCTTAGAAAAATATTTTATAAACCTACTATAACTTTAACCATTAAGTAATTGTAAATTGATTCATTACATGTTATTGCTGCTATTGAAGAATTTTTACCATTAGAAATTAGAGATGATTATTTTTACGGTTAGACTTCGAAGTCCCAAAATGGGCACTGCGCAGGCAACTGGCAGGATATCTGGCCTCCTTAATCTCTATAACTAGAACATTCCTGCCGACTCCAATATTGGTCCCTGACTCACAGCCTTAAATGCATATCATTCCACATAAGACTAAACCGAATGACAGCAGAACCATAGACACGGACACATAAATAGCATTACCAAATCTACACCAATGAATATGCCAAGCAAATATAAGGACAAAGAATAAGAGGCACTGGGTTCTCGTCGTGAGAATGTTGTTAAAACAAAAATGTTGGGCTGATTAAGTTGATGCATCACACCCAACCTACATGACAACTTAAAAAAAAAATCAGAGCTATTTCTACGGCTCCCTGTGCTGTAGGCAATACTTGTAAGGATAGCAGAGGCAAAAGCTATAGCTGCAAGCAGTTAACTATTCCAATTGCAAAACACTCTTCAAAAGTTAACAGGTGAAATAGAGATTTGTGGTTATATTTTAATGCATACATTCTCATTCAGAGCACAACAATGGCATATCTTTCAGTTCAACAGGCCAAGAGATTGCAAATATGGCACAATATCCCTTATCCCTAACTCCTTTGTCTGTACCAGCTCCCCTCTTCCTTTATAGTCTTTCTCAACAGGAAGATTCCCGATGTACAGTTTACCAAAAATGTGGTAGTTGCTAAGCTTGCTAAAGGATATCCAAGATGGCGTCGCGTGTACAACGCGAGGCTTTGCGTCTCCGTAGTTTTAGTAAGATAGCTTTTTTCCTACTCGCACTTACATTAGTTTTCGCCCGGAGCACTCGAGCGAAGACTCTGTACGGCCGCCAGGAGCTACTGGAGCTCGGCCGTCTCTTCGGAACGGGCACCAGAAGCCACAACTTTAAACTGCCGCCGGAGATCACCAGGACACCGTGGTCTAGCGGACCCGCTCTCCCGACAGGAAGGGTCCGGAGGCGGCGCAGGGACCGCAAACAACGACGTGGGAAACGCGGAGGCCACCGGGCTAGGCTGAGATCAGACCCGCACCAGCCAGCTCTGCCCAGCATCTTCCTCGCGAATGTCCGGTCCCTGGTGAGTAAAACCGACGAACTTCGGCTGCGCATCACCACACACAGACGGATCGCCGACTGCAACGCCATGGTCTTCACCGAGACATGGCTCACCGACAGCATTCCGGACAACGCCGTCGAGCTGGAGGGGCGCACTGTCTTCAGGGCCGACAGATCTGCGGAGGAATCCGGTAAGACCAAGGGTGGCGGACTGTGCATCTATGTGAACAACTCATGGTGCACAGACGCTGTCAGGATTGGTAGCCACTGCTCTGCTGACCTGGAATACCTGATGTTAAAGTGCAGGCCCTTCTATCTGCCCAGGGAATTTACATCGACTGTCATCACTGCAGTCTATGTACCCCCGGACGCTAATGCCAGGCTTGCAATGGAAGAGCTGCAAGCTGCTATCAGCAAACAACTAACTGCCCACCCAGAGGGGGCTTTTATTGTTGCTGGCGATTTTAACCACTCCAACCTAAAAACTGTGCTCCCCAGATTCCACCAACATGTCTCCTGCCCAACCAGAGGTAATAATATTTTGGACCTTGTATATACTAATATTACTGAAGCATACAAAGCCCTTCCCCTCCCCCACCTGGGACAGTCTGATCACCTCTCTCTGTTCCTGCTCCCCAAATACACACCTCTGATCAGACGTGTGAAACCTACCGTGAGGACAGTGAAGGTCTGGCCTGAGGGGGCTGTCTCTGTCTTACAGGAACAGTTTCGGCAAACAGACTGGAGTGTGTTTGCCACCCAGGCCACCTTTACCTCCCATGTGGACATAAATTCGTACACCTCAACCGTTCTGGACTACATAAAATTCTGCACTGATAACGTCACCACCCATAAAGTGATAAAGACCTTCCCTAATCAGAAGCCGTGGATGAGCAGGGAGGTCAGACTCCTGCTGAAGGCTCGAGACGCCGCTTTTAAATCTGGCGACGCTGAGGGATACAGCTCATCCAGGGCCAATCTGAAAAAGGGAATTAGGATTCCTAGACTCAATCACAAACAGCGGATTGAGGAGCATTTCCGTGACAACTCCGACCCTAGGCGCATGTGGCAAGGTATTAAGTCCATGGCCGACTACCATAAAATCAACACCCCCCCCCCCAGACAACGCCTCCCTCCCTAACGAGCTAAACCACTTCTATGCTCGCTTTGACCGGGACAACAAAACTCCAGCCATTAAAGTTGCTCCACCCCCGAATGAACAACCCCTCAGTCTCTCCACCTCTGCTGTACAAGACGCACTGAGCAAGGTGAATGAGCACAAAGCTGCCGGCCCCGATGGCATCCCCGGGCGGGTGCTCAGGGCATGTGCTGGACAACTATCCCTGGTCTTCACTGACATTTTCAATCTGTCACTGGCCCAGGGTGTCGTCCCCACCTGCCTCAAGACATCTACCATTGTGCCAGTGCCCAAACACTCAGCGACAGGGAGCCTCAACGACTACCGGCCAGTGGCACTCACCCCTGTCATCGCTAAGTGCTTTGAGCGGCTGATCCTGGCTCACCTCAAAGCCAGCCTCCCCCCCACATTGGACTCCCACCAATTTGCCTACCGGACAAACAGGTCTACAGAGGACGCCATATCGGCGGCCCTACACTCTGCCCTGACCCACCTGGACAGCAACAACACCTACATCAGGCTGCTGTTTATTGACTTCAGCTCCGCCTTTAACACTGTCATACCCACTAGCTTGATCACCAAACTTAGCGGTCTTGGCATCTCCACCTCCCTCTGCAATTGGACACTGGATTTCCTCACTAACAGACCACAGTCTGTTAGGGTCAACAACCTCACCTCCTCCACTATAACACTGAACACCGGCGTGCCACAGGGCTGTGTGCTCAGCCCTCTCCTCTACTCCCTCTTCACGCATGACTGCATCCCCAAGTATGGCTCCAACGCCATTATAAAATTTGCTGATGACACCACGGTGGTAGGACTGATTAGTGATAATGACGAATCAGCCTACAGGGAGGAGGTCCAGCACCTGGCTACCTGGTGTGCCAACAATAACCTCGTCCTCAACTCCCAGAAGACGAAGGAAATAATTGTTGACTTTCGGAAGAACAGAGGGGGCAGACACACCCCCATCCATATAAACGGGACTGAGGTGGAGAGGGTCTCCAACTACAAATTCCTCGGGGTACACATCTCGGAGGATCTGTCCTGGTCCCTCAACACCTCAAAGCTGATCAAAAAGGCACAGCAGCGCCTGTACTTTCTGAGGAGGCTCAAAAAAGCCCACCTGTCCCCCCGGATCCTGACGAACTTCTACCGCTGCACCATTGAAAGCATCCTGACCACCTGCTTTACGGTATGGTACAGCAGTTGCACCGTGGCAGACAGGAAGGCACTACAACGGGTGGTGAAAACCGCCCAGTACATCATCGGTGCCCCGCTCCCTGCCATGGATGCCCTCCACCGAAAACGGTGCCTGAAGCGGGCCGGGAAGATCATCAAGGACCCCTCACACGCTAACCATGGACTGTTTGCCCTCCTCCCATCAGGGAGGCGGTACAGGAGCCTCAGGTCCCGCACCAGTAGGACGAAGAACAGCTTCTTCAACTACACCATCAGACTGCTGAACTCGGAGCCCAGCTGATAGACTTGTCTGTACCCTGTATTTATTTATTTCCGTACTGCTACCACTGCACTCTGTATTTATTTTTTTATATCGCTATCACTAAGAATGACGCTAAACTGCATTTCGTTGTACCTATACTTGTATTTGTGCAATGACATTAAACTTGAATTGAATTGAATTGAAAAGCTTGCTGGTAGCAGGAGTAGATCTCTAGTGCAAAGGCCAAGAGATTCAGAGATCTGGAGTTCACTAAGCAATAACTAAGGGCCAAACTGGAAATGAAAAGGCCAGTAGTTCAACAATCAGTGCACACTTCCAACAGCTTACCCACCTTGCAATCTATTGGCAGGCTATATCATCTTGCTCGATATGATTTACGAGACCTTCTCCTGCCCCTACCACATCCCAACTCTTACTGGATTCCTTTCAAACCTCTGCAATCTCCAAAGTTAATTATTTCAAAAGCTTTCTGGGCTGATTTTCCATGTTCATCCTAGTTTTGTTCATCTATCACCTGACCTCTCAACGGAATTTGTTGGTAAATTGTTCATATTTTTAAAGGATCTAGGGACGTGTTTCTATGTTAAAAGTATTCACATGCACTTTTGATCGCAGCAGTAGCCATTGCAGTCTCACATTTCACTGCACTTTCCAATTTGTAAGTATCAAAAAATTGTTTTTGTTATATTTCTTGCATGATCTGAGATATTAGACAATAGACGCAGGAGTTGGCCATTCGGCCCTTCGAGCCAGCACCGCCATTCAATGTGATCATGGCTGATCATCCCCAATCAGTACTCCATTCCTGCCTTCTCCCCATATCCCCTGACTCTGCTATATTTAAGAGCCCTATCTAGCTTTCTCTTGAAAGTACCCAAAGAACTCCACAGACTCACAACTCTCTGTGAGGAAAAAGTGTTTTCTAAGCTCCGTTTTAAATGGCCCCTAGTTCTGAACTCCCCAAACATCGGGAACATGTTTCCTGCCTCTAGCGTGTCCAAACTCTTAATAATCTTATGTTTCAATAAGATCCCCCCTTATCCTTCTAAACTTCAGAGTATACAAGCCCAGCCACTTCATTCTCTTAGCGTATGACAGTCCCGCCATCCTGGGGATTAATCTTGTAAACCTACACTGCACTCCCTCAATAGCAAGAATTAGGGGACCAAAACTGCACTCTAGGTGTGGTCTCACTAGGGCTATATACAACTGCAGAAGGACCTCTTTGCTCCTATACTCAACTCTTCTTGTTATAAAGGCCAACATTCACTTTCTTCACTGCCTGCTGTACATGTATGCTTACTTTCATTAACTGATGAACAAGGACCCCCAGATACCATTGTACTTCCCCTTTTCCCAACTTGACACCATTTAGATAGTAATCTTCCTTCCTGTTTTTGCTACCAAAGTGGATAACCTCAATGTATCCACATTAAATTGCATCTGCCATGCATCTGCCCACTCATCCAACCTGTCCAAGTCACCCTGCATTCTCATAGCATCATCCTCACAGTTCACACTGCCACTCAGCTTTGTGTCATCTGCAAATTTGCTAATTTTAATTTGAATCATCTAAATCATCGATGTACAGTGGCTTGCAAAAGTATTCATACCCCTTGAACTTTTCCACATTTTGTCACGTTACAACCACAAACGTAAATGTATTTTATTGGGATTTTATGTGATAGACCAACACAAAGTGGTGCATAATTGTGAAGTGGAAGGAAAATGATACATGGTTTCCAAATTTTATTACAAATAAAAAACTGAAAAGTGTGGCGTGCAAAAGTATTCAGCCCCCCCCCCCCCCCCCCCGAGTCAATACTTTGTAGACCCACCTTTCGCTGCAATTAAAGCTGCAAGTCTTTTGGGGTATGTCTCTACCAGCTTTGCACATCTAGAGACTGAAATTTTTGCCCATTCTTGTTAGCAAAATAGCTCAAGCTCAGTCAGATTGGATGGAGAGCGTCTGTGAACAGCAATTTTCAAGTCTTGCCAGATATTCTCAATTGGATTTAGGTCTGGACTTTGACTGGGCCATTCTAACACATGAATATGCTTTGATCTAAACCATTCCATTGTAGCTCTGGCTGTATGTTTAGGGTCGTTGTCCTGCTGGAACGTGAACCTCCGCCCCAGTCTCAAGTCTTTTGCAGACTCTAACAGGTTTTCTTCCAAGATTGCCCTGTATTTGGCTCCATCCATCTTCCCATCAACTCTGACCAGCTTCCCTGTCCCTGCTGAAGAAAAGCATCCCTACAGCATGATGCTGCCACCACCATGTTTCACAGTGGGGATAGTGTGTTCAGGGTGATGTGCAGTGTTAGTTTTCTGCCACACATAGCGTTTTGCATTTAGGCCAAAAACTTCAATTTTGGTCTCATCAGACCAGAGCACCTTCCTCCACATGTTTGCTGTGTCCCCCACATGGCTTGTAGCAAACTGCAAACGGGACTTCTTATGGCTTTGTTTCAACAATGGCTTTCTTCTTGCCACTCTTCCATAAAGGCCCGATTTGTGGAGTGCTCGACTAATAGTTGTCCTGTTGACAGATTCTCCCACCTGAGCTGTGGATCTCTGCAGCTCCTCCAGGGTTACCATGGGCCTCTTGGCTGCTTCTCTAATCATTGCTCTCCTTGCCCGGCCTGTCAGTTTAGGTGGACGGCTATGTCTTGGTAGGTATGCAGTTGTGCCATACTCTTTCCATTTTCGGATGATGGATTGAACAGTGCTCCGTGAGATGTTCAAAGCTTGGGATATTTTTTTTATAACCTAACCGTGCTTTAAACTTCTCCACAACTTTATCCCTGACCTGTCTGGTGTGTTCCTTGGGCTTCATGATGCTGTTTGTTCACTAATGTTCTCTAACAAACCTCCGAGGCCTTCACAGAACAGCTGTATTTAGTGGAATACAAGTGGAATCTATTTACTAATTAGGTGACTTCGGAAGGCAATTGGTTGCACTGGGTTTTATTTAGGGGTATCAGAGTAAAGGGGGTGAATACTTTTGCACGCCACACTTTTCAGTTTTTTATTTGTAAAAATATTTGAAAATTATGTATCATTTTCCTTCCACTTCACAATTATGCGCCATTTTGTGTTGGTCTATCACATAAAATCGCAATAAAATACTTTTACATTTGTGGTTGTAACGTGACAAAATGTGGAAAGGTTCAAGGGGTATGAATACTTTTGCAAGCCACTGTATATTGTAAATAGTTGCGGTCCCAGCACCGAGCCTTGCTGTACCCTACTAGTAGACAAAAATGCTGGAGAAACTCAGCGGGTGAGGCAGCATCTATGGAGCGAAGGAAATAGGCAACGTTTCATGCCAAAACCCTTGTTAAGACCTACTAGTTCGTGCCTGCCATTCTGAAAGGGACCCGTTAATCCCTACTCTTTGTTTCCCGTCTACCAACCTATGTTCTATCCATGTCAGCACTCTACCCCCAATACCATGTGCCCTAATTTTGCCCACTAATCTCCTATCTGGGACCTTATCAAATGCTTTCTGAAAGTCCAGGTACACTACATCCACTGGCTCTCCCTTGTCCATTTTCCTATTTACATCGTCAAAAAATTCAAGAAGATTAGTCAAGCATGATTTCCCCTTCATAATTCCATGCTGACTCGGACCGATCCTGTTACTGCAATCCAAATGTGCCGCTATTTCATCTTATATAATTGACTCCAGCATCTTCCTCATCACAGATGTCAGGCTAACTGGTCTATAATTCCCTGTTTTCTCTCTCTCTCTCACCTTTCTTAAAAAGTGGGATAACATTAGCTACCCTCCAATCCACAAAAATGCAAATTCTGCCCTCTACTGCTATAAAAGAATGAGATGAGATGAGCAAAGCTAATCAGCCAGTTCTTTCCTGCTATGTGGCTCTTAAACTAGCATGGCAGATTTCTGCAGAGCTCTAATGATCAAAGTTGCAATAAGTTTGTAACCTTTTCCATCATCATATTCTTGGCAACTGGAAAATTATATTACATTTTAAATGAAAGTTCAAAAAAATTAAAAAAGGTAAAGAGACAAAAGACAATGACAATTCAAACCAGAAAACAAATATTACAGCAGATCCTGTGATATTTAAATGGGTGCCTCTAACAAATTTCAGACTGGTTCTAGAAATTATAGAAAATTTCAGACTGATTCTAGAAAAAACAGACTGATTCTAGAAATTATAGAGGTGCTTGTGTACATGTTCACTGCTAACTTTTAGGTAGTAAGTGATCCAAACCTAGGATTGTCGCCCCAACCTCAACTTGAATTCACTCTTTCTCCCCACTTACGATACAGAATGTGACAATACAAGTAATTAGGTTTTCTACAGTTCATTCTGCTCAATACTGTACAGACTGAATGCCTGTAGTGAAAAAATATTCCCAGTGAGTTGAAGGACATGGCCATGAACACAACAAATATGGATAGGAGAGATGATGCTAAATCAAAACAAATTAAACAAACACAATTTCAACTAACACCAACATCCAAACAGGAAAGAAGAAAACAAAATGGCATGAGAATTTAAATTTAAGATGCTGTCCCATTTATTCCCAATCTCCTGAACACAGAAGCTCATGATGAGGATCTTTCCACAAGCATTGTCATCTTTTGGCACTTCCTTGAATATTTGAATCCAATGCACACTAGAGCCCTTTATGCCACAGTTTATAAATTAAATGAATTCAAATATCAAGAACAATTAGAAAGGAACTTTAGTTGATTTTGCCCACTTGCCAAATCCACATAGGCTCATGAAGCTCATACTGCACCTACTTCCTCGACTGAGAAACATACAAATTAAATTCAGGAAATGAATCTGAAAACTTCCAGATTGATGCACATTTGGGGAAAAGACAAGGATGAAAACAGATAAGAAAGGATGGGAGAGTTAACAGGAAGAAATTAACTAAACATTATTTTGTATTTTAAGCAGTAAACTTGGTTTAGTTTATTGTCTGGGACTGAAAGATATAATTGCAATTAATACAGGGAAGGATTTCTTTCCAGTTATGAAGCAAGTGTCTTGTGTGAACTGCTTTTGTGGATGAGGGCTATGTCTGCAAGGTGGATAATTACAATGGTTCAGGAAGGAGACCTTTCAAGTTGTAGTGAGCAGTATGGTGTAAAGGAACAGTTTACTGCAAGGCAGGTTCATAATCTGGAGTGCACTTGAAATCCAGAGGGTTTGTAATTGGCAAACTAGAGAATTACAGTAGTGGGAGGGATACGGATCAATGAACGGATCATTATCCTGATCAATGAACGATATAATACAGGAGCGTTGAGGAGTGAAATTAAAGATCGAAACTGAAACAAAGTTCATAATGTTTTTAAAGATGGTTACTTGAACCACGTACATCTTGCAGGATACAAACATGTTGGAATATTAAAATAAGAATTTGAAAGGTTTAACCATACCTGTAATTGGCACATATCCTAATCCCTGTTGATAGACGGTAGGCATCAGAACTACTGGCTGTGGTTGCACCAACATATTTGGTGGCAGTGTCTGTTGGAAAAAACAAAGATAGCATGAATTACAGGAGTGCAGTATCTTCCTCTTGAAGTTGTAAATTTAAATTAATTAAAAGAAAATTGAGCAATATAATTTGGAGTTACTGGTACAAATTATGAATACCTCAAGTAGATTTCTGTAACAAGTGTCAGAACATGCAAAAATGAAATACAGGTGCATGACAGAATATCCTAGCTCATTCTTCATCACCCTTGGTCATGTTAATTTGGATGTAATTGTTTTGCAGCACTCCTGCCTGGCCTCCCATCTTCTATCCTCTAAATTAGGTAATCTATGCCGTGATCAATAACCAGGGCTCTCACTTAACTTTTTTTCTCCGTTGTCAGCCAGACAACCTAGGCAGCTTTTTAGGTTGCCAAATGACAGTTTAGGTGGTCATTTAAGACAGCTTGCATGACACAAGCGATAATGTGCTCAGACGAAGTGCGTAGTTACCAGTCGGAATTATGGTCAATGAAGCATCCACATATTATTTCAGTTTCAAGTCACAAACTAAATATATTCACCAGTCAAGACATGATATATGCCACAATGACATGCAGCAAAATTACAATACAGTATCTCATTTCTTTTTACACGTTGCAATGAATGCAATTTCTATTATTTCTTTCCACTTCCAAACAAAATCTGGTTGGATTATTCAGCGTATGATCAACCTCGGTGAGACCAAGTGCAGGCTTGGCGATCGCTTTGCACAACACCTCCACTCAGTTTGCAATAACGAACCTGATCTCCTGGTGGCTCAGCACTTCAACTCACCCTCCCATTCCGAATCCGACCTTTCTGTCCTGGGCCTCCTCCATGGCCAGAGTGCGGCCCACCGTAAATTGTAGAAGCAGCACCTCATATTTCATTTGGGCAGTTTACACCCCAGCGGTATTGATCTCCAATTTCAGGTAGTCCCTGCTTTCTCCTCCGCTTCCCAGCTCTCCCTCAGCCCACTGTCTCCTGCTCTTCCTTTCTTCTTCCCGCTCCCCACCCCACATCAGTCTGAAGAAGGGTCTCCACCCGAAACGTTGCCTATTTCCTTCGCTCCATAGATGCTGCCTCACTCGCTGAGTTTCTCCAGCATTTTTGTTTACCTATTCACACAAGTTCTGTTATCCCACTTTCCTCACCCACTCTCTACACATTAGGGGCAAATTAAGCTACAAAGCCAATGCATCTTTGGGATGTGGGAGGAAACCCACACACTTGCATGGAGAATGTGCAAATTCAACACAGACAGTGCCAGAGGACAGGATCGAACACAGATCTCTGGCTTGCGAGGCAGCAAGTAACTTTGGTTACTAAAAAAAATAAACTATCGACTTTCAGTCTTAAATCTCTAAGTGTGTGAAGGGGACATGTTCCCCTTTACAGCTACTGCATGTTTTAATTCAGTTCAAGATTATGGCGCAGTACATTGGCCATAAAGTTGCTGCCTAAAATTGCCAAGGGACCTTTTTCAGACCCTTTTTATATATTCACACACTGTTTTGTTTTCTCGTTTATAACATTGTTTACAGAGTACTATGTTTACATATTCTGTTGTGCTGCTGCAAGTAAGGATTTGATTGTTCTAACTGGGACGTGAGAGAATAAAACCCACTTGACTTACGTCGCTAATGTGTGGGATAGACTAGTGTACGGGTGATCGGTGGTCGGCATGGACTCGGTGGGCAGAAGGGCCTGTTTCCACGCTGTATCTTTAAATTAAACTAAAAACACTACAACCAGAGGAAATCTAAAGAAGGGTCTCTACCCGTAACGTCACGCAATTTCTTCTATCCAGAGATGCTGGCTGCTCCATGGAGTTCCCCCGCACAATTAAAGCATAGAATAGTCTTCACCCTACCATGGTCACCCAACCAGACACAACTAAATTTAAGGTAGCTCTTATTGCCCAAGAACCCTTTTTTGTTTAAGTCCAAGTCAAGAGTCAAGAGATTTTTATTGTCATGTGTCCCAGATAGGACAATGAAATTCTTGCTTGCTGCAGCACAACAGAATATGTAAACATAATACAGAACACGAGATAAAAGTTCAGTGTGTCTGTAGATAGATGTTGCATGTTAACCAATCACACACCAGCCAGCATCTCTAACTCCACCCACTGTAATACTTATACTAATACTATTTCTCAGCACCGGCAGTTAGAGCAGTCAGGATGTGTTGACAACTAACCATCCTTCATGCTGTTAAATTTTAGTGCTGATTAAAGATGTGTTTGAATCATGTACTGAGTCTGGAAGTCACTTACATGGTGTCAGAAGTGGGATCCACTCCTTCTGTATAACGTTTTTTTGTTTTACCCTTTTGTGAGTTTTTATTTTGCTTTATGATGGCCTCTTCCTGTCGAAAGCCTGACCCTCTCGTCTTTGATGCGGATATCAGCGAATGCTGGGCCACGTTTGAAATTGATTACCGACACTACATGAACATTGCACACCGAAATGAACCTGATGCTGTTAAGGCCTCTCTCCTTCTCATTTCTGCTGATGATAAAAGGCTGCAGTAGCAACTCTTTACTGCTCCTCTGCTTGGCAACCGGGGCTGATCTCCTTTGACAAAACGGTTCACAAGCTGCAAATTTCCCTGGACCCGCTGAGTGAATTCCCTGATCTTTTCGACAACAACCTGGGCAAGTTGCCCGTGACTTACAAAATTATTATTGACACCCGTCATCCGACTTCCCCACCCATTGTCATTTGCCATGACTGACAGGGTTCACTCTGCGCTGAAGGACATGGCCTCCACAGGCATAATTGAAGCAGTCAGTGACCCCACCGACTGGGTTTCAACCATGATTACCATGGCAAAGAAGGGAAAAAATAAAATCCGTTTGTGCATCAACTCGAAAGAACTGAATACTGCCATTAAGCGCCCACACCATCCTATGAAGACTGTCGAGGATGTTGCAGGAAAGGTCGGAACGGCCACCTTATTTTCTGTCCACGACGCAAAGAACTCTTTCTGGCAGATACCGCTGGACAAGGAGTCATCAAACCTCACCACATTTGCTACCCCATTAGGCAGATACAAGTTTCTGAGAATGCCATTCGGAATCAACTCTGCCAGTGAAGTCTTCCAAAGAACTATGGAGCTATTATTCGAGGACCTACCTTGTGCCATCATTGTCGACGATATCCTAGTGCATGGCAAAGATGCAATGGAGCACGACCACAATCTCAGGCTCATCTTGGATCGCGCATGCAAGATCAACCTCAAGCTTAATCCTGACAAGTGCAAGTTTCGGGTTCCAGAGGTTTCCTACGTCAGCCACATCTTCACTCCTAAGGGTCTCAAACCCGATCCGAAGAAGGCTACTGCCATCACAGAAATGCCTGCGCCCACAGACGTGAAAGGCCTGCAACGTTTTCTGGGCATGGTAAACTATCTCGGCAAGTTCATACCGAACCTCAGCGAACTAAGCTCCACACTGCGGGAGCTGGCAAAAAAGCACACAGCATGGTCATGGTTCCAGCAACATCAGATTGCTTTCGATGTCTTAAAGTCCAAACTGACCAGTGCACCAACCCTAATTTTTTTTAACCTGAAACGTCCAGTAACGATCACCTGCAATGCTTCGAAATTTGGGCTCGGCGCAGCCTGCTTGCAACCATCTGCCGAGGGCACTCTACTACCCGTCTCGTATGCCTCTTGTACCATAACCGACACGGAGCAGCACTACGCGCAAATCGAAAAGGAACTGTTGGCTGTCGTTTTTGCTTGCTCCAAATTCCACGACTTCATCTTTGGCAACACCTTCACGGTCGAGACGGACCACCAACCACTGGTGACAATCCTGAACAAGCCCATCCATGCCGTGCCAGCTCATTTGCAGCGTATGATGATGCAGCAGCAGCGGTACGATTTCCCTATTACCTACACTAAGGGCAAGGACATACACGTCGCGGACAATCTCTCCCGTGCATCTCGGGCATCTTGCGAACAACATCCCTATGAACAGGAAAATTTCACGGTTCTCGGTGTCGACTTCGTCTCTAGCAAGCAACTACGCACCTTGGCCGCGCACACCGCCACAGACAGTACGCTTCAAATCCTCTCCTCCATCATCAAAACAGGCTGGCCAGATAAACAATCAACACGCCCACAGAGGTGCAGCCTTTCTTCCTGGTTCGTGATGAACTGGTAGTTCAGGATGGGGTTGTCGTCAAGGGTCACAAGGTGGTGATATCCTCATCGCTACACGACGTATACTTCAAAGAGGCACACAGCGGTCACTCAGGAGCCGACGCCACACTGGCACACGCTCGTAGCCTGTTCTACTGGCCGGGAATGGCCAGCTACATCCGGGACCGCGTAGCCTCCTGCCCCGCTTGCAACAGCCTTGCGCCTCATCAGCAGCGACAGTCCCTTCTGCAACAACCTCCACCAGCTCTGCCCTGGACATCGCTGGCGGCGGACATTTTCAAATGGTGCGGGAAGCACTACCTCGTTCTAGTCGACTCCTTTTCTAATTGGTTTGAACTAGACCAACTGACCTCCCTCACATCAGAGATGGTCATCCAGAAGTTGAAAAGACACTTCTCTACCTTTGGCGCTCCCGTCAGCCTGAGAACCGACAATGGTTGGCAGGTCACCAGCCACATGTTCAAGCTTTTCGCAGACCGATGGAACTTCCAGCACGTCACGAGCAGTCCCGAGTATCCACAGAGTAATGGTCTCGCTGAACGCGCTGTCAGAAGCGCCAAACACTTGCTGGAGCGAGCACAGATTTCAAAGTCAGACGTTTTTCTCGATCTCCTGAATCTCAGAAATGTTGCCAGGGACGGAACCCGTCCTGATGTCGAGATTGACGAGGCCTCCGGTACTCATCGCACAACAGCAACTGGTTCCTCAAGTGTTGAAGCCTGCCACTATCCAGAAACGTCTACAAGAGAAGCACGATATTGAGAAACGGTCATATGACAGTTCCAGCAGACCACTCAAGCCTTTACTTCCGGGTCAGGTCGTCCGTCTACAAACTTCAACTGGACATTCCCGTCTGGGCACTGTGGTCAACCCGACTGACGAGCCACGGTCTTACCTGGTAGACTGTGAGGGGGCGGTGTACCGGAGAAGTCGACAACACCTGCTTGCTGTGAGGGAGCCTCCACGTCCCGCGGTCTCCACTAACCACGGGGCCTCTCCCACCGCATGTTTCCCCTTTCGGTCACCACAAGCCTCCATCACGTAATTCTCGCCTCCAGGCTCTCCGTCTCATCTTTCAAGTGAGGGAGGGGAGGGTTTGGTCCGCACGCGTTCGGGCCGTGTTAATTGACCACCAGACAGATATGGCGAGTATGTTTAACCCCATGGCATGAGTGCCCTTTCACACTTAACCTTTGGGGGGAAGGATGTAGATTGATGTTGCATGTTAACCAATCAAACACCAGCCAGCATCTCTAACTCCACCCCACTGTAATTCTTATACTACTATTTCTCAGCACCGGTAGTTAGAGCAGTCAGGATGTGTTGACAACTAACCATCCTTCATGCTGTTAGGTTTTAGTGCTGATTAAAGATGAGTTTGAATCATGTACTGAGTCTGGAAGTCATTTACAATGTCTATGTACCATAGACCACATATATACACAATAAATAAACAGATGCTGCCTGGATTAATAATGAGAGGTTGGACAACCTTGTATTGTTTTCTTAATGTTTTGGGACACAGCAATGTCATGTAAATAAAAGTAGTTATGTTTAGTATTTTGTTGCATATCCTTTGCATGCAATAACTGCTTGAAGTGTGTCATTCATGGACATCACCAGTTGCTGGGTGTCTTCTCTGGTGATGATCTGCCAGGCCTGTATTGCAGCCATCTTCAGCTTATGCATGTTTTGGGGAGGATGTGCAGGCCATGGCAGTGCGCATGTGCAAGGCGGCCGGCCGTGTCAGCGGATGAGGAGCGAGCGGAGAGCGGAGAACTGGCGGCCCGCGGGGGGAGACGGAGAGTGACAGAGAGAGATAGAGAGGGGGCCCCGTTCAGAGTTGAACGATAGGTATCCCGGGTGCTTGCCAAACCGGGCAAAATGGCACAGCTTTTAGGTTGCCCGGCAGGACTTTAGGTCGCCACTGGCACCCGGGCAACCATTACTTTCGAGCCCTGTTTAGCATAATGTTTGGGATCCTTGTATTGCTGTAGAATGAAACACCGGCCAATGAGTTTTGAGGCATTTGTTTGAACTTGAGCAGATAGGATGTGTCTATACACTTCAGAAGTCATCAGCAGCAGTATCATCCATGAAGATAAGTGAGCCAGTACGTTAAGCAACCATAGATGCCCAGGCCATAACACCTCCACCACCGTGTTTCACAGGTGAGGTGATATGCTTTGGACCTTGGGCAGTTCCTTCTCTCCCCCATACTTTGTTCTTGCCATCACTCTGATATGTTAATCTTCGTCTCATCTGTCAACAAGACTTTTTTTCCCAGAACTGTGGTTGCTCTTTTAAGTACTTCGTGGCAAACTGTAACCCGGCCATCCTATTTTTGCGGCTAACCAGTGGTTCGCATCTTGCAGTGTAGCCTCTGTATTTCTGTTCATGAAGTCTTCTGCGGACAGTGGTCATTGACAAATCCACACCTGACTCCTGAAGAGTGTTTCCGATCTGTCGGACAGGTGTTTGTGGATTTTTCTTTATTATAGAGAGAATTATTCTGTCATCAGCTGTGGAGGTCTCCCTTGGCCTACCAGTCCCTTTGCGATTAGTAAGCTCACCAGTGCTCTCTTTCTTCTTAATGATGTTCCAAACAGTTGATTTTGGTTTGGCTGATGTCTCTAATAGTTTTATTCTTGTTTCTCAGTCTCATAATAGCTTCTTTGACTTTCATTGACACAACCTTGGTCCCCACAAGTTGATAAACAGCAATAAAAGTTTCCAAGGGCGATGGAAAGACTGGAGGAAAGACTGGGTGCTGAGAGCTCTCTTATGCCTGCATTAAGAGGCATTTAAACACACCTGATCAATTATAAACACCTGTGAAGCCATGTGTCACAAACATTATGGCGCCCTGAAATGAGGGGGGGGGGGGGGGGGGGGTAATGTATAAACCCAGCTGTAATTTCTACATAGTGAAACCAAAATGTATAAAAACCTTAATAAAATCTGACAATGTGCACTTTTTCTATTACAAATCTCAAATTATGGAGTATAGAAGCAAATAAATAAATATGTCTTTGTCCCAAACATTATAGAGGACATCGTATGTCCTCTGGTCCTCGATTCCCATTCTCCGGGCAAAAGACTCTGTGAATCTACCCGATCTATTCCTCCCATGATTTTGTATACCCCTATATGCTCTCCCCTTGTCCTCCTGCCATCCATGGAATAGAGACCCAGCCTATTCAATTTTTCCCCCTGTAGCTCACACCTAATCCTGGCAACATCCTCGTAAACCTTTTCTGCTCTTTGAAGCTTGACAATATCTTTCCTATAACATGGTGCCCAGAAATGAACCCAATATTCTAAATGAGGTCTCACCAACGTCTTATACAACTGCAACGTGACCTCCCAACTTCTATATTCAATATTCTGATGAAGGCCAAAGTGCCAAAAGCCTTTTTGACCACCTTATCTACCCGCGATTCGACCTTCATGGAACCATGCACCTGTACTAGATTCCTCTGCTCTACGACACTACCCAGAGGCCTATCATTTACTGTGTCTGCCCTGCCCTGCCCTTTTTTCAACATCCCAAAATGCAATGCCTCACACTTTTCTGTACTAAATTCCATCAACCATTCCTCTGCTCACCTGGCCATTCAATCCAGATCCTGCTGCAATCTTTCACAACCATCTTCACTATCTGCAAAACCACTAACTTTTGTATCATCAGCAAACTTGCTAATCTTGCCCTGTATGTTCTCATCCAAATCATTGATGTAGATGACATGCAGTAACGGGACCAGCACCGAACATTGAGGCACACCACTAGTCACAGGCCTCCAGTCTGAAAAGCAACCTTCCACCATCAACCTCTCCTTCCTTCCATGGAGCCAATTTGCTATCCATTCAGCTATCTCTCCTTGGATCCTGTGTGATCTAATCTTCCAGAGCAGCCTACCATGCGAAATCTGGTCAAACGCCTTACTAAAGTCCATGTACACAACATCTACAGCTCATCTGCCCTCATCAACCTTTTTGGTCACGTCTTCAAAAAAATCAGATTTGTGAGACATGTTGCCACTTACAGGAAGCGGTGGACATGGGCCCCAAAATCCCTATGTACATTAATGCTTTTGTAAACTTTCCCCATACATTCAACCTCACAAAGTACAACACCTCACATTTGCTCGGAATAAACTCCATTTGCCATTTCTCTAGCAGATCTACATCCTGCTGTGCACTTTTGACAGCCTTTCTGACAATCCACAACTCCAGTAATCTTGGTGTGACCACAAACTTACTAACCAACCCACCTACATTTGTGATCAAATAATTTATACATATCACAACAGAGGCCCCAGCCCAGATCCCTCTGAAACTCCATTGGTCACAGACATTCATCCTGAACATTGCCCGAGCACCACAACCCTCTGTCTTGTATTAATTAACCAGTACTGAATCCATTCCACCAAGTTACTATAAACTTGTACATGTTAATTTTCTGGATCAGCCTACCATAGGTAAAAGTGAGAATAAAGTACAATTGAACCACTGAATTGAACAATTATGAAATGCCTTCCTAAAATCCAGTTTGACAACATCCACCTCCCTACTCTCATCGATATCCTTCGTCACCTCCTCAAAAAACTGGATCAAGTTAGTAAGACAACTGAACAGACTTCCGCGATATCTTCCTTCACTCCCGTCATTATGGACCATCAATAATACAACATCACCTTCACATCACCCATCAGCCTGAAGATTCTAAACCCTGGAACATTGAGTTGCAAGTCCTGCCCTTCTTTCAACCTAGTTTTTCTGATAGGAATATTTTACTTCCATCTGTTGACCAACACTCCCAATTCATCTGCCCTATTCGCTGTCGAATTTGTATTAATTCTCCTTGTTCTTCCTACCAAAATGTAATCGCTCAAGTTGACTGGAGCAGGTTATTTGAGGAGAAAGGAACATCGGCCAAGTGGGATATTTTTAAAAGTGTGCTGACGAAAGCTCAGGATATGTACGTCCCCGTTAGAGTGAAGGGCAAAGCAGGCAAATGTAAGGAAGCTTGGCTGACAAGCAAAATTGAGGCATTGGGCAAAAACAAGAAGGATGCATGGAACAGGTATAGGCAGCTGGGATCAAGTGCATCCCTGGAGGAGGTTCGGGAGCTAAGGAGTAAACAGAAAAAGGAGATCAGAAGGGCAAAAAGGGGCTGAGATAGCTCTGGCAGGTAGCATTAAGGACAATCCCAAAATATTTTATAAATACATAAGGGGGAAAAGGGTAACTCGAGAGAGAGTGGGACCTCTCAGGAATCAAGGCAGTCATCACTGTGTGGAGCTGCAGGAGATGGACAAGGTCCTCAATGAGTATTTCTCCTCTGTATTTACTGAGGAGACAGACAGTAGGACGGAGGAACTTGGAGCAGTCAATGGAAGTGTCTTGGGAGCAGTCAATGTTACCGTCGAAGATGTACTGAAGTTACTGTCGTGTATCTTCGAAGCCAAATCTCCAGGGCCTGAACAGGTATATCCAACGGCATTGCGGGAAGCTAGAGAGGAAATTGCAGGATCCCTGGTTGAAATTTACGAGTCGTCCTTAAATACAGGAGAGGTGCCGGAAGACTGGAGGGTGGCAAATGTTGTCCCTCTTTTCAAGAAGGGCTGCAGGGAAAATGCTGAGAACTGTAGGCTGGTGAACTTAACATCTGTAGTTGGAAAGTTACTAGAAAGTATTCGGAGGGATAGGTTATACAGCATTTGGATGGGCAAGAACTGATTAGGGATAGTCAGCATGGTTTTGTACGTGGGAGGTCGTGACTCACAAATCTGATGATGCTGCCAGCCTTTTTAAAGACGTGACCAAAAAGGTCGATGAGGGCAGAGCTATAGATGTTATGTACATGGATTTCAGTAAGGCGTTCGACAAGGTTCCGCATAGTAGGCTGCTCTAGATCCAAGGAGAGATAGCGGAATGGATAACAAATTGGCTCCATGGAAGGAAACAGAGGGTGATGGTGGAAGGGTCCTTCTCGGACTGGAGGCCTGTGACTAGTGGTGTGCCTCAGGGCTCGGTGCTGGGCCTGTACCTCGAGTTTGTCATCTACATCAATGATTTGGATGTGAACATACAGGGCAAGATTAGCAAGTTTGCTGATGATGCAAAAGTTAGTGGTTTTGCAGATAGTGAAGATAGTTGTGAAATATTGCAGCAGGGTCTGGATCGATTGGCCAGGTGGGCAGAGGAATGGTTAATGGAATTTAATACAGAAAAGTGTGGGGGTGATGCATTTTTGGACATCGAACAACTGCAGGACCTACACAGTAAATGGTAAGCCTCTGGGTAGTGTTGTAGAGCGGAGGGATCTAGGAGTACAGGTGCATGATTCCTTCAAGGTCGAGTCGCAGGTAGATAAGGTGGTCAAAAAGGCTTTTGGCACTTTGGCCTTCATCAGTCAGAGTATTGAATACAGAAGTTGGGAGGTCATGTTGCAGTTGCATAAGACGTTGGTGAGACATCATCTAGAATATTGTGTCCAGTTCTGGGCACCATGTTTTTTGGAAAGATATTGTCAAGCTTGAAAGGGTTCAGAAAAGATTTACGAGGATGTTGCCAGGACTAGAGGGTGTGAGCTATAGGGAGAGGTTGAGTAGGCTGGGTCTCTATTCCATGGAGCGCAGGAGGATGAGGGGTGATCTTACAGAGGTGTACAAAATAATGAGAGGAATAGATCGGGAAGAAGTGGAGAGTCTCTTGCCCAAAATAGGGGAATCAAGGACCAGTCATGGGTTCAAGGTAAGGGGAAAAAGATTTAATAGAAATCCGAGAGGTGACTTTTTCCACACAAAGGGTGGTGGGTGTATAGAACAAGCTGCCAGAGGAGATAGTTGAGGCTGGGACTATCCCATCATTTAAAAAACATTTAGGTTTGGAGGGATATGGACCAAGCACAGGCAAGTAGGACTAGTGTAGCTGGGACATTGTTGGCAAGTTGGACTGAAGGGCCTGTTTCCACACTGCATCACTCTGTGACTCTAATCACCATCCTATCGGTGAAGACATTCTTTCTTAACAAAACCATACAACATGTTTAAAGTAAAAGTGAAAAGATTTAGGTTTTACTTACTGCATATGACATAACAAGGTTAATCATTCCTTCTTTGTCATCGCCCTGTCTCCCACTAAGGCTGTACCATTCATCCACCACTTTCCCTTCTTTTAGCGATTCTGGGATAGTTATGTGAGTCCAGGCAATTCTATCATCCATGGAGAAAGCTCGCTGTAAGTATAAAATATATGTTTAATAAAATATATGCCAAAGAAATTAAAGGCAAGTTTTAAAGTTCATCAGCCAGTAAAGCTTTTTTTCAAAGATTGGAATTCAATAGAAACAAGATTAAATTAAAATGTAACCATGTTCCTTGATCTGTTGGACATGCATAGAGTTTGTAAAAATCTGATAAGCACAGAAAATTTCTTTAGCTGAAATCCTTCTTTCCAACGTGGGCAATTTCAAATATAAATTGGTCCAGGGTTCACTTGAAATGTATTTACACAGGCACCCTACCATCTTGGTTTCAGAACTGTACCTTCGGATTAGAAAATCCAATGGGTCATTCTGCTACAAAGGCGAGAAAGAACAACCTGGAAATTATAGATCAGTTTGCCTAATATCGGAAAATGGGAACATTCTGCAAAAAGTGACAACCACTTTGAAAGTTTTAATCTTACCAGTGGAAACCACCATTGATGTGTAAAAAAACAAATTCTTTCCAACTAACCCAAGGAAAACAGGAGTGTGGCAAGGTACGAGATAAACGCCTTCATATGAGATTGTTAACTTCAATTAAGGATTACTGAAGGGAACACATTGTATTCATCGTATTAATGAAATTACATATGTTTGAATAGAAAGCCACCTATCCAAACTGGTTAATGGCAAAAATGACTGAGTAAGCACCATGAACAAAACCATTACGAGGAGCATTTGGGTTGACCACTGATTTTCCGGCAATTGATGCCCCGGCCCCCGTCCATAATCCAGACAAAATTACGAGAACTCAGTTGAAATTCCATGAGCGGCTACAGATGGCATTGCGAGTGGTGAATGCTCTTTCCGGTTGTGTCCCTCTGTTGTGAAAGAAAGAAAACTATGCCCTCGATCTTCTCTCCTGTTTTGCAAAGACAATACAGTAAACTTTGTTAAGAAACTCACCTCATCAAATATCTCTAGATAAAATGAATCAACCCCAGGTGGCACAGTGCACTGTATAACTTTGTTCCATCTTGGGTTTTTTGCCCCATTGTGAGCTGTAGGTGTCTCATATACAGCATATCCAAGACGCATTCTGCAATATGGATCCATGCGTGTCATTCCATAGTTTTTTGCCAGTTTTGCCTGGGGAAATTAGATGCAAAATTAGATAAAATATAACAGGTTTCATCAAAAAGCTGCACAAATTCTAATCTTGCTGACGCCAACACAGGCTAAGACTTTAATGCATGAAATTCATTACTCATATAATCCAAATCAGGGATTGCACCATAAAGCATAATTTTACAATTCTGTCATCATTAAGGGGCACATAATTTCCAGACTACGAGTAGATAGCTTTCCTATTAAAGTACAAAGTACTTTGGCCATTGTTTCAAACAAATGCAGAAATTGGGGAATGCAATTCCATATATTAATGAATAGCATGCACGGTGGTAACAGATCAACGGTGGATGCGATCTCGCTGACTCTCCACTCCGCTCTGGACCACTGGGACAACAAAAACTCATATGTCAGGCTGCTATTCATTGATTACAGCTCGGCATTTAATACAATCATCCCGTCCAAGCTGGTTACCAAGCTCTCAGATCTGGATCTCTGCTCATCCCTCTGCAATTGGGTCCTCGACATCCTCATCCACAGACCACAGACTGTTCATATTGGTGGAAATGTGTCAGACTCGATAACAATCAGCACAGGAGCACCTCAAGGCTGCGTGCTCAGCCCCCTGCTGTACTCACTCTATACTCATGACTGTCTAGTCGGTCATAGAGCGAACTCCATCATCAAGTTCGCTGACAACACCACTGTTGTGGGACGTATCACTGATGGGGACGAGTCAGAGTATAGAAGAGAGATCGACCGACTGACCAAATGGTGCCAGCACAATAACCTGGCCCTCAACACCAACAAAACCAAGGAACTGATTGTGGACTTTGGAATGGGTAGGATGGGGACCCACAGTCCCGTTTATATCAACCGGTCGATAGTGGAGAGGGTCAAGAGCTTCAAATTCCTGGGCGTGCATATTTCTGAAGATCTCTCCTGGTCCGAGAACACTGATGTAATTATAAAGAAAGCACATCAGCGCCTTTACTCCCTGAGAAGATTACGGAGAGTCGGTAATCTTGGTTCGGCAACCTGAGCCTCCAGGAGCGGAAAATACTACAAAAAGTTGTAAACATTGCCCCGTCCATCATCGGCTCTGACCTCCCTACCATCGAGGGGATCAATCGCAGTCGCTGTCTCAAAAAGGCTGGCAGCATCATCAAGGACCCCACACCATCCTGGCCACACACTCATCTCCCTGCTACCTTCAGATAGAAGGTACATGAGCCCGAGGACTGCAACGTCCAGGTTCAGAAATAGCTACTTCCCCACAGCCAGCAGGCTATTAAACTAAACTGAAACAAAACTCTGAACATAAATAGAGCATTATCTGTTTATTTGCACTTTATCTGTTTATTTATTCATGTGTGTATATATTTATATAATGATATATGGACACACTGATCTGTTCTGTATTCATGCCTTCTATATTCTGTTGTGCTGAGCAAAGCAAGAATTTCATTGTCGTATCTGAGACACATGACAATAAACTCTTGAATCTCTTTTTGTTGGTGGAAGATAGTGAATAAAAAACAGTAAAGAGGGGACAATTAAATCTTGCTACATAATATTAAAACGTTTCAAACCTAAGCACAATGTTGCAGTGAGTCATAGGCTGCTCACTAAATGTCATCATCACCGTAATAGACATCCAAATGTCAGCTTTTCTGAATCACTGAGCAGTCAAGAAAAATATTTTCTGTTATCAAAAAATGTGGCTTTGTTGATAACAGACGGGGAGGAAAGTAGATAGTTAGGTGACAGACGGCACAATAAAAGTGGGATAAATTTTGCCAATTTTCAACTGGAAAAACATACATGCTATGGGCACACGCATGGGCCCCAGCTCTGCCTGCCTCTTTGTAGAATACGTCGAACAATCCTTCTTCGAGACGTACCAGGACCCCATCCCCGACCTCTACCTCCGCTACATCGACGATAAAGCTCCCTCCGTAACTCCCTAGTCAATTCTTCCCTTCCCACCGGCACCACCCCCTCCCCGGGCACTTTCCCTTGCAACCGCAGGAGATGCTACACTTGTCGCTTTACCTCCCCCCCTCGACTCCATTCAAGGACCCAAGCAGTTGTTCCAGGTGCGAGAGAGGTTCACCTGCACTTCCTCCAACCTCATCTATTGCATCCGCTGCTCTAGATGTGAACTGATCTACATCACTGAGACCAACTGTAGGCTTGGCGATCGTTTCGCCGAACACCTCCGCTCGGTCCGCATTAACCAACCTGATCTCCCTGTGGCTCAGCACTTCCAACTCCCCATCCCATTCCGAATCTGACCTTTCTGTCCTGGGCCTCCTCCATGGCCAGAGTGAGCACCACCGGAAATTGGAGGAGCAGCACCTCATATTCCGTTTGGGCAGTCTGCACCCCAGCGGCTTGAACATTGACCTCCAATTTCCGGTAGCCATTGCGGTCTCCTCCCCTTCTCAGCTCTCCCTCAGCCCTCTGGCTCCTCCTCTCCCTTTCTTCTTCCCGCCCCCCCTCCCCCACCCTACATCAGTCTGAAGAAGGGTTTCAGCCCGAAACGTTGCCTATTTCCTTCGCTCCATAGATGCTGCCTCACCCGCTGAGTTTCTCCAGCACTTTTGTCTACCTTTGAATTTCCAGCATCTGCAGTTCCTTCTTGAACATTCCTTTCTAATCTTTCATTTAATTACATTTGTGAAGATCTATGGAGGATTTTTCCAAACATGTTTTTGATTATAAGCTTGTAGTTCATGCAGGATCATTTTAAATGTGAACATTCAACACAAGAAGGCACCTATGAGTCTCTATTGAGAATACAAAGAATTCTTCTCCAGTCTTATTTTTATATGTATTTTCTATACAAAACTCTGATCTTGTGCTCTTCCGGTTTGTGGGGTTTTTATATTTGCGCAAAAATGGTACGCGATAGCTCTACAATTTTTCGGCAGGTTACATACCGTTCTCCTGTGCTGTCAGTGCAACAAGTTTCGTTCTGATCGGTGGTATATTGTAAAAGTTATCGAGGTTTAAAAATCTTTAAAACTGCGCATGCGCAGAGTCCTTCATTCAGCGCCGCACAGATTGGTCTCTTCTGTCAGTCAATGCCACGGCCGGGATGGCGAGGCCCCTTCCTGCCTCCTCACAAACTCCTCTCTTCCCTCCGCACTGTAACGTGTCTGTCGTCTCCCCCACCACCGGCGGTGGCGGCCGCAGCCACGGGGGAGGGTGGGTGGGTTTCAGTGGAGGCCCTGGTCCCATCTCTCTCAACCTCATCACTCACCCCTCTACCCCACCCGCCCTCTGCGGCAATGGCAGTCCCGTCTACCCGTCCCCCCAGGTCCGTCTCCTCTGCCGCCACCGTCGCGGTAATTCACCCTCACGCTCTTCTCGGAGATCTTCTCCACCAGCTCATCAAAACTCATGGTGCCCACCATGACAAACACCGACTCCAGGAGGGAGTTGTGGGGGGATTGAGGGGTGGGCAGGAAGAGGGTGAAAGTGGGGGAAGTGAGGAGAATGAGGGAGGAGGGGGAATAGAGGGAGAGGAGTGGGAGATAGGGGGTGGGGAATAGAGGGAGAGAAGGGCAGTGGGGGAGGTCAGGAGGGATAGTGGGGGAATAGGGGAGGTGAGGAGTGGGGATAGAGGGATAGGAGGGGGGTCGGGAGTGACTGAGTGTAGGGGAAAGGAAAGAGGGAGAGGTGAGGGAAGGATTGGGGATGGGAAGAGGGAGGGTGAAGAGGAGGGCGAGGGAGTGCTGGGGGATGAGGGGAAATAAGCCGCGCCTGCACAGTTGGGGGCTATGTGCGAGTGGTGCAATATTGCGTTGGGGGAACGGGTTGCATTGGGGGAAACAGGTGAGTGGTGGAATATTGCATTGGGGAACGGGTTGCATTGGGGGACCAGGTCTCCCGTGTGACAGGGACCCAACGCGTCCCACTTAGTCTAGTACTCAATTAAATCTGCATTTTTGGCACCTTTAACTGACAATCAGGATGATAGAAAGTGAAAAATCAAATAATCTGATAGGATGCTCACTAACAATTTGAATTAGTAGGCATTTTCAATTAAGCAAATAAATCTTGTGCAAAATACAAATTGCTGGAGGAACAGGCAACATCTGTGGAGTGATGCACAGACGATTATTTGGTTCTGCACCTATCTTCACTCTGATGGAGAATAGGGCACCAGATAAGGATAAAGGAGTAACATGCAGAACCAGAAGGTTTGCATTTCTTCTGACGCCCTTTTGTCTCCATTTCACTTCTACCTTTGCCACTTACTCCACCATCTACCATTCTCCACCCTCACCTGCATCCACCTACTGCTTGCCATACATGGCCGCCACCTTCCTTCCCCACCCCGCCATCCCACTTAGACCCCTTGCAATTTGCCTACCAGAAGAGTTTTACGGAAGACATCATCTCCCTTGCACTACATTCAGCCTTGATCACTGACAGTAAGAACATTTATTTCAGGATGCTAATGATTAACGACAACTCTGCCTTCAACATCATTATACAGAATAAGCATATAGTTACAATCCTGGACCTTGGCCTTATTTCCTTCATTGGCAGCTGGCTTCTGGACCTCAGTCGGTTAGAATTGGACATAACATTTTGCCCATTCTGATCCACAACACTGGCACCCCTCAGAATTGTGCGTTCAAGCCTTGCTCAATTCCTGTAGACTCATGACTGGATGACCAATCGCCATCTCAACCTCAAGAGTGTACCACCAAAATACTGTAGACTCGTCTCATGTCCCTCCTGAGGTCCAATTTGGCTGCACAGTCATGAGTTTGTAGGGAGTACAATAATGAGCTAATGAGGTACATTACTAAATTTCCACAACAACAGCATCGGATGCAATGGGTTAGCTACCATCACTGTCAAATCGGCTTTTCTAAGGGTGAACACAGGGAAAACAATTCGCCCGGATAGAGTCCCTAGCCACAATCTCACGATCTGTGCGTACCAGCTGGTAGGAGTATTTGTAAACATTCTTAACCTCTACCTATTCCATTTTGAGATTCCCACTTGTTTTTAAGACACCTATCATCACAGTATCAAATAAAAGAGCAAGGTATCATGTTGCATCTCCGGAAATCCCGGGGATGGGGCGGGGGGTGGGCACGTCCCCCTATTATTTTGAGAGGTGGGGGACAATTCCCCCCATGTTTTGTAATCCGGATTTTGGAATTCAGTGAAAAAAAAAACGATTAAAATCTCCGCTTTCCGCGAGACAGTGGGGGTGTCACTGTTAAGCGCTTGTTAAATGTCTCCATTAACATCGTATTAACACGATGTGTCACCAATTGTGTTTTGACCGTCGTATTACTGAAGGTATTCACAGAGAATTTCTGAAAGTTGTCTGATGTGGGTACAATTACCATTTGTAATTAGTACAATTACCATTTGAACTAATTGGATGTATTGATGGATGGGAAAGATTTAAACAGGTATCGGATTTAAATGGCCAGGTCATTAAGAGCTCCGGTCGAACGGGTTTCCTGGCTGGCTTGCAGGCAAGTCCCCCATTTACAGTCACTCAAGTTATTTAGTATTTTTTCCCCAATCTCTCTCTCCATCCCCCCCTTGATGGTTGGTTCTTCTGTTTGCCGTTATTTGCTTCAGTTTTATTTGTTTAAGTGTTATTTATCACATTGTAACTTTTGAAAGATTCAAGCGGGTACAGACGCTTTCTAAGGGCTGAATCGGCCCATTCGCAGGGCCATTCATCGCCTGACGCAGCTTAAAATCAAACTGCTCCATCGAGGCGATTGAGGCTCACGATGTTGAAGCCCCTCGCCGGCCGATGAAAGGCCTCACGAACGTCCGATTCAAACCTCCTGATTTGGGCCAGACAAAGCTGCTGTTGCCGGAGTTTGGAGTCGGTCACCAACCAGGACACATCCCGATGTTACCGTCCACAGGGCCCACGGCCGAAGGCTCCGAAGCCTCTCGTGTGGGTGTGCGCGCGCGCGGCCACCAAGAAATTGGGACCCCCAAATTGTGTTCCCCCATGTTTTGATAGCGATTTCTGCGTCTGGCATGTTGTAATAGCTGCAGTCCAGTAGCTCTGATGACCACCATCATGAAGTACTGAGAGGCTATTCATGGCTCACTTAACACCAGCCTCCCAGACAGCCTTAATCCACTGCAATATGCCTAGTCGCAATGAGTCCACGGCTGAACCAGGCTCACTGGTGCTATGCTCATCACATCTAGATAACAAAGACATCGATGTCAGATTCTTATTTATTTACTATAGCTCTGCCTTCTGCACCATAATCCTAACCAAACTCCTGACCTAAGAGTCAGCACACCCCTCTGCCCCTAGAACCTTGACTTCCTCACCCATTGACCACAATTCGCCAGGATAGGCTATAAAACATGCTCCACAATAATTCTCAAGACCGATGCCCCACAAAGATGCATTCTTAACTCCTTGTTGAACTCCCTACAAACTCATGACTGTGCAGCCAAATTACAGGTTCGAAGATGAGACCACTATAATGGGCTGGATTTCCTAGAATAACATGACGGAGTGCAGGAAGAAGAAAGAGACATTAATAAAATGGTGTCAAGAAAACAACTCTCTCTCAAGGTCAGCAAGACAAAGGAGCTAGTTATTGACTTCAAGAAGTGAGGCAAGCACGTGCCACAATTAGCATCAATTGTTCTGAAGTGGAGATGGTTGGGAGGTTTACGTTCCTAGGCACAAATATCATCAAACTAACCGTGACTAACCATGTTAAAGCTATGGCCAAGAAAGCACACCCACATCTCTACTTTCTCAGAAGACTAAGGAGGTTTGGCATGTCTTCAATGACACTAACCACCTCTACAGATATACTACAGAAATCATACTTTTGGGTTACATCACAGCTTGGCTTGGCAATAGCTCTGCACAGGATGGTAAGAAATTTCAGAATTATGGATGTAGCCCAGTCCATTACACAGACCAGTTCTCCACGCATCAACTCCATTTACACTTCACACTTCTTTGCGAAAGCAGCCCCTAAACAACAATGTTTCTCATCATGGTTATTCCATTATCTTCCTTCCGCCATTGTGCAGGTTACAAAAACATGAAAGGATGTACCACCAGACTAAGGAACAGCTTCTTCCTCGCTGTTATCGGATTACTGAATGATCCTCCGATAAGATATGGTGTATTACCAATTTTCTAACCTACCTCGTTGCAGAACTTTCGTTATTTATCTGTAACTATAATGCTAGTAACACTACATTCTGCACTATTATCATTTTTTTTGCACTACCTTTTGTATTTGCATTTGGCTTGACTATACTCATGTACACTGTGAATTGATTTGACTTAGATAGTACACAAAAGCTTTTCACTGTTTCTTGGTACAGGTGACAATAGCAAAACAATACCAATGTCACATTTAAGTTCATACATGATACCACTGTTGTCAGCCTGATCAACAACAATGAGATGATGTACAGGAAAGAGATTGAGAACCTGATCTCTTATTGTCAGGACAATAACCTGGCCCTTAATTCAGCAAGACCAAAGAGCCGATTATTGACCTAAGGGAGGCAGAGGGTGAACACAATCCTATCCTATCAAAGGAACCCCTGTTGAGATGGTCAACAACTTTAAGTTTCTACGCATCCATATCACCAGCACCCTAACCTATCCGTTTCACATAGATGCAGTGATCGAGAAAATGCACCAGTGCATTTACTTTCTTACGCATATGAAAGATTTGGCTTGAACACAGGATTCTCTCAAACGTCTATAGATGCATGGCAGATGGTATTCCAACAGGATGCATCTCAGCTTGGTATGACAACTGCTCAACTGCTCAGCCCTTGAACCTGCAGAGTAGTGAACAAAGCTCAGTTCATCATAACCTGAATGGACTCCTTCCATCCAGTCCATCTTAACGGTAGATTGCATCAGGAATGCTGGAAGTATCATCAAGGATGTTTGCCACCTTGACCATTCTCTTTACTATTTTCTACCTTCTGGGAGAAGATACGGGTGCTTGAAAGCTCCGATGTCCAGATTTAAGAACAGATTTAAGACTCGGCACCAATCACCTCTTTCACATTCCATTCCCAGAGGTGCTGCCTCTTACTCTTACCTTTGTCTCATTGGTTATTTCATTATTGTACTTTAATATTCTTTTGAACATATTTGTTTTGTGCACTACAATCTTACACCATTCTGCTGTTTTGTACTCATAATTGTATTTATTGTTGTTTTATCATCATTGTATATTAACTCTGGGAGCTTCATGTGAACAAGGAACTTCATTGCACCATGGTGTATATGACAATAAACAAATCTGTATCTCTATCTGGCAGCCTATAGCTATAATAACATACGTTATTTTGAAACAATCCAAAGACCAGCAAATCTCACTATGCCAGCTTCTGAGTTCAAATTCAGTTAATCAATTATCTGCAATAAAAAAAATCGGGTGATTATGAAACTTTCAGGGTGATCATAGTTTGGAGGCTCATATATTCTGTTGTAATATTCATCTCCAGGTCCTCACATATTTTGTGCTTCACAAAGCTCAAATCAGAGAGTGATGGAATGCTTTCCACTTATCAAGATTTCCAACAGCACAAGAAAAATGATTCAATTTGACTGGCAACTTTCCATGTGTAGGAAAGAACTGTAGATGCTGATTTAACCCAAACAGACACAAAATGCTAGAGTAACTCAGCGGTACAGGCATCTCTGGAGAGAAGGAATGGGTGACGTTTCGGGTCGACCTGGCAACTTTCCATTATACATTCACGACCACAACCACCCTGCACTTTCTATAATGTTCCCACTACAACAAGATGCAACCCAGCAAGATCTCTTCTGTCAATTTACAAACCACCTAGACGTGGAAGATAGCATTCCTTTATCAATACCAGTTCACAATCCTGGAAATACACATTTAATATGGGTAATTCCATATGGTAGGTGGTATTTTGGTATGTTAATTGTGCCAGTGATGCTGGCATTTCCCATACCACATATACAATTAGAAAGGAAATGTAATACCTTTCCTTGTGTTATTTATTTCATACAAATATTCTAAAGTAAAAAATCTACATTTGGTGGGGGAATAAGTCAGTTACATGGCAAGCAAATAAGCTCTTCAGTTTTCTGAGTCTATGCTGATCATCGATTGCTCAGTTATTTTATTCCTTTAACATTTTTAAACGGGCTATTTGAGAAAGATAATTTCTCAAACATTATTTAAGATCTTTGTGTGGGAGAATTAATCCCAAAATGCTGAATTTTCTGACCATTGTCAAAATCTTCAACATTTAGAAGACATTTGGACAGATAAGTAGAAAGAAAGATTTAAAGCTATATGGGCCAGACATGGGCAAATGGAACTAGTCTAGATGGGGCATCTTGGTCTGCATGGACAATTTGGGGCAAAGGGCCTGTTTCTCTGCCATTTGACTAAGAATGTAATATCCATATTGGTTTGGGAGTAACTGTTGCAGAAGCTTTGCTGGATTGCATATCGTAGAGAGTACGTCCCGTCCAACTCGAGTGTGCCCTTTTCCTGAAGTTAGATCGGTCTTCCTGAAGATGAACCCACAGAAAGCAACTGGCCAGGACAGAGTCCCTGGCCGCGTCCATAGGAACTGCAAGAAACAACTGGCAAGATTGTTCATAGTTGTAGCATTCCATGCCTTCTCTTAAAAAACAAACTTCTTCTTCTTACCTCCACCTCCAAACAATTATATTTACTTGCAAACCCCCAATTCACACTTTTGTAATCTCCGGTTTCAATTATTAGATTGGTGACTTCTACAACCTCTAAACATAGAAAATAGGCGCAGGAGGAGGCCATTCGGCCCTTTGAGCCAGCACCGCCAGCACCGTTCAGTTCGTCTTTATCTCTACTGTCCATTACTATGCCATAGCAATTCCTGCTCATCTATCTCACCATTTCTCAGAGAAGGGCCTTTAGACAGCTTTTGGCCTTTTACATTTCAATGATTCCAATGCTTTTAGCTATTTGAAGTGCCATGTATTGAAATTCCCACCAAACTCTCATAACTATTAAGTTCCTCTTTATACACCAATTCTGACTAAATGTTATCCTCTGGCGTTTGTGCACACAATGATTTTTTCAAAAAATAACTTGATATTCATCAGCACAGATTGAAAAATATTTTTCATGGGCTGAAACAGAATTGTTTCTCTTTGGTTGTTTAGCCAGATAAGCATTGATTTTTATTTTAAATGCAATGTTTAAAATATTTTCTAAACAATCTGCATAATTGCTATATAAAAGATTTAGAGACATTACATACTTCAATCCTGGCAGTTCAAAATTCAGCTGTTTAAACCACCATGACACCTTTAAAGTTTATCTTACAATTTGCTCAGTTACATCCCAAATTTGCAAAAATAAAGATATTACATTTTGTAACCTTTGAAAGAATCAATTTATATATGCACAATTAAAAGGAACTAATGAGCCAGCCAAATGTCAAAGATGTGGATCGAAAGGGTTTAGAGGGCTATTTCCCAACCACAGGCAAATGGTACTAGCCCAATATGCCAAGTATACTCAAGTTTATCGGAGAAAATTAACAGGATCTTTAGACAAAAACGTTAATTTAAGAATTGAACGATGGTGTACCATGACAGTGTACCATCACATTCATAGTCCAGAACAAAAAATGTAACACAAATTAAATTAATTTAATTTGCATTGCAATTCTACACACACACACAATAAACTGTTTTCCAAATAGTTTTAGTTAATAAAGTGCAGGAATACCAGGTGCAGTTCACCAGGATACAACAAACAACTTATGCAGCATTTCAGGAGAGTAGATCATTTTTTCATTATTAGCAAATAAGCAGGATTTGCACATGCACCCATGCCCATTTCTGATAGCCAAGCACAGTCGTGTGCTTTAAAATTATCTACCTGTACCACTGTGATGCTTAGTCTGCCCATGGTAGCTGCATCTGATCCAAACTGTAATTGTTGAGCTGCCTGTGCATCAAGTTGTACTTGTTGCTGCTGCTGTGTTGGTACAATGCGAAGGAAATCTTGAGGCAATTCTCCAATGAACACCTTAAAAAGAGTAACAGTTAAATAATTTAGTTGTTTTCCACATACTCTATAATTACCTGACAGTAAAACATCATAGAGCCGCACTTCAATCTGAACACCTCTGTCCTATTTCTCATACCATTTGATTCCTTTAATTTTCTAACAAAATCAAATCTGCCATATATATGTATACAAAATGAGTAAAGATCTGCACTGCTCCGCAGATATGAATATCAACAATTAACAAACAATTATTAACAAAATTAATAAAACAAAACAAGTGGAAAATAGTCACATCATATTTCTAAATGACTGACCACAAACACCGTCTGTAATTCCTAGTTCAAAATTCTGCATGTACAATAGCCCTTCCTGGTTTTTTGAGTGGCGCATGTACAATGATTTCAGTTGATTGGCAAGGGTCCCAACAGGAACACAAAAGCAAAGCCTTATCACTGACTACTGCCAAAATGAAGCAAGACTATTCCTCTTTGATTACACTAATCTGGGTGGTATAATAGATAGTGCACTTCTTCGGTCACAAATTACAGCAGGATTTTGATCAGCTGGCCAAGTGGGCTGAAGAATGGCTGAAAATTAATGTAGATAAGTGCCAGGTGTTTTGGGAAGCAAAACCATGGCAGGACCTTCACCGTGAATGGTATCGCCCTGTGGGGTGGGTGTTGTTGAACAGAGGGTTCCCTAAAAAATGCGACACGGGTAGATAAGATGGTACATTGGCCTTCATCATCACTTATATTTAATAATTTAAAGATGCTGCAAAAGGGGGAAAATCTTTGACCATCATGGATGAAAGCTTTGACAACTGATTCCGGAAGCAGCAGATGGGGTAATCGGTCGTGTGATGAAACCCCGAGGAAAACATTCAATCGCAGCTGACAACAAAATTAAAAACATTGTTAAACACGTGATTGTAAAACGAAGGAGAATTGTGTGGCCTTCGTGAGTTACATTAGGTTTACACATATTGGAATCCCGTGATCGTCTCATGAAAATGCCACCTTTGAGTTACCAGGTAGACGGACATAAAACCTTCTACAGACCGGGTCCGGGTCAGTCTAATTACCAGATTTCATGGTGTTTAAATAACCTAAAACCATACTGGAAGGGGCAACACAATATTTCATACAGTGAATTGCAAAACAGCTGTAGGGCGTGAACATGAAGGAAGCGTCAAGCAGCCGAAGCTACACCGGGTGTGGTGCTGCCGAAGCGGCGCTCGGAGCCACAAATGTCCGCTCCTGACCAGGCCGCGGCAGGGGAGAGCGGGGCCGGGCCGGGCCGGGCCGGGGAGACGGGTCGCGGCGGGGTGGGTGCCGGTGACTGACAGCTTACCGGGCCTCTCTGGGTGGCGATGGTAGTGGCCGCCATGTCGGGGAGGCTGTGAGTTTATGCCCTGGTCGGTCCGTCACGCCCGCTCCGGCTGCTGCTGCTGCTGCTGTCGGATTCCTCACAACCGCAGGCAGGAGGCAGGGTGCGGGCCGCCGTCCGCTCTCAGCCCGCAGCCCGCCCCACTGACGTCAGCGCGCCGAGCGGGCCCCGGCCTTCCGCACTCCGCCCGCCTGCGTGCCTCAGTGCAGAGAGTGGGTCCGGACGGACGCCCAAACAACACGCTCCGAAACCCTTCAGGGAAGTATTGTCAGACAAACTGACACCTCGACGAGGAGGATGTAATGGCAAGGTTTGGTGGGAGAGATTGGGTTTCGAGAATAGTTTTTTTTCGTGTAATACAAGGGAGTGCTGCATTATGAGATGCCGTCTTTGGATGAGATGTTAGGCGGATGCAAAATACCATAATAATAATAATATATTTTATTGTCATTACACATAAGTGCAACGAGATTTGGTTTGCAACTTCCATCCGATGTCATAACTTACACGACTAATAAAATTTAGGTTTAGATACCCGGAGAACAAGGTTCGTGAAAAGAACATTAGAACAGTAAAAGTCAAAACAGACTAAAGTGCAGATGTGTCTGTGCGACATGACCATCCGAGGGAGACAGTCCATGGGGGTGGGGGGCACTCAGCAGGGCCGGTTCAGAGCCGCTATAGCTCTGGGAATGAAGCTGTTCCTGAGTCTGGAGGTGCGGGCGTAGAGGGCCTTGTAACGTCTGCCGGAAGGGAGTAGTTCGAACAGTCCATTACAAGGGCACACAAAGTGCTGGAGTAACTCGGGTTCAGGCCGCATATCTGGAGAATATTTTTTATAATTTCCAAAAATAAACTTTTCAGAATAAACGATATATGCAAAACAAGAACAGAACAATATCTCTTCTGACATGGAGGTACACAGAAGGCTGGAGAAACTCAGCGGGTGCAGCAGCATCTAAGGAGCGAAGGAGATAGGCGACATTTCGGGTCGAGACCCTTCTTCAGACCATTCTCAGCATCTATACATTCATTAGTGTCATATTCGGTAGTGTTTGTAAACTATCCTTAAACCAAGCACCCTTGCCTCTCCTGTGGCCCTCTGGGGTGATTTCCATTCCTTAGTTTGAGGAGTGTCCCCAGTGGACTCTGCCCCTCAATATCCTGCAGCAGGATGACTCAAGATTGTGGTCCTCCTCCACAGAGCCTTGGCATTGGTTGCACCAAACTTCATTGAGTCCCTCAGCATATTCTCCAACAGTCTGGAATGGACCAGTCTGCAAAATTCCCCGATGGACATCTAATTCTGCTGGGAGGCCAACATGTTTCAGGTAGACCAAATTCATGATCATCCAGCCACACTTTATGACCCTCTCCAAATGTGTCCCAGGCAACAGCACGTAAATCAGAGAGTCGTCTGTTACAGAGCTGTACAGGATGATAATTTGGGTCGGGACATTTCTTCAAACTGATTGTAGTAGGGGGAGTAAACTAGACAAGGGGTGGGGGGGGGGGGGGGGGAACATAGCCTAGCAAGTGAGAGGAAGATGCAGGTGCGGGAGGGTTTGATTGGCAGATGGTAGGACAAAGGCCAGAGATGAAAAGACAAAGGTAGTGGGATAAGAGGCGTGCACATGTGAAACCAGAGGAAGGGATATGGGTTAAGAAGATACAAAGTACTGGAGGAACTCAGCAGGTCAAGAAGATCTGTAGATGAATGGACAGATGTTTTGGGGTCAGGACCCTTATCTTTATTATGTGTGGGAGCTTTCTACATGTACATTTGCCGTCTCCTTTCATATTACACAATTGACCATACTTCAAAGATGCATTGTGATATGTAAAACACTTGAAGATAGCCTGAAGTTGTGGAAACCATTTTAAACACTCCTCTCTTTCTGTAATGGTGGTGAGAGGGATAGAAAAGTTTAGGAGGAATTCCAGGCCATGATGGCAGAAATGGGACAAATCTTGCGTAAGATGTTCACAAGATTGGATTTGGAGCCCTTGGGCACTAGTAACATTACAGAGATAAAATTAAAACAATTAAGTCCATAAACCTACAGATGAAAATTTACAAATACTATTTTGAAGTTACTTGTAATTAACAAAATATACCATTTTTTTCCATTTCATTCTCATAATTCTTTCTAAAAAAGTTTCCATGTTATGGAAGTAATTAGGGTCTGTTAGTCTACTCCGCTTGGTAGAAGGTGAAAACTGAGAAAACCAGTAATGGAAATGGGGGGGGGGGGGGGGGGGGGTACGCAGGGAGACAGTGTTCCCCTACTTTTCAGTTTCCAGTTTACGTCCAATTTTGTACTAGAAGGGAGTCAGAGTTGTTAAATACGGATTTTTATTTGGACCATGGATAATCGTTACAACGAGTCACCGCTGAACCGGCCATGAGACGAAAACGATTTGTTAACTACCACTGTTAGCACTTGTTAACAGCCAGTAGATAACACTTAGTTATACAATGTGTCATCAATACATCGATCCACATTCCTCAGTATATGTAATTGTGTTTTGACCAAGTATTAATGACGCCGCGGGTTACACAAAAAGCTGGAGAAACTCAGCGGGTGCAGCAGCATCTAAGGAGCGAAGGAGATAGGCGACGTTTCGGGTCGAGACCCTTCTTCAGACTGGTCAGGGATCAGGGAAACGAGAGATATAAACAGTGATGTGGAGAGATAAGGAACAATGAGTGAAAGATATGCAAAAACGTATTGGTGATAAAGGAAGCAGGCCATTGTAAGCTGTTTGTGGTGTGAAAATGAGAAGCTAGTGCGACTGGGGGGGGGGGGGGGGGGGAGATGGAGAAGGAATGTCAGGGCCAGAGGGCTGAGGGAGAGGTGGGGGGGAGGCAGTCTGGGTTAACAGAATTGAGAAAATTCAATGTTTAAGCCCAGAGGATGCAGACTCCCCAAGCGGAATATGAGGTGCTGTTCCTCCAACTTGCGGTGTTGATCACTCTGACACTGCCCTCTCTCCCCATTCCCCCACTCACAATAAGGGCCGAGTCCCCCTGGTCCTCACCTTTCACCCCACCAGCCAGCGCATACAACAGATAGTCCTCCGCCAGTTTCGTCACCTCCAACGTGACCCCTCCACTCGCCACATCTTCCCATCTCCCCCCCTGTCGGCCTTCCGCAAAGACCGCTCCCTCCGCAACTCCCTCGTCAATTCTTCCCTTCCCTCCCGCTCCACTCCTTCCCCGGGCACTTTCCCTTGCAACCGCAAGAGATGCTACACTTGTCCCTTCACCTCCCCCATCCACTCCTTTCAGGGACCCAAGCAGTCATTCCAAGTCCGACAGAGGTTCACCTGCACCTCCTCCAACCTCATCTACTGCACCCGCTGAGTTTCTCCAGCTTTTTGTGTAACCCTCGATGCTCCAGCATCTGCAGTTCCTTCTTTAACACATTAATGACGCCGCGTTCTGTTGAATAAAATTCACGGGAGAATTTCTTAAAACTCACTGTCATTGAAGGCTCAAGACCGCGAGCACGGGCTTCTTCTGGCGTGCAGGTAAAGTCATTCACCCACATTATTTTATTATTCTCTCGCTCTCTCTCCTCTCTCCCCACTCTCGCTCCCTCCATCCCTCGATCTCTCGCTGTGTCTGTCTTTCGCATTCTCCCTCCCTCCCTCTTTCTCTCTCACGCTCTCTCCTGCTCCCCATCTCGTTTCTCGCTCTCTCCCTCTCTCTCACCCTCTCGCCTTGGCATTCCATGAATCATTTGGCGTGTTGCGGGGACGGCTGCATCTGCGGTTCCTTCCTGTTGGGGGGGGGGAGCCCTGGTCTGTGGCGGCTCCTGGTCCGTTTCCTCCGCGGGTGCCGCCTGGCCCGCTGAGTTCCTCCAGCACCCTGTGTTTTTTGTTTGGCTCTGGTCGAAGGTGGGCACAGGGGGCTGGGGTGGCTCAGTGGGGCGGGTGGCTGCTCTGGGGTGTGGGTGGCGTTTCGGGTCGAGACTCTTCTTCAGACAATCACAAGTACTCTCTCCAACGAGAGTTCAGTTCAGTCTAAAGAATAGAATAGAATGCCTTTTATTGTGATTCAAACAGACAAGGTTTGAATGAAATTTCATTCCTACAGTTATGACATTACAAAAAAAACCAAGACACACGCTTAACCCAATTTACACAAACATCCATCACAGTGAATTTTCAACACCTCTTCACTGTGATGGAAGGCAAAAGTCTTATCTCTTCCCTTTGTTCTTTTCCCGCGGTCCAGCAGTCCAACTGCAGCATCAAGGCAACTGGGGCTCACGATGTTAAAGCCCCCGGCGGGCGATGGTAAGTCCCGCGGCCGTTTAAGCTGCGCCGGGTGATGTTAGGCCCCGCTCCGAGTCATTTAAACCCCGAGATTCCGGCGGGAGAAGTTGCCGTTGTGGGAGCTCCGAAAAGTGGTCTCCCACCAGGGACCTGAGAGCTCCCGATGTTCTTGTCCACCGGGCCTGTGGCCAGAGCCTCCGAAGCTCCGAAGTCGGCCAGCACCGCGATGGAGAGTCCACAGCCTCCGCGACTGGAGCCCTCAGGTTGGTTCCGGTTGGAGGCCCCCGCCGGCTCCACGATGTTAGGCACTCCGACACCAGAGACCCGACAGGGAAAAAGTCGGGTCCCCGTACAGGGAAGAGATTAAATGGTCCCCCCCCCCCCCACACATACACAGCTAAAAAATATTAAAAATTAGAACCAAAAACATGCATCTAACAGGATAATTTTTTTTTAAAAAGACAGCCGGACTGCAGTCGAGCTGCTGCCGTTAGGCGTCGCCACTTGGTCTTCTCTCCAGAGTCACTGCTTGTCCTGCTGAGTTACTCCAGCTTTATGTCTATCTTCAATTTCAAAGTTAAATAAAAAACACAGAGTGCTGGAGGAACTCTGTGGGCTAGACGGCATCTATGGAGGGAATGGATTAGGAGCCAGGGTTCTTCAATAGGAAGGAACTGCAGATCAAAGATGCTAGAGCGGATACTAGTATCTTTTCTGCAGATCAGGCATGACACTTCCAATTTAAATCGGAATTCTGATTTTATTGTTTTCCTATTTGTCAAATTTTTTGTGCCCGATTTTTGGCGGCCAATCAACCGCTGTCTCTAAGGGGGTTGCATCCAATCACCAACCAGCTTCCCTTAAAATTGTAAATCTCCGGAATTCCCTTAAAAATTCCGGAGATTTACAAGAGTAGTCACATGACCCCCCCCCCCTTTCGCTGGCCACATTTGACTACCCTCGTTTGCCTGTGGTTTAACTTTGTTCAGAATCATTTTATTTCAACAAAGTAAAACCACAGTAGGCTCAATTATCAGAGAGCACGCCTCAAAATATAATATACACATATAATACAATGATCACACAAGTCATACAAACGAAACACATTTTCCATACCAAGAAGAAAGATAGCTCTACAGATCTAAACACGGTCTAATGTTTACAAACCTATTTAGACACAATACATTTCATAAATGGTTTCACTACAATTTTACACAGTTTAAAATACTATTTTATTGTATTACAAACATTAAATATATAAGTTTGCCTTATTCTTACGAATTACACAGATTTGTAAGTTCAATTCCAAACACACACACACACCTCCCAACTCCAAGCATACATGGGTCGTATATCTGTCATTGATGATAAGTGTTTCGTGCCAGGATACAGCTTCATTCTAACTTACAGCCTCCCCTTCTCCTGCTATCTCTGGGAGATGGAATTTCAATCTCATCTGCAGGGCCTCTTTACAAACAATACAGAACAAATGGAAGATGACAGCTTCAGACCATTAACTCAAAGCACAGTCGCCTCTTCGACTTTCTATAAACATAAATCAAACTTATACGAAGGTCACATAACCATCAATCTGATTCTTTCCCCTTCAAGCGACCGTACTCCCTTACACACACACATCCGATCCCTTATCTCAACATAATTATAATTCAATTTAGCCAAAGCTGAATTACAGAGTATTATATTCCAGCCTTGGGGTCTGTCTCGCACTTGTATAAACAGCCATAAATCCTTATCTCCATGTCACACCTGGAGCTCAGGAATATGCCATAAAGAAAGAGGAAATGGGCTATGACCACATGGCCTATGACCCAAGAAGGGGCCCTATTAACAACTACTCTCTGAACACAAGATTATACCAAATACAACTTCTTACAGCGTTATAATTGCCTCAAAGCAAGAAACAAAGCTATGCATGTTCAGATTAGCGTTTCCATGTTCTGATAAACCACCTCTTCCGTGTGTGTGTTTTTTTGTACTTTATTTCTTGCAGGGACGTGTGTTTCTGAAAGCCTTTAGCTTGTCTCTTGCAAATTGACTTAGCTTATATGACAGTTATTATCCGAGCGCTTTTATTATATAACATTTCCTCATTCCCCCCTCTGGTCATTTCATGACCACTAATAGGATAATAACACAGCAGTGACTCATCAGCAGTGGCGTATTAGACATCCAAGTTTATTCCTAACCTTGTGATGCTTCATAGCCTCCAAAACCCGGACCACGTTAGTTGACAGGCTGGCTTGTTGACACCACTGCTGCTCCCTACTCCTCTGCTGTGCTTCATACCCTAGCCCATATGGTGCTCAACTTGCACATCTACCATCCTTTCAACCTTGGGATGCTATCATCACCTTCCTCTAGATGCTGTAGCAGTATCTTGTTAGTACCCATTCTTCCCATAGCCTGCATGAGCTTACCTAATATGCACTTGATAATAGCAATCCCACAAACAAATATAGTACAATTAATGCAAGACATATGACCATATTTACAATTTATGCATGTTATATTTTCTACTGGGGGTTTTTCATAATATCCTTGTACATATTGTCTGAGATATATAACAGGGGTGGGTGTAAACAATCCTTCAACTGAGGTGGAAGGGTAATATACTACCGACCCGGGCGAAAACCAGGCATCATGTGTCTGTAAGAACAATTTCTAACTAGTCTGTATTGTCAAAATGTCCCTTTTTCTCCTTGTTCGTATGGGCGCTTTCCATTCCTCTAGCCATGGGTTAGTAACCAAGGCCTCTTTACAGCACAGTCCATCATCCCAGTGTTCCTTTGCTGAGTTGTCTTCCAAGGGATTCCGTGTGCAGAAAAAGTCAAATTTGCACTTCCGAAACCAACAGGGTAATTCCCACAGGTGTCGGTTATCGAAGTCTTCCTGCCGATCGGGCTGACTCAGTATCCCATTGCAGTAGTCAACCTTGGTAACGTTCCAGGATCCAAAGGCATCCGGGCCATTGCACTGCACCACATCTCCTTTGCAGAGGTGAAAGACTCTGCTTGTTTGCCCCGGGACACATCGTCAAATATTTCCTTCATCTCCCTCCTGATGTAGTAGCATCAGGATACATAGCGGCATGAATCGCCTCATTTTAATTTATCTGGAATATGCAAAGGCTCACAAAAGGCTAATTTCTTACAATTGACTTCATTAACTAGTCACTCAAGTTAGACGTCCTTCAGTCAGTCAGTCCAGTAATCAGTCGCATATTCTTAACCATATAGCAAAATAAGGATTCAAAAACTAAACTTATTAAGATTCAAAACTAAACATAAGGATACAACTCCCGAGCAAAGCGAAAATGTAAAAACTAAAAAAAACTGTAAAACTAATTTGAAAGTTAAATTTCTCTTCTCCCCCTGTTTGATTGGGTTCCCCAATCAATTTGCAGTGATGCAGATGAACCCATGCAGCGCGACCCTCGACTTTGGCAGTGGTCGAAGTGGTGAGGAGGACCTGGAAGGGACCATCCCAACGCGGGTCAAGGTGCTTACGCGTCCAGTTCCTGACCAGCACATAGCAACCTGGCTCAATATTACTTTAAGCGCTGGAGCCTCATCATATGCAGCCCTGACCTGTGAATGAGAAGTTCACAAAGCACGGGTTAAAGTTAACATATAAGATGTAATTTCCTCAGTCATCTGGTGGAAATGGACCGCTGCAGGGGCATGGTCATTCCATGGCGTCCGTAAAGGTCAAACATATATGATTTCTGGAGGAGTTAGTCGTGCTGTACCAGAAGGAGTGGTCCGTATCTGAAAAAGAGGTACAGGAAGCAGTTTTAACCATGTTAAGCCAGTCTGTGCAACTAATTTTGCTAATTTGGTTTATTAAAGTCTGATTTGCCCGTTCCGCCAATCCAGTGGCCTCAGGTCGATACGCACCATGGAGCTGTTGATGTATCTGTAATTGTTGGCACATTTCTTTGTTTACAGCAGCAATAAAATGAGGACCATTATCTGAACTTAAACGTGCAGGAACACCGAATTGCGGTATGATTTTGCATAACAATATTTTTACAACGGTAGAGGCCTTATTGTCAGTGGTCGGGTATGCTTCAATCCATTTACTGAAAACATCGACAATTACAAGAACATACTTATAACACTGACATCTTTCCAACTCAATGTAGTCAATTTGCAAGGTCTCAAAGGGACCTGCTGGTAAAGGGGTCTTACCTGGTTCACAGGGCGAGCCTTTACCTGGATTATGCTGCTGGCAAATCAGACATCGCTGGCTGATATGCTGGGACAAGCCCAGAGGTTTTGGATGCCACCAGGTCTCCAAAAGCATATCATTATCCCTTGGCACCACAATGAGTTGCATAGTGTACACATTTAATAACCCACAACGCAAGCTCATCAGACATGCAAGTCTGGGCTGCAGGCATAGCCCATAAGCTAGTGACAGGATCGTACACACAAACCTGGTTCTACCACAGCTGTTTTACCTGTGCAGGAGTGTCCTCCTGTATTTGAAGTACTTCTTGGATGGTTGCCATTCTTTTTTCCGAGGGAGACTTATTCGTAGTAGAATTTTTAGTCTGCCTCATCATGCGGGGCATAACAATTTGGTGACTCCTAGAAGCTTTCTTAGCTGCCTCTTCGGCAAGGTGATTTCCTATGTCTATGGGGCTTTGGCCTGTAGTATTTCCTATGTCTATGGGGCTTTGGCCTGGGTTCTAACTTTGATAACTACAAGCTGACTGGGTAACTGAATGGCCTGTAGCAAATTAGAATTCAATTTTTGTGAGATATCACTGTCCCTGAAGAGGTTAGAAACCCCCGATTCTTCCATAATTGTCCGTAATCATGAACCACTCCAAAAACATATTAGGAGTCCATGTAAATATTTGCAGATAGTCCTTTGGCCAGGGTGCAGGCTCTAGTCAGCGCAATTAGTTCAGCTTGCTGGGCCGAGAAGGGAGCCTCAAAAGACGCCGCATCAACGGTCGTTCCCTCCTGATTAGTAATCACATAGCCTGACAACCACTCGTCCTTTTTACTAAAGGATGAGCTGCCATCCGTAAACAGGGTAACATCCGGATTTGTTAGCCCAATGTCAGTCAGGGACAGCCACTGGTGGAACTTCTCTTGTTTCTCTCATCACATATTCATTTTTTTACCTTTACCTGGGCTTCCTGTCTCCAATAGGACAGTCTTTCCAAAAGGCTTTCACAGCTCTTGACATACGGGCCGGTGAAGACTCTGACCAGTCCATATTATTGGTTTTAATAGCCATTGAGACGCTGGAAGGCAAGCAGTTCATAAGCATAACACAAAACCATGGCGAGTCATTTCTTTGCTGATACTGAGTGTCACCTGACTGGTTGCCGTAGATGGTTTTAAACCTTTCCAGAAAATCTGCAGTCTCTCCTTCCTTTGGTTTCATATCCAAAACCTTTGATATATCGATTGGCTGCTGGAGAATGAGGCCCACAGCTGCCAACATAAGCTGTAATCGATCCTCACTGTTACCTGCCCCTGTGTGCACCGCCTCTAGGGCTGCGTGGTTGTTATAGGTTAAATGAACCAAGAATCTGGTGTACTCAATCGCTGTTAATACTTGCTGAACTAGTGCCCATAAATCTCGGAATCGGCGTGATATACGGATATCGTTGTTCTTAAACATTCAATGAAAGCTTGTGGATTCTGATTTTTATTAGGCACTCCGAACAAAATTGCCATCATCTCATTTGGTTTCCACAGCAGCCACACATTTATCATGGCTGTTTCTCCATTGTCTTGTTGGTTGGGTGGAGGAGGTATTAGGGCTCTGGGGTTAGAGACCGTTCTGACAGGATATTGGCACATGGAGGATGCTTTCTTATTCTATTAGTCTCGACCGGTTTCGCAAGCTCTTTCTCTGAACTACTTGACGGTATTTGAAATTTCAGCACCTTCCCTTGTTGTTTCTGGGGTATTGGCTTTTCTCAGCCAAGTGCTCCCTTCTATTCTGTGACCTCCTTTCCTGCGGTCCTTCTTGCACCTGGTTTCTAGACTGGGACCTAGTATGCCATGCTACGGGGTCTGTAAACTGGGGCTTCTTCTTCCTCTTGGGTCGGACGCCTGAGGTGGATGCACTGTTGGGTCCTGATTCTGCCTTGGGTAAACTTGGGTAAATTCCTGTCACCACTGACTGGGGATCAGACTGTGGTGTAGGTGGAGCTTGAGCCGGAAGCTGATAGGGAAGTGGAGGTGTGCTAGGAGTCAAATTCCAATAATTTCCCCATGCCTCCCCTTCGTCTCCCTCTGCTAACTGAAGGCCAACCATTGAACTGCGTAGCCCTTTTTTTTACCTTTCTTAGATTCTCCTGCGTGCTTGTTCTCATTCTTATCTTTCTCCTTTTCTTTCTCTCTCTCCTGTTGCTTATTCATCTCGTGTGCACACTCTCGTCTCAATACCTCAACCGGTTTCGGAATTCCTCTACTTGTTAATTTTATATCTAATTTAACTACATTATCTTTCCAACTGTCCAAAATGGTTTTATCCCATTCCTCCTCACACCACTTACTTATCCCGCACTAGTTGCCTGCTCGCGAACCTATCCTTTATTCTTACAACAGTATAATAATGACTTTAACGTTTTACTATTTCTTATTTAGCTACCGTGACTTGTCACTGGATCTGCATTCAATTGTTTTTAACCACGTTCTGCCATTTCAAATGGTCAGGATTAATTTAACACGGCCGGTGTTTAGCCGACACGATACTTTTCAATTATCTAACTATTACTGATCATTCCAGATGACCAGTATGTTTTAGTATTGCTGTTGTTTAATCGACAGGATCCAGTTCAACTGTCAGTTAACATTGGTCATTCCCAAAGACTGAGTCTCGCCATTCCAAATGGACGAGTCTGTTTTAAAACTCTATCTTACCAATCAACAAGGTTTGTTAGATTGACACAATTCTGTCGAGGTCCCTTGCAACACAACAATGAATGGTCCACTACTCACAGATAAACGGAGAAGAGGAAAACAAAGTGGTAAAAATACTCCGTTTTCTGGCCACTTCCTCTGGTCCAATTTGTGCATATTTCGACTCTTATTTTCATTCATCGAGTTGATGGAGAATCTGAGAATCCCACATCTGACACCAAATGTTAAACTGAGTTCTTTTTGTCAATCTATTTCAAGAAAACTTGACACAAACACTTGTTGCTGAAATCGATTCTTTATTGCAGTACTATGATAATTCTCTGAACCTTCCAACACAGAGCTGACAGCTCCGGGGAAGGCTCAGGGAACCAGTAACTCTGGTACAAACTCAAGGCATTATATAGGTATTAGACATTTGTGATCCAGAGGGTAAGGTAAACTAGTAACCAATCATCTGAGTCCTTCCGGTGATTTACAACAGTAGTCACATGACCCCCCCTTCTCTGGCCACATTTGACAACCCTCATTTGCCTGTGGTTTAACTTTGTTCAGAATCATTTTATTTCAACAAAATAAATCCACAGTAGGCTCAATTATCAGAGAGCACTCCTCAAAATATAATATACACATATAATACGATGATCACACAAGTCATACAAACAAAGCACATTTTCCATACCAAGAAGAAAGATATCTCTACAGATCTAAACACGGTCTAATGTTTACAATCCTATTTAGACACAATACATTTCACAAATGGTTTCACTACAATTTTACTCAGTTTAAAATACTATTTTATTGTATTACAAACATTAAATATATAGGTTCGCCTTATTCTTATGAATTACACAGATTTGTAAGTTTAATTCCAAACACACACACACCGCCCAACTCCAAGCATACATGCGTTGTATATTTGTCATTGATGATAAGTGTTTCGTGCCAGGATGCAGCTTCATTCTAACTTACAGCCTCCCCTTCTCCTGCTATCTCTGTGAGATGGAATTCCAATCTCATCTGCAGGGCCTCTTTACAAACAATACAGAACAAATGGAAGATTACAGCTTCAGACCATTAACTCAAAGGATAGTCGCCTCTTCGACTTTCTATAAACATAAATCAAACTTATACGAAGGTCACATAACCATCAATCTGATTCTTTCCCCTTCTAGCGACCGTACTCCCTTACACACACACATCCGATCCCTTATCTCAACATAATTATAATTCAACTTAGCCAAAGCTGAATTACAGAGTCTATTATATTCCAGCCTTGGGGTCGGTCTCGGACTTGTATAAACAGCCATAAACCCTTATTTCTATGTCACACCCGGAGCTCAGGAATGTGCCATAAAGAAAGAGCAAATGGGCTATGACCACATGGCCTATGACCCAAGAAGGGGCCCTATTAACTACTCTCTGAACACAAGATTATACCAAATACAACTTCTTACAGCATTATAATTGCCTCAAAGCAAGAAACAAAGCTATGCATGTTCAGATTAGCGTTTCCATGTTTTGATAAACCACCTGTCCCCTGTGTGTGTTTCTTTGTACTTTATTTCTTGAGGGACATGTGTTTCTGAAAGCCTTAAGCTTTTCTCTTGCAAATTGACTGAGCTTATATGAAAGTTATTATCCGAGCAGTTTTATTATATATTTCCTCATTTCCAGATCCAATTTTTGCTTCCCCAAATTGCTACAGGGTGTCACGCATTTGAGGGGGATAGGTGCTACCATAATTTGAATAATTTGAAGTTTTTGGTGAGAGGTGGAGAATAGTAAACCATGGACATATTGGTTATGGCCCTGCCCCACGATGCGAGTTCATTCAAGAGCTCTCCCGAGTTTAAAAATAAATCAAATTCGTGGTAAGCACGGAGGATGCCACTTTCCAGACAAATGCTTCTCTCTATTTCCTCAACCGTGCTTTCCCCACCACAAGACAACTGGACTTCCAATCATGCCTCTTGCCTATATTTCTGCTCTTATCTTTTTCCCATCCCCACTCCCCAGGGCAAAGCTCTGTCCTCATATTTCACTCCATCAGTTTCCACATTCAATTAATTCTGACTGGCATCTCCAACATGATGACATCCCTAGACACATAATTTCCTCCACTCATCTTTGTACATCACGAAGAGATTGTTCCAAGATGCTCTGGCTAAGTTTCCTCTCCATCACTATACATTTTCCCCCTCACAACAACAGCTCATAAAATCACAGGAGATGCGACTTTCTCCACACCATCCATAGACCCAAATGCTCATTGGTATTGGTTTACTGTTGTCATGTGTGATAAAGTGAAACATTTTGTTTTACAACTTCTCCCCAATGTTAAAGAGACTAAATTATGACCACCAAAAGTACTCAATCCACTACATCTTATAGCTCTCATCAGGTAGGGTGGCATGGTGGCGCAGCAGTAGAGTTGCTGTCTTACAGCGGCAGAGACCCGGGTTCGATCCTGATTACGGGTGCTGTCTATACGGAGTTTGTACATTTTCCCTGTGACCTGTGAGGGTTTCCCTGTCCAGTTTTCTCCCACACTCCAAAAGACATACAGGTTTGTTCGCTGATTGGCTTCATATAATTATAAATTGTCCCTAGCGTGTAGAATAGTGTAAGTGTCCGGGAATCGCTGGTAGGCGCAGACTCAGAAGGCTGTATCTCTAAATTAAACTAAACCAAAGGTACTTCTCTATGGATTGTCACCTTGTCATGGTGGAGAAGCTTGTGTGGACCTGAGATCCTGAGAGTGATGTCTTCTGGAGCTATGCTCCTGGCAGGGCCACCCATGGCGGGAAGGTCGAGGGGGAGGTCTCTGACAAAGCGCATTCCAAACAAGACCTCAATGGTTGAACAGGTGGAGGGCGATGGCTGATCTTAGTGGAGCGTCACAACGGCTGGGAAGGCGGATGAATACTTTAGCAGAAAAGGGTCTCCAGTCGTCTTGGACTCCATGCCACTGGATCCAGACCCAAATCTGTCAAGGACCGTGGGGTGGCTGTCTGTGCACCAGTCTCTCCATGTTAAACAAAGTTACGCACAGGCGTCCTCCATATAGGGAATAGCACCCTGGAGATACCTATGCCAGCCATGACCGAAGGGGGCCTAAGAAGAAAGGTGCACAGAGGATGCACAGTGGATTAACTGCATTTGGTGGTCACAATGTGGTTTCCTCTACATTGAGGAAACTAAACCCAGAATGGGTGACCACTTTGTACTCCACAGATATGGAACAAATATGTAAAAGAGTAAGAAAAGATGCAAAGCAATAGTGTCGTCATAGTGGGCGAGTTTAACTTCCCCAGTATTGACTGGGACTAGTGCAAAAGGCTTAGACAGGGCAGAATTTACAGTGACATCCATAATGGAACAATTTGGGATCAAGACCTCTCATTTATTTATTTGCCTTTATACTCCACAATTTAAGATTTGTAATAGAACAATCATATGTGGTTAAAGTGCACATTGTCAGATTTTAATAAAGGCAATATTTATACATTTTGGTTTTACCATGTAGAAATTACAGCAGTGTTCATACATAGTCCCCCCATTTCAGGGCACCATAATGTTTGAGATACATGGCTTCGCAGGTGTTTGTAATTGCTCAGACGTGTTTAATTGCCTGCTTAATGCAGGTATAAGAGAGCTCTCAGCAACTAGTCTTTCCTCCAGTCTTTCCATCACCTTTGGAAACATTTATTGCTGTTTATCAACATGAGGACCAAAGATGTGGGAATGAAAGTCAACAAAGCCATTATGAGACTGAGAAACACGAATAAAACTGTTAGAGACATCAGCCAAACCTTAGGCTTACCAAAATCAACTGTTTGTACAGTTTGTACAGTCGGCTTGTACTCGCTAGAATTTAGAAGGTTGAGGGGGGATCTTATAGAAACTTACAAAATTCTTAAGGGGTTGGACAGGCTGGATACAGGAAGATTGTTCCCGATGTTGGGGAAGTCCAGAACAAGGGGTCACAGTTTAAGGATAAGAGGGAAATCTTTCAGGACCGAGATGAGAAAAATATTTTTCACACAGAGAGTGGTGAATCTCTGGAATTCTCTGCCACAGAAGGTAGTTGAGGCCACTTCATTGGCTATATTTAAGAGGGAGTTAGATGTGGCCCTTGTGGCTAAAGGGATCAGGCGGTATGGAGAGAAGGCAGGTACAGGATACTGAGTTGGATGATCAGCCATGATCATATTGAATGGCGGTGCAGGCTCGAAGGGCCGAATGGCCTACTCCTGCACCTATTTTCGGTGTTTCTTTGTTTCTATGTTTGGAACATCAATAACAAGAAAGAGAGCATTGGTAAGCTTACTAATCACAAAGGGACTGGCAGGCCAAGGAAGACCTCCTCAGCTGATGACAGAAGATTTCTCTCGATAATAAAGAAAAAATCCCCAAACAGCTGTTTGACAAATGAGAAACACTCTTCAGGAGTCAGGTGTGGATTTGTCAATGACCACTGTCCGCGGAAGACTTTGTGAACAGAAATACAGAGGCTACCCTGCAAGATGCAAGCCACTGGTTAGCCGCAAAAATAGGATGGCCGGGTTACAGTTTGCCAAGAAGTACTGAAAAGAGCAACCACAGTTCTGGAAAAAGGTCTTGTGGATAGATGAGACGAAGATTAACTTATATCAGAGTGATGGCAAGAGCAAAGTATGGAGGAGGGAAGGAACTGCTCAATATCCAAAGCATACAACCTCATCTGTGAAACACAGTGGTGGGGGTGTTATGGCCTGGGTATGTATGGATGCTGAAGGTAATGGCTCACTTATCGTCATTGATGACTCAACTGCTGATGGTAGTAGCATAAGGAATTCTGAAGTGTATAGTCACATCCTATCTGCTCAAGTTCAAACAAATGTCCCAAACTCGTTGGCCAGCAGTTCATTCTACAGTAAAACAATGATCCCAAACATACTGCTAAAGCAACAAAGTTTTTCAAAACTAAATACTTGAGTGCCCATGTTAATCACCTGGTCTGAACCCAATTGAGCATGCCTTTTATATGCTTAAGAGAAAACTGAAGGGGACTAGCCCCCAAAACACGTATAAGCTAAAGATGGCTGCAATACAGGCTTGGCAGAGCATCACCAGAGAAAACACCCAGCAACTGGTGATTTCCATGAATCGCAGAATCGCAAGCAGTCATTGAATGCAAAGGATATGCTACGAAATACTAAACATGGCTACTTTCATTTACATGACATTGCCGTGTCCCAAACATTATGGTGTCCTGAAATGGGGGACTATGTATAAACAGTGCTGTAATTTCTACATGGTGAAACCAAAATGTATAAAAAAGGCATAAGACAATAGACAATAGGTGCAGGAGTCGGCCATTCGGCCTTTCGAGCCAGCACCGCCATTCAATGTGATCATGGCTGATCATCCCCAATCAGTACCCCGTTCCTGCCTTCTTCCCATATTCCCTGACTCTGCTATCTTTAAGAGCCCAATCTAGCTCTCTCTTGAAAGCATCCAGAGAACCTGCCTCCACCGCCCTCCGAGGCAGATAATTCCACAGATTCACAACTCAGTGTGAAAATGTGTTTCCTCAACTCTAAATGCCTTGCCCCTTATTCTTAAACTGTGGCCCCTGGTTCTGCACTCCCACAATATCGGGAACATGTTTCCTGCCTCTAGCGTGTCCAAACCCTTAACAATCTTATGTTTCAATAAGATCCCCTGTCATGCTTCTAAACTCCAGAATGTACAAGCCCAGCCACTCCATTCTCTCAGCATATGACAGACCCGCCATCCCGGGAATTAACCTTGTAAACCTACGCTGCACTCCCTCAATAGCAAGAATGTCCTTCCTCAAATTAGGGGACCAAAACTGCACACAATACTCCAGGTGTGGTCTCACTAGGGCTCTGTACAACTGTAGAAGGACCTCTTTGCTCCTATACTCGACTCCTCTTGTTATAAAGGCCAACATTCCATTTGCTTTCTTCACTGCCTGCTCTACCTGCATGCTTCTTCTTCTACTTCTTGCGTATGGCGTGCACAGCCTAAAGTTGGAGGACAACTTGTTTAATTTGAAGAAGGGTCTCGACCCGAAACGTCGCCTATCTCCTTCGCTCCTTAGATGCTGCTGCACCCGCTGAGTTTCTCCAGCTTTTTGTGTAACCCTTGTTTAATTTGATCTTATTTGATTGTGTACGCCAGGTTGATTGCGTTCGTCGAAACAGGGCGGACCAAGTGAAGTTTGCAATCTCCCACCCCACCTGCATACTTACTTTCATAGACTGATGGACACTCAGCGGGGAGCGGGCGAGCCCTCGCTGGGGCTTGCCGGAGGGGAGCGCTTCGTTTCGCTGGCCCGCAACAGTTGGCAGCCTGAAGCCGCGGTCTGGAGGGCTCCAGTGGGGAGCCACGTCCGCTGCCCGGGACTCCTCGTGGGGGACCCGGGGGAAGAAGGAGCCACAACTGCCGGCCCACGGCCTACTTCTACCGCGGGTCTGGCATGGACTTACCATCACCCCTGGAGGGGAGCTTCGTCCGCCGGCCCTGCTGTCTGTGGTGCTTCTAGCTGCGGCGGGAACTTTAAATCTTCAACCGCCGGCCTGCGGCCTATACCAGCCTGGAGCCGCAGTCTCCGGTGGGGAAGAGCCGACCCTGGAATTTACCTTGTCTGGACGCCTGCAGCGACGGCTGTGGAGGGTTGAGGTCCCGACCACGGGGGAAAGTGGAGGAGGACTGGCAAATGTTTGTGCCTTCCACCACAGTGACGAATGCTGTGGTGGATGCTTATGTTACATTTTTATTGTGTATTTGTGAGTTCTTTATTATTGTATGCTGCTGACAAATTCATTTCACTTGCACTTTATGTGCAATGTGACAAATAAATTGTATTGTATTGTATTGAACAAGGACCCCCAGATCCCGTTGTACTTCCCCTTTTCCCAACTTGACGCCATTTAGAAATTTATTTCTAATAAATTCTAATAGTCGGACTAACCACATACGATTTAAGGAATGTGTAGCAAAGAACTGGTTTAAACCGAAGATAGACACAAATGCTGGAATAATTCGGTGGGTCACACAGCATCGACATAGTGGATGTTCGGAGGTCCCTAAAAGGAGTGAACGCGCGAAAGGCGGCAGGCCCTGATAACATACCAGGGCGGGTGCTCAGGGAATGTGCTGATCAGCTGGCACATGTCCTTACGGACATATTTAACACCTCGCTGAACCAGGAGGTCGTCCCATTATGTTTCAAGACTGCCACCATCATACCTGTGCCAAAAAAATCCAACATACAATGTCTCAATGACTACCGCCCTGTAGCACTCACCCCCATAATGATGAAGTGCTTCGAGAGGCTGGTCAGGGACCACATCACCTCCAGACTCCCCTCCACACTCGACCCATACCAGTTTGCTTACAGGCCAAACCGCTCCACTGAGGATGCTATATCCTCCGTGCTCCATCTGAGCCTGGAACATTTAGAGGAGAAAAACACCTATGTGCGAATGCTGTTCGTGGATTTCAGTTCAGCATTCAACACCATTATCCCACAGCACCTGATAAGCAAACTGGTTCCATTGGGCCTCGGCACCCCCATGTGTAACTGGCTACTGGACTTCCTCACTGACAGACCTCAGTCTGTGAGGGTTGGAAATAACACCTCCAATACCATCTCTCTAAGCACCAGCTCCCCTCAGGGCTGTGTCCTGAGTCCACTGCTGTTCACCCTGATGACTCACGACTGTTGTGCCAGGTTTAGTACAAACCACATCATGAAGTACGCAGATGACACAACAGTGGTGGGCCTCATCAGGGACGACAATGAGCTGGCTTACAGGGAGGAGGTGAAACAACTGGTGGACTGGTGCAATACGAACAACCTGATCCTGAATGTCGAGAAAACAAAGGAGATTATCGTCGACTTCAGGAAAACCCGGCACAGTCCCACACCACTTCACATCAATGACAGCGATGTGGAGGTGGTCAGTAGCACAAAGTTCCTGGGGGTGCAGATCACTAACAGTCTGACCTGGTCGACTAACATCTCATCAACTGTTAAGAGAGCGCAGCAGCGGTTGCACTTTCTGCGCCGGATGAGAAGAGCTCATCTCCCCCATCCCATCCTCACTACTTTCTACAGGGGCACCATAGAGAGTATTCTGACCAGCTGTATCTCTGTCTGGTTTGGGGACTGTAGAGCCTCCGACTGGAAGTCTGTGCAGAGAGTGGTGAGGACAGCGGAAAAAATCATCGGGACCTATCTCCCCTCAATCGGGGATATTGCGACCAAACGCTGTGTGTCTAAGGCCAGCAGTATCATAAAGGACCCCACACATCTCCATCACGGTCTGTTCACTCTGCTGCCCTCGGGAAAAAGATACCGCAGCATAAGGAGCAGAACATCAAGGTTCCGCAACAGCTTCTTCCCACGAGCCATCAGACTCCTGAATGCCATGTAAATGGGCTGCCACTATTGTCTATTTATCCTTTTCATACATACCTATCCTTCGGTTAATTTATTGTGTTGCACAGGGAGCCAAACGCAACGTAATTTCGTTTGGAACTGCATATATCAATGTATTTCTAAATGACAATAAAGTTTGTTTGACTTGACTTGACTTGACTTGATCTCTGGAGAAAAGTAATCGGTGACATTTCGGGTCAAGACCCTTCTTCAGATCCTGAAGTCCCTTCAAGACCCTTTGAGTCTGAAGAAGGATCTCGAGCCGAAACGTCAACTATTCCTTTTCTCCAGAGATGCTGTCTGACCTGCTGAGTTACTCCAGCTTTTTGTGTCTATCTTTAGTTTAAACCAGTATCTGCAGTTCTTTGCTACACATTCCTGAAACCGTATGTGGTTCATCTGACTCAAGAAGGGACAATATAGGACCGTGCGTTGAGAAATGAGCTGGCCAGGTGACTGGCGTTTCAGTGGAGGTTAACTCTGTTACTGTCCCCATATATTCAACCTGTCCTGCACGTTTATTTTTCTTGTGGCTCATTAGAATGCCGGGGTCACGGAAAGAGCATTCACGTTTTCACCAATCTTTCCACCACCAAGCACAAGAAGCACAAGACAGACACCATTGTATGCAGATGCTGAGAAGTGTGTTCAGCTCTGGCTGAAAAAACTCTAATCTTGTATGTGGACTCGATAAGAAGAAGATTAGATTGCTTAGCGAGTCATAGAGTGATACAGTATGAAACAGGCCCTTTGGCCCAACTTGCCCATACCGGCCAACATGTCCCAGCTACACTAGTCCCACCTGCCAGCATTTGGTCCATATCCCTCCAAACCGGTCCCATCCATGTACAGAACCTGTCTAACTGCTTCTTAAATGTAGGGATAGCCTCTGCCTCAACTACCCCCTCTGGCAGCTTGTTCCATACATCCACCACCCATTGTGTGAAAAAGATACCTATCAGATTCCTATTAAATCTTTTCCCCTTCACCTTAAACCTATGTGCTCTGGTGCTCGATTCACCTACTCTGAGTTATAGAATCTGTGCATCTACCCGATCTATTCCTCTCATGATCTTATACACCTCCATAAAATCACTCATCTTCCTGCGCTCCAAGGAATAGAGTCCCAGCCTACTCAACCTTTGCCTATAGTTCAGACCCTCTAGTCCTGGCAACATCCTCGTAAATCTTCTCCGTACCCTTTCCAGGTTGACAACATCTTTCCTATAACATGATGCCCAGAACTGAACTGAATATTCTAAATGTGGCCTCAATAACATTGTATACAACCACAACATGACCTCCCAACTTTTTTACTCAATCCTCAGGCTGATGAAGGCCAATTTGCCAAAAGCCTTTTTGACCACCTGATCTACCTGCGACTCCGCCTTCAGAGAACTATGCACCTGCACTCCTTGATCCCTCTATTCTACAACACTACCCCAAGCAGTCCTATTCACTGTGTAGGTCCTGCCCATGTTAGACTTCCCAAAATGCAACACCTCACATTTTCCTGCATTAAATTCCATCAACCATTTCTCAGCCCACTTGGCCAATTGTTCAAGGCATAATATCTTATCCTGTCCTGAAATCCAGCTTCCCATCAGACTGGATCCTTTGCAGTTTGCTTCCTGTTTTAACAGGCCCAGAGCAACAGCATCTCCATGGACCTAAACGCACCTCTGGAACACATAGACAGAAAGGATATTACATGAGACCTACTTATCAACTACAGTTCTGCCTTCAACACCTCTCCCTCAATGCCAGTAAGACAAACGTGTTAGTCATCAACTTCAGAAAGCTTGGTGGAGTACATTCCCCAATCTACAGCAATGATACTGAAGCAGAAATGGTTCTGAACTTAGATTCCACGGCATTAATATTACCAATGACTTGTCGTGATAATTAATATTACCAATGACTAACCATGGTGAAGCGACAACCAAGAAGGCATCTTACCCCACCCCTTCATGCTCATTTTAGTGTACTAGTTACTCTTTCAGTCGAGATTAAGGGTCTTAACCCAAAAAGGCGACTATCCAATTCCCTCCAGAGATGCAGATCGTTCCATTGTGTTCTCCGCAACTCAGCTATTGCATCTGTCAATTCTCTGCTTTGCTTTCAACATGTACTTTACTCCCTCTAGTGGAAGCAGGTCTGACATTGGTAACTTCAAAATATTTCTGGCATAGGATAGAAAGTTAGAAATAATATGTAATATTATCTTGCAGTGATGCAATATTAGTTATGTTCCAGACTCAAAAGTACAGCAAGTGTGCTTTATGTTTTAATTTTAAGTATTAATATGTTGTGAAAGGTTGGCATGTTGGACAAAATGAATACACTTACATTTTGTATTTCATATTGTAGACCTAAGGCGTATTTTCAGTTTAATTTTATTGTGGGTTTGTGTACTTGGGTATTTTGTGATTGTGCAATTTCATAGAAATAGGTTAAGTTCCGGAATACTGGAAGATGGTAAATGTTGTACTGTTATTTGAGAAGGGCAGCAAGGACAAGCCGGCTGACATCAGTGGAGGGAAAGTTGCTGGAGGGGACTCTTAGGGACAGGATCTACCAGCATTTGGACAGGAATGGACTATGTGACACGACCTTGTGAGTGGGAAATCATGTCTCACAAATATGTTGAAATTTTCTGAAGAGGTCACCAAGAGGATTGATGAGGAGAGGGGAGCTTACGTCGCCTAACTAGAATTTAGTAAGACCTTTGACAACGTTCTCATGGTAGGCCACTCTGGAAGGTTAGATCACAAAGAATCCAAGGTGAGCTAGGATTAGATTCAAAAATGGAGGAAGGAGTCAAAAAGTAGTTTAGTTTAGTTTAGAGATACAGCATGGAAACAAGTCCTTCGACCCACCGCGTCCCCGTCGACAGTCAAGACAAGATGGTGCCCAAAACAGGCGATTCTCTGCGTGGTGGACCTAGAAGTGGATCTGCAATAATTCATTACAATCACTCCACTCCTACTCCAACAGCAGCATTTCCTTTAATCCTGTATCTGCACACTGCGGTTGTATAGTTTTTCTGCTGACTGGATTACATGCAACAAAAAAAGCTTTTCACTGTACCTCGGTACATGTAACAATAAACTAAACTAAACTAAACTAACAGACGATTAATCACCTGTTCATTCTAGTACTTTGTTATCCCGCTTTCGTATCCACTCCCTAAACATGGCGCAAATTTACAGAGGCCAATTAACTTACAAACCAGCATTTCTTTCGGATGTGGGAGGAAACCAGAGCACATGCGGAAACTTATGTGGTGATAGGGTGAATGTACAAACTTCACACAGACAGCACCCTAGCTGGTTCTATGAGACGGCAGCTCTGCAAGCTGTGCCCTAGCACCACCCAAGTTGTGGAGGATTGGCTTTGTGATTCGAGGCCTATGACCCATGGAGTGCCGCAGAGATCAGTACTGGGTCCCCTGTTTTTTTCTGCATTAATGATTTGGATGACAAGCAGTTAACATTCTCAGTAAATCTGCAGATAACACCAAAATTGGTGGTTTAGTGGATAATGGGGAAAGATATCTAAGTTTACAACAGAATCTAGATTAGTTGAGCACGTGGGCCAAACAATGGCAAATGGAATTTAATTCTGAGACAAATATGAGGTGTTGCACTTTGGTATGTTAAACCAGGACAGGACTTGCACAGTAAATGGCAGAACCCTTGGGAGTGCTGCAGAAGAGAGAGATCTGGAAGTATAGGTGCATGGTTCCCACCGACAAGTCAGATGGACAATGTGATGAAGACGTTTTGGACATCATGCAAAGTTCTGGTCAACTAGATACAGGAAGAATGTCATTAAGTTGGAAAGGGTGCAGTAGAGATTTTCATTGTACCTTGGTACATGTAACAATAAACTAAACTAAAAATAAACTAACAGAATTAATCACCTGTTCATGCTAATTCTTTGTTATCCCACTTTCGTATCCACTCGCTACACACTGGGGGCAAGTTACAGAGATCAATTAATCTACAAATCAGCATACAAATTCACCAGAATGCTATCAGGTCTTGCAGGCTTAAGGGAGAGTTTGGTTATGCTGGGATTTTTTCCTTCATTAGTTGGAGGAATGACAAGATCATGAGATGTATGGATAAAGTGAACGCTCACGGACTTTTTCCCAGGATCGAGGATTCAAAAACGAAGGGCATAGACTTAAGGTGAGAGGGGAGAGATTTAAAAGGGACTTCAGCGGCACCGTGTTCACTCTGTGGGTAGTCTGTGTCTAGAGTTAACTGCCAGAGGAAGTCATAGAAATGGATACAATTTCAACTTTGAAAAGATATTTCGATGGATACATGGATAGGAAGAGTTTAGAGGGTTATGGACCAAAGGCAGCAAATGGATGCCAACTTGGCCAGGTAGGCCGAAGGTCGTTTCCGTGCTTTACAGCTCTATGACTGGAATTAAATTCACTCCTTTATACAATACTGTAGTGGATGTATACTGCCATCTGCTGGATTTATGACATCATTTCAAAATACAGGTAATTGCAAGAAATGGAAAAACGATAAATTAATATTTCAGCTGATCTGGTTATGGAGAAATATTGTGAAGTTAAAGGGTGAAGAATCTTTGCCCTTTCAGAGTTTAAAATGGGAGAATTTGACTGTCTACACAGTTAGACATATAGGGTAGACACAAAATGCTGGAGTAACTCAGCGGGTCAGGCAGAATCTCTGGAGAGAAGGGATGGGTGACATTTCGGGTCCAGACTCTTCTTCATAGAGTCATAGCGTTATACAGCACAGAACCAGGCTCCTTGTGGAGGTGCTGACCAAGTTACCTCCATTTTTCGGCCCATTTCCCTCTGAACGTTTCCTATTTATGTGCCTGTCTAAATGTCTTTTAAATATTGTAACTGAACCCACCTCTACCACTTCCTATGGTAGCTCATTCGTGACAAAGACCCTTGCATCATTCTCCAGACTCTCTTTCCAAATCTACACCCTGCGAAAAACTTGGCAAATATCTCCTCCTCATAGCAGCCATTCGAGGGCAGCATGTAAGTAATGTACAGGAAGGATCTGACTGGGAGGGCCCCTCTCACTGCTATCTAAGTGAGATCTTGGTGTTTGTTAGTGAATACTGGCAATGTGACATTTGGCCACACAAGCTGGGCAGTCTGCTCAGGGAAACATGCCACAGGATCCATCGAGTCCTTGACCTGCAGTGCCTGCACAATGTTCCATGCTGACCACTGCCTGATGGTCATGGTGAAAGATGTTGGTCTGGAAGACCTTTTCCACAAAGGACAGGTTGCGCAGCAATGTCCAGCTGACAGACACATTGCACGTCATCAATGCCAGGCACATCCTTTTCAACACTACAACCTCAGCAGCCACATATGAATTGAACGTGTCCATCAGGATGAGGGTGACATTGGGTATGCTTTTGCCCACTTTGTCAGTGGACCTGTGCATCATGATGGACTGGAAGACAGCCCAAGATTACCTGGCATCTGATGACCACATTATTCTGGGTGATTGAGAGGGAGCGTCGCTTCCACATTCAAAATTTTGGTTTGACATTGGCAATCTGCTCTAGCCAATTTTTGTTGCAGGCCTTACCTCTCAGAACCACATCGCCAGCATCTCCATGTAGTCAGACCTGATGCTAAAAGAATGGAAGATAGGTCATTTGCCGAAGAGCATAGCTTGTTCTTCTTATGGTCCCGATGCCAATTTAAATTGGTTACAGATGCTGATCTGTCTATGGACTGACCACGGATCGAAACGGAAGACGGTAATATCAATCATGTACAGGAAGTTTCAAAGAGATTTGGGCATGAATAGAAAAGGGTGACAGAGATTTGAGCCAGAGACAAATGTGGCTCACTCAGATAGCCATTGTGGTCAGCATAGACTTTTTATGTGTAAGGCCTGTTTCTACACTGTATAGCTCCATAGATCTATGAATATTTGACTGAATATTGCAAGATCTTAGACACAATAATAAATTAATGGGAAGTATTACTTAAGTGCTGGATGGTTATTTTTGTCAAATGTGCCAGTAATTCCACAATTTACTAAAGAAGATGAATTGAAATTAATTCAATTTAATCAGGGTCTGAAGAAGGGTTTCGGCCCGAAACGTTGCCTATCTCCTTTGCTCCATAGATGCTGCTGCACCCGCTGAGTTTCTCCAGCATTTTGTGTACCCGAGATGAATTGAAAGCCTGTATCAAAGCATCATATATTTGGAAACCAATATGCAAGCACATTTAACATGCAATCCACCTGTAAGAGTTTGCTTCGGAAATTAAATCAGGAAATTAGGAAATTAAACATAACGACTCAACAGGAATCATTTTGATGAGAAACCTGGCCTGAATTGTTGCTTCACCTCATGATCTGACGCAAGTTTTGTTTTCCCAAAAGTCACTTAATAGTATTTGAATTATAAATAGTTACATTAAAGAACAATTTTAGCACCAAAGAAAATGATGAACAAAGATCTCATTTTAAAGTTTTCCAGCTATCCAATACAGTATACATCTAGTGACAATATGGCAGACTTTGATGATGCTGTACATTTTCCTGTATGATTTTCAAACTCTGTCACTGCCTGGTATGCCAACGCGTAATCTTGAACGAAGAGAAGCTCAAATCATGCTACTCAGACATTTGATCCACCGATTTTAGGCAAGGATACAAGTTATCAATTAAAAAATTACTACCATGTGTAATTCTGGCTAGAATCAAGATTGTTCATGCAACATTTTGGTTTAAATGATTTAAACTCTGGAATACCAATTGTCCCATTGGATCTTCCTTTTCAATTCAAGCAACTTTAGTTCTCTGTTCAATTTATTTTTCTGGAGTATTAACAAGGGGCAAGGGCAGTCCTAAAAATGGTTGGCCTCAATCTCAAAATTCAGTACATTTCCCATGGTCACCTATATCATATTGTCAAGATTTAGAGATAAAAATAATCTATATATTTTTACATGGATTTAAAAGAAAGAAGTATTGTATATTCTGAAGCACTTCAACACTGAAATCAATTAAATTTACACGTCATGCATTGGCACATATCTACTTAAAAACAACTATATTAAATGTAATTGTTTTATTCATATTTATTTTCAGTGTCTGTGCTTTTATTGTTAACATTGTAGTACATAGTTTTAACCCCTAATTATATTATTCATGGAACAACTGCATATTTGTTAGATTTTATTTCATTTACAAGGAGTGTTATGAAACCTGATTGCATGGAAATAAAGGCAAACATCATAATTACCGTTGTAACAGCTCTGGGCAAAGCAGCTGGCTTCTCATATAATAAATCCATTTGTAGGATTCCTTTCATCATTTCTAGCCAGGATATTTTGAGCGGAAACTATTGAAACCACCTGTGTGTGGATGACTGGGATTCCATTCAGGTCAGTTTATTGGAGCTTTGTTTTGCATAGTGTTGTGCAGCAGCCTGGCTCTGAATGCAGGAAAAAGTACCTGACCTTTTATATGAGGCGCCTTTGGTATTAGCAAAAGTTGAAATGTGCCAGTTGTAATTTAGACCATTGTGGTTAAAAATCTAGTCATGGACCACTTTTTGACTTAGTTTAATTGTTTTGTACAATTTAGGGAAGCTGGATTCAAGAAGAAACAGAAGTAAGGTATAAAAAAAATAGTGCAAGAAAATAATTCCATCTGTTGGTATTTATATAATTGAAAAGACTGAGGACTATTCTTAATATTGCAGGCCAGCCAAATATTGTCCAGAATCTCCCACAGGGCTTCAGGACTGATGTCGTCAAAGGCCTTCACTAAATAAATGAAGGACATTTACTGATCCAGAAAAAAAAGACACAGAGTGCTGGAGTAACTCAGCGGGTCATGCAGCATCACTGGAGAACATGGACAGGTGACATTTTTGCCAGGGACCCTTCATTGGACTGATTACAGGGAGCGGGGAAGGGGGGAATGGAAACGGGCCTTGTGGCCCACCGAGTCCAAGCTGACCACCAAAACACTAGTTCTACATTAGGGGTTACACAAAAAGCTGGAGAAACTCAGCGGGTGCAGCAGCATGTTTGGATTCAGCAACCCGCTGAGTTTCTCCAGCTTTTTGTGTAACCCTCGATTCTCCAGCATCTGCAGTTCCTTCTTTAACACTAGTTCTACATTATCCCACTTTCACAAATCCACGCTCGTGACAACTTACAGAAGCCAATTAACATACAAACCCGCACATATTTGGGATGTTGTTCGAAACCAGAGCACCCAGCGGACACCCACACAGTCACAGGAAGAACATACAAATTCCTCACAGACAGCACCTAAGGTCAGGATCAAACCCACGTCTGCGGTGCTGTGAGGCAGCAGCTCTATGTGCTGCACCATTGTGCCACCCAAAGAATTGAAGAGTTGCGAATTGTGAAGCTAGAGGAAGGAATGTAGGTGGAAGAGGAGTAGGACAGGAGAAATAGGTGCGATTCCAGGTAGAGCATAGGGGAGAGATGGGAGGAAACTGGAGAAAACCCACGTAGTAACAGAATGTGCAAACTCGGTACAGACTGCGCCCATATTCAGGATGGATCCCAGGTCTCTGGCGCTGTAAGGCAGCAACTCTACTGCTGCGCCACAGTGAAGGAAGCTGGAAAAGTGGAGGGACTGGACAAAGTCTGGAAGTTAATAGGTTGATAAAGATGAGGAGCATTTTTGATAGGCAGATGGTTGGACAAAGTCCAGAGATGAAAAAACAGGTGTGAGGCAAAAGTATTAGTTTTTAATTTTAGAGATATGGCATGAAAATAGCGATCAACCATTCACACTAGTTCTATTTAATCCCACTTTCTCATCCACTCCCTAGATACTAGGGGCAATTTACAAAGGCCAGTCAACCTACAAATTAGTTTATATTTGATTTTTTTCCTGACTCCTACTTTGACAACTACTTGTGTGCTTTCTGCTACAAAGTTTTAGTTTCCCTCGTACAAACTCAACAAGATTGTCCCTTATAATTGTAACAAAAGCTAAGTAACTGCTCTTTAGATGCTAGATATGCTCAGGGCCATAGACAATGTCCTGAAAGATAAGTGCAAAAAAATCTTCACACTACATCCTTTCCTATAATTCAAAAGAAAAGAAAGGTAACTTTGAGGGTATGAGATGTGAATTGGCAAGATTGACTGGCAATTCATCCTAAAAGGGTTGACGGTGGATGTGCAATGGAAGACATTTAAAGACTGCATGGATGAACTACAAAAATTGTTCATCCCAGTTTGGCAAAAGAATGAATCAGTGAAGGTAGTGCTTCCGTGGATAACAAGGGAAATCAGGGATAGTATCAAAGCAAAGGATGATGCGTACAAAGTAGCCAGAAAAATCAGCATACCAGAGGACTGGGAGAAAGTCAGAGACCAGCAGAGAAGGACAAAGGGCTAAATTAGGAAAGGAAAAATAGATTGTGAAAGAAAACTGGCAGGGAACATAAAAACTGACTGCAAAAGCTTTTATAGATATGTGAAGAGAAAGAGATTAGTTAAAACAAATGTAGGTCCCTTGCAGTCAGAAACAGGTGAGTTGATCATGGGGATCAAAGATATGGCGGACCAATTGAATAACTACTTTGGTTCCGTCTTCACTAAGGAAGACATAAATAATCTGCCGGAAATAGCAGGGGACCGCGGGTCAAAGGAGGAATTGAGTGAAATCCAGGTTAGTCGGGAAGTGGTGTTGGGTAAATTGAATGGATTAAAGGCGGATAAATCCCCAGGGCCAGATAGGCTGCATCCCAGAGTACTTAAGGAAGTAGGTCCGGAAATAGTGGATGCATTAGTGATAATCTTTCAAAACTCTTTAGATTCTGGAGTAGTTCCTGAGGATTGGCGGGTAGCAAACGTAACCCCTCTTTTTAAGAAAGGAGGGAGAGAGAAAACGGGAAATTACAGACCAGTTAGTCTAACATCGGTAGTGGGGAAACTGCTAGAGTCAGTTATTAAAGATGGGATAGCAGCACATTTGGAAAGTGGTGAAATCATTGACAAAGTCAGCATGGATTTACGAAAGGTAAATCATGTCTGACGAATCTTGTGGAATTTTTTGAGGATGTAACTAGTAGCGTGGATAAGGGAGAACCAGTGGATGTGGTGTATCTGGACTTCCAGAAGGCTTTCGACAAGGTCCCATATAAGAGATTAGTATACAGCCCTAAAGCATACGGCATTGGGGGTTCAGTATTGATGTGGATAGAGAACTGACTGGCAAACAGGAAGCAAAGAGTAGGAGTAAACGGGTCGTTTTCACAATGGCAGGCAGTGACTAGTGGGGTACCGCAAGGCTCAGTGCTGGGACCCCAGCTATTTACAATATATATTAATGATCTGGATGAGGGAATTGAAGGCAATATCTCCAAGTTTGCAGATGACACTAAGCTGGGGGGCAGTGTTAGCTGTGAGGAGGATGCTAGGAGTCTGCAAGGTGACTTGGATAGGCTGGGTGAGTGGGCAAATGTTTGGCAGATGCAGTATAATGTGGATAAATGTGAGGTTATCCACTTTGGTGGCAAAAACAGGAAAGCAGACTATTATCTAAATGGTGGCCGATTAGGAAAAGGGGAGATGCAGCGAGACCTGGGTATCATGGTACACCAGTCATTGAAAGTAGGCATGCAGGTGCAGCAGGCAGTGAAGAAAGCGAATGGTATGTTAGCTTTCATAGCAAAAGGATTTGAGTATAGGAGCAGGGAGGTTCTACTTCAGTTGTACAGGGTCTTGGTGAGACCACACCTGGAGTATTGCGTACAGTTTTGGTCTCCAAATCTGAGGAAGGATATTATTGCCATAGGGGGAGTGCAGAGAAGGTTCACCAGACTGATTCCTGGGATGTCAGGACGGTCTTATGAAGAAAGACTGGATAGACTCGGTTTATACTCTCTAGAATTTAGGAGATTAAGAGGGGATCTTATAGAAACTTACAAAATTCTTAAGGGGTTGGACAGGCTAGATGCAGGAAGATTGTTCCCGATGTTGGGGAAGTCCAGGACAAGGGGTCACAGCTTAAGGATAAGGGGGAAATCCTTTAAGACCGAGATGAGAAAGACTTTTTCACACAGAGAGTCGTGAGTCTCTGGAATTCTCTGCCACAGAGGGTAGTTGAGGCCAGTTCATTGGTTATATTTAAGAGGGAGTTAGATGTGACCCTTGTGGCTAAGGGGATCAGAGGGTATGGAGAGAAGGCAGGTACGGGATACTGAGTTGGATGATCAGCCATGATCATATTGAACGGCGGTGCAGGCTCGAAGGGCCGAATGGCCTACTCCTGCACCTAATTTCTATGTTTCTATTTTCTATGTTAGTTCAACTTCATGTCCTTCCTTGCATTTGCTTTCATGCTGGGTTTTCATAGCTTTGTGAGGCTCACATAGATGTTTAATGCAGTTTTGCAGATCTGCATGCATAGAGTGCATAAAAATGTAGCTGGCAGCATATCCCTTGTTGTTCATTTCTGAAAAGTGGTAATGTTCTAGCTTTCATAATTTGCCTTTGGAATGAGCTGCACAGAGAACCTTCAATAATCTATATTACTAAAAGTAAGATCTTGACCCCTTCCTGATTTTCTGTTTCATGATTTTTGGAAAAACGCTGCCACTTACGGCTGTGATTTTTGGCCATCTTACTCAGAGTCCCCCTTTGCTGCCCAGGACAAGAGGATTTTTCCCATGAAAAATAAAAGAGTTATTAATGTTTAAAAAATGTTGACATTCTTTCTGCTGCCCCTGCTGGTGGGAGGGGAAGGGACTATAAAACCCGGAAGTGTTGTGCCTCACTCAGTCACTGCAAGATGGAGGAAGCGAGAGGGTCATGTCTCTCTGAGCTGTGAATGGGGTGGGAGATTGCAACCTTCACGTGGTCCGCCCTGTTTCGACAAATGCAACCAACCTGGTGTGCACAATCAAATAAGATCAAATAGAACAATTTGTCCTACAACTTTAGGCTGTGCACGCCATACACAAGAAGAGAAGCTGTGAATAACACTGAACACATGTCTACTCAACTGTGAGTGCCCTTAATGTGGTTTGAAAATGTAAATGTGGTTGCTTTGAAATGCTGCACTACAAATGGTTGTTGGTGGTGGTAACTGCTTTGAAATGCTGCACTGCAAATGGTTGTTGGTGGTGGTAACTGCTTTGAAATGCTGCACTGCAAATGGTTGTTGGTGGTGGTAACTGCTTTGAAATGCTACACTACAAATGGTTGTTGGTGGTGGTAACTTGACAACTTCCTGTTTGCACTGTATATTGATTTTAGATAAAACGCTACCACTTATGGCTATGATTTTTGGCCATCTGTCTCAGTGCCCCTCCGCTCATCAGGTGCAGAGGATTCTTCCCATCAATGAAAAATAAAGGTGTTATTAGTGTTTAAAAATATGTTAAGAATCTCTCTCCTGTCAATCACGGCATGAAGGCCACGCCCCTCCCAATGGGAGGGGGGAGGGATTATAAAATCCGGAAGTGTGGGTGTGGCTCAGTCTCTGCAAGATGGGGGAGGGAGAGGTCACGACTCTGTCTGGGCTGTGAATCAGCTGAACACACTGAATGTCTACTGAACTGTGCATGTTGTGTTTATGTGGTGGTTTTATGGTGGTGCGCCCTGCTTGAAATGGTATGAAACTGCATTTGAATGTGGTGGCCTTGCACCCTGCATGAAATGGTATGAAACTGCTTTTGAATTTGGTGGCCTTGCACCCTGCATGAAATGGTATGAAACTGCACTTGAATTTGGTGGCCTTGCACCCTGCTTGAAATGGTATGAAACTGCACTTGAATTTGGTGGCCGTGCACCCTGCTTGAAATGGCATTAAACAGCATTAGCATTTGGTGGGCTTGCACCCTGCTTGAAGTGGCATGAAACTGCACTTGAGTTTGGTGGCCCTGCACCCTGCTTGAAGTGGTAGGAAACTGCACTTGAGTTTGGTGGCCCTGCACCCTGCTTGAAGTGGTATGAAACTGCACTTGAATTCGGTGGCCTTGCACCCTGGTTGAAGTGGTCGGAAACTGCACTTGAATTTGGTGGCCTTGCACCCTGCTTGAAATGGTAGGAAACTGCATTTGAATTTGGTGGCCTTGCATCCTGCTTGAAATGGAATTTCAAGGAATAGCCGTGAGTCAACTGCTCGCCCACCAGCCGTGAGTGAGCTGCCAGCACATCAGGCTTGAGTGACTGAGCTGTCACCCCAAGAATCTATTTGGCCCACAATGTCCATACTAGCCCTCTGGAAACCAGTCCCTTCAGCCCACAATACCCATACTAGTGCTCCAGAAAGCCCCCCCCCCCCCCCACTGGCCACCAATATTGGAATTTGTGGAATATTGGAGTGGTGGAATATTGCGTTGGGGGACCAGCCCTCCCGTGTGAACATGGGACCCAACCGGTCCCACTTAGTCAAGTGTTTACATAAATCTCTCCGTCATTGGTTTGCTGCCAGTGAAGTCTATTTTTACTGTTTTCGACACCTTAGTGCTTTTGCTGTTGAATGGCACTTGGTTAACTGCAGGCAGGACACCAAACAGCACAAAAAGACACAATCAAGCTTTAGAATGCATGCTTTTGCAGATAATTTCTTTTTCATCAAGACTATTTTAGCCGTCTGTAATGGCAAGCAAATGATTACTAATCTGTTGATCTGCAAAACCATACCAAAGTTACCATTTGAATAACCTTGACTTTTGTATTGGTGCCTGCCATTTATCATTATTGCATGTCATGCTAGCTGTTTGTTGATTTTGTGCTGAAGCAAAGTATCTGCTTCTGGGAACCATATTTTTATTATTTTTTATTTTTTTAAATATCTTTATTTATTAGAGGTACCGTAAGTTACATCAGTGTACATCCCATATATAGTATTACAATCATTGTACCCCTTAATTTTTTAAGGCTTTAGAAAAGAAAGAAAAGAGAAAGAAATATCAACAGAGAAAGTAAAGAGAGAGTGAAAAAGAGTTGTGAAAGTGAAAAAGATGGCAGAGGGAAAGGGAACCCTTGGGCGAAGAGTTAGAGAAAGGAGATTAAGAGATAGACCCTGAAGAGGAGAAAAAAAAAGGGAAAGAAAGAGAAGGAAAAAAGAAAAGGCAGTTACTTTATTATAAACATCACGCAAAAGGAGTCTACCAACTCGACATTTTCCCAAGACCCGACACCGGTACTTTTTTGAGGTATTCTTGCACCTTATCCTTGTAGATTTATAAATTTATAAATCCGACTTCCTGTGGCGCTATGGAGTAGGTGGAACTCGCGCCAACCGGCTCCACAAAAATTGATTAAAAAACGGGGAAAAACGGGGTGAATTAAAGTTACTCACCAGAGGAGAACGGGTGAGAACGGCACCGGCAGCTTTACAAAGGTGCGTGACGTCATCAGGCGCGCGACTTTACCAACGGTATGTCGATTCAACGTACCCCCCCCAGAGAAAAAAAATCTGCACCAAAAAAAGTAGGCCCGATTGGAGCCTCGGGCTCGAGTTTGACTGCCTCCCAGGAAGACATCTCAAGGAGGAAATCCGAGATGGAAGATCTTAAAACTACTATTATGGGTGAGCTGAAAAAAATGAAAAAGGAGTATAAAGAAGATTTAAAGATCCTTAGAGCAGATATCCAACTGTTTAAAGAACAAGTAAAAGATGAATTAAAAAAAAGAAGTTATAATCACAGTAAAGACTATGATTGATGACTGGAAAACAAGGGTGGATGCTGCTCTGCAACAACAGATGGATGACGTAAATCTTAAAGTCGGTGGGATGGAGTCGGTGGTTGATTTCAAGCTAAGGTCAATTGATCAACAACATGAGGCAATAAAGGAACTGACTAGTATTGCCAATTCAAGTGCTAAGGCGAATGAGAAACTTCTCTCCGAGAACAAACGTTTATCAGAATTATTAAACAAAATAACTGAGAAATGTATTGACTTGGAGGGATGTCAAAGGCGCCAGAACTTGCGTATTGTTGGAGTGCGTGAAGGCAGAGAGGGAGATCAAGATCTTCGAGAATTTGCTGCAAAACTTCTAAAAAATGTTTTGAATGTGGATCAAGAACCCCTGATTGGCCGAGCGCAAGTGGCCAAGAGAAGAGCTTTATTTACTGAAACAAGAAGCATCCTCAAGAATATAAGAGGTCTGAGATATGGCCTGATGTATCCTGCTACACTAAGAGTAAGCTATGATAACAAAGAGCATCACTTCATCAAGCATACAGAAGCACTTGAATTTGCTCGTAATATCAATAAGAAACTGGAAGAGGAAGAAGCAGTGGAAGAAGAAGAAGATGCGGATGAAGAATAATGAACTTGAACTATATTTAACACTTACCTGATGGTACTGATTATCCAGAGAGAAGGAGGAAGAATAATTTCTCCTAATTTTTTATATTATTTCTGGGCGGTTCAGATTAAGAATATGAATTTTTGGTTGGTAAATATGGATCAGGAACCAGCTTGGCTAAAGATGGAAAAGGAAGACTGTTTACCTTTCGATACAAGTTTGATTCTCCTTGCTCCAAGGGAGGTACAAAAAAAAATTTATAGGGAAAATCCTATAATCTATAGCAATAGACGTATTTGGAAACAAATAGTTAAGACTCTACATTTGGATAATATGTCGCTTTGCTTACCAATTATGAATAATCCTTCATTTAAACCCTCTATATTGGATAAGTGGTTTAAACAATGGAAAAAATTAGGAATTATAAGGATAGAATATCTTTACAGGAAAGGAACATTTCTCTAATTTCAAGAGTTAAAAGATATCTATGGATTGCATCCAAATAACTTGTTTAGGTATTTACAAATGAGAGACTATATCAAGTCAAACATGCAAGATTATAAAAATAGAGAACTAGGATTATTGGATGAATTGCTCAACAAGCACCCAAATACAGAAAAACTAATAGCATATATATATAATACTCTTTTGGACAGGGAAATTCCAACAACAGAATCATACTGACAAATATGGGGAAATGAAACAGGCTTATCTTTAATAAAAGACACTTGGGAAGAAAGTCTATAACGTATACACCGTTGTTTGTTAAATGCCAGACATACCTTGATACAATTCAAAGTATTACATAGATTACATTATTCAAAAACGAAATTAAATAGAATTTTTCCTAACATCTCTATTTGCGATAAATGTCAGAATTCAGAAGCTAATTTAACGAATAGTTTTGTAACATGTATAAAACTTAATAGATATTGGACTGAATTTTTTTAAATCATTTCTGTAGTTCTTAAAATTAAATTGGATCCTGACCCAAAGCTAATAATATTAGGAGTTTCAGATTCAAACCTAATATTAACAGTAAATCAAATACATTTTCTTGATTACTGTTTGATAATTGGAAAAAAAAATTAAAATTCTGGAAGGGAACATTATCCCCCACAATTAAAATGTGGACAGTGGAAATGTCGGAGACGCTGCATTTGGAGAGAATCAGGTTTGTCCTAATGGACAAATATGAACTTTTTGAACAAATATGGTCTCCATTCACTGACAATTTGAAGGAGTAGCTGAGCTCAGCATTGTAACTCAATAAATACCCGGTTGTAGGATTAGATGAAAAGATCTATTCTGAGATTTGTATACACATCTCTATAGATATTGTTATGTGAAATTGTTCCATTCATTGTTAAGATGTATACTTCAATTTTTAAAAAATTATATAATAATTGTTTGCTTGTATTATTATTATTTTTTTAATTTTTAATTTTTAATTTTTTTAATTTTTCTTATATAATCATAATCAATATTATTTAATTATCATCTTCATTGATTATACACCGATTCTTTCACTTCTTTACTTTCTAAAAAAAAAATAAATAGAAGCTTATATAAATCATTTTGTAATATTTGTATAACTTCTGAAACAAGTTAAATGTGTATTTGAAAAACTGTTATATCATTGGCAACATGCATTGCTTCTAATAAAAATATTAAAAAAAAAAAAAAGATTTATAAATGCAGACCACGTCTTATAGAAACAGTCTGATTTTCCTGCCAGTCGGAGTCTCGTATCTTCCAAATATAGTGTTTCGAACAAAGCTGAAATCCACGTATTAACTGTTGGTATAGGAGTATTTTTCCAGAATTTTAAGATTAGCTTTTTTCCAGTTATTAAGCCGTATTCAAATAGAGTCTTTTGAAACACATTTAATTCAGGGCTATCTTCCAATGTTCCAAATATAATCCAATCTGCTTTTGGAGTCAGTTTTATTTTAAATACTTTTGTGAAAATTTCAAACATTTCAGTCCAAAATGTTTGAATTTTTGTACAAAAGACAAATGAGTGCACTATATTAGCTTCTTGACATTGACATTTATCACATATAGGTGAGACATTAGGAAAAAATTTACTTATTTTAGTTTTTGAGTAGTATAATCTGTGTAAGATTTTAAATTGTATTAAGGTGTGCCTTACATTGATTGAACATTTATGCACATTTAATAAATATTCTTCCCACCTTTGGGAATTTTTATACTTAGTTATTTTTTCCAGTCTCTCTTGATACCTTCTGTCGTTGGTATTTCTGCGTTTAGAATAATATTATATATATATGATATTAGATTTGCTGATTCTGCCTTTGTATTCATTACTTCCACCAGATTTGGAAATATTTAAAATACTGATTGTTTCCCAAATTGTATTTTAGTTGTAATTGTTTAAATGATAATAGTTTTCCCATTTCATACAAATCTCCGAAGATTTTAATTCCGGCTCTTTCCTACTGTATAAATGCTTTATCTATAGTTGAAGGTTGAAACTAAGGGTTTTTACCGATAGGAGATAAGAGAGATAAATTTCTTAATTTTAAATTGTGTTTTATTTGTTTCCAAATTCTAATTGTACTGTGTATAATTGGATTTTTGTTGTAATTTGTATTATTCATCGTCATTGGTGAAAGAAGGATTGCTCCAATATTGTATGGAGAGCAGTCCTCTTTCTCCATAATAGTCCAATCCGGTTGCTGGGGAGAGTTATCCAGCAATTGGATCATGTTTCTAATGTTTACAGACCAGTAGTAATACATAGTTGGGGAGTGCTAATCCCCTACTACTTTGGGTTTATTCAGATGAGCTCTTTGTATTCTGTGGGATTTATTATCCAAAATAAAATTTGTGATATCTAAGTCCAGTTTCTTAAAAATCTTTTTGGGTAAGTATATTGGAATAGATTGGAACAGGTATAAGATTTTTGGTAGAAAAATCATTTTTATGGCATTTATTCGGCCTATTAAGGACATCGGAAGCGTTTTCCAAAATTTAATCAAGTTATATAGTTTCTTAAGTAGAGGGTTATAATTTGCGTCAAACATGTCTTGATATCTTCTAGTAATTTCGATACCCAAGTATTTAAATTTTTCCATAGCTATTTTGAAAGGAAACTGTAAAAGATGTGTAGAGTCTTTCGGTTTTATTGACATGATTTCACTTTTATTCCAATTTATTCAATATCCGGAAAATGATCCGAAGTCCTCTATTAAGTTTAAAATATTTGGTATTGTAATATGAGGTTTTGTGATGTACAATAGTACATCATCAGCGTATAATGATATTTTATTGTTGGAATATTTTGTTTTATATCCATGGATATTCGGATGAGTTCTAATTCTTTCCGCTAGGGGTTCAATTATGAGAGCAAATAACAATGGTGATAGTGAACATCCTTGTCTATTACCCGTTGACAATTGAAAATTCGTAGATAAATTATTGTTAGTTAATATTCTGCTCGTTGACTTACTATATAGTAATTTAATCCATAGAATGAAATTCTCTCCCAGTTGAAATTCTTACAATACCCTGACCATATAATCCCATTCGACCTGATCGAATACTTTCTCTGCATCCAACGATATGATTGATAGTTTTTGATCTTCCGTTTGGTGTGAATGCATTATATTGAGCAGACGTCTCAAATTATTAAATGATTGTCTCTTAGGGATAAACCCCGTTGTATTAATTTACTAGCATATTTACTTAGTCTTCCAGCTACTATTTTCACTAATAATTTTTTATCTGTGTTTAACAACACAATAGCTCTATATGATCCAGGTTCTTCCACATCTTTATCTTTCTTAAGTATTAATGTGATCGTGGATTCTGCTAGTGTTTCAGGTAGTATTTGTTCTTTGAAGGCATAAGTATACATTTTCTGTAGGCGAGGTGTAAATATGTCATAAATGCTTTTATAGAATTCATTACTAAATCCGTCGGGACCTGGTGTTTTTCCATTTTTTAATGAGATTATTGTTTCTTCTATTTCCTTGTTTGAGATTTGTGCTCCCAATTCCTCTTGTTCCTGCAACTCTAGTTTAGGAAGGTTACAATTATCCAAGAACTCTGTAACTTTGTTGGTGTCCATTATCGTTTTAGATGTATACAGATTCTCGTAAAATTGTGCAAATCTTTTATTAATATCACTCGGCAAGATCAATACTTCCCCTTTGTCTGATTTAATCTTTGAAGTTGTGTGATCCTTATCTCGTTTTTTTAACTGACGTGCCAGAAGTTTATGGGGCTTATCCCCAAATTCAAAATGTTCCTGTCTTGTAATTTGTAATAATCTTATGACTTTCTCTGATAATAATTTATTTAATTTAAATTTCAGTATTATTATTCTGTTATGTTTATCCGTAGTGGGGTCTTTGTCCAGTTGTCTATGTTTTCTATGTCCAGTTGTCTAATTTGTTCTTCTAACTGTCTTTGTTCATTCTTATTTTCCTTATTTTGAAAAGCTTGGTATGAGATTATAACGGCTCGAATAAATGCTTTAAAAGATTCCCATAATAGTGTAGGTGATATGTCTGGCGTATCATTTATTTCGAAAAAAAGGTCCATTTGCTGTTTTAAATATATACTCCCTTGCGGGCCTTTTAAAATTTGAGGATTGTACCTCCAAAACGGTTTGTTCTTAGTAATTCCTTCCATTTTTAGAAAAAAAGTTATTGGGGAGTGATCTGAAATCGTATTTGTGTGGTATTTTGGTTTAGAAGTGTAGGGTATTAGTTTTGTATCCACCAAGAAATAATCTATACGTGAAAATGTCTTGTGTACCATAGAATAGAACGAGTAATCCCTGCCGATTGGATTTGCAATCCTCCAGACATCTGTTATGTTTGTGTTTTTTATATATGTGTTTAGAAGTTCGCTAGTTTTCGATTTTGTTATACCTCTCTGTTTTTGATTGGATTTATCTAAGTAAGGGTCTAAAAGACAGTTATAGTCTCCGCCGATTATGACATTCTGGTAGTTATATTCTGCAATTTTAAAGATTTTATTGAAAAGATGCAGGTTGTCAAAGTTGGGCGCATATATGTTTACTAAGGTAATTGGGGTAGCATGGATCTCCCCAGTAACTATCAAATATCTCCCGTCCTTATCTGTTAAGGAAGTTTTGGGTTTAAACGGAATGCCTTTGTGAATAATAATTGACGTTCCTCTAGATTTCGACGTGTATGACTAGTGAAAAGTTTGTCCTATCCAGTTCGCACTCAATCTAGCTTGATCTTGAAGATTAAGATGCGTTTCTTGTAAGAAAGCAGTATCTGTGTTGTATGCTTTCAGCTGAGCTAGAATCTTACTCCTTTTAATGCGTTTGTTAACACCCCTAACGTTCCAACTACAATATGAGATTCTTCCCAGTTTATTTTGGTTATCGTCTTGCATTTTGAATAGATTTAATCCCTGTGTGTCTTGCGGTGCATCCATACCTCAGGTCTTTAGATATAGGGGGATAATTTACCCTACAAAGTTCAATTAGTAGATTCCATTTGCGATTGTCCTTGAATAAAAATACACACATGTGACTAAATGTGGTAATAATTTTTTTTAAATAGTACGTGAAAATACAGTGTCCGAGCTTGTTGGCACTGCAACAAGTGACCCACCTTTAGGTGGGAGAAAGCATTTTATCGACTTATGTCGTCGATATAAAACAAACAAATAGCTCCGCTCCCTCGATTAATCATAACATACTGGAGCGGGACTGGTTTCAAAATCAGATGTATAGTACCCATTTACAGTATATATATCAATTTCCTCAATATTTCCGGATATAACTATCATTTTTTATCTACTAAGTGTTAAGCGTATATTTTAACCTCGGAAATCATCAACTGTTGGTTGAAGGGGTTAACCTATTTCTGGCTCCTGGAACTAAGCCAGGAGCCCACCTCTGCCCCTCACGCCCCAGTTAAAAATCTACTTGATAATTGTTAAATTATAAATGTTAATTTGTAAATCACCCTTTCTACATTTCTTATTAGCATTCATTACTATTTCTATGTTAATATTGTTAAAAATGTTAATTCTATACCATTTAGGTTATTCATTAGATCTCATATAGAACAGTAATTGCTAAGCCAACAGTCTGTTGTTGAGCTCTTCATTTCGGTGGTTATCTGTTTCCCGCTTCCCTTGGAACAGAGTATGTCCTTGAGTTAGCATTCTGCCAATACGACATCTAGACAAAGTTCCTTCTTCTGGCAGCACGCCACCATTCTGGGTGCAATAGTAAAGAGAGAGAGTATCCATAATGTCCAACCTTTCCAGCTAGTCCTTCTGTCCACGATGGTTAGAGCATACTTGTATGCCTCCTTGGGATTTGTGAACGATTTTTGCTGTTCCTTGTAGGAAATACGCATTCTAGCTGGATAGTAAGCACCATATCTAACCTCCTTATGTCCTTGGAGAGCCTGCTTTGCCTTAGAGAACTGATTTCGCTTTTGCATAATTTCATAGGGATAGTCCCTAAAAATTTTAAAAGTTGTTACACCAAACTTCAGAGGCACTCCATATTTGATATTCCTCATAACCTCTTCCACGTTAGAAATGTCCCTGAATTTCACAATAATCTGTCGTGTACGTTCTGAGCCATCCTGAGATTTGTGTTTAAATCTAGGAACTTGGTGTGCCACTTCAATTTTTGTTAGGTTAGGGAGCTTAAGAGCTTCTTTAATTAAGCCTGCAGCGAACTTGCGAATGTTATCTCTCTCGGCTCCTTCTTGTACACCAACTAATCTTAGGTTTTGGCGTCATGAACGAGCTTTCAGGTCCACGCATTTGTCTGCAACTTTAGCCAGCTGAGTCGCTATCCGTCGTGTAGCAAGGTCTTGTTCTGACCTCATATTCTTCATCTCCTCCACCATTCTTGCCATCTCTTCCTGCATCTCGTGCATTGATGACATACAGGTTGAGACAGTGTCCAGCACAGCGCCGAACCTCTTCGTGGTGTCTTCTTCACCCTTATCAATTCTCACCGATAGTTCATCTCTCACATCGTCAATTTGTTTATTAATAGTGCCAATCAAATCCTTCACGGACTCAATAACATTCTGATTATAAGCAGTCATATTTAGCGTCAGCTTTTCTATCTTTTCCATCATCACTCCCATCATCTGTTCCATCTTTTTTCCATCTTTCAGTTCACTTACCGAAAGCTTTAATTCGTCATATTCTTTGTCCTTGGCCAAATCTGTCTTATATCTTGTAGCCATGTCGTAAAGCACCTTTTCTTCAGAAGCCACTTCAAAAATAAGTTCTTCAGTCTGGCTTCCCCAGGAGTGTTTTGTAACTGCTCTCTGAGTGCTCTTACCAGGAGAAGAAATTTTCATTTAAAGTGCTTTAAGCCTCCATTAAATTCACAGTGCTTACTGATGACGTCATCAGCGCGAGGTCCAGACGCTCCGGTAAGTTTTCTAAATCGGTCCTGACCAGTAGACCCGATTTTAACGCGAAAAATCGCAAATTTTAGGGAGTGGAGCTATGTGCAGCGTCTGTTATTGGAACATGACGCCACCGGAAGTCTGATTTTTTTTTTCTTAACGACTTTACTTGATTATTTTTGTGAGGAATATCCATAACGGTTCAGCTAGTGACTGTAGATTAACAATTCAATTACTTCACAGCACGTCTGAAAGAGGTTCAATAGTGAGTTTATAGTGAATTTCATGCAAATGTTGCCGTGTTTGTGCTCTATCATGTACAAGTATGGTTTCCAAGTTGCTTTTTTACTTTTGCACTGCATTGCTATTCTACAAAATTTACAACAATCCTTTGCTTTGATGTAGTTTTAATTTCACTCAATACCATCATCTGTGACCTTGTCTTCATGACCGTTGGGGTTATTGGTAGGTACTGCACATGTAATCTCAAAAGCATCAAACCTGATGCTCGGTAGAACATCTGAAGAATATCACAGTCCCCTGAGAATACAAAGAATGTTATTTTGATTCTCTTGGATTTGAATATAATTTGTGACAAAAATATTCACAGCCATCTCATGCATTCTGTATGACAGCCTAGGTAATGCACCATGCATTTCATTGTGTATCTACACTTGAATGCTTCCATATTTAGGACCATGTCTTAAGCAAACTAATGACAGGTAGCTGTCCTGATGAAATTTGATGCTTTCACCTCTGTGCACTTGTAGTGCCGGTAATTGAGCTGCGCTTGGATCAAAAGCACAAGGTGCCCTTCCTCCACATTTTCGTCTTTTCTGTCTTCCTCTCCTTTGCCTTCTCCCCTTCCTACTCTCTGTGTATAATTAATTTAGGCATTGCTTTCTCTGTGGTGCGTCCACAAAGATAAATATGAAATTAATAAATTGACAATACTGCTTGCTTTCCAGTGGAAGGTGGCCACCATAGATGCAGACTTTTCCTTGGTATGGTTACTTGAATAGGGGTGGATGGGATGATGCGGAAACATAAATACTTACATACCATTGATATGGTACCCATGACGAGGAGGGGCCTCTACTTTTTAAGTGTGTGTGTCTGTATGTTTGTGTGCATGCAAGTGTGTATATGTGTAAGTGTGTGTATGTGTGTGTGCACATTTTGGCATTGGTCAACTCTCTCTCGAATTACACATTCACCTTGACTGCTCTTCCTGCCAATGAATCTATTGACTATACCTTTAAGGGCTGGAGCCCTGCATTTTAGATGCATGGTAACATGATCTGGTAGTAATGATCTTGAATGCTGCCTTCATTCTTAGAAAGCATTCCCTTGGGATACCTGCTTGCACAGTTATACTGGATCAGCTTTTGAAACTGCAAACCTAATGCCGTATTCTGGAACAGCACAGGCTAACTGTGCAATGATGTTGAGTGTTCCTGTTAAGGAACTAATGAATTTCTAAGCTGAATTGGCTTTCCTGAATAATCACATCATTAAAAATGTATTTGCATTTGTAATTATTATCTCTTAATAAATGTGCTGCATTTAATTCTTATCAACCATATAACCGCAGTGGCTTCTGTACATTCCAACATGTACAGACAGCAAAATGACATTTTCACTAGGCTATTAGCAGCGTGGCACAAATTAAACTGTAATTTTTAGATTTAATCTCACATCTGCCCTGTGACTGAAGTTTCCATACTATTTATTCTTCAGTGACAGCATAGGTTTTTTAGCCTCACCAATGTTTCGACAATATAATCTGGCACATGATCATTCACCATCGTTTGGATTCGAATTGACAAAGAAATGTATGTGTTGCACAGTGAAGAATGGCTGAACAATATTTACGACACAAAATAAATACAACATTAAAAAACCTAATAACATTGAGCACGAAAAAATATTATAAGTCAAGATGACTCATGCTATTTATTTTTATATTGCAATTCCATTTATTTTAAGATTCAAGAGATTCAAGAGAGTTTATTGTCACGTGTCCCAGATAGGACAATGAAATTCTTACTTTGCTTCAGCACAACAGAATATAGAAGGCATGAATACAGAACAGATCAGTGTGTCCATATACCATTGTATAAATATATACACACATGAATACATAAAACAGATAAAGTGCAAATAAACAGATAATGGGCTATTAATGTTCAGAGTTTTGTTTGAGTTGAGTTCAATAGCCTGATGGCTGTGGGAAAGTAGCTGTTTCTGAACCTGGATGTTGCAGTCTTCAGGCTCCTGTACCTTCTACCTGAAGGTAGTGGGGAGAAAACACATATATATCCCAGTCAGCAATATTTCCACCATCCAGATAACCATCCGATACTACCAACATGAAACCAAATAAACGCACAAAGTTATGTGAAAAAGGTCTCATTGTCACTTGCACCAACATGCACCTACTCAACAATTATGAACTCATTCAACTGCTTACTAATCAAATTTCTCTTTCATCAGGTGTCAGGGAGATTGTGTGTTGTGCAGCCCAGTCCAGGACAGTGATGTGGCCTAAGGAAGTATATTAAAGGACATATCATTATAATATTCTATTGGAGGCTGAATAGAGTTCCCTGCTACCATGCAGAGGTGCACACAGTGTGATTTTCGTAGCTGCCTGTCCCATTTTAAACTCATTTGAAAACCAAGTGATTGCTGATATTGAAACTAGTGATTTTTGGTTCCAGTCTATAATATTGGAGCAAACCTACTTTGCTTCGTTCTTTTTCTGCAGTTTTCAGAGTACATTTTTCAGGACCTTGGCATCAACGATAAGAAATTATAGTGACAACATTTCTGATAAGATACTGCTACATGGAATAACTCTGTGTTGTAGGATCCATGACTGTTTTCCAAAACATAAATCCAGTTTGTGGGCTTTGATACTTAATTACCACCATACATAATTCAAAATCCATTCAGATTTGCACCAGTGCAAATTCTTCATCCGGCAATTGTTGGATTGCATCCTTAATTTTAATTCTTATCTTAAATAATCTTTAAATTGCACTCTCACAAAAAAATGTGTTGTTTATTTTTCCCTCATTTTTTGAGTAAACAAGAGTCACATTAGCAAAGCAGAGCTGTGGCCTCTGATGATGCTACACCGAGAACAGCTGGTACGTGAAACTACAATGCAAGCTGAGATGGAAGACTTATTGGTGTTTGGTCTTTGTTGATAGTCAGGCTCCCTACTTCATCTGTATTGTTGGTCATAGCCTGGTATAATTACATCAGTCCATGTAAAAGTGCTAGCTGACTCAGGGTTAATTATCCAGGATTCCAAGTAATAATTGAGGAACATAAAGTACATTGAATTGCAGTGTTTTTTTTAATCCTAGATTTTCTGTATGTACTTATAGTCAGACAGAATACTTTGAATCAAATGGATATGTTATTTGTAAGGATTTAGCTCACAAATCCTTTTCACTCTGAGTAATTGAGTTCCAGTTCCAATTATAATATATTATTTGGATTTAGATTTGTTAATCTTTTTAATGGAGCAACTTTAGATGTCATGTAGCTAGGGAACATTTTGGAAATGAGATAAAACAGATAATTTGGAATTTAGAAGTGATTCTGAAGCTTATCTTTTTTAAATTCAGAATGAATGTATTGAAATGCACAAAAATTATCACGAGGCTGCTGTAGAAAACTGCAATTAATCTAAACTTCAAAAAACAGAATTTGACACTGTCGTACTTATCCAGCCTGATCATCCTATTCACCAACTATTCTACTAACCCCAAAGCTATCTATCAGTGGCTGCAGGTAACCAAAAAAAGCTGGAAATAGCATTTTCTGTTTTTATTTGAGATCCAATACAAATTCTAAGAGACACAAGCTTGCCTTAAGGCGAGTTAAATTATATAATTGTTCCTTTATCAGCAAAATGGTGTTTCCTGCAGATGTAAATGAGTGGAATGGATATTAATACATTTATATTCCTATCCTAGGTTGTAAATACAAAATGATATTCAAAAAAACATTTGCTGATTTGGTTAAATAAGGCATGTTCCATAGTGAAACCATCAACGCTGCAGTATTATATTTGTGTAGTAGAAATGCACCTGCAAGTTTATGTGACATAGTACCCATTCTCTATTGATGTGTCACTGGGGTGAATGGAAGAAATTGGTTTATCTGGTGGAAATTCTTCACCGGGACCACCGAGAATAAATTCATCTTCATGTAAAGCAATAAATCTTGTTTTTAATACTTCAAGAGACACTCAGAGGCAGTTAGGTTTCCATGTAACATTATGCATTGAATGGCATGTGTGATTGGAATAACAATTTGCTGGAGGAACTCAGCAGGCCGAGCAGCTTCTGTAGGAGAAAAGAGTGGCCGATGTTTCTGGTCGAAATCCTGCATCTGGACAGAGAATGGAGAGGGGAGTTGGCCATGATAAAAAGGAGAGTGGGAGTAGTGAGGCAGGAGCTGGAGGTTATTGATGGCCATAAGAGGAGTAGAAGTGATAGGCAGAGTTAGCCAGTTAGGGAAGGGGGAGGGGTGAAGTTGTGAGACACGGGCAGGGGATGATAAATGAAGGCAGGCAAAATAAAAGAGAGGCATGTGAGGGAGGGAGAGGAGAGTGAAGGTGGCGACAGCTGTAGGGGAGTGGAAAAAAGGAACACAAAGGCTACCAATGACGTGTGACTTGAAATTCACTTCATAAGCATGCATTCTTCACATCACTCCTTTAAGGGCTCTTAAGTAAATGATTTTTAAATAATTATTTAAGGAACCATCTTTTAATCTCTTTTCTGCTCTGTTCATTGGACTAACTTTAACTCTGTTGGCTCGGCAATGAATCAATTTATGTCATCCAATTATCTTCTTGATGGGAAAAAAAGTGGCGAAAGTGTCCGAAGGTTGCAATGTGTCAAGATGACAGCAGAGATTTTGTTCCTCAAGGGTGACACAAAAAGCTGGAGAAACTCAGCGGGTGCAGCAGCATCTAAGGAGCGAAGGAGATAGGCGACGTTTCGGGTCGAGACCCTTCTTCAGACTTTTGTTCCTCAAGCTTGTTTTGGGACTTGGTATAACAGTGCAGGAAATCAGAGACACAAAGTTAAGAGTCAGAGGGGAATTGTGAGGCAGGCAACTACAAGCTCAAGGTCTTCTCTCTGGACTGAATGTGGATGCTCCATAGAGTTAACACCCAATTTGCATATGGTTTCTCTAATGTACGGACCACATTGTGAACATGTGGGGCAGAATGCTAGAAGTGCAAGTGAATTAGTGCTTCATGTGGAAGGACTGAATAGTGGATGTTCTCCCAGCCAGCGTCCCAGGAGAATTCTCTTATAGAATACTCTTGGAAAGTTCTCATTTGTGAGCCAAATGACTTATTTTTGTGATGTAAAATACAATGCAATTAAAACACTCAGACAATTTAATTCTATTATCACCTATCATTTTCCACTTTTATCTCTCAGATCAGTCTAACTACTCCCCACAGAGAAGGATATGAGTCTTGCAATTTTGGGTTTGTATGGGTCATAATCGTTCAGCCTCAGTGTCCATTCTATATCCCCAGCAAGATACTCTGTCCAAGTACAATGAAAAGGATTGAGGGGGAACCTTGATAATGTACCCCATTTACCAGAGTTCATCACATTCTCTATGTTAATTAGGGGGGATCAATAAACTGTCTGGTGTCTGGGTTTAAACCATCAACTGTTGGGCAGATATCACTTAATAATCTACAGAAAAATTGCAATATTCTGTGAGGCCACAATGTCTGTAGTATTAAAATCCTCAATTGCAATTTCAGTATCAAAAGAAAAAGATGTTGCTTCAAATATTTCTTTCAAAATTAAACTAGATGCTTACTTCTAACCACAATCAGCAAAAGCACATCAGAAAGTGGATGCGGAGTTGAAAGGAAGACCAGTAGCCTATAGACTGGAGGGACGTGCAAAGTCAATACTCTACTCATATTCATGGCTGAGCACATTATGTCCTCCATACAGTACAATAGTATGTGCTTTTCCCATTGTCCAAACTATCCAAGAAATTGGAAATAGCTGATGCCAAGGAATATGCTTTCTGCATTTGTGCAGTTTGTTTGAACATCTGAAAAAACTCCCATCTATCCCCGAGTACTATCTGCTTCAAAGTCTTGCTTAACATACATGCTAAACAAGAACATTATTTTGGAGGTTATGGAGACCTTGGACAAAACTATGAATCAGGTTTTTACTGGCTTCAGTGCAGATTTTTTAGTCTGTTTTTACTGCAGTTTACTGGAGTGGCCATTATGCTTTACCAGCCATCTCGTAACTGTTTTCAGTTTTATTTGCCAGTGCAATACCACAAGTGTCCTGCCGAAGTGAAGGAATCTGAAGCCAAAAGGTTTATACCATTAATATACATCGTGGGAAAGTACAACATTAAAACTATACAAAATGCACAAATGCAATCAATATAAAGGGAATTAAAATTAGTGGAATTAATTTTCATGTTGTCCAATGTGTTTATTCTAACAGATTTAGTTTCAGAAGAGAATTAATAGGCATAATTGTTAAATGAGGTGAAGTAGAAGATAATGATAGATTTGACGTTTGGTGAATTGACTCATTATACAGCTGTTGTCAGGGAACCCTTTTTTAATTTAACAAAAAGTTCAGTTAATTTTATTGAACCAAAGGCAATGATGTTTCATGACCAAACAATCCAAGCATTTCTTAATTATGGATATTTATAGATTGTCACCAATAAAACCATTTAATAATCTTCAGTTATCGGGCTGGAATCTCATGTGAACCTCCACCGTGCGGTTATTTCTATTTGTTGCAAAGGTACTTATTTTGGTGCTAGATAAAAGTGTTGCTTTGAAAAATAGTCGATATTGTTAATAAATGAAAACAGTGGGCTATGAATTACAACCAACTAGAGTACCCACGTCATATTGTAGCTTCAATGTGCCAACATAATAGCAACTTATTTGCATGAATTGATTCACACAATTGAAAATATAGACATCTGATAGATTCAGGGTAAATTCCTTTCTACTGAGTCTAATATTACTCTTGGGCTAGGTTAACATTTCAAAACAGAAGAGAAATTAAGTAAAATCAAAAGCCTTGGTATAACTGAAAATGTAGCAGGGCTATCATCATTTTGGGTCTTACCTTTATTATTTATCACATGTTCAAGATTTTTCATAATATTTAGGATCTGAAAAAACCTAATGATAATTTAGGTCAGTATGCAAACAACACAATTAAGTGTGAACAGCATGGTGCAACAACCCATGATGAGATAAGATTACTGGAGAGATAAATAAACCATCTGTTTTCTTAAATGTAGAACTAAAATCTTGGTTGTTACTTGTTCCATGAGTCACTTTATTACTTCAGAACAATGTAGCGTAATAAGGCAGAAGACTCACATTCAACATTGTACAGAAGAAGGACATTAATGTACTTTTGGATACATTATCTATGGAATTCCAAGTCTCTGAAATGAAGTATTATTATTCTGATCTATGCACTGACCTAGAATGAACACTTTTGCAGCATTTTTCACAGATTACAATAAAATAGTAAGATTAAATGAGAACTTAACAGTTTGAAGTTTGCTCTTTATTTTATGAGGGATTACGTGAAGAACCCCGTACAGCCATTGGTGCATCAATCTTCAAAGCAGCGGAGTGAAATCACAGGTAACAATGACTGAAGTATAAAGGTAAGATAACAAGACTAGAAGTACCAGGTCAGCTCACTGGACCATCCTGCGGCCGCGAGGATATGGTCCATAGGCACGTCCATCGCCCTTGCCGCGGAAGTGGATGCCGCCCTGGTGGAATGAGATTTGAATTTATCAGTATCAATCCCAGCATTTCCCAGAACCTGCTTTAGCCACCTTGAAATAGTTTGCACTGACACCTTACTGTGTGGTTTTTTGTGACTAATAAATAATGCAGATTCTGTTCCTTGTAGGGCTCTGGTGGCCTCAATGTAACGAGATAAATGTGAAACTACATACAGGCGAGCATCTGTGGGGTATGCTGAAAACACAATCTTACATCCTGTCATGCCTATTCTACTATGTTTAAGCAAATCATAGACATAAAATATAAAGGCATCTGCTGATACCTGCATTCTGTCTAGCCGTAGCTTTTGCAATGTTTGCACACTTTGGGCTAAAACCAACGCTATAAGCATGACCACCTTCATGGTTAATTTGGCTAGAGATAGGCTTGCAACAGAAGCCCATTGGTGAAGAAGCATAAGAACTTCACTCACATTCCAAATACCGGCATACCTGGGTTTAGGAGGATTAGAATTGAAAACTCCCTTCATAAATCGAGAAACTAACGGATGTGTCCCTACTGAATGTAACTCTGAATTCATGGGTAAATAAGAAGACAAAGCACTTCTGGCTGTATTGATCACACTATAGCTTAATTTGTGATCAAAATAAAGAGTGGACAGGAACTCCAATACGTCTGTGATCCCTGCAGTTTGACATGAGATATTCTGCTGTAGACAGAATTCCTCCCACTTCCTTATCAAGGTGATGTACTGCTTCTGGGTACTATCCCTGCAGGCCGATGTGAGAACATCCACAGTACGATCAGACAGTCCTCTCCCCAGGTATGGCCTCCATAAAATCTGAAAATTAACAGATCAATACGATCATGTAAAGGATGTTCATCCCCAGTTACTGGATTTACCAGTAGCTTTTTATGCTTGGGAATAATCATGTGAGGCTGACTAGCCATTTGTAATACGAGAGGAAACCATGGTTGTGTAGGCCAATCCGACACTACCAATACTCCTGAAGCGGAGTCCTGCTTGATCTTTTGCAAGCATCTACTGATGAGACAGAATGGAGGAAATGCATAAACAAACATTCCACCCCAATGCAGCGAGAATGCATCCACCGCTGCTGCACCATGATCTGGTTCCCATGAAACATATCTGGGCCACTGATGGTTTAGTCTAGATGCAAACAAGTCAATATCTGGCATTCCATACTGAGCAATCACTTGATTAAATAAGTCCTGATTTAACATCCATTCTATGTTATCATTGAATTGGCGTGACCTAATGTCAGCTACTGTGTTGAATCTACCTGGTAAATATATTGCTGAAAGCCAGATATTTTGGTCAATGCACCAGCTCCAGATCTGGTTAGCCAGACTATCACAAGACTGTGACTTGACTCCACCCATGTGGTTTACATATGCCACTGCTGTAGTGTTGTCAATCCGAACCTGCACATGCAAGTCCTTCCTGGCAGAGCAATAAGCTTTAAGCCCATACCAAGTTCCCAACAGCTCTAAATAATTGATCCCTCTTAATTGAAGAAGGGATGTCTCATCAGTATTCCATCTGCCTCCACAACTGGAAAACATATCTGTTGCACCCCAACCCAGCGCACTTACATCAGTCTGTAATATTATGGAAGGTGGTTCCACCAAAACCTTCCTAGAACATTTTGAAACATTTACAATCCACCATTGAATGTCGGAAATTGCCCCAGCTGACAATTGCATAGGCCTATCAAAATGGCCCACTTGTATCCTCAGTGCCTGTTCTTTTGATCGTTGTAATTGTTGATAATGCAGAGGTCCATACTGCACAGCTGGAAAGCAGCCACCAATTTACCAATTCAACTGGATACTTGTCTAATTGAAGGCCGTTGTTCTCTACGGAGATTAACACAATCCTCAATTAACTGTTGCAATTTGTCCCTAGGCAAAATTACCAACATGTGATTTGAATTAATGGTAAATCCCAAATAATCATTGATTTGAACTGGTGATAATTTGGATTTATCGGGATGAATGACGAACCCTAATTGTTCAAAAGTGAGTTTAACAATTGAAACAGATGACTCAGCTTCAGCATGAGTCTTTCCAACAATTAAAATATTGTCTAGATAGGCCATTACCACATGCCCCTGAGCTCTGAGTAATGCTAGAACAGGTTTTAACAATTTGGTAAATAATCTAGGAGTTGAAGTTAATCCATTAGGCAGTGCTTTGAATTGCCACAACTGAGTCATCCAGATACATTTCAAATACCTCCTATCATCACCATGAATAGACACTGAATAATATGCATCCTTTAAATCAATGCTGGCCATATGACACCCTTTGGAAACAAGATGTTTGGCCGTGGAAAAGTTTCCATTTTGAAATGCCTGTAGCAAACAAATGTGTTCAAACTCATCAGATCCAAAATAATTCTACATCCCCCAGTCTTTTTAGACATAGGAAAAATACTTGACACAAACTGACGACTTCGACAAACTGACTTCTCAATCACCCTTTCTTGTGTAATGCATTAATTTCTGCTTGTATGAGCACATTTTCTTCTTCTGAAAATATAAGTTTCTGACTTGGAACATGCTGATTAGGTGGACTCTCAGTAGAGTAAAATTCAATTTTTACCCCTTCAATACTGTTCTTGGTTACTTGGTCCTCCAAAATATTCCAACTGGAATTTAAACTGGAGATGGTGAAGGGAGGGGTTAAGCCAGAGAGGGTTATTGGGAAGAAAGTGCCACTTTAAATTTAGCTGCATCTGGCTGGGCAACCGTGGTTTGGTGGAGATTATTCCATGCTTTAATCGTGCGTGGATAGAACAATTTGCTGTACACATCTGTCTTTGTGGCTGGGACCACAAATTGGATCGAATACCCTCGTCTGCTCCTAATTGGTTTGGGGTTGGTGTAGGTCTTGTGATCTATGTCTAGCTGACCATTTAACATGTTGTAAAAACAGGTCAAACAGTGAGCTTCACGTCTGTCTTGGAGAGGGTTCCACCCCAGAGAATTCAGAAGTTAGGTGACACTCGCTTCTCTCTCGTAGGTGTTAGTAACAAATCGAGCGGCCTGTCTTTGGACACGTTCGATGGATGAAATGTTTTTATCTGTGTATGGGTCCCAAGCTGCAACTGCGTAGTCCAGATGAGGTCTAACGAGGGTGAAATACAGCTTCTCCTTGACAGAAGCTGAACAATGATGGAAGTTGCGCCTCAGGAAGTTTAGGACACCTGTTGCTTTCACTGTTACATGGTGAGTCTGACCATTCCAACATAGATCATTCTGCAATTTGATGCCAAGATACTTGGTTTGTTTGGATTCTTCCATGGTGACACCAAGTATGTTGTAAGATGTGACGCCTGGATTCCTCTTTCTGGTGACACGCATGGTTTCACATTTGGAAGGGTTGAACTGCATACCCCATTGTTGTGACCACTCGACCATAATATCGAGATTCTTTTGGAGAGCATCTTCATTATCAGCTGACTTAATTGGACGGTACAGCAAACAATCATCAGGGAATAGTCTGGTCGTACTTGCGACTTTTTCATGGATGTCATTGATGTAATGCAAAAATAGGTGTGGGCCAAGTACTGTGCCCTGGGGTGTACCATTCAACACTGGGTGCCAATTGGAGCTCTTTCCGTTCACACACACGCGCTGAGATGTTTTGTCAGGAAACTGGAAATCCATCGTTTCGTGTTGGAATGAATACAGTAGATGTCAAGCTTCCGAAGCAGTCTCTGATGTGGGATGACATCAAATGCTTTAGAAAAGTCCAGTACAACTAAACCCATGATGACGTTACTGTCAAGGTGCTTGGCCAGATCATTTGTTGTCAGGATAAGCTGAGACTCGCATGATCTATGCCTCCTAAATGCATGTTGGTTGTCGGCAAGAATATTATGTTTGCTCACGTGACGCATCAGATTACTATCAATGATATGCTCCACAATTTACAGCAAGTACTTGTTAGTGAAACCTGACAATAATTCGCTGGGTTTTATTGGTTGAACCCTTCTTAAAGAGAGGAGTGATGTTGGCCTTCCTCCAATCCAGCGGTACATCGCCCGAGTCAAGCGATTGTTGAAAAATGATCTGTAAACTGGAGCCAGTTCTTCGGCTGCGATCTTGAGGGTTTGATTTTGTATCTGATCTGGTTCAATTGCTTTTGTGGTATTAATGTTGAGCAATAACTTCTTGACACCTTCAACCTCAATTTTAATAGCAGGCATATCAGCATATGGGCTGGGCGGAAGGACTGGAAATGATGAAGGCTCCACATCTTCCCGGGTGAAAACGTGTTGGAATTGGTTCGCAAGAGCTTCTGCTTTCGCCTGGTCCTCAGTGATCAGGCAGTTGTTCACTTTTAGCATCTGGACACCAGTATTGTCTGTCCGTCTGGATTTCACATATCTCCAAAAAGCCTTGGGTTGTTCTCCCCCAATAATAGAGGAAACATGTTGTCTATGAGCACTCCTAATTGCACGATCGACTTACTTTCGCACACTAGTAAAATTGTCTCAGTCCAATTTTGTACCCCCTTTTTTGGCACGGATATAAAACTTCTCTTTCTTACTGCAGAGACATTTCAGTTTTGCCGAAATCCAAGGAGGACGCATAAGGCCCTTGATTAGTTTTTGAGGAACATGATTTGTGACAATATTATTTAAAGAGTTTTTCAGCCACACCCAGTTGTCTTCTACAGATCTTTTATCTGGTTGCAGGTTGAAGAAATCTTTTGCCAGTTTTTGGGTCCAGCCAAGATTCAGACCCGATAAGAATATCAGGGTTTTCAGTCTCAATAAATGAATTGATCACAGCACATTTTCCTCTTATACTGTGGCAATTTATAACAGCTATTTTGATCCCGTGTTCATTGCTGACCTAATTTCGATCAATAACGTCTCCAGCCCCACGGATCCGCTGGCTTTCTCCAGCCCCGCTGCCCCGCTGGCGGTCTTCACCCCTGTGGCTCACCTGGCGGACTCCTGCCCCGTTGATCTGCTGGCGGTCTTCAGCCCCGCGGCTCTCCAGGTGGGCTCCAGCCCCGCTGCTCGGCCTATTTGACTTTTCAGTAGCCTTACGCCCTGCTGGCAAGGCTACATTGCTCACAGGCAGCTGGTCCGGTGTCGCTAGCTCCATTGCTGGCGTCGGACTTGGTGTGCTAAGCGGGCCTCCACTAACAATGCTATCTTGGTCATCGAATCTTTTTGCTCGGAAGCGCCTCGCCGACACCTTCTTCACTTTCTGTAACATCACTGAACGGAGTAACGACAACCGCTGCTACAGAAAATGAACACTGAAAAAGTTTGAAAACTTACCTTCTGTTTTAAACTTACCGCTTGGAGGAGCTCTGCTGCTCCAACCGGCCGACTACACCAAAGCGTCTGACGTAATGACGTACCAACGGCTGCACGGGGTTCTTCAAGTAGTCACTCACGTGACTCCGAAGTAAAATGGACTTGTCTTCACAAAGCAGAGAATGTTATGAAAGAAGGTCAACTTAATCCACCATGGTACAGATCTAAGTAATGCATCACAATTTCTCATCTTCCAGACAAGGTTAATTAGTGTTCCTGTTGTATTCCCAGTTTGGCTATCATTATGGAGCCAGTACAAAAATTAATAACTGAAGTTCCTTGTTAGGGACTGTGGGAGAGTTTATGTTACTGAACTAGTAATCTTGAGGCTTGGGCTAATGATCAGGAGACAGAAGTTCAAATCCCAGCATGGCAGCAAGTGAGTTCAAATTCACTTAATTAAATAAAGTAGAATAAAAAATATATATCAGTAACGATGAGCATGAAACCACCAGATTATGATAAAAATCCATCTGGCTCATATTGTCTTTTGGGGAAAGAAATGAGGCAGACCTTACCAACTGAGGTCTGCCTCGTTTTCCCAAGCGAACTGGTAAAATTGAAATCAGTGCGAATGAGGGAAGAATACTAATTAATGGTGAATTTCAAACCATCACAAGGGGTTACTATTGTTGAAAACCAGTCATCTCATGAGCAGACCATTCATTGTTGCAGGAGTTTCTCAGGGCAGTGTCCTGGGCTCACTATCCACAACATCATCAATAAACTGCCTACATCATAGTGATGAAATGATGATTTAAATATTTTAGTTCCATGTTCAAACCCTCAGATAATGACACTGTCCATGCCTGCTTGTAAAAAGACTTGACTGATAAATAGCAACTAATATTTGCATTACACAAGGGCCAAACGATCAATGCATGGCCAAGGACAGGGTTCTGTCTCCCTTCGATGCTTAACACACATTGCTAAATTTCACCTGATCCCTCAAACAGAACTTGAGTAAGGAGAGTCAAATAATTTCCACTTGGATTAATGAGTGCCACCGCGACCATACATACTCAACACATCCCAGGACAAAGCAACACGTGGTCAGCACCTCACTTCCACCCTAAACATTGACTCCTCCTTCGTCTAACTTTAGTGCATTGTGGCTGCAGTGTAAGTCATTTACAAGGTGTACTGTTGCAACTTGCATGGATTTCTTTTTTTGGCAATCACTAAACCTTCAACCACCTTAACCCAAGGGGAGAAACCCATAAGAAAGTAAACCACCTGCAAGCTCTTTACATATCTTTTTCTTTACAGAGTATTATGTTTACAGATCTGTTGTGCTGCTGCAAGTAAGAATTTCATTGTTCTGTGTCGGGACATTTCATTGTTCTATTTTGGGACATATGACAATAAAACACTCTTGACTCTTTCTTTCTATCTCACAGATCCTCATCACTTGAAAATACGTGGTTGTTCCTTCACCATCTTTGAAACATATTGAAACTCCTTACCCTACAGCACCAGATGATACTCAGAAAAGCAACTCATGACCACCTTCTCAAGAGTATTAGGAATGAGCGATAAATGTTCTCCTGCTAACAATCATAGCTTGTGTAAATAAAAAAGTATTTTCAATTAAGACAAATTTAGTTATATTGTACTTCACATCTAATAGGTCGGTGTGGGTGCTGCAAGCCGGCAACCCTGCCAGCAGCGTATTAGTTTTTTCTACTTTTTTTGTTTTTTTAAGTATGTCCTAATGTGTGTTTTAAATGTCTCTCTGTGTGTCTTGTGTGTGGGGGGGGGGGGGGGGGGGGGGTGGCGTGGGGGGGTAAGAGGGAAACCGCTTTGGTCGCCTCCTCCACGGAGAGGCGGCATTGTCCATGTCGCCTCCCCTGTGGCCTAACAGCAAGGAATGGTGCGGCCTTTCCCAGAGACGCGCCCAGGGCTTCAGCGTCTGGCGCAGCGTCCTGGGCCTGGGATCCCTCTTTGGGGACCCGGGAGGGGAAGAGCTCCGACTGCCGGCCCGCGGCCAACTTCTACAGCGGGCACGGCGTAGACTTACCATTCATTGTACCGCTGCTGACAAATTCATTTCACCTGCACTTTATGTGCAAGTGACGAATAAAACTGATTGATTGATTGATTGATTGACATCACAAGATTATTCTGTCACAACTGTATTGGCCATCTGTTGGTTGTAGAATTACGGATTAATACCGTAGGGAAGGAAGTCATTTCTTGTGGGAGAACAATCCAACTACTTTGCTCTATCCTCACAGCCCCATGGTATTTTTCCATGACAAATTTCATTTTAAAATTTACCACTGAACTTGTGTGCACTACGCTTTAAAATAGTGCATTCCTGATTAAAACTAGGCATGAAAAATGTATTTTCCTTGTGCAATATTTTTACTGACTAATAGTTTTAAAGTTGTGCTTGCTGGTGACCTTGACCTGCCGCTGAAAACAGTCCCTTCTTAATTAGAACTCCTCATGGTTTTGAATACATCCTCCAAAGCTCCTGGTTAATGTTGTATCTTTATCTTTCTGACAAATGTTTCTTACACTTACTTATAATGGCACAGAAGGAGGACAATCAGACTATAGGATCCATGCTGTCTCTCAGGAGGAGCAATCCCATTAGTCCCATTGCCCTTCCCTTTATTTTCCCGCATTACCACAATTTATTTTCTCTCACATATACCCATCATCTACCCTTTGGTTCTTTTTTATCATTAACCAGTACTTAGGGGTAATTTACACTGGCCCATTAATCTACAGGCACGTTTTTGGGTTGAGCAAGAGAGGATTTTTCAGATCCACAGCATCTGGAGGAAACCCACATAATCACCGAGAAATATGCAAACTCCATACAGGCAGAACTGAACTTGGATTCCTGGAGCTGCTTAACAATTGCAGTTAGTACTATTGAACCATTATGCTACCCCAAATCACCTTATTGTATTAAATTTCATATATACCATCTGGTTTCCTATTTCAGCATTCTGCTGAAGCCTGTGACTATACTCTCAATTCTTCATACATTTTTGGATTATAGTTTAGCTCAGTACTCGTAGTTGAAATCAATCTTGTGGACTGGTTAAATTTTGGGGAATCACAACCTCAATCATCCATGCTGATCAGTGCAGGCTACCACAAAGAACAGCCAAACTGTGTGAGCAATTGTCTTTGTAATCAATCCAATCCACATCGGCATCTATGGGCACCAATTTACTCAGAGATCACCAGACGTTGGTCTGAAGACACTATGGCGAGTCGAGCCTGTGAGTTAATTCAACGAGTTTTATTTTGAATGATAAAACAATTAGACGGCCAACAAACAAAGTTGCATCCACAAGTGTGGCGCTAGAATGAATGAACCAGGCAAAAAGCGCACGAATAACGCACCCTACGCCCACGTGCCTGGAGCAGCCAATCCGAGGGTTTGACTACCCCAAGGCACAGTAGGTGCCGCTACAGGACCCCCCCCCCCCCCAGAGCCCGAGGTACGGAACCGAGCAGGGACCCGGACATAGCGACCAGAACATGTGGTCAACAGAGGGGGTGGGGGAGTAACAAGGGGAACAGGCCCAACAGGGCCAGGAGACCGTAAAGGGGCGGGCGTAATAAAGGTGACTGGTCGAACAGGACCAGGAGACCGCGGACGACCTCTACGTCGGGGCAGTGCGACCACCATCGGGCTGTCCACGTCGACATGGGCATGCTTGAGTTGACTGACGGAGACGAACTCCTCCTGGCCTCCCACGTCCAAGATGAAGGTGGCGACACCAGACTGCAGCACCCGGAACGGCCCCTCGTAGACTCCTCTGGCGACCCCCGGCGAGGACTCGCCAGCTCCGCAACGAAAGAGTCCATGCTGCGCCTGCTGCTGAAGCCTCGTGCGCATCTTTGGGAAAGGCCGCACCGATCCTCTGTGTTAGGCTGCGACATGGAAAAAGTTGCCTCGCCGTTTGCACACACTTGAGGACACACTATTGGGACACACTAAAAAAACAAAAAAAAGTAGAAAAAACGAACATGCTGTTGGCAGGACAACCGTCGTGCAGCGCCCCCACCAGCCTTTAGAATGCCTGCGCGGCGTTCTTTAATTCAAAAGGCATACGTAGCCACTCAAATAACCCGAACGGGGTGATCGTCGCGATCTTGGGAACGTCGTCCGGGTGAACGGGAATCTGATTATAGTCCTGGACAAGGTCGACTTTAGAGAAGAAAACGGCACCCTCAAGGTGGGCAGAAAAGTCTTGGATGTGGGGCACCGGGTAACGGTCTGCAGTTGCCATGGCATTCAGACGCATGGCCTCCACCCCCAGATGCTTTGGGGACCATGTGTAGCTGTCGCGCCCGGGCGTGTACCGGAGGGCCCACAGTGGGGATGTGATGTACGACCCCCTGCTTGGGGGCTGCCGCGTTGAAACGGGGAGTGAGGAACTCAGGGGATTCGTTGAGGAGGGAGGCATAGGGGCCATCAACCTCGACGACGGCACTGAGCTGCGTGCAGGATGCGGGCGGAGGTCGCGGGGCCGAGGGCCTGTTTCGGGATCATGCGCCCGCCCCACACATCAACTACGAGGGAGGAAGTCCGCAGGAAGTCGGCACCCAGGAGCGGCTGTGCGATGTCGGCCGCGATGAACGTCCACTCATACAGGCGGGTGTTGAGAGCCTGTGCCATATGTGCGGATGGTGCTCCTTTTAACGGCCGTGAACACTGGCCCCGCGTGCCAGCACGGTTGTCGCGTCCAGTCGGCGGGATAATGCTGACAATAGCCCCGGAGTCGACGAGGAAGCGTTTGCCGGAGTGACGGTCACGGACGTAAAAGCGACTGTTTGGGCCGATCGTGATCGCCTCTACAGACGATTGGCCGAGGCATTTTCCTGAAACGAGCAGGGTTGACGGCAGCATCGAGCCTCAGCACCCGAACAGAGGTGATAGAAGCACCATTTGTGCTTACCCCGGTCCCGACGCGTGACTGTGGCTCTGCAATGGAATCCGTGGGTGGGGCGTCACCGCGGTCCCGCCGAGGTGACTGGCGCGGAAACCGGTTGATGGAGCCTCCATCTTGCTGTTTTGTCAGCCATAGATTGTCGGCCCTCTCGGCGAGCTGTATGGGGTCGGCGAAATTGGTGCCGGCGAGCATGAGGCGGATGTCGTCAGGCATCTGCTCTTAGAACGCTTGTTCAAAGAGCAGACAGGGGCAGTGTCGGTCCATCAGGGGGAGCATTTCAGCCATCAGCACAGATGGCTTGCGATCGCCTAACCCGTCCATGTGTAAGAGGCGGGCGGAGAGGTCTTTGCGGTTGAGGGTCACCAGTTTGGCGAGTCGAGACTGTGAGTTAATTCAACGGGTTTTATTTTGAACGATAAAACAATTAATCAACGCAAGTCGATTAGACAGCCAACAAACGAAGTTGCGCTAGAATGAATGAACTAGGCAAAAAGCGCCCGAATAACGCTCCCCGTGCCCACGTGACTGGAGCAGCCAATCCGAGGGCTTGTCTACCCCAAGGCACCAGCAGGTGCCGCTACAACACAACCTAAATCAAATTCTTAGATTCAGTTCCAGTTGCTAAATGACCATTTCCATGATTTCATTGTTATTGCCTTCAGGACTTGATGATCCTATGGGACCACATTTGAATACCCAAAACCACCACAAATAACAAATCTGGTTCTACCACAAACATGTTTAGAATCCAGTAGCTGACACAGCACTCGTCCAGCTAAAGAACTCGACTCGCAGAGTCAACTGTCCATTCCCTCCGCAGATGCTACCTGACCCGCTGAATTCAATCAGCAGTTTGTTTTTTTGCACTGGTGAATTTATCCATTTTTAATTCATGCCATGAATCCTAGCTGCAATCGCCGATACTGATAGATTCATACTTATATTAAGGAAGCATGCCCCTAATAGTCTAGGAGACACTTTATCTTCCAAAAAATATTTGACATTATTGCGTCTGTACTGTGCAGTTATTCTTTAGCATCTGAGAATTGCTTAACTCACATTTTCCCTGTGCAGCAACATAAATTTAAAAAAAGCATTCCTCTGAAGGCAAAAGCGGGGATGTGGGCAGATCAAATAGATAATCTCTGACAAAGAAATTAAAGTTTTTGAGCACATGCTGAGCAGAAATATGTGACTAAATTTATTAACAACATACACAGCTCTTGGCTACTTTAACTTATCCCATTTTAATTCCACTATAGCAGACTAAAGATATGCTTATTAAAGGTATCTTCAAAGGAGTAACTGGAATGCTGCATCTCAGCAGATGCACAGTAGATTGAAATCATCACTGATTCTAATGGTAATGGAAGTGGATAATGCAGTCATCAATTTGCAAAATCAAACAGTACCTATTTGTATTCTCACTTTCAGCTACAGGAAACCTCCCATTCCTTTGAGGAGAGTTGAAACATTTGCTTGCTGTGTTTTAGAAACCTTTGACATTCAGTTCTAAAAGTAGAGGCTATCAATAATCTTAGTTGATGTGCCACATTTAACCAGTCAGCAGAGGGAGAACGAGAATTGTTTTGGGTCAAAACCCATTTAGTGCTGGTAAGAATAAGGTACTTTCTCAGAAATTAAAAAAAAAGTCAGGATTTGTTTTGCCACAGTCTCATGACATTTTCATCGACTGACAGGACAAAATGTTTAAGCTGAATGAGAATGTATAATTGAAAGGTCCTGCCACAAAATACTTTGCTCTCTCCATATTTGGACCATGATGTTTTTAGAAAACCAGGCAGAAGATACCCAGTCTTGTTGGTATTTATTGATATTTGAAATCTTCAGGGGCAGTTGTGCTCCCTCTGGCTTGCATGGCTTGGATGTTTATATCATGGACCTCAATATAGTCAATTACATACTAATGAAAAATATGTAATTAATTATGTTGAACAAATAAAAAAAGAAAACTTGAGCCAATATATCTAAGGATATTCTCACTTTTCTACATATAATTAGACAATTCCTTTAATAGAACCATAAGATGACACGGCACACAGAGCGAATAATGGTGTTATAATCACTGCTCCACCTTGCATGGATCTTTCAGCAAATTTATACATATATCTGTCTTCATACATATTAAACCACAGATTAAATCATTTCTTTCAAGCCAGTGCAACGCTAATAGCTATTTATCCCTGCGGTTATGAGATTAAATTAAAATGTAACAGAATACCAGGAGCCTGGCAAAAGAAATGCACATGAATAGCCATTCACCCCAGGGTGTGTTCACTGAATATAAGGACAAGTGGCATGAACTAGAACCTACGATTAAAGGGAAGGAAATAAACCACAGACCTCAGGCAAAACACCAATTCTGCTTCAGAGGCATTGGGCAGGATTTTAATTTCCTGATGAACTGAGGGTGGCATGTGGATGTATAGCGGGGGGTGGGTGGATGGTGACATGGTAGTGTCGTAACATAGAAACATAGAAAATAGGTGCAGGAGTGGGCCATTCAGCCCTTCGAGCCTGCACCGCCAACATGAAGGAACCCAGGAAATAGGTGGATTTTGATGGTCAGTGACCTAACTTTGCCACTGTATTACGGAATAGCTTTCCCAACTAAATTAATGTCAGGATGCATGATGATGACCTACCTCCATGAGTCAATTTCAGCTTCACCATTTAAATTACACCAGATGTTGGTTGGTTACCATTCAGAGTCAAACCATTATTGTATATGAAGCAAAGACACAAAAGGCTGGGGTAACTCAGAAGGTCAGACAGCATCCCTGGAGAACATGGGTAGGCGATGCTTCGGGTCAGGATTCTTCTTCAGACTGATTACAGGGGAGGGAGAAAGAAAGCTAGAAGAGTGAAGGGGAAGGACAAAGCATGGCAGACCATAGGTGAATACAGGTAAGAGAGGTTTCTGATAGGAAGATGATTGGACAAAAGCCAGAGATGAACACACACAAGGTGTGAGACAGAAGAGAGAGTTGCGAATTGTGATGCTAGGAGATTTACAAGGTGCAAATTGTTTAGGAATGTAGGTGGAGGGAGTGGGGAGGGGAGAGATAGATGCCAGGGTTTCTCCCCCATGCACCCCTCCCACTTTCTTCCCCCTCCCCGAGCCATGGCTGGTCTTGCACCTATCTCTCTCTTCCCCTCCCCCTTTACCTTCATTCCTAAATAATCCGCACGTCGTCAATCCCCTAGCTCGCAACTCTATAGTACTTCTGAAGGAGGGTCTCAACCTGAAACATCAACTTCCCAAGTTCTCCATGGATGCTGCCTGACCTGCTGAGTTACTCCAGTATTTTGTGTCTTTCTTTGGTAAACCAGCATCTGCAGTTCTTTATTTCTACATTGTTGTACAGTGTTCTGAAGTTCAAAGGCTGGGCTTTGTTTTAATGGTGCGTCTCTCTGAGTTTTTTTTCTGGGGTTTGTAAGAACCTACAAGAAAATATTATTCCTGGAACAAAGCTTTTCAGTGGAGGCATGGCTGGCGATTGCCAATTAAGTTAACCACAGGAACCTGATAGCATTCTCCTGACTGAGCGCTGATAATAATTCCATGCCCTAATCAGAGCGGCGATGGTGAGTTCATGCTCTTGCATTCTTACATGCAATCAACTCTACCCATTCATTTATTATTCTGACTGCAGCACAACAATCCTCCCTTGCTACTGAAGACAACCTCCTCTGTCAATGTACTTTCCCTTTTCTCTATCCAACGTTAACTTTCACTCTCATTTATATGTATCGTCATACCTTCCGCATGATCAACCTAAAAAAATGCTCTCCGTCCAAACCGCCAACTCTCCTTTGTACTTATAAGTCCATTAGTTTTATGGGTCTTTTGCTCCCATTTATCAGGAAAATGTACGGCAAATGGGGGAGTAGCGGAGAAGCAGAAGTGGCTGTTTAACTTTATTGCAATTGACAGATGACATGGAGGCCGCATTGGACAAGATAAGTCGAGGTGTGTTTTTCTACCAGAAATGAAGAACACATATGACTTCTAGCTATCATTTGTAATGACTTGATGTAATCAGAAAGTGAAATATCATTATCTGCACAATGATCACTAAAAGCATTCTCGCCTGAGAGTTCCTGCTGTGGGTGCTGCAGCGAGGATAAGGATGACAACGATATGACTCAGATAACTCACTCAGAGAGTCTGTGTTACAGGACACATAGACCAAGCATTAATTCAATTTCTCATGGCTTGATGCCTATGTAAGAAAACTGGAATTTCACCTGGTAACTTATAATAGAGACCCCCCCTCCACCCTCTCATCTCCCCCACCCATCAACTTCCCCCAACATGCAGCCATTCCCGCTGAATTATTCATTCTTGCAGAGTTTGGAGAAGTCCCACTCAAGCATTACTGGCCAAAGGTCACTTCTTCATAAGGATGTCTTCCTCCATGAAAAGACAGTATCTGTATGGAATATCAAAAGCAATAAATGCATTACCCAAATATATTGCACACTACAAATGCTTCCTTGAATAGGGCAACCACCTGTGTTAAGAGATTGTACCCTCTCCAAACTGCACTGCAGCTACTTACCAAGGCTTCTTCAATAGCTCCTCCTAAACCACTGACTGCACCCCCCAACCCCACTCCCCCACCCCCACGCACACATACACAGAACCTGTATGTGCATGGGAATATGTGGTCTGCATGTTCCCCTCCAAATTACACACCAAAAGTCAAGAGTCAAGTTTAATTGTCATAGACAGTGGGACTGGGACAATGAAAATCTTACTTGATATGGTTTTACAGACACGTTAACACCACAATGCAGCAAAGGGGCAGCACAGTGGCATAGTTGGTAGAGCTGATATCTCACAGCCCCAGGATCGCTCCTGACCTCAGTGTTCATGTAGAGTTTGCACGTTTTCTCTGTGACTGCGTGGGTTTCCTCCAGGCACTCTCGTTTCCTCCTGAAGGAGGGTTTCTGAAGAAGGGTTTCAGCCCAAAACGTTGCCTATTTCCTTCGTTCCATAGATGCTGCTGCACCCACTGAGTCTCTCCAGCATTTTTGTGTACCTTCGATTTTCCAGCATCTGCAGTTCCTTCTTAAACACTCTTGTTTCCTCCCTCGTCCAAAAGACATGCACGTTTGTAGGTTAATTGGCGTCTGTAAATTGCCCCTAGTGTGTATGAAGTGAATGGAAAAGTGGGATAACTAGAACTAGTGTGAACAGGTCGTGTGTCCTTGGTGGGTCGAAGGGCCTGTTTCCATGCTGTATCTTTCAATCAATCAAATGAATTTACACTAAACAATAGTACAATAAATAGTCAGTTGTTCGAGGTAACCAGTGCAAGTCGAAGTATGCAGTGAAACCTTATACAGTTCGGTGCTGAGATAGGGTTGTGCTAAGAGTTATGCAGTGTAGTTTAAGAGACAGATGGTGAATGGAAAGAAGCTGTTCTTGAACCTGGAAGTGATGGTTCTTGTAGCTTCTCCCAATGGTAGCAGCAAGATGCGAGCATGACTAGGGAGGGAAGGGTATTCAATTACATTCTTTAGCGAGTGCTCTCTGTGGATCCCATCCCTTCAGTGGTCCAAACCAGGCAGTGATGCAACTGGTCAGTATGTTCTCTACCGTACACTGTAGAAGTTTGATAGAGTATTCTGTGACATGCCGAACTGCTCAAACCTCTGAGGGTGTAGAGCTTCCTTTGTGATTGCATCAACATACTGCACGAAGGACTGATCTTCAGAGATGTGCAAGCCCAGGAACTTAAAGCTGTTGACTCTCTCCCTCATTGATCCCTCACTATCTCCATCGCAGGTGATAGACTTGTGACCGACATCCACTATAAACCCACTTACTCCCACGGCTATCTTGACTACTCTTCCTCCCACCCTGCTACCTGTAAGGACTCCATCCCCTATTCCCAATTCCTCCGTCTACGCCGCATCTGCTCCCAGGATGAAGTGTTCCACACCAGGGCATCGCAAATATCCCCTCCCCTACTATAGATGAGGCTTGCACCAGGGTCTCCTCCATACCCCGTAACATTGCTCTCTCTCCCCATCCCCCCACTCGCAACAAGGGCAGAGTCCCCCTGGTCCTCACCTTTCACCCCACTAGCCGGCATATACAACAAATAGTCCTCCGCCAGTTTCGCCACCTCCACGTGACCCCACCACTCGCCACATCTTCCCATCTCCCCCCCTGTCTGCTTTCCGCAAAGACCGCTCCCTCCGTAACTCCCTTGTCAATTCTTCCCTTCCCTCCCGCTCCACCCCTTCCCCGGGCACTTTCCCTTGCAACCGCAAGAGATGCTACACTTGTCGTTTTACCTCCCCCCTCAAGGACCCAAGCAGTCGTTCCAGGTGCGACAGAGGTTCACCTGAACCTCCTCCAACCTCATCTATTGCATCCGCTGCTCCAGATGTCAGCTGATCTATATCGGTGAGACCAAGCGTAAGCTTGGCGATCGTTTCGCGGAACACCTCCGTTGAATCCGCATTAACCAACCTGACCTCCCGGTGGCTCAGCACTTCCCCTCCCATTCCGTATCCGACCTCTCTGTCCTGGGCCTCCTCCACGGCAACACCGGAAATTGGAGGAACGGCACCTCATATTCCGCTTGGGGAGTCTGCATTCTGGTGACATGAACATCGATTTCTCACAATTCTGTTAACCCTTGCTGTCTCCTCCCCTTCCTACCTCTCCCTCAGCCCTCGGGCTCCTCCTCCTTCTTTTTCCTTTCTTCTCCCCGCCTCCCCTCACCTCCTATCAGTCTGAAGAAGGGTTTCGGCCCGAAAGGTTGACTATTTCCTTCGCTCCATAGATGCTGCTGCACCCGCTGAGTTTCTCCAGCATTTTTGTGTACCTTCCCTCATTGATGAAGACAGGTTCACGAACCCTTGGTTTGTACTTCCTGAAATCAACCATCAGCTCCTTGATCTTGCTAACATTGAGAGCAAGACTGGTGTTCTGGCACCACTCAACCAAATTATCATTCTCCCCCCCCCCACCCTGTATTCTGACCACCACAACTTAAAAGAATATCATATTTATTTGCTGTTACTGGAAATCTTAGAACTGACGACATGTTGCACATATATAAGCAGCTCGTGGGCAATGAAGGATGGGCAATAAATCTTGGACATGCCAGCAATACCCACATTCCATGAATTGTTAACAAAGTAGTGATTCTGACAAATGGTAGCCTAAACGGTTAACTGTTTCTCTCTCCCCCTGTATTTGACATTTTCTGTCCAATTGATCGGAAATTAAATTCGCTGCCAACGAGTACAAACTGATGAGGATTTAAAAAAAAAAGAATAACCAGAAGAAAAACAAACCAAATGCGCTCGGTCTGTGGTATGTTTTGTTAAAAATAAGTTACAGGATTTGCTGCCAAGCCTGGAAAGTACGTTGGTTTGACCTCACCTCGACTGAAAACAGCAACAGGAATAAGAGTATGGAAAGGAGCATGACAAGGAGAAACACTGCAGGTACAGCACCCAGACAAGCAGATTAGGATGCAAGAATTACAGGAACTGCAGGGAAGGCACACTTAAGAATAGAAGTTGCAAAATTAGAACCAGCAGGAGCGGATGGACCAGCATCATCTCTGATTGGAGCTGGAGGCAAAGAACAGAGCTAGTTTTCTCCCTCACATATAGCTCCACAGCCAAGAGTACGATTAGTAGAGAGACTACCCACCACACAGGATGTACGGAGCAAGCATAAACTTCCTTGACGTAAGGCCACAGATCCTGTGTCAAATGGTGACATTCATTTGTTGTCTATTGGCACAAAGTTCACCTCGGCGGTTATTAAAATGCAATGATCTAAGATTGATTAATGGAATCAATAAATGCAGCTGATGAGAAAAGTCTAGGAAATTACAAACAGTAACAACATTTTTGTTCAGACAATTATCGGATTCCATCACACATGGAACATGTACAATATTTGAAACAATGCTTCAAAATATGTAATGGGGAACACTGTGAAAATTAATGTCAATTGCATCAGAATTAAACTTTGAGTTTAAAAAATGTAAAAACTGACATGGTGCCTCCAGTAAGAAGTAAGAATAGGGTCTTCTTTCTAAATTTGACTGTCACTTTTTTACTCAACCCTGTTTTATTCTATTGATAACAGTCAGGATTCTATGTGCAAGATTCTGTTTATGTCTTGATTAATCTAATCTAATCTATTTTAGAAACAATCTATATCTTTACTATCCCGTCTCTACTGCATCGTGACAGTGATTTGATGAGTTCCTCACTTTCAATGTGACCCAAGCCCACACACCATAGATCAACTAACTCACTTTGAGATTTCACACCACCCTATATATTGATTGTGACCTTCTCAAATTGACCCCAGACTGTGTATCATTCCCAGATGCAACCCCGTACACTCACAATGCTCTATGACCTCTGATCGTCATGAGCTAGTACCTCAGCACCATGGGAGATTAGAGTGCATTTTAATCTGTTGAGGATTACTGTACTTTTTTCATTACTTTGTGTAATATAACAGATCACAAATTGTATTTGATTTCCAGAAAGTGTTTTGTTTCTTTTTATTTTCTGCTATGGTGTTTCAGCAATTTTGCCTTGCAGAATATGATTCCATCATGTGTTTTGTAATGGAAAACATGGTTTCACGCTGAAAAACACATCAGTGAATATAGCCAGCTTACTAAATCATGCTGGAGCAGACAGTGCAGACAGTATTGCTAGCCAGTGCAGACAGATAGATTATTGGGGCACATGGTACTTTCTTAATTGTTATGGGAAAAGTAACATCTATAGCAAAGCTGAGGGACCATGGTGATCAATTGGCTTAAAAACAGAGAACATGGAATTCCAAATGTGCCATCAGTTTAATATTTTTTAGTTAAATTTAAGTTGCTATCCATTGTGAACACAATAGCAATTTAGCATTATTTTGTTTTTAACTTGGAAAAAAATTACCCCTTTATTGTTTCTAATGCAAAACAAAGGAACTTCTTCTAATATAGCCAATTAAATCTTATTGTAAATTAGAGTGGCCAGGTAAAGATGTAGTTAATCTGGCATATAATGCATTATTTTGAGCGGATAGTGCTTGTACTCTGAAGAAGGGTTCTGCCTGAAAAGTCACTGATCCGTGTTCTCCTGAGATGCTGCCTGACCCGCTGAGTTAACTCAGCACTTTGTGTCTTTGCTTGTGGTCTGATGGTTTTCACAACAATTTTCTTATATTTCTAAGTTAGAAAGGATCATTTGAAAGCAGCTGAGCCAGAGAATAGCAGTCTGAGGAAGGGTCTTGACCCAAAACGTCATCCATTCCTTCTCTCCAGAGATGCTGCCTGTCCCGCTGAGTTACTCCAGCATTTTGTATCTACCAAAGAATAGCACTGTAGTTTAAAGTTATTACTGTTTAGTCTAGTTTAGTTTAGAGATACAGTGTGGAAACAAATGAGCCCAACAAATCTGCACCAACCAGCGATCCCCACACACTAACACTATCCTACATACACTAGGGACAATTTATAATTATACCAAGCCAATTAACCTACAAACCTGTACGTCTTTGGAGTGTGGAGGAAATCGGAGCTCTGAGAGAAAACCCACGCAGGTCACGGGGGGGAATGTATAAACTTGTACAGACAGTCAGAATCAGACCCTGGTCTCTGGCAATGTAAGGCAGCAACTCTGCCGCTGTGTCACCGCGCCGCCCTTTATTTCGGAGTAAATTGTATATAGGTACCAGAGTGCAACCTTACATGATTAATCACAGCCACCAAATGTTAAAGCTGGAGTCCAAATGAAATGCTCCTCCACAGCCTGCACTATAACTGAATATGTCAGATAGACTTGGTATTGAAATCCATGCAAAAGTGTGAATTTGCAAAACAAAACTGATTTTCAGTTTTTAAGTGACATTTTGACAACCACTAGTTCCCTGATAAGCAATTGAATGGACTCTGAAGGTGGGACAACTTGAGCATTTATCCTGCAATTGTATCTCAAAGATACCATCAAAATCTATGCCAAATGCAAGAAAAACATAATGTGCATTCACACTGATTTTAATGGAGAGAATTGACTGAAATTAACTTTAGTAACATTTGTTCATTTAGATTTTGTCGAAGTGTTGTGGTGTATTTTAAATTGTTAAAGTATGTTAATGTATTTCTTAGGTGAACAAAAATGCTGAAGAAACTCAGCGCGTGAGGCAGCATCTATGGAGCGAAGGAATAGGTGACATTTCGGGTCGAGACCCTTCTTCAGACGCATGTATTTCTTCGTGTTTTATTTTTGTTTTTACAGATTTTACATTTTGTTAAAATCGTTTTAATGGAATTTCAGTACATTTCAATTGTTTTTCACTGTCTGAAACATTTAAATATATACAATCTCTTACCGTTCTTATAAAGTCAGTGGGCTTGACTTAGTGAAGTGTCTAGTCATGTTTTTGCTATTTGTGTGCGGCGTGTGTGTTGGCCACCTCATGCGATAGCTCCGGGACACACAAGGCCTTCGCTGGGAAGGAGAGGGCCAACCTTCTTCAATGCAAATTTTGTACCCATTCATGCCTACTAAATGATCCCAGGGAAACTGAAAATCAAGGCATTATTTCAGAATTGAACTATTATTGTCATTAAAAAAAAACTTTTCCTACTTCATTTTCTCACTTTATTTCATTTTCTCTACATGGTCAAATTAATTGCTTGAAACCATATTTGTTCATTGATTATACTTTTATGTGAAGAGATTGGAGTGCGCAGCCCCTACGTGTGACTGTAGTCACATCAAAGGCTAAAACACAGAAAGTTTTAAACACCTTCCACCTCTGACGATAATGGCCACACGGGATGAGACAGGATGTATTCTGTGTGTGGTTGAGGGGATTATGTGGAATGTGCCATTTGGTGGTCATATTTATGAAAATAAAAGCACTCACACTTTTAAGCTCTAAAATCCATTCCATTAAAAGCAATATCCATCCTCAAAACTCATTTACCTTGGAAAAGGAGCACCTAGCAATAGTTGAGGCAGCATCTATGGAGCGAAGGAATAGGAGTTCCTTCTAATACCTTAGATTTTTCCAGCATCTGCAGTTCTTTCTTACCTATTCCTTCGCTCCATAGATGCTGCCTCACCTGCTGAATTTCTCCAGCATTTTTGTCTACCTCGATTTTCCAGCATCTGCGGTTCTTTTTTAAACCTAGCAATGGTTTATTTGTTGCTATTGTTTTGAATGTTAATCTATTTGATTTCCAACCATTTCCAGGTCAAATCATGAAATGCAACTGAGCATATGTATGCTTGTGAAAACATCTTTATCTAAGCAATATGTTACCTTAGAGAACCCACCACTGGGCATTCTCAAGACCCTCAAGAGTAGAGTCAAGAATGTTTTATTGACATATGTCCCAAAACGGAACAATGAAATTCTTGTTTGCAGCAGATATTTAAACATAGCACTCTGTAAACATCATAATAAACATCAAATAGATAAAAATAAATAAAAATAAAACACTAATAGTGGAAGGACAAAAACAATGCCCCCAAGTCACCTCTGCACAGTCTGCCTAAACCTACCCGATCTCCCGGTTGCTAAACACTTGAACTCCCCCTCCCATTCCCACACTGCTTCCTTCATTGTCAGAGTGAGGCCCAGCGCAAATTGGAGGAACAGCACCTCATATTTCGCTTGGGCAGCTTACACCCCAGCAGTATGAATATTGCCTTCTCTAACTTCAAGTAACCCTTGCTTTCCCTCTCTCTCCATTCCTCCCCCTTTCCAGTTCTCCGACCAGTCTGACTGTCCTCGATTACATTTTATCTATTTGCTTTGTCAGCTTATCCTAGCTACCAATGATCTATTCTACATTTCCATTGATTCTTCATTTCTTTTGATGTCTCGTTTTGACACCTTCCCTTCCTTATTGCTGTGGCTCACTCTGCCCTGACCTTCGGTCTGAAGAAGGGTCTCTACCTGAAACGTCACCCATTCCTTCTATCCAGAGATGCTGCCTGTCCCGTTGAGTTACTCCAGCATTTTGTGTCTATCCCACAAGTCTACGTTGTTTGGAGTTTAGTTGGAGGTTGTATAGTTTAATAGCCTGATTGATCTTGGGAAGAAGCTGCTCCTGAACCTTATTGCTGTTGCAATTTACCTGCTACTATAGTATCTTCCTGATGGCAGTAGTGCTTAGCCAAGGTGGTGTGAGACTCTGATAATGAGGCGCGAATCCTGTAGATGTCTTTGATGGTGGGGAGGTCACACTCAGTGCCTGTGATGGACTGGGCAGTGTTTACCACCTTTTGCAGTCTTTTTCCAACTCCCAGGCGAACCAGCAGAGATACAACCAGTCAGTTTGGTCTCTTATCTTCTAAGGAGGTAGAGGCATTGATTGGCTTTCTTTATGATTGCACCTATATTATGGGTCCAGGACAGATTCTCAGAGCTACGTACGCTCAGGAATGTGAGGTTTTTGACTCTCACCGCCACCGTCCTGTCGGTGGAGATAGATTTGTGGATTCTCGGCCTTCCTCTTCTAAAGCCAACAATCAGTATTTTGGTTTTACTGATGATTAGAGCAAGGTTGTTCTTCTGGCACCATTCGGTCAATCGATCGATCTGCCTCCTATACTCTGACTCATTATCATCCCCAACGGTGGTGCCAACGGCAAATTTACTGGGCTATGTATTTTTTAAATTCACATTGGCTTTTTCATAACAGACATTCTTAATGGGTTTCACTGCTATTTCCAGGCTTGCCGTTTTCCTCAGCATTGCTGTCTGTTTTGCATACATAGATCGTAAAGAGCATGAACCGACACACACTAGGTCAATTTGGGAATTCAATTTTATGTTCTGTAAACTGTAGAATCGGAGTGAACTTCCCTTTCCTGGAGATTGCGGCATTTCAGCCCACAGTTCTCTGCACCTTTCTGTCAGCACCAATGCCTCTTCAAAGGAGAATAGTTTCAACCTTTATCCAATTCTCCTACTATTGGGATGTACCATCTTCCCCATTTTTGAAGGATATCTCACAAGCTTTATGAAAAACTATGTGCAAGATCCTGATTGGTCACTGATCACTCACCACTCATCACTCCATAGTTCCCTGAAAGTGCCAACACAGGTAAGAAGGTATAGAGCATGTTTGCCTTCGTTGGTCAGGGCCCAAAATATGAAAGCTGGGGCACTATGTTACAACATTATAAAACAATGGCAAGACCACACCTGGAGTACTGTGCGTAGTGCCAGTCGCTATGCAGTAGGAGGAATGTGGTTGGACTGAGAGAGTGCAGATAAGATTCATCAGGATGTGGCCTGAATTGGACAATCTCAGTTATGGTGAGATATTTGGATTTGTTTCACTGGGGTGAAGGATGACCTGATAGTAGTTATGTATCATTATAAAAGCAATAGATAGGATAGTCAGAATCTTTTTCCCCCAATGGTAGGAGTATCAAAAACAACACGGCATAGATTTAAGGTTCGTGGAAGAAATTTTAAAGGAAAATATATGGAAAATGTTTTTACACAGAGTGTGGTTGATATCTGCAACTTCCTGCTGGAGGAGATGGTGGAACCAGATACAATGTTTAAGAGTGATTTAGGCATACACTTGTATCGGCAAATATACAGACCTAATGCGGGCAAATAGGAAAAGGTTGCCATGGACGTGGTGTGCCAAATTGCTCATTTCTGTGCTGTACAATGTTTTTGGCTCTAATTTGTTATCTTACTGTAGGTCATAGCCAGCTACAATGCTCACTTTAACATCTGCCAGATCAAACGCTCTTTCCAGATTTAATTGCAATTACATTTTTTTCTTTTGTAAGTCTAATCAAATGAGATGGATCACTTTGGGGTATTGATGAATATCTATTTTGTAATTGTTGACTGCGTACATTTCTCAGAATTTTCTAATCATAGCTAAACATCGATAAGGATACACACTGTTTCTATTATTGAGTTGCAAAGGATACAACAGGATTATTGACTCACCACATATATGACCAGTCAAATGGCAACTATCAATCCTATTCCTTTCCAGTGAAAAGCCAGGATCTGTTTAGATGGTAACGAAGCATCCACGTCACATTTTTGTAGTAGTTAGTCCTATAAAAGTCAATGTCATGTTCATTAAATGTCATGTTTCTTACTGAAAATTAAATTATTGTTTCTCCTTCGGGCTGTTATTGGAGATTTTTGTGATTTTTGAATATTGTAATACACTTCAATATTACTACTTGGAATTCTTTTCTTTTATCCAATTTTGTGAATTCCTTGTTTGGAGGAACTGACTCATCTGTTCATTTCTTTTACCTCTCTAAGTCTTTTACTCCTTTCACTGGGATGGTTGTCAGGCAGCTTTGTCTCTAACCAATAACTATACATCCCATAGGATTGTGTAGCCTTGTGTTTTTGTTCTTCGGCGGGCAGTCCAGAGTCCTGGAGTGCTGGAGTCGTGAATTTAAAATCATGCTTTGAGAATTAGAGCTGGAAATAAAAGTTGTAGGGGTAAAATTAGTCATGAAACTGTTGGCTGGTTGCAAAACCAAAGTAGCTTCCACTTTCTTAGGTTCTTAACTCTCAAATCCTGCAATAGCATAGTTAACTATTAACTCTCTTCATTGATGGAATATCATTGATATGCTATCAGAACAGAGTGTTTCTAGGAGCCTTAAACATGATAAATTACTGTGGATTTAGGTTAAACCTGCTGATTACTACTTACAGCCCTCCATCAATTAATGAACAATGTTCCTCCATATTGAACACTATTTTGAATAAATCCAGAAGACAGCAAACATGTTGAATGTATTCTGAATTAAAATGTTAAATGTCTGTTACCCAGTATACCTTGGCAGCACCAACACAGATGAGCTGGTTGAGTCCTAATTAACATTGCTACAAAACTATGACAAAAAAGGGAATACCATATTCATCTATTGAAGAAGCATGTGTCCATGCACAGGAATAAATACTACATAACATTTCTGGAAATAATGAATGACTTCACAGCAATATTATTACCTTGTTTAGGTTTAAGTTTACAATTATTGTCACGTGTGCTAGGTACAATAAAAGCATTGTTTTGCATGCAATCCATTCAAATCAGATAATACTATACATAGATACAATTGAGCCAAATATATATACCATAGGTAGAGCAAAGGAAAATATATGGAGTGCAGAATATAGTTTTCAGCATTGTAGCACAACGATTGCAGAGACAAAGTAAATCTCCGCAATCACGTAGAGGTGAATAAGACAGCACCCTAGCATATGGAAAGTCCGTTCAGAAGCCTGATAACAGAGGGAAAGAAGCCTGATAACAGAGGGAAATAAACTGTACCTTAGTTTGGTGGTGCGCGCTTTCAAGCTTCTTTATTTTCTGTTCTATGGGATTGACCAACATTGGATAAGTCTTTCATTAGGTTGACTGACTTTCCAAAGCAGCGAGAGGTGTAAATGAAATCAATGGCTGGGAGTCTGGCCTGTGTGATGGACTAGGCTACATCCACAATTCTCTGCAATCTCTTGGACAGAACTGTTCTTAAAGTAAGCTGAGATGCAATCCAACAGTATGATTTCTATTGTGCATCTATAGAAGTTTGAAAGAGTCATTGGAGACATGCTAACTTTCTTCAGTCTCATGAGGAAGCAGAAGTGTTGGTGTGCCTTCTTAGCTGTCATTTCCATGTGGTCGGCCCACAATGGTTCATTATTAATATTGTCTCCGAAGAACTTGAAACTTCAGTTTAGTTTCGTTTATATTATTGTCACGTGCGCCGAGGTACAGTGAAAAGCTATTGTTGCATACTAACCAGTCAGCGGAAGGACAATACATGATTAAGACAATACATGATTAAACTCTCAGCCATTTCCACTGCAGCACCATTGATGCTGAATGGGGAATGTACATCACCACGTTTCCTGAAGTAGATGACAAGCTCCACCATTTTGCTGACATTGAGGGAGAGGCTGTTGGCCTGACACCATGTTACTAAGTTCTCTATCTCCGTCTCATCATTGTTCGTGATTCAGGCCACCACAGAGATGTCATCTGCAAACTTGTAGATGGAGTTTGAGCTGAAATTGGCCAGACAATCTTGAGTATCTAGATAGTATAGCAGGGGTTGAGAATGCATCCATGCCGGTGTTGAGATTTATTGTGGAGGTTGTGTTGTCACCTATTCTCAGTGGTTGTGGTCCGTAGATCGGAAATTCGAGGATCCGTTGGCAGAATGATTCCTAGGTCCAGGAGATTGGAGGTGAGTTGATTAGTTAAGTTATGTTTAATTCAGTTTATTATTCAATTTATGTACCGATGTACAATGAAAAATCGGGTACAGTGAAAAGCATTTGTTTGCGGCTATCCAGTCAAAGAAAATACTATACTTGATTACAATAAAGCTGTCCGCAGTGCACAGATAAAGGGTACAACATTTAATGCAAGATAAAGTCTGGTTAAAGATAGCTCAAAGGTCTCAATGCGGTAGATGGCAGGTAAGGACTACATTCTAGCCAATGGGGCTGTTCAGTTGCCTGAAAACAACTGGGAAGAAACTGTCCATGAATCCAGAGGCATGTGCCTTCAAATTTCTGTACGTCTTGCCTGACGAGAGAAGAGAGAAGAGGGAGTGATCGGGATGAGATTGGTCCTTGATTATGCTGACTGCATTGCCGAGGCAGCATGAAGTGTAGTTACAGTCAATGGAAGGGAGGTTGGTTTGCATGATGGTCTGGACTACATCCACAACACTCTGCAATATGGTTATTGTTTAGTTTAGTTTAGAGGTACACCATGGAAACAGGCCCTTTGGCCCACTGAGTCCACGCTAACCATCGACCACCTATTTAACTATTCTATGTTATCCCATTTTTGCATCTATTCCCTGCACACTAGGGGACAATACACAGCAGCCAATTAATCTACAAACCCACATATCTTTGGGACATGGGAGAAAACCGGAGGATCCGGGGGAAATCTACACGGTCACAGGGAGAATGTGCAAACTTCACATAGACAACACCCAAGGACAGCTTGAACCTGGGTCTCTGGAGCTATGAGGTAGCAGCTTACCTGCCGTGCCACTGTGCCGTTCCCAAATGATGTGGAAGGTGGAGCCACAGTCAATAAATAAGAGTCTGATGTAGGTGGCCTTGTTGTCTAGATGCCTAGGTGTCTAGGTATCCTTGCTGCCTGATCTGCTGAGTTATTCCAGCATTTTGTATCTTTTCAAGTATTTTAGAAATTTGGCTGCCGCATTGCTTCACTGGCATACCGGGTCCGCGCCAACCAGCGAATCCCCAACATTAACACTATCCTATTACCCACTAGGGACAATTTTTACATTTACCAAGCCAATTAACCTACATACCTGCACGTCTTTGGAGTGTGGGGCGAAACCGAAGATCTCGGAGAAAACCGACGCAGGTCACGGGGAGAACGTAATACTCCATACAGTCACCACCCGTAGTCAGGATTGAACCCGGGTCTCCGGAGCTGCATTCGCTGTAAGACAGCAACTCTACCGCTGCGCCATCTAGTGTGGTCTGTATCTGCACGTTCTCCCTGTGACCACATGGGTTTCCTCCAGATTCTCTGGACTCCTTTTATATCCCAAAGGCACATGGGTTGGTTGGTTAATCGACCCAGTATTGGTAAGTGGTAGAATCTTGGGGGAATTGATGGGAATGGGGATTCAATAGGTTAGGGCAGGATTAGTCTAAAAATGCATGCCTGATGGTTTGCATGGACTCGGTGGGCTGAAGGACCGTATCTGCTGTACCTCTCTATGGCTCCATGATGCTATAATGATGATGAGGTCATGATGTAAGTTATGATCCAACCAGCAGTGTTTTTAAGCAACCTAAATTCCACAGACTATAGAATAGATGGCCAAGAATTTGTTGCAAAAAATATTTTTAGAGAAAACAAAGACATGAATGAAAGGGAAACTGAGGTGTGGGCAGAGCTGCACGTGATTTGGTGGTCCTGTTGATGGTACGAATATGTGGCCCATAACTCATTTCAAAGCTAAACAAGACATCATGTTTGCAAATGTCTAGGTCTATTTCAGGCAGTTGCCAAGAAGAGGGATAGAGTCATTCACATATCAATAGAATTTCACACAATAATTTCAGTCTTCCCAATATTTACTTTTGGAAAATGTCTGCATATATTGTACTGAGAGTGTGATAATTTAAATAAATAGAGGAGTCAAGAGCAGTAGTGAGATAGAGGGGCATTTTTAATGCACTGGTGGAAATGGGACTGTATCCAATCTTCATGATATTGCTTCAAACTGAGTTTTTGACTATGAGATGCATCACAGATAAACTCAATTTTCCCTTTAAATTACCATGCCCATTGAAAAATGATTAAGAGCAGAAACCTTCCAGTAATATTCTAACTAAAGCCCCAGGTTGAAGTCGACTTCATTAAATCTGAAGCTTTCCTGTGCACTGTTGGTCTTTATTACACCAAGCAATGCATTTACACATAATTGGAGGAATTTTAGAAACTTTCTTCCATGGTAAAATAAAAATAATTTGGACATAAATTCCCTTTAGGAATTAATTATGCAAAAAGTAAGAGTCACAACTGATTTTGCAGTATGCAAACCATTTAAAAATTAAATCTGTAAGACAATTCATGTTTCGTTAGTTATTAGGAAACATACCCCAAAGTGATATTTATGCTTTTGAAAGCCTTCAATGTTATTACCTGTCTATGTTTTTATGCCTTTAATGATGATTCGTTGAGTTTTTGAAAGTGTGTTCAACTCATTTCCTGTTTATAGGTTCACTGGTAATACATGATGGTAAATTTTAAGCTTCTTTTGATCTTTTGCTGGAATAATAGAATAGGTAAACTCTATCTGATATTAAAATGTAATAACATTGTAATAAGGATAAGGAATTGAAGTCTTAAGTTTTGGAAGGAAATTGAATCCAATCACAGAGGCACATCTACTTCCTGGACATTATAGACAATATATTCCCAGGATTACTCTTTTCCAAACATCCATTGTTTCCGTCAGAAATAATTAAGTTACTTCTTCGATCAATACATGCATCAGACAACACGTTCCTTACAATTACTTTATAACATGCGCCTAAATATTGTCAAAATAAAAGTGATAGAATTTTAATAATTTTCTAATAAGAACATTATTTTGTGTTTTTCCATTTATAAATAACCTATCGGTTCTGCATCAATGTTATGAGAACATCTATACCAGCAAGCAAGTTAACATTATCATGTTTAGTTCAAAAGAAAATGAAAACAGAATTGACATAATTACTGCAGGAACTCTGAAATGCAAAATGGAGTTTAATGGACTAGTATTACTCAATCAGAATTTATTCCTGACAGAATTATGGCGATAGAACAGATAAATTGTTGCTTCAAATGTTTCTGAGATCTGATGCATAAATATTCCTTGCAGCTGGGTAAAATAAGTTTGCAAATCATCTGGTAAGGAGGAACAAAAGGGGGAGGTAAGAGTCCTTTGCCAATCTTTTGCCTCCCTCGCTTCTAAACAGTGGAGTTATGGGCCTGTCCCACTTAGGCGATTTTTCAGGCGACCGCTGGCGACTGTCAAGTTGCTGGCAGTCACCTGAAAAACCGGCAACTGAAACGGCGACTATCAGAGTGGAACATACACACACATAAACACATTGCTTCCTTCACCAGCCCGTTATGCAGGCGGGGGACAGGGCAAGCGGGTGGAGCGCTGTCTGACTGAAATTTACACGGTGCAAAGCCAATGTGATACAGACACACACCGCGATGAACAGGAAGGCTGGCGCTCTAATTAAGAAGCTAAAAAGCACAGTGTACGGTAAGTACTTTAAAAGAAGATGGGAGGGGGGAGAAGGGGGAGAGAGGGGGGAGAGGAATAGAGACAACTTTTAAGAAGCCAGATATGCACGGCTGTGAAGCTCGGCGGACATTAACATTACCGGTCGGTTATCCTTGGTTCTGAAAATAATGCTTACGTTTTCTTTTCCCAACGAGCCAATGAAATTCACCGGTCAGCACCGGCTACAACCTACGAGAACCTAAAGGGGCTGTCGCCTTGGGCAACCTAATCTGCGAGTTTAGAAGAGTGTCTTTGACCTTCAAACTCGCAGCATGGTCGACACGTGGTCCTAGGAGGTCCTATGAAGTAACTGGAACTCGCCTTCATGCTCATAGAAACATAGAAACATAGAAAATAGGTGCAGGAGGAGGCCATTCGGCCCTTCGAGCCAGCACCGCCATTCATTGTGATCATGGTTGATCGTTCGCTATCAATAACCCGTGCCTGCCTACTCCCCATATCCCTTGACTCCACTAGCCCCTAGAGCTCTATCCAACTTTCTCTTAAATCCATCCAGTGATTTGGCCTCCACTGCCCTATGTGGCAGGGAATTCCATAAATTCACAACTCTCTGGGCAAAAATGTTTTTCTCAGCTCATTCTTAAATGACCTCCCCTTTATTCTAAGACTGTGGTCCCTGGTTCTGGACTCACCCAACATTGGGAACATTTTTCCTGCATCAAGCTTGTCCAATCCTTTTATAATTTTATATGTTTCTATAAGATATCCCCTCATCCTTCTAAACTCCAGTGAATAAAAGCCTAGTCTTTTCAATCTTTCCTCATATGACAGTCCCGCCATCCCAGGGATCAATCTCGTGAACCTATGCTGCACTGCATCAATCACAAGGATGTCCTTCCTCAAATTAGGAGACCAAAACTGTACACAATACTCCGGATGTGGTCTCACCAGAGCCCTATACAACTGCAGAAGAACCTCTTTACTCCTGTACTGAAATCCTCTTGTTATGAAGGCCAACATTCCATTAGCTTTCTTCACTGCCTGTTGTACCTGCACGCCAACTTTAACCTAACCCCATTGAGATAATAATCTGCCCCCTTGTTTTTGCCGCCAAAGTGGATAACCTCACATTTATCTATATTATACTGCATCTGCCACGCATCTGCCCACTCACTCAACCTGTCCAGGTCCCCCTGCAACCTCCTAATATCCTCTTCACAGTTCACACTGCCACCCAGCTTTGTGTCATCCGCAAACTTGCTAGTGTTGCTCCTAATTCCCTCCTACAAATCATTAATATATATGGTAAACAGTTGCGACCCCAACACCGAGCCTTGCGGCATGCCACTCGCCACTGCCTGCCATTCTGAAAAGGACCCGTTCACTCCTACTCTTTGCCAACCAATTTTCTATCCATGTCAACACCCTACACCCAATACCATGTGCTCTAATTTTAGTCACCAGTTTCCTGTGCGGGACCTTATCAAAGGCTTTCTGAAAGTCTAGATACACTACATCCACTGGCACCCCTTCATCCATTTTACTTGTCACTTCCTCTAAAAATTCCAGAAGATTAGTCAAGCATGATTTCCCTTTCATAAATCCATGTTGACTTGGACTAATCCTTTTACTGCTATCCAAATGCTCCATTATTACCTCTTTAATAATTGACTCCAGCATCTTTCCCACCACCGAAGTCAGGCTAACTGGTCTGTAATTCTCCGTTTTCTCTCTCGCTCCTTTCTTGAAAAGTGGGATAACATTAGCTATCCTCCAATCCACAGGAACTGATCCTGAATCTATTGAACATTGGAAAAAGAATCACCAATGCGTCCACTGTTTCTAGAGCCACCTCCCTGAGGACCCTGGGATGCAGACCATCAGGCCCAGGGGATTTATCATCCTTCAGTCCCATTAGCCTACCCAATACAATTTCTCGCCTAATGAAAATTTATTTCAGTTCCTCTACCCCCTTAGATCTTCTGTCCTCCAGTACATCTGGGAGATTGTTTGTGTCCTCCTTAGTGAAGACAGATCCGAAGTACCTATTCAACTCTTCTGCCATTTCCTTGTTGCCCACAATAATTTCACCTATTTCTGCCTTCAAGGGACCCACATTTGACTTTGCTACTCTTTTTCCCTTAACATATCTAAAGAGGCTTTTACTGTCCTTCTTTATATTTCTGGCCAGCTCGACGGAAGTTCCCAAATACTCATGGCCTCAACTAGGTCGCGGAAAGTTTTTCAGCATGTTGAAAAATATTCCGCGAGTAAAATTTGGTCGGCATGGTTCTTTTGAACTCGTAGTGCAGTGGGGTGGGGTCGCTATTTATTTACAGGCAGTCAAGGTCAGCCGTAGGCAATCTCCTTTGCTGACCGTGCATTGTGATTGGCTCATTGGAGTTTTCAGGGCCAGGGAAAACCTACCGGTAGGTAAAATGCCCGCTAAACTTTTTTATAATTCTTAAAAGTGTCTCCACTCCTTCTCCCCCTCTTCTCCCCCTCTCCCACCCCCCCTCTCCCCCCCAGCACTCTCTTACCGTTACTGTGCAGCCGTTTTACCTTCCTCTTCTTCGTGGGTGTGAATTTCAGACAGCGCTCCCCCGCTTTCTTTGGCCCCCGCCTTTGCAATGTGTGTGTGTGTGTGTGTGTGTGTGCGTGCGGTAGGTCGATCCAACTTGAGGTTTCAATGCGGACAGTCGATCCAGCTCGAGGTTTTCCAGGCGAGTGCCCTCGAGCTTGAAGGTTGAAGACACTCTTCGTAACTTGCGGATTCGGTCGCCCAAGTGGGCAGCCCCTTAAGAGAACCTTTGATCTCCTGGCAACCCACTAGGACCTCCTGGTGACCCACCTACGGCACAAAAAGTCTCGCTACTCTCCATGGCGACTTCATTCTAGTCGCCGCTCATTTTTCAGCATGTTGAAAAATTCACGGCGACCATAACAAGGCCGCGACTTGTTCCCAGAATGCGGGAACTCCTCAGGACCTTGAAGGCGACTCCCCAGCAACCACCATGTGGCGACTACATAGTCTCATGCAGTCGCCTAAAAAGTCGCCTAAGTGGGCATGCCCATTACATTAGCAATTTTCCAGTTCTCTGGAACAATTCCTGAATCTCGTGATCACCAGTAATGCCTCCATAATCTCCACAGCTAACTCTTTCAGAAACCTAGGGTGTAATCCACCAAGTTCACATGACTTACCCACTGTTACACATTTCAGCTTCCCAAAAAATGTATTCTTAGGAATAGCAACTGCACTCACTTCTGTCCCCTGACACTCATAGATTTCTGGCATGTTGCTGCTGTCTTCCACGGTGAAGACTGGTGAAAAAAACGTATTCAGTTTGTCCGCTATTTCTTTGTCCCCCATTACTACTTCTCCAGTGTCATTTTCCAAAAGTCCAATGTCTACTCTTGCCTCTCTTGTACTCTTTATAAATCTGAAAAAAATCTTGATGCAGGTTGAACACTGATTCTCCGGCACCCTTGTATCCAGAGTCTTTGCTATGTTATAAGCCTTCTCTTTTGCTATTATTCTGTATTTGACTCCTGTGATAGCCTCAATTGCCTCCTTCTCCTCTTCGTATGTTTCTCCTTCTTTAGGATGACTCCCAGATTACTCCCAGAAACTCCTGCCATCGCTGCTCCATCGTCACTCCTGCTAGGGTCCTCTTTCAATCAAGTTTAGCCCCCACCTCATGCCTCTGTTGGTACCTTTACTCAACTGCAATACCAATATATCTGATTTCAGCTTCTCCCTCTCAAACTGTAGGATGAATTCTATCATATTATGATCACTGCCTCCTAGTAATTCTTTCACCTTGAGCTCTCTAATCAAATCTGGTTCATTACAAAACACCAAATCCAGAATTGCCTTTTCCCAAATGGACTCGACCGCAAGCTGCTCTAAAAAGCCATCTCGTTGGCCCTCTACAAATACCATTTCTTGGGGATCTAGAACCAAAGTGATTTTCCCATTTTACCTGCATATTGAAAACCTGTAACATTGTATTTCTTACATGCCTTTTCTATCTCCTGATGTCATTTGTACCTTACATCCTGGCTGCTATTAGGAGGCTTGTATATAATTTCCATCAGGGTCTGTTTACCCTTGCAGCTTCTTAACTCTACCCACTGATCTTATTAAATGTAAGAGCAGACTTGAGGAGCCAACAGACCTGCTCTTGCTCCTAATTTGTATGCCCAAATGTTTATATACACATAAGAAAGTTTATTCATTCATACAATATACAATAGACAATACGTGCAGGAGTAGGCCATTCGGCCCTTCGAGCCAGCACCGCCATTCAATGTAATCATTCATACAATATTGACATTATTGTATATTCAGTGTCAAGGTGATGCCGCTGGAATACCATTTTTGAAAGTTACTATTGCCTGGCATTTGGTCGGGCTAAGCCTGAATATTGGCTGAGAGGACATGCTTCTAACATTGATGACCATCTTCCCTTGTGCTGGAAACGACTCCAACTATAGGGGAACTATCCCCCTGATTTGAATATGAATTATACAGGACTTCCTTGATGTTGCACTCTGTCAAATCCTGTCTTTGATAGATTTTGGACTTCATGATTTCCAAAGCCTTATCATTTGGATTTAAAAGCTGGCTCATTCATGCTTGAAAATATCATCACAATCCTTGACTTAGATTTAATGCATTGGCTGTGAGCTCACTTACAGAGCATCTATTATTTAGCTTATATAAAGCACATTACTATGCAATAATTTGACGTTGATTTTTCCGCATCTGATTTATATGGCGACTGGACTTATATAAACTTAGTATATTCTTCTGTCACATTTTATTGAAGCAGAATTGTTCCACTGGCTTGAAGGCAATTGCTAGACTTTGCCAAACTATCAGGTTGCAGATTGTGATGGAATATAATTTTGATACTGCCTTACGGTACCCAGTTTTGAGTCGGGCTATCCGTTCTGATTACGTCCCATTCAGCATGTCAAAAATATCACACAACATGATGCAACGTGAGGAAGCAAGTTTACCTCGCCAACAGTCTGTCTGTCCTTTCCTTCTTTGTGTTTTAATTGTATGTGTCAAATGTATGTTTTTAGTGTTCTTTAGCTTGTTTTATGTGGGGGGTGGGGGGGGTTGGGGAAACTTTTTCTAATCTCTTACCTCGACGGAGATGTAATTTTTTCCCCCGTATTTTATCTCCGTCCACACTGCAGCCTTATGGGCCTGTCCCACTTAGGTGACTTTTTAGGTGACTGCAGGAGATTATGCCGTCGCCACATGGTCGCCGGGGTGTCGCCTGTATGGTTGCGAGTAGTCTTCTCAGTTGCCCAAAGAGTCGTTGCATCTTTCTGGACGCCAAAATTTTTTTAACGTGTTGAAAAAATGTTGGCGACAGTGGCGAACTTGGGTTTGACGCCAAATGAGCCTAAGTTGACAAAGGTGCTGTCGTAGGTTGTTGCCAGGTTAATGTAGGCAGTCGCCAGGATGTCGTAGGGTGTCGCCAGGATGTCATCGGATGTTGACAGGTGACTAGGTTGAGGAATTGGCAGCCATTGCTGGAGACCGACTTCAGGAGCTCCACAAGGGGGAGGCTGCGGGACTTTAACATCGCGGAGCTCGCAATCCCTTTGTCTGGGGTCGACCTCGGACCTCCAACCATGGGTGCTTGCGGACTTAACATCATGGAGCATCATGGTCAGAAACTGACTTTGGGAACTGCAAACCGCGAGAGTTTTGACCGCCCCGATGTGGGAGTTTCGATTGCCCCGACCTGGGGGCTTTGACACCGGCTGCAGGAGCTTCAATCACCCCGACGGATAGTTTGACTGCTCCTACCGCAGGAGAATAAAGAGGAAGAAGGCTGGACTTTTTTGCCTTCCGTCACAGCGAGGAATGTGGGGAATCCGCTGTGGTGGATGTTTATGATAACTTTTATGTAGTTGTGTGTCTTGTTGCTTTTTTTTTCATATCGCTGTAAGGTAATTCACATATCACTGTACCTTAATTGGTACGTGACAATAATTGGTACGTGACAATTGGTATGTTGAACCTTTGTATTATGTCCTTCTATCAAAGTGGTCACCATTTCCAGAACAAGCAATACCTCTTGCCAAGCTGTTCCAGATTCTAGTACAGTCACAACATTAGAATCGACTCTCCAATGTGGAAGGTTACTCAGCTATGTTCTGCTCACTAAAAACTTCATATCCAATCTGAAAAATTACGGCCCTATCAGTCTCCTCGCACTCAGTAGCAAATGGACTGGATGGAGGGTGTTGTCAACAATACTATCAAGTGGGACTTCTTCATGAGCATGATTTGTGTTTTACCTGGACTATTTGACTCCATGTCTCATCATAACCTGGGATAAATCAATGACTAAAAACTTAATCACAGAGGAAGGGTGACAGTGAACTCCCTTTCAAAAAAGGAAAGCAAATAAAACTGAGGTCAAAAAGAATCAATGGGAAAACACACCAATGATTGGAATAATATCATGTACAAAGGAATATAGTTGTGGATGTTGGTGACCAATCATTCATCAATGCAGAAGTTTTTCAAAACAGTAACCTATTAACATCTTAATGGCAGGGAGGTTTTAATCTTCCTTCCTTCAGAGATGGGTATGTTTGCTCATGATTGAATAATGTTCAATTCCATTCACTGATAAGAGAAAACACGTGGGCATGTGTTGATAAGTGGTAGGTAACTACACTCACGGTATAAAAGTGTCAGCCGATGAGTATTTTCAACAAGAGAGAATCTAAACACCTACCTTTGATATTCATTAACATTACCATCACTGTGTTAACACCATCAACATCCTTGGGGTTACCATCCACCAGCATTTCAACATGACTAGCAAGATAAACACCGCGGCTACCGCATCGCCTCACTTGCAAACTGGACTCTGCAGCGGGCCTGAAGCCTCCACGCTGCTGATTCCCACTACTCGGGTTTTGACAGCACTGGGTCCTAGTGCCAGTCTCCCCAACCCTGGTAACCTCAGTGGCTATTCCACTAGGTCTTCCCCATCCCCCTCCAACTATGTAACCCCTGCTCTTCCCCACCCACACCACAGCCCCCCATACCCCCCCACCCCCTGACCACCCTCCACCCCCCCACCACACAACGCTTCGTCCTCAGTCCACTCACCTGCCTTCCTACGGCCACAACCCCCATCCTTGCCGCGTGTTCACCATCCCCCCCGGACCTCCTCCTCTCCGACACCGAAAGGTTGGTCCTCAGCAGAGGTCTTACCTTTGTCCTCCTCCATCCCCACCTCAATGAGTTCCGTGCCCACCACGACTTGGAGCTCTTCTACCGTCGCCTCTGCCTCACAGCGTTCTTCCACGGGAAGAAGTCCTCGCCCCCCCACTGATGATCCCTTTTCCTGTCTCTAACAAACCCCCTCCACGTGGACCCTCCCCTCGTGGCCCTCCGGCTTTAGAACTCTTTATCCACAACTGCCGTCGGGACATCAACCGCCTCGACTTCTCCACTCCCCTGACTCACTCCAATCTCTCCCCCCCCCCGAACGCTATCGACTCACTCCGTAACAACCCAGACTGGGTTATCAAACCCACCGACAAGGGAGGTGCCGTGGTAGTCTGGCACTTCTATCTCTACAAAGCGGAGGCCACGCGCCAACTCTCGGACACCTCCTCCTACATACCGCTGGACCATGACCCCACTGACGAGCACCAGGCCACCATCTCGAGCACCATAACTGACTTCATCAACTCCGGCTCCCTGCACCCCCGAGCCTCCAACCTCATCGTTTCCCAGCCCCACACGGCCCGATTTTACCTTCTCCCCAAAATCCACAAATCTGACTGCCCCGGCAGACCCATTATCTCTATCTGTTCGTGCCCCACCAAACACATTTCCACATCCCTTGACTCCATCCTATCCCCCTTGGTTAAATCCCTCCCACCTATCCCTCCCCACCTCAGACACTCTTCGTCATCTCTGCACATTCCATTCTCCAGGCCCCCATCCTCTCATCTTCACCATGGATGTCCAGTCATTCTACACCTCCATCCCCCACCAGGATGGTCTCAAAGCCCTCCGATTCTTCCTCGACCAGTGGAGCAACCCATACCCGTCCACTGACACCTTCCTCCGCCTAGCGGAGTTGGTCCTTACCCTCAATAATTTCTCTTTTGACTCCTCCTATTTCCTCCAAATACAAGGCGTAGCTATGGGCACACGCATGGGCCCCAGCTACTCCTGCCTCTTTGGCGGGTACGTCGAACAATCCTTGTTCTCGACGTACCAGGGCCCCATCCCCGACCTCTACCTCCGTTACATCGACGACTGCTTTGGTGTCACCTCCTGCACCCACGCACAACTGACTGACTTCATCCATTTTACCACCAACTTCCATCCGGCACTCAAATACACCTGGACCATTTCCGATACTTCCCTACCATTCCTTGACCTCACCATCTCCATTGCAGGGGATACACTCCTGACCGGCATCCACTACAAACCAACTGACTCCCACGGCTACCTGGACTACTCTTCCTCCCACCCTGCCTCCTGTAAGGACTCCATCCCCTATTCCCAATTCCTCCGTCTACGCCGCATCTGCTCCCAGGATGAGGTGTTCATCACAAATGTCCTAATTCTTCAGAGAACGGGGATTCCCCTCCTCCACTATAGATGAGGCTTGCACCAGGGTCTCCTCCATACCCCGCAACACTGCCCTCTCTCCCCATTCCCCCACTCATAACAAGAGCAGAGTCCCCCTGGTCCTCACCTTTCACCCCACCAGCCGGCACATACAGCACATAGTCCTCCGCCAGTTTTGCCACCTCCAACGTGACCCCACCACTTGCCACATCTTCCCATCTCCTCCCCTGTCTGCCTTCCGCAAAGACCGCTCCCTCCGCAACTCCCTTATCAATTCTTCCCTTCCCTCCCACTCCACTCCTTCCCCGGGCACTTTCCCTTGCAACCGCAAGAGATGCTACACTTGTCCCTTTAATTTTTCCCTTCCCTCCCCCTCCACTGCTTTCAGGGACCCAAGCAGTCCTTCCAGGTCCAACAGAGGTTCACCTGCACCTCCTCCAACCTCGTCTACTACATCCCGCTGCTCTAGATGCCAGCTAATCTATATCGGTGAGACCAAGCGGAGGCCTGCCGATTGTTTCGCCGAATACCTCCACTCGGTCCGCAATAACCAACCCGACCTCCCGGTGGCTCAGCACTTCAACTCCCCCTCCCATTCCGTATTCGACCTCTCTGTCCTGGGCCTCCTCCACGGCCAGAGTGAGCAACACCGCAAATTGGAGGAACAGCACCTCATATTCCGCTTGGGGAGTCTGCATCCTCTTGGCTTGAACATTGAATTTTCTCAATTCTGTTAACCCTTGCTGTCTCCTCCCCTTCCCACCTCTCCCTCAGCCCTCGGGCTCCTCCTCCTTTTTCCTTTCTTCTCCCCGCCCACCTCCCATCAGTCTGAAGAAGGGTTTCAGCCCGAAATGTTGCCTATCTCCTTCGCTCCTTAGATGCTGCTGCACCCGCTGAGTTTCTCCAGCTTTTTGTGTACCCGCGGCTACAAGAGCAGGTCAGAGGCTGGATATCCTGAAGCCCTTCTGCTGAAAGTATTCTCATAATGTGTTGGAAGGAACTGCAGATGTTGGTTTACACCAAAGATAGATACAAACTGCTGGGGTAACCCATTCCAGAGATGCTGCCTGTCTCACTAAGTACTCCAAAAACACTGTTTGGAGGGGAGTTCCAGAATTGCGAGGCTGACAAGTGCAGGCAGAATAGCCTCAGCAAGTAACGCTTTGCATTTTGTAATTAATACATTGTGCGCTAGTAATAAGAGGAAAATAATATTTAGGCTAGGTACATGGGGTTGTGGGCTGCTTAATTTTATGGTGTTGAGTATTTTGAGTGCCATTGGAATTGAACTCATCCATTCTGATGAATATAGAATTCCATCACCCTCCTTGTGGATGCCAGAAAGGTTTTGGGTTATCATGAGGTAAGTCATTCAGCCTCGGATACCCAGTCTCTGACGTGCTCTGTTGGCTACTGTATTAGAATGTCATCAGAATTGAGTGTCTGAGTTCCAGCTACAAAAAAAAATCTTCCTAATTATTAATTACCTTCAACAATTCAGGCAAAACTGCACTGTTTCTAGATACAGTTCTTGTGAGAAACACCCTTACAGAGCTCGACATGCCAGAGTTTGCAATCACTGGAAGTACCATTAATTTACATCTGAGGCTGTGAAGTTACCCCTCGTAAAAAAGTTGCTGTTCTTTGCAGTCATTCATGAAACCGTTCGGCCCTGGATTGGAAGGGCAAAATGTGTTGGTGGTCATTATTACTGAGCTTGGCTGCTGATTTAATTCAACTTTGAAGTCAAAAGCATTTTCTACTTCTAAACATTTTTAGGTATGCCTGAAAATTTAAGGATGATGTCTGTGCACTTTCTATTTTAAATAAAGCATTCTAAAATTATATGACTTCAACCTTATATTAAATTAATGACAGAGTAATTATTATATTTTCTTTAATTACAGTTTAAGCACAACTGTTTATGTTGGAGAGACTAATCAAAAAATGCATAAGCCATTAAACAAAAAGACTTAAACACAATTTGCCAAGCACAGCGTGTGGGAAATCTCTTTGTCTTCTGCCTCCCACACATTTGGGATCTTCAGTGCAAGCTAAAGGGAGCAACGTCCTGTCCATGGGGTTCATCTAGAACTGGAGGCATTGTTATTTTGCTAGAGACCTTGAGTTCAATTTGGAGTGTTTCCACAAAACAGCCACCTGTATCGAAAGGCATGTTTCTCACAGTTTGGAGAATTTAATTATTCATCACCTTTAATAATTCAGACAAAACTTGAAAGAAACAAGCATAACATGCCAGAGATTGCAAACTAGGGTTGCCAACTGTCCCATATTAGCCAGGACATCCCGTACATTGGGCTAAATTGGTTTGTCCCATACGGGATCGCCCTTTTCCCGTATTTGACTGCTACTACTCGGGTCGAGAGAACGGTCAGGTCAAACCACAGTCACTGACCATCGGACCCCAACTTCCATACTAGGGTGATTGCCCCCCGACCCCCGGACTTTGACACCCACACCAGGGTGATTCACTCCAGCCGCGGGGACAGATGGAGGAGAGAGAGAAGGGGGAGAGAAGGGGAGAGAGAGAAGGGAGAGAGAGCGGGGGGGGGGGGGGGAGAGAGAGAAGGGGGGGGAGAGAAAGAAGGAGGCGAGAGGGAGAAGGGGGAAAGAGAGGAGGAGAGAGCGAAGAGGGGAGAGAGAGGAGGAGAGAGAGAAGGGAGAGAGAGCGAGGGGGGAGATGGGAGCATGGAGTTCATTTTCCCACACAAGCCATAGGTGACTGGGCAATCTGAACCCAAGCACCAAGTTGAAAGCGGCCGAAGGTGCGCATTGCTCGGGACAGCCCCCACTCTCCCACGGCCATCCTCCGCGGGTTGTGGTTTGGGTGGAGCGGAGGTTTGGGGCAATGTTCATGCCTTCACGGTGATGTGATGGACGCGGGGGTCTGGACCAATCGCTGACAAGTTCCGCCCCCCGGCAACGCCAAGTCCGTTATTGGACTTTTCTGTTTAGTGGGAGTCGGTCCATTGGCCTGTAGGCACCGCCGCATTTCGGGTAGGTGGCGTATCGACTGAGCTACCATTCGGTAAGTTTGCTTTTAGGCGACGCAGCCTTTCGGTTCGTAGGCGTTTAGGTGTCCCGCGCTTTCGGCTCGTAGGCGTTTAGGCGTCCCACCCTTTCGATTAGTAGGTGTTTCGTCTTCGAACTATTTCGGTTCATTCGCGTTTCGGCCTCGTTTCTATTCGGTTCTTTGGCTTCTTTGCTTCGGCCTCTTGTCTGTCGGCACCGCGTCCACATACGAGATGAGCCACTACTTCCACCATGTATTTCAGAAGCATCAGAAGCACCCGTCATTACTAGATGTGATGCTGTTGCTAATCCTGAGGAAATTTAGGCCTCTAAATATTGCAAATCTTCATCCTCTAGTATTCGGAAACAGATTAAAAAATCATAAGGAAACTAAATGTTTTATAAGTCTCCTGCGCATGCAAATAATTTGTGTGTACATTCCTCTTGGTATATTTGTGTATGCTAAAGAAAGTGATGGTGTTGGTGTCTAATTCAAAAATATACGTATCATATTGCATCAAAAATATTTGATGGAACACATTAGTTATAGTCCTACTTTACTTCAATATTGATTAGAATAGCGTAAAATACTGGTTAATTGGTTAGTTTTTATTCCCCCAGAAGATTCATGTTTGTATAAGATGGGATTTATAAACAACAATTTTAGCACCTCTTAGCTGCAGCCTGTAGGCTCTTTAACTTGATTATAAAATCCCATTGGATGCTGAGAAGTCTGTCTGTTTGACAGGCGGCTGTATTTATGAGCACTTGAAGCAATTTGGCCTTCAAAGAAACCTGGTGGAGGTTATTCATTGAGAACTACATATCCAAGGCATTACACAGGGGATAATCATTGTTATATATTGTGTCTATAAAATTCTGATGGCATTTTTGATTTCTCACAGAAAGCGAGAGACTATTTACACTGAAGGAAGCTGATTTAGATATATGAATATTGGCTAGATATAAAGCTGATTAAACATAACATAAGAACCTAAGAATCAGAAGTATGAATAGGTCATCTGGCTCTTCAAGCCTGTTCTATCATTCATCAGGATCATGGCTGATCTATCTCAGCTTATTTTTTGCATCATCTCCATATCCTTTGATTCCTGGAATAGCCAGAAGCCTATCGATCATTGTGTTGAATTAACTCATCTACTGAGCCTCCACAGTCCCCTGTGATTGAAAATTCCAACGGCTCACCAACGTCTGAGTGCAGACACTGCACCTTATTTCAGTCTAAATGGACTACCCATTATTTTGAGATTGTGACTCTTGATTCATCTAACAGGGAAATCATCCCATATTGAGCCATGTAAGAAATTTGTATGTTTCAATGAGATCGCCTTTCATTATTATAATCTCTATAGAATACAGCTTTTGTGTACTCAGTCTCTCCTCATGCAGTAATCATGCTACCCCAGGATCAGGTCTGGTGAATCTTTGTTGCACACCCTTTACTGCAATTATATATTTTTAGGTAAACAAACTAAAATTGTGCACATTACTCAGGCACCATCTCACCAGGCTCTCTATAATTGCAGTAAGGTCTCCATTAAAGCCCTGTCCCACTGTGCGAGTTCACCCAAGAGCTCTCCCGAGTTTTAAGAAAAAGACATGCCTACAAAGTGTATGCCTACAAAGACCTACCCAACCAGAAGACCTGGGTGAACCAAGAGATTTGTAATCTGCTGAAGGCTAGATCTGTGGTATTTTGGACTGCCAATCCAGAGTCATACAAGAATTCCAGGTACAACCCCTGAACCTATTGCAGGCGTAAAGAAACAATTCCAGAATAAGCTGAATTCCCAAATGAACACTGGAAAGCTGTGGCAAGGTTCGCACTTCTTACAAGGTGGAATTGAATAGCGAATTGAATATAAGGCGAACAACGCATCACTTCCAGATGAGCTCAATACCTTTTGTGTACGCATTAAAAAGGAGAACGATGACACGCCTACATGAGTCCCCCAGCCCCTAACGCCCTTATGCCCTCAGTTTCTGGGGCTGATGTCAGAGCATGTATCCACTATTTTGAAAGACACCTCGTTTAAAATTATGGATTATAGATGATCAGTTTCTTGGAAATGATCAGCCTTCAGTTTCAACAAATTCCCTTGCACTACATATTTATTTTTAATAATGTAAATTTCCTTCTGCTCCTCCTTACCAAAACCTAAATTTTCCTGTATATCTTGCCGATATTTTTGTATCTTCCATGAAGACTGAAATAAAGTATTTATTTGTTTTCTCTCCCACTTCTTTAATTTCCCATTATAAATTCTCCTGTCTGTGACTGTCAGAGCTGTACACTTGCCCTCACTGGTGATTTCCTTTGTACATACAATCCATTTTCATGTTTCTTGGCACTCTCATTCCCCACCTCTGTCAACATCTTGTTCTTCCTTTGCTGAAATGTTCTCAATCCTCAGACCTACTGCTATTTCTGCTCATTTTTGAAGTCTCTACCTTTGACAATACTTTCTTTAATTTCTCCTGTGAGCCACAAATGGTCCATCTTGCCTATTTATGTGTCTTAAAGAAATATATGCATAGTTTACAAAATTTCTTTTTTGCTTTATACGGTTATTACAAGTCATTACTTGTCCAAATCTGTGCCTTTCAAGAATTAGAATTGCACAGCTCATGCTGAATATGTGCTCACAGGTATCACACCCGCCAAGGTTCGCAGAGAGTACTTCACTCACAGGCTGGTGTGCAAGACCCCATCAGAAGCCAAACATCCTTGGCTCTACCTCGCCCAGGACTCACAGCAAGTGGTACCTCAACGCCTGTCATCTCTTCGCACCTTCTCCTGTCACGCAGCAACCCTGGTGGCACTGGTTTCAACACATTAGGAGCATGGAGAACCAGCTGGGAACAGACTTCACGACCTCTGCAATTCATTGGTGCACCGAACACCGCAGCCCCACCTGGCTCGGACCTGCCCCGCAAAGAGTGGGTCGCCCTGAACCAGCTCCGTACAGGGGTTGGCGGGTTCAACGCCAACATGCATCGCTGGGAGCTGCATTCATCAGCAGCCTGCGTGTGTGGAGCAGACCAGCAAACAGCGCAGCGCTGTCCTCCGCCCCCCTGGTGGAGGGGTAGACCTCACGGCCCTCGACAACAGCACATTGAACTGGCTACAGTGCCTGGAGGGCATTACATAACCTCTGCTGCCTCAAACTCAAGAAGAAGAAGAAGAAGAAGCAGAAGATGGCTGCAATACGGGCCTGGCAGAGCATCACCAAAGAACACAACCAGCAACTGGTGATGTCCATGAATCGCAGACTTCAAGCTGTCACTGTATGCAAAGGATATGCAACACAATACTAAACATTACTACTTTCAATTATATGATATTGCTGTGTTTGCATAATCCAAACAGTATGGTGCCCTGAAATGGGGGGACTATGTATAAACACTGCTGTAATTTCTACATGGTGAAACCAAAATATATTAAAAATGGCCTTTATTAAGATCTGACAATGTGCACATTAACCACATGTGATTTATTTATATTACAAATCTCAAATTATGGAGTACAGAGGCAAATACATAAATGATGGGTCTTTGTCCCAAACATTATGGAGGGCACTGTAATTCCATCTAGATGGCAGCTCGGCAGTATTTGGCTGGCTTGGATTTATCTTGTTTCTCAAAAAATGTCCTTTTTTGACAGGTAGATATTAATATTGTAGCTGTATTTAATCTGCTTGGTTAGAGATTGCACTATATCTGGAGCATAAGTCTTCATTGCTACTTCAGAGCCAATTTAGCCGTTGCTGTTTCTTGAAATCATATGCAGTAAAAATAAATTGCTTGAAGACTGGCTTCTGTGGTGATTCTGTTTCAGCAGGAGGCTTAGAAATATCATCCACATGTAAAGATGTTAGCAAATGCCACACCATCTGTTGTTACATTACTATTCTGGGCCTTTCCATCAGTGCGTTCATGATGCCTCCTGCTCCCATCAGTTTTAGGGTTGTCCGCCACTGTTCATGATTTAATATGACAAAACTGCAGAGCTACAATCTTAGCGTGGCTCCATCTGCTTGGTGTGCATGTAGTTTCATGTTGTAACTTTATTAGTTTGGCACCTTTTTTAATTTATACAAATTGCTAATCCCAGCGGGTTTTCAATATATTCTTTATCAACCCACTTTGCCCCCCTGAACTGATGGTAATGGTACTTGAGAGATGCGTCAATCCATGAGGTTCCTACTGTACTTGTATTGTTAAATATTCTGTTCCGGCTATGGGTCCACATTGCTTCAGAGATGCCCAATTTCTGCACTGCGAGATATATTCCAAATCTATCCTTCTTAGCATGTTCATAGTGTCACATAATACATTGGAAGATGTCAAAATGAACCTTGTTTCAATAGATCATTTCTTACCAATGCTGCCACGGCAGATGCATAAGTGACAGATAAGGTCAAGTCTGCTTTTATCTTTGTGGGTTTTTTCCACCACCTGTTTTAACTGAAGGCACTTGGAACCTTCAGGATTTGGCCAGTCCAGTCAGTGTCGGTGCTATCTAGCCACATTTGGAATGAATGCAGAAGTCCAAAGGTCCCTTGCTACTTCCAGTAAGCTCACACTCAAACATGAACATCTGTGCCAGCATCTCCTGTGGCTCATCAAGACATTGGATTATCTATCACTATGTTGGTTAATGGAATGGCAGTTGCAATTCAGGTACATGCCCACAGATGTCCACAGAAAAGTTTTCCAAGACAAGCTGCCCTCTATGTGTCTCTGTCAAAACCCTGTGCAACACATTTCTCTGGTTTGATGTTTATTGTGATATTTCACATAGTTTTGGTACATTGATTGGTTTACTGGGCTATTTCAGAGCACAGAGGACATATGAGTCAATTGCAATGCTTTGATAAGATATAATAATTGATCGGCCAAACAGGCCTTTTCAAATGGGCATTAGTGAACCAGACAATATTAGCACCAATTCTGCTGCTGTCGTTTTTTAAAATAATGCTGATCGTTCAATTCATTAAATTTAAATTCCCTAGCTGCCATGATGGTATGTAAACTCACATTTCCAAATCTTTGAGCTAACCTTCTAGTCATAGTGTAAAAATGTAAGTATAATGCTAGCATTTCCTTTACTGACTATGAACTGGCTTGAATGACAGTCTGATGGGAAAGGCAATCCCACCAATAAAATTACATGTGCTAGAGAGGGAAGTCACTACAGATGAAGAGAGTCATATAGATTTCTTGTATCTGATTACAACCAAAGAAGCCAACATACTGTCAGGCGAAAATAGTTGAAAATAATCTGTTCTCTTCTTTTGCTCACATTTTTATTACTTGTCAACAATTTGATAAATCTAGATTGGACTCACCTACCTCCTCTGGGAAATTCCATCTCAAGCATTGCACACAATAAGTTTCATGCACTTTTTTCACTGTGCATTTGGGAGATTTATTGAAAATAAAGATGCCATCTGATGATGAGTAAACAAATTCTGAGGTGTACAAACTGAGATCTTCCCTTGCTGACATAAGCTTTCCCAGCAAGCCTTGCAATGATGTCAAGAACAACCTTGGTTTTCAAATTAAAATCAAACCAAAGTTACTTCGCCTTAAAATAGTGTAGATTCACTGTAGCTTTGTGCAAATGAGATCGCCTGGTTGTTTCCTAAACAAATTCCATTTTCAGTCAAAAGCCAACTGAAAAGTATTTCAGTGCAAATGTTTTTTCCTTCATGAAATTGACTGAGTGGCCTTGCTATAAATATATATAACATATTTGATTTTTTTGTTATCCACCAAAGAATCCTGCTATCTACTAAAACCTGTGTGCCTTGTCCAACTAATGTCTTCTTTCCACATAAGTCTGAGGTCGTTACCGCTTGTAAACATCATAGATGTCAGTTGCTTGATCTACACCCATACTGCAAACTGCCTGATGTGGCATATATCCCCCATATGATTTGGAAGAATGCAATGGCATGAAAGCTTCATGCTGAGACAACTGTCACTTCCACAGCAAAAGTCATATCAGATCCAGATGATTACTGCAGATCATTGAGCACCAGATGGCATAAGTCTCTAGCTAGCAATCTTAGGAAGTGGAGGCAGATAGGATTCCAGATCCAGCTATTTCTCCTAAGACACTGATAGATATATATGGCCTGAATGTTTGAAGATTTATTTCAACTTCATAATTGTTACTCTTTCACAATTATTGTTCTTTACTTCAAGATTTATTCTAAAATTATTATTTATCCTTGAGTTTTTCCAATTTGCTTTCACCAGCGCTTATCAATAATGATTGGTGGGGTACAAATAGATCAAAATAGGACTTTGTCAGGCAGGTCAAGCCATATATGAATTAAGTGCATGCAACAGTACAGGCACAGGAAAGGCACTTTGTTGCCTATGCCAAACATGATGCCAAATTAAACTAATTCATTCCACTGCACAGGATCCATAACTCTCCATTCCACTGCACAGGATCCATAACTCTCCATTCCCTGCATATTGATGTCTATATAAAATCCTCTTAACTGTAGCTATCATATTTGTTTTCACCACCATCCCTGTCAGTGGGTTCCAGACACCCACCATTCTGTATGAAAAAACTGGCCCTGTACAATCTTCTTTAAGCATCCTCAGAATATATATTTTTTTAATCCTGTAAAATATAAAGAAAAACGTATCCTCAACCTTCAAGATGAGGAGCTTTAAGATTAAGATCGGGAGCTGATAAGTACAAGAAGACCTAGATTTATTAATGGAAAGATACATGAGCATTCAAGGCAACACAGGTAGAGCAAGCAATGAGATATCCGAGTATGTTAAGAGTTTGAAGAGTAAAGATTGATTATTGCAGAGAAAAGGCACAGGGAAAATATTAAATACATTTTGCTGATATGATCAAGATTGTTGCAAATCATAAGAACCTGGGAAAACAATATCAAGCTGATGAGAGAAATTGCACCAATCTACATGAGGGTTGTTGATTTTTCTTTAAGAATTGCTCTGAATGTTTAGGAGTCATTTAGTTAGAAACAAATCAAAAAGCAACTTAAATACTTGGACAATTGAGATTTTTACTGTTCCTTTGAACTGTCAAGAAATTCTTGCCCTGAACTTTCTTTCCCATGTTTCTATAAAATGTTACAAATTTGCCTCTAAATCATGTAATAAAGATTGTAAATACCTGGGATTCTTCTTTTATAGGAGTCCATTCCCATGAGAGTAATGGCCCTTTTTACAGCAAGTTGATAAATTACTTACAATTTTATAAAGGAGCAAAGGTGTAATCTTATAAGCTTGGTTAAACTATGTTGGAATGAAGAACTGGGAATTGGTTAATTTAACTGACCACAGGGTCAGCTATCAGAAGCAAGATTTATGCATGTGTATTTTCCTCACCAAAACCCTCTCCAGACACTGAAGACATGGTAACATTGTACTGAAGTACCAAATGTCAGATGTTTTACCAGGGAGAGACACAGAGAAAATTGCAAAACAATCTCACTGCTGATTCTCAAAAATCTGTGCTTTTTGAAAATCAGTGAGACTCCATTGATGACGTATAGACACATTCAATAATGTCTCATCATCATATGTATCTTCTAAAATAAGGACATCATTATTTATTTTTTATGTGTAAAGCATCCATATTGTTTGTTTCTTGAATTGCTGGAAGCATCAGGTTAGCATTTGTGCAAAGAGAAACAATTAATGTTTCAGTTGTGATTAAGGCTCTTTGACCTGAAACATTAACTCCCAATTTCATTTTCTGTCGCTGCTGCCTGATCTGTTGAGCTTTTTCAGCATTTTCTGTCTTTGTGTCTGACCAATTTACCTTGTTGAATAATTCTTGTTCTGTAGTTGTATTTAACTTACTGACCACCATTATCATTTGCCAAAAAATGGCCAAACTCTTTTCCAGATGCAATGGGACGCCACACAATCTTGTTTAAATAATTATTTTGATCAGGCCATGATTTCAAGAAGCTGCAAGAAAGAGTCCTTTTGGTTCACAAATAAGATTAACCTTACGCAAGTTTTGTTATCCATTTTCTCCACAATCTCACCATCTATGGAACCTCAGTACTGTAGGAACTTTTCAAGGAGCCGATAAAATCGGGATCTTACCAATGTTTCTGTAAAAATTGATGACACACAACTAACTGGGCTAAGTAGGCTTCTTTACTTTTTTACTCCAGAGCATGGAAACAGGCCCTTCAGCCCACCGAGTCCACGCTGACCAGCGATCATTCTGTACACTAACACTATCCTACACTCTAAAGCTACGCGGTTACAGGACGAACGTACAAATTCCGTACAGACAACACCCGCAGTCAGGATTGTACCCAGGTCTCTGGTGCTGTAAGGCTGCAACTTTACTGCTGCACCACTGTGCCGCCCTAAGCATGCATAAGAGGATTTATTGTAACATGTACTGAAGTATATGAAGAGCATTGTTTTGCATGCTACCCAATCAAATCAGATACTTTATGTTAATACAATCAAGTCAAACTCAAGTACAGTAGGTAGAGCGAAGGGAACGATATAGTGCCGAAAATAGTTCTCGGTATTATAGCACACAAATATTACATTAATCAATGGAATTATATTTTTGTGTTATGAAAAAGGAATTGGAGGTGAACCAGGAGGTGAAATAAATCATGGATGGGTCTGGTCAATATATATATACTTGGAATGACAGTTAAAGATAATTACATAGTTATAGATAAGTCTAAAAAAACTGCTTAAGAAAATTACAGCACAAAATTTGTAGCAGTCATGGTATTTAATTATAGTTTTAAAGATTTTTAACACCTTATTTGTAACACCTGATTAGACTAAGTGGGACCCAATGGGTCACACGGGAGGCCTGGTCCCCCAACGCAATCCGTTCCCCCAACGCAATATTCCACCACTCACCCGTAGCTCCCAACTGCGCAGGCACGGCTCATTTCCCCTCATCCCCCAGCACTCCATCCCCCTCCTTCTTCTTTCCCCTCTCTTCCTCCCCTCCCCCAATCCCTCAGTCACCTCTCCTTTCCCTTACCCTGTCATTCCTTCCCTCCCTCCCTCCATAACTTCACCCCTCCCTACCCACCTCCAATCCCTCTATCCCCCACTCCTCGCCTTCCCCTATCCCCCCACTATCCCTCCTCACCTCCCCCACTGCCCTGCTCTCCCTCTATTCCCCCTCCTCCCCCACTCTCCCTCCTCACCTCCTCCCTCTTCTTTTCCCTCTCCCCCTCCCCCAAACTCTCCCTCACCTCTCTTTTCCCCCTCCCTCCCTCACTCCTCTCTCCTCCCTACCCCCTTCTCTCCCTCTATCCCTCTCCTCCCCCACCTCCCTCTTCTTTTCCCTCTCCCCCCCACTCCCCCAAACTCTCCCTCACCTCTTTTCCCCCTCCCTCCCTCACTCCTCTCTCCTCCCTACCCCCTTCTCTCCCTCTATCCCCCTCCTCCCCCACTCTCCCTCTTCTTTTCCCTCTCACCCCCACTCCCCCAAACTCTCCCTCACCTCTCTTTTCCCCCTCCCTCCCTCACTCCTCTCTCCTCCCTACCCCCTTCTCTCCCTCTATCCCCCCTCCTCCCCCATTCTACCACCTCGCCTCCCCCACTTTCCACTCCCTCTCCCTCCCTACCCCCTCTTCTCCCTCAAACCCCTCACACTCCCTCTTCACTTCCCCAGGATCTCAAGGTTGCCGCTCCTCTCCCTTCTTGTGTGCCCCGGAGGAGCATCAGATGTTGGCGCCCTTAGAGCCAGGCTGGGTACCGGTAGGGAGGCGGGCCGTGGCCGGTGAATGACAGCGGAGTTTTTTTAAACCTTAATAACTTTTAAAATATACCACCGATCGGAACAAAACTTGGTGCATTTGCAGCACAGGAAAACGGCGAGCAAGGTTGCGAAAAACCTATCACGTACCATTGTGCGCAAATGTAAAAACAATGCAAGCCGGAAGATAACAAGATGAGAGTTTTAGTTATGTATAGATAGATAGTTATTTTGTAGATTCTTACATTATCTTTTGTTATTATTTGTAATATTTCACATTATATTAGTAGTTGTTTTACTCAGTTTTAATATTATTTTAATGATTTCTAAGTTTTGAGTTGCATTGTTCAGTGAACCTTGGCAAGCTCTATTCCAGATTGATGGGTTCATGGCTCATCACAGATATTGGGCATTGGGCCAATCTACAGAATAGCTCCTTAGATGGGGCTTGATGGGGGAGAAATGTCAGCAAAGACAGACCAATATTTGAAAAAGTAACCCTTGAAAATGGAATGAGGAAATATCATTGCAGCTGTACCAGATCCTATGAAAAAATGGGGGATAACGCTTACAATTAAGAACAATCAAATAAGGATAAAATGTATGTGCAGGGAGTTCGGGAGAAAAATAAAATGTAGACAGCTGAAATATTAAAGTAAAAGGGTGTTTAACTGTTGAAAACGAGGTAAAAAACTTCAGGAACAAGGTGACAAAATATCAGGAAAAGTATGTTCTAAGAGCGCAGTTAATAGATGAATTGTATAAGCTTAGACATTAAAGAAAAGTTGGAAGGAAACAAATGAGGACAAGGTGTAGTTATTTGGATGCACAGGCAGTAGAACAGTAGATTAGAGAGGATGTGAATAGTGAACAGGATGAAAATAATCAGTTTCACAAGCTCAGTGATTTAAAGACAGTGATCCACATGATGCGAGCCAGCGAGAACACCTCGAGATATGGGAGAAGGAATTGAATGCCTCCCAAGTTTCTTCTGGGGAAAGGGAGTTTGATATGAGCAAGAACATCTGCCTGGTTCCCCCGTTTAATGAGAAGGATATGGACAAGTATTTCACAGTGTTTGAACGGGTGGCTTCATCCTTGAAGTGGCCTAGGGACATGTGGTCCTTGCTCTTGCAGTGTGTCCTTGTGGGTAAAGCACGGGAGGTGTACTCTTTATCTCTTGACAACAGTTGGGACTATGAGTGTGTGAAGTCTACAGTATTAAGGGCTTATGAATTAGTTCCAGAGGCGTACCGGCAGAAGTTCTGGCGCTTTAGGAAGTTTGATAGTCAGACTTATGTGGAGTTTGCTTGGGAGAAGGAGGCACTTTTTGACAGGTGGTGCGCTTCTCAAGGAGTGAAGGATTTTAAGCTGCTGCGGGCCTTGATGATCATGGAAGACTTTAAGAACTGTCTCCCTGAGAGGGTTGCTACTTACCTTAATGAGCAGAAGGTGACGGAGGTGTCTAAGGCCGCGGTGTTAGCAGATGAGTATGTATTGACTCATAAAACTGAGTTTGTTGGGCGATCCTATAGTTTTGGAGCGGCCGGTTAATCGTGGTGGCAGTATCAAAACTGTTTCTGTGCCTGCAAGTGTCAGCACAGTGATACAGGGGGAGGTCAGAGCTGATAAGGTTGACGGAGATCTCAGGACTAAGGAAGGTCCTGTGTGCTACTGTAAAGGGAGCGGGCACATCTTAAAGTCGTGTCCCGTCCTGCACAAGAGAAATGCTAAGCCTGTGGTTTTGGTGGGCACACAAAAAGCACCTGTGGTTCCTGGGACGCCTCCGTCTGATGAGTGTAGTAATTATTCTGCGTTCATCACAAAAGATTTTGTTTCTCTAGCGTGATACTGGTGCTACTCAGTCCTTTATATTGGATAGTGTACTGCCGTTTTCTGGGGAGTCTTCGGTTGGGTCCAGTGTCCCTGTGGTAGGATTCGGGTTGGAGGACATGGTAGTGCCTTTGCGTACCGTGAGTCTTGAGTCCGAGTTGGTTTTAGGCCGGGTAATTGTTAGGTTACGGCCGTGTTTTCCTGTTGCGGGAGTTTCTGTGATTTTGGAGAATGACTTGGCAGGAGGGAGAGTTTTCATTACTCCTGAGGTGACGGCTGTTCCGGTGGTGCAGTCCTGATAGATTGGCTATGCAGCATCCGACGGTCTTCACAGCTTGTGCTGTCACGAGGGCTATGGCTAAGAGCCAGGCAAAATTTGAAGATGTAGTGGACCTGAGTGAGAGCATTTTTGGGGATCAGGATGATGAATCCTGTGTTGTGAAGGGTATTTCTACATCTCAAGATGGGGTCTTGTCTGAAAATGTGCCAGTGTCGCTGTCACGTAACCGGCTGGTTGAGGAGTAAAAGAGTGATCCAGGTTTATCGGATCTGTTCGACTGTGCGGTGCCTGAGGGGGATATGGATTCCACAGCAAAGGGGTATTTTCTGAGGAATGGCTTACTGATGCGAAAATGGTCTCCCTTGGATATGTCAGGGCATGATGATTGGAGCGTGGTTGATCAGATTGTGATACCTCATCGGTATAGGGATGAGATACTCAGTTCGGCTCATGATGGACCTCTGGGTGGACATTTGGGGGTCAATAAGACGTATGACCGTATCGTACGGAATTTTTTTTGGCAAGGGTTGAAAAAGGACGTGAAGCAGCACTGCAGATGTTGTCACATTTGCCAGGTGGCAGGAAAGCTGAACCAATCAATTGTTCCTGCGCCTTTATATCCAATCCCTGTGGTCGGGAAGCCGTTTGAACGGATTCTAGTTGATTGTGTGGGTCCTCTACCTCGGACAAGGGTGGGCAACAAGTTTTTATTGACAATTATGTGTGCGTCTACCCGCTTTCCGGAGGTGGTCCCTTTGCGTAACATTACTGCCCCTGACATTGTGAAGTCTCTCACTAAGTTTTTTTCGCTGTTCAGTTTATCCCAAGGTTGTGCAGAGTGACCAAGGTTCCAACTTCATGTCAAAGGTTTTTGGTCAGGTAATGAAGTTGTTGGATATTGAGCATTGTTACTCCAGTGCGTATCATCCTGAGAGTCAGGGAGCTCTCGAGCGCTTTCACCAGACTTTGAAATCTATGTTGAGGACTTACTGCCTGGAGTTTGAAAAAGACTGGGATGAGGGGGTTCATCTAGTTATGTTTGCGGTGCGTGAGGTCGTGCAGGAGTCTTTAGGGTTCAGTCCTGTTGACCTGGTGTTCGCGCATACTGTTTGTGGTCCGTTGAGGGTCCTGAAGGAGAAATGGTTGCAGGAGAATTCAAAACGTGGTATGTTAGACCACGTCTGTACTTTTAGGTCTAGACTGCGGAGGGCATGCGAACTGGCAATGGGTAATCTTGCTACTGCTCAGTCTAGAATGAAGGGCTGGTTCGACAGGAAGGTTTCAAGTAGGAATTTTTTTCCAGGTGACAAGGTCCTGGTGTTGTTGCCTATTCCTGGTTCCAGTCTGCAGGCTCGGTATAGTGGTCCCTATTAGCTGGTTAAGAAGGTTGGTGCAAGGGATCACGTTATTGGTACCCCTGATCGGAGGCGTAAGTCTCGGCTCTGTCATGTCAACATGCTGAAGCAGTACCATGAGCAGGAGCATGTACAGGTTGATGGGGAGGAGCTGTGTCCTTCGGTTTTGTCTAAGCCAGTTTTGGCTGTAGAGGTGCTGCCCCCTGACACAGGTGGTGATGTGGGTGAGGCACGGTTGTCTGTGGCAGTGACGCAGGGAAAGCTGTGCAACTCTGAAGCCTTGGAGTCGCTTCCCTTGTGGTTGTCTCATTTGTCTGGAAGTCAGCGGGATGATCTGCTTGCTTTGGTGGGGTCAAATGGGTCACTGTTCTCGGATGTGCCTTCTCAGACGTCTATGCTGCAGCATGACATTGACGTGGCTGGTGCTGCGCCAATTAAACAGCATCCGTATCGGGTCAATCCTTACAAGCGTCATCGCCTATGAGGTCAGGTTGACTATATGCTGCAGCATGCAATTGCTGAACCTAGTTGTAGTCCGTGGAGTTCACCGTGTCTACTGGCTACGAAGGCTAATGGGGAGGACAGGTTTTGCACGGACTTTCGGAAGGTGAATGCTGTAACTAAGTCGGATTGCTATCCTCTTCCACGGAAGGAGGATTGCGTGGATCATGTGGGAAGTGCATCTTTTGTGTCTAAGTTTGACTTGCTAAAAGGGTATTGGCAAGTTCCTTTGACTAGGCGGGCGAGGGAGATCTCAGCGTTCGTTACGCCTGATAACTTTCTTCAGTACACGGTAATGGCATTTGGAATGCGCAATGCGCCGGTAACCTTCCAACGGTTAGTGAACATGGTATTGTCTGGTTTGTCCTTCTGTGAAGCATATCTTGATGATTTGGTTGTGTGCTCCAGGTCTTGGATCGAACACATCGGTCATCTGAAGGAGGTATTTTGAAGTCTAGCGGAGGCAAACCTAATGATCAATCTGGGGAAGTGTGAGTTTGGGCAGGCCACGGTGACGTATCTGTGTAAGATGGTGGGCCGGGGTCAGGTTCGCGCTCTCGAGGACAAGGTGGGACATATTGTCGCATTTCCTGTTCCAACATCTAGGACTGAACTCCGTAGGGTTGGTGGGGTTCTTATACAGGATGATTCAGATGGGGTGGTGCATCCAGTTTCGTACTTCTCTAAGAAGTTTAATTCCCATCAGATGGTACTCCACCATTGGGAAAGAAACCCTTGCTGTGTTAATGTCTCTGAGTCATTTCGAGGTTTATGTGGGCTCCTCGAATGTCCCTGTCATCGTACTCACGGATCATAACCCTTTGTTTTTTTTTGCAGAACATGAAGAATAAAAACCAGCGGTTAATGAGCTGGAGTTGGCAGCTGCCAGAATACAACCTGGAGTTCAGGCACATCAGGGGCACGGATAATATCTTGGCTGACGCCTTGTTGCGCCAGTAGTGTATTAATACTGAATAGTTTCTTCCGAAGCTTATTCAGTATCTTTGGGTGGGGGTGTTAGGTGCTTCTCTTCCCCCCCCCCGGTGAATGCAATGTACTTACCTTTTCTGTTTCTCTCCTGAGTGCAGGCCCCGTGGCTGGGATTCAGGAATCAAGGGGTTAAGAGCTCCTGTACCCGATTGGCCAAGCTGCGTCAGGTGACCGGTGACTCATCAGAAGCTTAAATAGCAGGAGATCCCAGAATTCTCTCTCTTCTTCGCCGACCCTGACAAGTGAACAGGCTGCCGGTCTGAGCTGCAGGAGGCCTGGCCGCATTGAACTTTATGTATTGTTACCTATATTTGTATTTAATGTTGTATTGGGACGGATAAGGGATGACCTGAGGGTTTTCGTGTATTTTGTTGCAGGATTATCTCTATTTAGGCAGGATTAGAGACTCCGGTTCGACGGTCCATTGCGAGGCTGGCTGGAGCACTGTTATAGTTGTTTATTAGTCGTTTCTTGTCCTGACTGTTATTTAAATCATGTTCAGGTTTTTGTCTTTTAACTAAATTAAAGACTATTTTCTTAAACTTGAACCTGGTTTTTGATTATGTTACGCGACTCTGAGGTACCTGCCTTCAGGAGTCGTCACAATGAACAGATCAGTAAAGGGAATTGAAAGGAAACTGAAAAGGCATGAACTGGGAAGTTAGAAGGCCACATCAGGATTATCAACCTTGTCATTGACTGCATGGTCTGCAGGGTGTGGTGAACAGCTCAGTCCATCGCAGGCTCATCACTTCCTTCCAACCAGTCCTGCTTCATAGTATGTTGCAGTGTGGTGGAGGTGATATCAAGGATGTCTGCCATCCTGGCTATGCTCTATCCACCCTTCTACCTTGTGAGAAAATGTAGGAGATTGAAATCCTGGGTATCCAAAATTAATAATAACTTCTTCTCCATTACTACACTTCTGAACCAGTAACCTCTCTCATGCCTGCTCCCAGAGGTGCTGTCACGTACTCTTACTTCTACCTCATTTTGTTATTCTGTTGTTGTACTATTTTTTGCATTATTTTGTACTATAGTTCACTATCCTGCTTGTTTACACTTGTTGTTGATTTATTATTACCGTATGTAAATACTGTTTACCCTGTGAGCTTCAAGTGAACAAGGAATTTCAATGCACCCTGGTGTATATGACAAACTAAGCTGCATATGAACATTATATGCAACATCTTGCATTATATCAGTGGTTGTGTTATTTAATTTCAATTAACCTTTTAAAAAGCTCTTTGTTTTTGGCTAGCTTTACCCTGTATGCATTGGGTCAGGTTCAAATATAGTCAGTAGTCACCAGGTAGGATGTCCTGTAGCAAATCTTCTCTTGTATTCAAAACATTCTGCTGAAGCATTCTTAAAAAAATGTGCTCAAACCCAAGATGCATCTGCCTGGCAACATGGTTTTTATACTATTAACTTAATAATTTTTCAATGTTTGACTTATTTTTTAAAGTTGGGAACTGAAATGTAAGAAAGAAATATGAGAAACAAAATTCAAACAGAGTTCTCATACTGGTGGTGTCATTTAGATTGAAACACAAGCCTCGGCACTGAAGTATTTTCCCAACAATTGTTATTCAGAAAGCACAACGTGCACCACAAATAACACCATGGGAACCATTCAGATCACAGCCTAAAAGGTTGTGAATACTTCAGTCCCATGCTGATGATTAAATACAACCTCTTATTTTTCATTGAGAAAGACAGTGAACAGTAAAATTTCTGGGATTAGTCTTTACTTGCAGTGCCTCCGAGCTTTCCGTGCGTCTCAGTGAATATTTATAATGTGTTCAAGTACATCTTGTTCCTCTAGAATGTGATGTTTATGGCTTTGTTTGTTTGCATGCTGCTAGATTTATTAATTCCTTAGCATTCTAATGTTTAGCTCGATTTTCTTTGTTATGAACTTCCTATTTTATTTTGTCTCAGCTGAAACTTGTTTTTGAACAAATTTTTAATGAAAATGTTACTGGTACATTGAGGGGTGAAGTAGAACCACATGTAAAATGATTGTGGCAAGGAACATGGTTGGGATGGAAAATGTAAGATTTGAAGTGGAGGCCAAAATGGACATAATCCATCTCAAAATATTTCCCAGTCCCACATGGTCCTTAAGTGCATGTGTTCATATGAACATCTCTTGGACCAACACAGAATATGTGCGCTTTGAAAGAACCTATTAAATATTTTGCAACTGCATGTATTTTATGCCAACACTGATCATTGTGTGCTTGGTTTTTATTGCCAATTGCTTCCCATTATTCATTATATTCATATTTATAATGGGAATCTGTCATAAGTGAGCAGCTGTCACCACCCACCATCCCTGATCTCCTTGTATGACCACCTTAATCGCCTCACTCCGATCTAATGCCATTGATAGGGCTGCAGTCACTCTTGGATGCTGCACCCTCAGCTACAGCGTTCCTTTGCCCACCCACCTCCTCAGCTGGGAGGCGCTGCATCATTTTACTTCAAGAAATGTCGCTTTTTGAAAAGTTGGCAATTAGTCTGTTTTTTACTTTGGTACTTTAGAATTTTGAATGCTTTCCTGATCCAGTGTTTTGTACTTTTATGGCCAGCATTCTGCATTTTCCTTGTGCTCTCTGGGGGATCATGCATAGAATATATGCTTTTACAGCTCGCCCTATTTGCCTGAGCATTGCATTGCAGTGCAGTTTTGACATATGCTAAATTAGTTTGTGATTCGTCACTTACCTGACAAAACCTGGGACTTTGCTGAAGTTCTATGCCTATGGAATTTTGGTGTAGGAGAATATTTCTTTTTTTATAGAACTGCTGACTCCTAGAAGTTAATTTGGTAATCACTGGATATCAGAAAGGAATTTCTTAGCTTGCTTGTCTGTTCTTCTTATACCTTGACTTCCACATGTGATTTTATGCTGGTCACTGAGGAACCATAAGAATGGCAAAAATTGCTTAGAACTTATACCTTAACAGAATATAACAAGCATAATGGAGCAGTTGGTCTTCAAAATGTTCAATAGGATTTATAAACCTAGATTGTTGTTATATTCCTGTATTATTATGGTTTTCATAAATGGACACATTTTCCCATATATTTCTACCTATGTATTAAATTATTATTCCTTATCTTTTTAAGGAATCACAAGCCTGTATTCAAATTTCACGAGCATAGACTTTGTAAACTTATGATCTAGGAACCATTTGAATTTTCAAGTTCACTTTCTGATATCACTGGAAATGTTCTTATTAAACATTCTTATGGAGGGGAGCAAGTTATATTGGTCTGTCTCCTTCACTATTGATTTTGTGAGGAAAAATACAACTCTCTGTTTTATCCCTCTGTGGGGAAAATATAGTGACCTTGTATTTTTGTTCTTGATATTTGTCATCAAATTATGTAGTAATATTGAGCTGACTGTTTTATTGGTAAATATGACAGAAGACAAGTCATTCTCAACCACAAAACTCATAACATTTTGTGACCTTAGTGTCCCAAAGTTACATAAGCATTTTCTTTTTGCACCTTTTAACTCTGTTCAACCTAGCAATTCCCTTATGTTCCATAAGTTGTATACTCTTGAATTTAGAAGGATGAGAGGGGATCCTATTGAAACATATAAGATTATTAACGGTTTGGACACGATAGAGGCAGAAAACATGTTCCCGATGTTGGGGGAGTCCAGAACCAGGGGCCACAGTTTAAGAATAAGGGGTAAGCCATTTAGAACGGAGACAAGGAAACACTTTTTCACACAGAGTTGAGAGTCTGGTGAATTCTCTGCCTCAGAGGGCGGTGGAGGCGGGTTCGCTGGATACTTTCAAGAGAGAGCTAGATAGGGCTCTTAAGGATAGCGGAGTCAGGGAATTAGGGTAGAAGGCGGGAATGGGGTACTGATTGTGGATGATCAGCCCTGATCACATTCAATGGCGGTGTTGGCTCAAAGGGCCGAATGGCCTATTCCTGCACCTATTGTCTATAATCCTCGAATTCCCCACTCTCCATTCTATATATACGAAGTGTCCAATTTTAAGTATTTAGTTTTCCGTTATTTATATTTTCATTATTTCTTCATATCACAATCAGAATCTGTGTGTGCACTGGAAAAAGATGGTATGTATCATCTGTAAATGCTATTAATTTGACACGATTTCTTCCCCTGAGTAGTAAATCTGTTACAGTACTCCATCTGTCAGTCTAATTACTGATAGTTGAGAACATATGATTGAAGATTAGACCTTTATATTCAAATTTGTTTTTGAGATGGAAGTACAGAGGGTCATATAGAGGTCTGTGGTTTGCAATTACGTAAAAGCCGGGTTTTCAGGAACTCATCCCTAACAGCCACATACTAACCACTTTCATTTACATTTCACGTGACTGCCTTGCCCCACAAAGTTGTACAATGTAGGGCTAACAATCTGTAGTCTTGCAGGTAGACAAAAATGCTGGAGAAACTCAGCGGATGCAGCAGCATCTATGGAGCGAAGGAAATAGGCAACGTTTCGGGCCGAAACCCTTCTTCAGGCTCCCTCAGAACTAGAACATGCATGCCATTAGTACATCGAAACTATACCAATGTATAAAAACCTCTGACAAACATTTTCAAAAGGCTTGATACTATCTCAAATTTGAATATACTTCTGAGAGATGGTCCTGAAGAAGAGCCTGTGATCCAGGCCATGTAAACATTAAACTTGCTTTTATTGCACTAAATTTCAGAGTTTCAAAGGAAAGCATAAGTGAGCGAGTGTAGGATTTAATTGAAAAACACATCCAATATGTTGGCTCAGCAGAACTGATATCAAGAAACAATTACATTAAATAATAAAGTAGTTTCAATTACGTTTTGAGAAAATTGTGAATTGATTTAATCTCTTTTTAACTATTTTGTCTCAGCCTAGGGTCAAATGACACTGTTGACTATAAATATTAAAATTTGAAATTAAGTGATTGAGATAAACGTCCATCAATCAGCATTACTCATTTATGTTGCATTGGTGAAGAAGGTTAGATTTAGGATGAGGAAACTGTGGGAACATTTGCCCTTGATCCACTGCTGGAGTGATTGGAAGATGGAGATGTTTCCTGATGTTTAAGTGCTGGTTATTGAAATTTACTGAGTCCAGAATCTACAGGGACGTAGAACACATTTAATAACTGAAATACAAAGCTCAACACAATTGGGGGATCCGAGATTGGTCGCGGGAGGTGCTCTGGTGTACGGAGATGGATTTGCGCTCTCAACTTAGAAACTACAGAACAAACTTGTTATAAATGACGTGTGTGTTCAGATTACATAGAAACTAGGTGCAGGAGTAGGCCATTCGGCCCTTCGAGCCTGCACCGCCATTCAATATGATCATGGCTGATCATCCAACTCAGTATCCTGTACCTGCCTTCTCTCCATACCCCCTGATCCCTCTAGCCACAAGGGCCACATCTAACTCCCTCTTAAATATAGCCAATGAACTGGCCTCAACTACCTTCTGTGGCAGAGAATTCCAGTGACTCACCACTCTCAAAATGTTTTTCTCATCTCGGTCCTAAAGGATTTCCCCCTTATCCTTAAACTGTGACCCCTTTTTTTGGACTTCCCCAAAATCGGGAACAATCTTGTTCTGAACTTCCCCAATTAATATTATCTTCTCATTTTTCCTTATCGTGACTTCTTGTTGGTGCAATCATATGCTGGTACTTTCTACCTCTTCCTGTTATACTCATAATGTTGTAACATCTGTCACTGTACACTATTGCCCTACGCTTTCTTTTTACTTTTGTAAATACCTCTTCATCTGATTTCTGATGTCCATCTTTTTTCTCTATTGATTCTACCCTCAGGTACTCATTCACATATCATGCCCCCAATTATTTTGTAGGTTCTCAGATATATCACCATATAACCATATAACAATTACAGCACGGAAACAGGCCCTCTCGGCCCTTCCAGTCCGTGCCGACCATTTATTTTCCCCTAGTCCCATCTACCTGCACTCAGACCATACCCCTCCATTCCATTCCCGTCCATATATCTATCCACTTTACTTTTAAATGTTAAAATCGATCCTGCCTCCACCACTTCTGCTGGAAGCTCTTTCCACACAGCCACCACTCTCTGAGTAAAGAAGTTCACCCTCATGTTACCCCTAAACTTCTGTTCCTTAATTCTCATGTCATGCCCTCTTGTTTGAATCTTCCCTACCCTCAATGGGAAAAACTTATCTACGTCAACTCTGTCTATCCCTTTCATCATTTTAAAGATCTCTATCAAGTCCCCCCTTAACCTTCTGCGCTCCAAAGAATAAATACCTAACTTGTTCAACCTTTCTCTGTAACTTAGTTGCTGGAACCCAGGCAACATTCTAGTAAATCTCCTCTGTACTCTCTCTATTTTGTTGACATCCTTCCTATAATTAGACGACCAAAATTGTACACCATACTCCAGAATTGGTCTTACCAATGCTTTGTACAATTTTAACATTACTTCCCTACTCCTATATTCAATGCTCTGATTTATAAAGGCCAGCACACCAAAAGCTTTCTTTACCACCCTATCTACATGGGATTCCACCTTCAGGGAACTATGCAGTTATTCCTAGATCCCTCTGTTCCACAGCATTCCTCAATTCCCTACCATTTACTATGTACGTCCTATTTTGATTTGTCCTGCCAAGATGTAGCACTTCACACTTATCAGCATTAAACTCCATCTGCCATCTTTCAGCCCACTCTTCCAAATGGCCCAAATCTCTCTGTAGCTTCAAAAGCCACTACTACTTGTCTCAGTGTGGCATCATCATCAAATGGGACCAATGACATTGTCATTTTGAATCAAATTTAATTATGTGAATTGGAAACAGGACCAAGCTGGGAGTTCCTGTAGAAACATTAGTATGTTCAACCTGGGCTGCCTTTTAAGAACCTACCTCCTCTGAATCCATGTTAACACCTACTCTCATATCAGAACAGAATAGAAACTACAAACATGTCTGAGACGCTACATCTTGAAAATATGAGACTTGTCTTAGCAGGAAAACCAGAGCAATTTTCAAAGACATGGATTCCATTCATTGATTCATTACAAGGATAGTATGGTGTAACACAACTTCGGAATTAAACCGATTTACAGGTTGGGTGATGGGTGGGGAGAGATAAGAAGCAGGTATATCATCACTCTTTGTTTTTCTTTCTGTTTTAGTCTTTTTATTTTTTTACGTTTTTCTCTTTTTTTAATACTTACTCTTCGACTACACTTATTTGGTAGTCTATTCTTACACATTCACTTTCTCTTTCATTTTCTATCTTTCTTGCTTTTTTCTCTCTGTCTATTTCATCTTAGCGAAAAATTAAAATTGAAGCTGTACAATAAATGTATTATGTCATACGCCGCGGTTTATACTTTTGTACACATTTCTAATAATTTAAAATATATATATATTTTTAAAAATTTTAAATTCAAAACATATATATTTTGGAAACCGAAACGGAGATTATGTTTCCAATCAATAATCTTTAATCAGAACCAACAGAACAAGGCATAGACATCTCCACCAAACCTTTGGCACATTGATCTTTTAACACTTGGACAGATTAGATACAAGGTCTTCAGGATCTTTAATGTCTGTTACCCACACCATCATAAATATGTCCTAATTATAGAGGGGAAAGAATCAAAACAGAATCCATATTAGTGGAGAACAGGATCCTGAATATTTGGTGACTAATTGCCAATGTAACTAAGGTATACGTAGCATGTTACCTGAACTGCATAAGGAATTCTCTTGTTCTCACATATAAAAAGCTCAAAATGCTATCTGCAATTCCATTGTCAATACGTATTCAATGCCAGTCATTACTATTCTTTGCTGAGCTGCTGCTCTAAGTTTCATCATCAGAAAGTCAGTGCATGAATTACAAATAAACAAACAGATTTATTTTCTTGCTTTCTTTGATGTATGAGAAATGTATTGCTGTGTTTTACCACAGTGCTTTTTAGTGTTAGTGGATTGTATACTTAACTCCAAGCCTACTACTTTCAAGTGATTCTCCTGTGACATGAGTTTCATGTGCCAGCTGGCTGCAGGGTTTCAGTGACAGCTGGTTGGGATTTGGATAGTCTTATACATCCTGTGCTGTTTCATGTGATCGGCCTACAATTGATTCAACATCTCCAGTGCTGCTGGCTGGTGCCCTCGACTTGTTGGCACATCTACAGACATTGGAACATGGTTATTGAATGTACCAGATGTAGCTTCACTTCAGAAACAACAAAGTTACGTCTGCCCGTACTTCAAGTATTACACAGCCGGTGGACACTCCTCCAAACTAAATCATATGAAATTAGGTGGGCACAGAAATACATTCACACACCTCCAAAAAGACAGCGATGCTGTGTTGAGAAGCTGGCATAAACTGAAATAGAGATACTTTTGTGCAGATTTCTGCATGTCTTGGATTCTTCTCTCTCCCACAAAATTCTTCCCAGCACTTGCAGCACACAATTTCCTCAAACTATGTCAGCAGTTGTACAACATACAAAATTAATCTGTTATGAAGCTATTCAGACTCAATGATATGAAAAACAAACTTATTTTCTCCCAGTATGACCTGGTATTATTAACCGTGTTTCCCTTGAAACATTATCATTTAAAAATCCCACAGTCAAATTGCATCCTTGTCTTTTCTCAGATCTTACAACTTCAAAATGCAACCTCGCATGTATGGCTTGACTGCTCAGTCCTTGGAGGTTAGAATGACAGCCATTCCTGCCTTCTGAATCTAAAATACAAGCCAGGTTGCTGATCTCTGCCAGTTATCACAGTTTGCTGTTCCCTGCTGCATTAGGTCATGTAGACATCTGAATCAAGAGAACGTCTACTTTTTCTTTGGCACAAAGGAGCGAGCATATAGGGCACAGAGGTTTACCTGTGTTGCCGGCATCCTCAAGCACCATTGACAGCATTGATGTCCTTGCAAAGAACTTCCATGCTAGCTTCTGATAGGAGAGCTTGGCCGTTGTCCGGGGAGATGGCCTCCTTATACAAAGAATATGCCTCCTTATGACGCTCTTCTTCAGCAGCCTGCCTCACTCTCGCCGCAAGCATGCATTTATTTAGCAGCAACACTACCTTGCAGCTGGCAACCGTTTGCTTGTATTGTGGTATGCGCCTTTAATAAATGGCAAGAATTACTAGAACTTGCAGAACTTGAATAGGAAATACTGCATGTCCACTGACAAAGTCAGTTTCAGTGCCCAGTTCTTTAGTTGAAAACAACTAAAACAGACTATGTTAGTGTGAGCTATAACTCTGTTTTAATTCCAGAAATTGGGTATTGATCAATTTCTAGGTCTAGATCTTCAGGCATCAGTGAAGTCTATGAAGTCATGTTCCTGCTTTCTATGAATCAGATTGCACAGATGTTGAAGTCAGATTTGGGCCTGTTTTTCTTGGAGTTTAGAAGAACGAGTGATGGCCTTATTCAAACATAAGATTCTAAAGGGGCTTGGCAAGGTAGATGTTGGGATGTTTTGACGACTGGGAGAGACTTGAATAAGGGAATTGAGCTACGAGATTCGGGATGGTCATTTAAAACTGAGGTACGTACAACTTTCTTCTCATAACTTGTGGTGAATCTCTGACAATCTCTGCCCCTGTGGCTGGTGGAAACTAGATCATTAGTAGTACCTAAACTGGAAATTAATAAATATTTGATAGATTGAGGAACATAGGGGCACAGAAATGTTGAAGCCAGCATAGATCAGCCATGATCATACTAAATGATGGGCAGGCTTGGAAGACCTGATGATCTATCCCTGTTCCCATTTTCTTGTGTTAATAACACTGAACAGTACAGCTCAGAAAAAGGCCATGCAATCCATCATGCCTGTGTTTAACATGATTCCAAGTTAAACTAATCTCATCTGATCACTATCCCTCCAGCCTCTGTGCATCCATGTGCCTATCTAGAAGCCTTAAAAACCCACTATCGTATCTGCCTTCACCATCACCCCAGACAGCATGTTAAAGCATCCACCACCTTCTATGTAAAATTCTTGACCTATATATCTCCTTTAAACGTTGCCCCTCTCACCTTAAAACTATCTTGGTGTGTCTTGACATTTCCAAACGGGGAAAAAGGATGCCTATCTATGCTTCTCATAATTTTACATACTTTTATCAACCTCCCGCCTTTCAGAGAAAACAATCCAAGTTTCTCCAACCTTTCCTTGTAGCTAATATCCCCTAATCCAAGCAGCATTCTGATCAATCTCTTCTGCACCTTCTCCAAAGACTCCACATCCTTTCTGTAATGAGGCAACCAGAACAGCACACAATACTCCAAATGCCACCAAACCTAAGTCTTTTAGAGCTGCATCATGACTTCATTATATTCTTGAAGTCAATTTGTGGCTAATTGTTGTCTGTTTATAAAACCAAACTGTGAAATGTCTTTAAGATGTCACTTACCATTTTCCCAATCTTCACAGGTGTTAACTATGATATATACTTCCAAAAATAAAACTTCTGATTATGACAATAAAATGTTTGAGTTAATGATTGTAAGAAGAGAGTTTGGTTGTAGCATGTTGAGTAGTAATTCCTTGGAGGGAAAGGGTTAAATAGACTGTATCAGCTAAAACAGAGTTGTTAGCAAACAGCCATATGCATGTTTTTGTGTTAAACTAACAACATCACATTCAAAAAAGCAGCTCCATTAGAAAAACAATTAGATGTTTAGGAGAATGGTAGGGCTAACTTAGAAGGACCAATAAATCACGAGGCTACCTGTGAGGTCAATAAGATAAATTAGTGTTCCCCAGACATTTAAGAACAGTTTTGTGCCTGCTGCACCAAATAACTCATATTTTCAGCACAAAGGAGGATTGCTTGTTTGAAAGTGTAATTTCAAATGTTGTTCTTAGATTAGAGTAGAAACACGGGCTTTTAGGTATAAAAATGCCTGTTACCCCATGAGCTGAATTCACCTTCGGACTAGGTCGCGACGGATGTTGAAGGAAAACTGCAAGCCGTGCTGTGGACGGAGCCGCCTGCCACTGACTGGCGGTCCACCAGGCGTTATTAAGTTCTAGTTTAGAGATACAGCGTGGAAATCGACGGCAACCAGCGATCCCCGCACATTAACACTATCCTACACATACTAGGGTCAATTTGTTTACACTTACGCCAAGCCAATTAACCTACATACCTGTACATCTTTGGAGTGTGGGAGGAAACTGAAGATCTTGGAGAAAACCCACGCGGTCACGAGGAGAACGTACAAACTCCGTCCAGAAAGCACCCGTAGTCGGGATCGAACCCGGGTCTCTGGTGCTGCAAGCTCTGTAAGGCAGCACGTCGCCATTGTGCCGCCCTGAAGTATAAGCTGTTAAGCATAGATGCTTTGTCCACAATGAAGCTTGCATTGATTAACACCTTGTCCATGTGGTATCTGATGTGGAAACCAAATAGTCAAACACTTGGAGTAAGCATTGCTTCTGCATTAAAATTATGTTTAGAGAGTTTCCTCCAGAAGAATATTTCTCTTTTATATTATATTTATTATCTTTTAATCAGCATTTCTGGAATATGTTGGGACAAAGCTCACAGTTAGGACCACAAACCAGTAAATTTACACTTTACCATGAATAAAAGTTAGATCAACAAGAATACACGTCTACAAAGACGAAGTGTAGACTCTCAGCTTTAAATTTGTCACAAACAAAGCCCATTTTACAATTTTAAGGTAGTTCTAAAAATCAAGTCCTAGCACATAAAGAAATAAAACAAAATCTCCCATATAATTATAAAAACTTCCTTCTTAATTAAGTCTAAGACAAAAATCCTGAAAGGTTTTATCTGTTGTATTCCTGTTAGGTACCTGGTGCTCATCAGTTAAGCAATTTCCTTAAGAGATGTGCTGCAAGGCTACCAGACAGCAATTCCCTGGAGAGTTATCCTGCAGGGAAATTGCATGATCTTGTAATAATCATAAAAAGGTCAGATAATCATTTGTACAAGCGAAATGAACAAGTAAAACTGAAGCTACAAATGTCATCCCTTCTAAAAAGATATTGACTATTGAACAGAGTTGCACAATGAAAAAGAAACTGAAAGGAGCATGATCTTAGAAAACCCATCAGAAGAATCAAAAACAATACAACAGAAAAATAAATGAGGGAAAGCCTGAGTTTTGCAGCTGCCTCACAATAGCAGAGATAGAGGTGGATAGAACAGTTACAAAAAATAAATACAAATGTTTGCCATAAGTATTGCAAAAGATACAAAAGATACAAAATATATTCCAATATCATCATCATTTGTTGAAAACATTAGCGGCGCAGTGGTGCTGGTTTCCGACGGGCACGGTGGCGGATGCACCACACATCTCTGTCCTCCATGCAGCTGGAAAGCTCCTTTTTTGTCTCTACACCTGCGTCTTCCATCAACGTCCTCTTGATTGGCCGCCCCGGGTCATGCCTTCCATGGGTGGGTTCCCACAGCGCAACCTTGTTTGTTGGCATTTCTGGGTAGTGGTGGCAGTGACCAGCGAGCGAGCCTCATCCTTCTCGACCTGATCTTCTTGGTCAGAGGTGGATTCGCCCCATAAAGCAGCAAGTTGATGATGTGGTCCCTCCAACTGACATTTTGAACTTTTCTGAGCATTCGGGTGTAGGTACCATCGAGAGACTTGGACAGTGCCCGAGTGAGAGTCCATGCCTCACACCCGTACAATAATATGGTATCTACAGTTGCATGGAAGAATCTCAGTTTGAGACCCTTAGACATCCAAAACGTCCAGATTTTCCTCATGTTATTGAGGGCTCTCCATGCGAGCACTTTCCAGACCTTGATGTCATTCTCCGAGCTCTGCATCTTCGCTCCCAGGCACTTGAAGTCCTCCACTTTGTTGAGAGATGCACCGCCACTGGTCTTGAGAGGCTCATGGTCACCAACGTTGTAATATGCAACAAAAAATTAATTATGAAGAGCAGATGCGGATATATGAATTGCCTACAGTTACATCGGGAGCTCGCAGTCTCGAGGTTGGGTCGTGGATGTCGGGAGCTCCAATGTCGCGTAAGGTTCGACCAGCCCCGACACGAGGTTCGATCGTCCGAGAGGGGGAGCTGACATCTTCCCGATGCAGGAGCAGATCGCCTCGGCGCGGAGGGCCCACCTCCGGTTACGGGAGTCAAGATCATCCGAAGTCGAGGCCCCGGACCACGGGAGAGCAAAGGGAAGAGATTGAACTTTTTTCTCGCCTTCCTTCACAGAGAGGAATGTGGGGGAGTCTCAGTGATGATGTTTATGTTAAAATGTGTTTTGTGTGTCCCGTTGCTTTTTATTTGTATGACTGATTTGGCAAATTAAATTCCTCGTATGTTGCAAAACATACTTGGCTAATAAAGTATTATTGTGGGGTGGAAGATTGCAACCTTAAAGAAGAAGAAGAAGAAGAAGAAGAAGAAGAAGTATTATTGTGATTGTTATTGTGCTTGAATTATGTTCACAGGAGAGGAATCAATTTCAACATTAAAGTCAATGGATGCGAAACTGGGAGAGCTAACTGCTGGATTGTTTATGCCCAATTTGTTGGTACTTATTCGCTTGATATGGTAAGAATGAATTTGTGTAACTAGAGTATTGTCTAAAAAACAACAAGAGACAGACCACAGCCTTGCAAAACATAAATACCTTGGGATAGATAAACATAAACAGGTTAACCATCATCAATGTCTTGGAGTTGAAATCATCAATAATAGTAACAAATGGGAACAGATCACAATCAAGAAAGATGTACAACTGTGAAACTTTTTAATCAGCATTGGATAGGATCTAATTCAGTTATTCTCCCGCTCTGTTTGATGAAAGCACTCGTTATACTAATCAATCTGACTGGATTGGATGTGTACCACATGGAGCAAACTATGCAAATTTAAAATGTTCTGGCAACAGATACTAAATAGAAACACTAATGGGTTGCCAAAAACATCATTTTGCATTCCAGTTCATTTTGTTGCATGAGCAGTCTTATCAAAAATATATTATGATGGATACTGAATACCACAGACACCGAGCATAAAATGTGAAGAAATGAAGGTATAAAAATAGTTGAAAAAATGTATAGATGTCAGCACCTGACATAAGAGCACAGAAAGGATTTGTGACAGTTAAATGGAACATTCCTGCAAGAGGGTGTACAGTACCACCCTGCCCTGTTTTCATATCCTTCCATGGTTTCATTTTTCCTTATATTTAGAATTGCCCCCAGTATAATATTTCACATGGAAATATTTGCTTTTTTTCTCTTGCACATTTCTAATTTCAATTGCCCTATCTTTGGCATATCTCTGGGGCATAAACTCTGGAAATCCCTTCCTAAACCTATCTGACTAGACTTTTGATAATTGTTTTAAAATCTCCTCATGTGGTTTGATGTCAGAGTTTGCTTGATAACTCCCTTGCTAAACACCTTAATGATTTGTGTCTGGAATATAGGCAGTGGTAGATTAAAAGGAACTGGAAAATAGATAGAATATTGTACTACTTTCTTACTGCTCAACTTGAATCCTGCTTTATTTTCCATTCCTCCTAACAGTTGAGGCTACGGTTCCCATCTTAACAATTCTAAACTATATTCGGTAAAATTCACCAATGTGATATAATTAGCAAGTTGATGCAATTTCCTGTCCTTTAAGCATCCTGTCTGCTGGCTCCAGTTCCAGCCTACATAGTGACAAGAGGCCAAGTATTTCTTTTAAATGGAAACCATTTAAAGGATTAAGCAACAATAACTCCCATTGTTCTGGGAGACATTTTGATACTGGAGTAACTGACTTAAGCATTCAGGCATTTTATTTATCAGGATTTTTACAGGAGAGATTTTATTCATTGTAACATTTGGGCTAACCTCTCATTCCAATGGCAATTACTTTAAAAGATTCATGGATAAAAATTATTTGAAAAAGAACTGTGAAGTTGTTGGATTCTCTTAAAAACAAACTTGTCCACTCAATTTATTTATGGTACAAACCCTGTGCTCCTTAGTCTTGCTGACCCACCTGCAACATTAGTCCTTTGACAAGATCACTGATCTTTTAACTGTTGTCTGAATTGACCTTGAAGCATCAAGATTAATCCTAGGAAATTCAAACGGACAGACCAGCCTATCATTTGTATCAAGTCACTAAACAAACCTCTTGGGTTGTGTCGGGATGGGCAATGAATAGCAGTCCTTTCAATGACAACTAGATGTCAGAATAAGTCATTGGTATAAATGTACTGTAACAGCCTCCTACATCAAAGCCAGAAGAGCAATTTAGTCTTGATTGTAGCACGTTAATTTAAAACTACAACATCTCATTAAGCACCATAACAGATTGGGGTAAGAAAGCATACAGTTCAGAAATCACAATGGTTAATGTTGAAAAAACTACCCAAACAGACATTTGAGTCGGTTTTCAATGTGATATCTTGTTTTCAATTTTTATTCACATCTGGAACTGTGCTGCAAGTCTTGGCAGGAATTGCTAATTCTGTACCTGATTTAGTTAATTTGATGGTACTTCAATTTAGTGAATAAATTGGCACTGTTTAGTCCAGTCAAGATCTAACTTGATATCAAGGAAATCAGGTGCTGACATTTAAGGAAGATTGTATTCTAGGCTGTGTGATTCAGTCAATTGAGACCAAATATGAAATGCTGCATTCTCCTGAAAAAATACTTCAATTTTTTTTTGTCTGGACATAATATGTGAAAAACATAACTACTTCACAGTATTGTCTATTGCTTCACATTCATTTTTTATGAATAATAGATGCTGCATGTCCATTTAAAGGAATTTGCTTAACCTTGCTGATGACCTTATATTCATTAGAACAAAACAGGAACACAAATAGGCCATTTAGGCCTTTGAGCATGCTTGACTATTCATCAGGATAATAAATAATGTTATATTTCAATACTATTTTTCTGGTGTATATCTATGTCTTGATTGCATTGATATCCAGAAATTTATTGTTCTCTATTTTGAATTAAACTAAGGACAATGTACCACAGCAATCTAGAATAAAGAATTTCAAAGCTTTACTACCCTCTGAGTAAAGAAATGTCTCCTCTTCTCAGTCCTAAATGGGCCACTCTTTATTTTAAGATAGCGACCATGCTTCTTCAGCCAGATAAAACATCTTAACTGTATCTATCCTGTTCAGCAGCTTTTAGAAGCTTATAGATTTCAATTAGATCACTCCCCAGTCTTCTAAACAGCAAGGAATAGCGTCTTGGCCGAGACAGTCCCTCTTCATATCCCATGAACCAATCAGGTGCATCTTCATTACTCTCCTTCTAAGGCACAACCGTGCTCATTAAGGCCTTATATAATTGTAGCTTTTCTTAAATTTGCTCTCAGGATCAGGTAATCGCTGGCATGATCATGTCCATTCTTTGAGGAATGATGATGAGCCACACTCTTGCATCACCGCAGTTGCACATACAGTGCTGTTGGATATAGAGTTCCAAGATTTAGATCCAACACCAATGATTCCAATTCGGATTGGTGAGAAACTAAGAGACAAAGCTGTGGTATTCTCATATATCTACTACCTTTGGTTCTTATATTCAAATCCTCTTGCAATTTAGGCCAACATACAATTTGTCTTTCTAACTGACCACTGCACCCGTGCTTGTGTAACCTCAGAATATCAACATTTCTCAGTTTCTCACTAATTGAAAAATATTCCCCATTTCTGTTTTTCTACTGAAATGAATAACATCACAACTTTCCATGTAGTAAATAGTATGCTGATTATTTTTGCAAAGATATTAGAGTGAGAGTAAGTAAATCTTTCATAAGTTAATACGGTGTAGGAACAGAATTAAGTCATTCGGCCCATCAAGTCTTCTCTGCCATTCAAACATGGCTGATTTTTCTCTCTCGACCCCCCCATTCTCCTGCCTTCTCCCCATAACCCTGACACTTGTACTGATCAAAAATCTATCCATTGCCACTTTAAAAATATCCATTGACTTGGCCTCCACAGCCTTCAGTGGCAATGAATTCCACAGATTCACCACCTTCTGACTAAATAAATTCCTCCTAATCTCCTTTCTAAAGGTACGTCCTTTTATTCTGTGGCTATGGTTTCTGATCCTCCCACTAGTGGAAACATTCTCTCCCCATCCACTCTATCCAGGCCTTTCACTATTCAGTAAGTTTCAATGAGGCCCCTCATCTTTCTAAACTCAAGCGAGTACGGGGCCAGTTCCGTCAAAATCTCATTATATGTTAACCCAATCATCCCTGGAATCATTTTTTGTAAACCTTCTCTGGACCCTCTCCAACGGCAGCACATCCTTCCTCAGATACGGGGCCCAAAACTGCTCACAATACTCCAAATGCAGTCTGACCAGTACCTTATAAAGCCTCAGCTTTATATCCATACTTTCTGAATGCACTGTACATCCCTGTTTTTGTATAGTAGCCTTATTGAAATAAATAATAGCATTCGCCTTCCTTACTATCGGTTCAACTTGCAAATTAACTTTTTGGGAATCCTATACCAGCACTTCCAAATCCCTTTGCATATCTGATATTTCTCCCCATTTAGAAAATAATTTATGTCTTTATTCCCACTACCAAAATGCATGACTCTACACTTTGCTATGCTTTATTCCATCTGCCACTTCTCTGCCCACTCACCCAAACTGTCCAAGTCCTGCAGTGTCCCTGTGGAATTCTCTGCCACAGAAGATAGTTGAGGTCAGTTCGTTGGCTATATTTAAGAGGGAGTTAGATGCAGCCCTTGTGGCTAATCGGATCAGAGGGTATGGAGAGAAGGCAGGTACAGGTTACTGAGTTGGATGATCAGCCATGATCATATTGAATGGCGGTGCAGACTCGAAGGGCCGAATGGCCTACTCCTGCACCTATTTTCTATGTTTCTACACTACTTGCCCCTTCACGTATCTTTGTATCATCTGCAAACTTGGCCTCAAAGCCTTCAATTCCCTCATCCAAATCATTGATATATACAAAGTGAAGAGTAGCGGTCCCAGCACCAATCCCCGCAGAACACCACTAGTCAGTGTCAGCCAAAAAAAAAGCCCCCTTTATTGCCACTCTGCCTTTTGCCATACAGCCAACCTGCTATCAATGCTAGTATCTTTCCTCTGATACCATGGGCTCCCATCTTCTTTAGCAGCCTCATGTGCGGCATCTTATCAAAGGCTTTCTGAAAATCCAGGTAAACCACATCCACTGACTCTCCTTTGTCTATCCTGCTATTTACTTCATCAAAGAATTACAACAGACGTGTCAGGCAAGTTCTCCCTTTCACAAAAGTTGACTTTGGCCTATTTTATCATGAGCTTCTCAGTACTCAGAAACCTCATCCTTTATGATGAACTTTAAAATATTACCTACCAATGAAGTCAGGCTAACCGGCCTTTAGTTTCCACTCTTCTGCTTCACTCAGCCCTTGAACAGCTGAATAATATTTGCAATTTTCCAAGCATCTTGAATCCCTTCTGACTAGTGATTCCTGAAAGATCACCACCAATGCCTCCACAATCTCTGAAGCCACCTATTTCAGAACACTATAGTGCACTCCATCTGGTCCTGGTGACGTATCCACCTTCAGACCTTTCAGCTTCCCAAGGACCTTCTCATTAGTAATAGCCATTCCACTAACTTCCACCCCTTGTTCCTCTTGAATTTCACACATTGCTGGTGTGACATGCTAAAAAGTTAGTATTTTCATAATTGTACCAGGCTTTGGTGTCACCATCAGCCAAGCATTAAACTGGTGAAGCAAGGGTCTTTATTCCCAATTGCCACCCATCCCAACCTTTTATGTTCCTTTGAGAATCAATAGGAAATGGGAGGGATCAACAATGATACTGTGTAATGGCTGGAACCATTTTAACATAACAAGAGGCTGATGACAACAGGAGATACGATAACTAGAATAGAAACTGAAATCATTGAATGTAAAGTAATCGCTCAGAATTTCCAAAGAATGGTAAGAATGGTCATGGTGAAGGAGAGAAAGCCAGAAATGATGGAGGGGAAATAATGATGTTACTTGGTGGTACGAGGCACAGAGCATCACAGTGGGTTACGCAAGAAAATAGTGAAAATGTAAACAAACTTGGAAGCTTTGGTAAGGGGGAAGATGCTGCTTTTAATGAAAGACAGGGTATGGTGATTTTGGAAGCACACTTCCTGTTTACAGTGATTGGATATTCTGGAGAAAATGTGAAGAAATAACCACTGATAATCCACCATTAGTATCTGCTGGAGACCAAGGTGACAATGCTGAATGTACCCAGTTGGATGTATGGTTGGTCACTGCATTTGTTATGTACATCAAAGCTTGGAAGTGAGTAGAATGACTATTTGAATTGATCTTTGTAAGAAAACAGTATGTGTGATTTGATTATCCTTTGCAGAATGTCAAGAACAGCACATAGAGAACTCATGCCTTTATCTACGGTGTTGATTTAAGGCAGACAAATTGCGTACAGTATTGGGGTCGGGATGAGAAATGTGGTGCCTGTGTGTGGAGGGAAGAGAAATTGGATCCTTGCATTTAATATTAATCTTTAAATATTTCTATAACGTCCACACTAACCTATCATTTTCAAATCCTTACTAATATTAAGTCAGGGCTTGATTTTCAACTTTATCATCAAACTTTCATTAAATCAATGGGATATTGTAATGTGCATCCGCTATTTTGTAATGTACTATTTGCTACTTCCAACTTTATGAGCGGCAATTTTCCTGTAAGAAGGATTCTTATAATATTTCCAAAGCAGTTAATATGTCGTTTGATTGGTGTAAACATCACCAATTTTATTAATTGATCTGCACAAATATATTAATTGTCTTAAGTGAACATGAATACTGATCTGACCAGACCTATTATTTACCAGCTGACATTTGTTGTAAAGAAAATTTAAAATGTCACTTCAAGAAAAACAAAAATATTTTGTGGATTTAATTTGCATTATTCTTTAACCTAGCGTAAGAAAAAAGGGAGTGTGTGGAGAGATGATTGACAAGTGAGAGAATAATAAGTGAGAGAAAATTTAATTTGAATCTATGTTGGAAAAATTTGAAGAATAACATTACTAGGATGATCATGGACTCTAAACAAACGTAGAGGTATTCAACCTAATTTTTATTTAGTTGACTTGATGGTATTTTATGCCAATAATAATCATCTCATGGACAATTAAAACTGTAGGAAATTGTGAATTTAAACTGTTGGGGGTGTGCATTCCATTGAAGTATTATAAGCTGACATTAATAGGTGTCATCTATTGATGGCATAAAATGAACGATTAATGGTATTCTTCACTGTTCAAAGACTTTACAATTCATTAAAGTTGATGGTAGCACAAGTCTTCAAGATTTACTTTTGAATGTTGCAGAAATCAAGCATCACATGGCTGATGTATTGATTTAATAATTAGCAAAGAGATAAAAGAAGGTGACACAAAAATCCATAGGGCTATTTATGTCTTGCCGATTCCAATGCTGAGCATATTGTAGAGATAGCAACAGTATGAAATTGTCAATTACATCCAAATATATGCTCTAGGGTAGAACATATATGTGGGTGTGATTGACACTGTTTGACTCGCACATTTAGATTTCTTGCTTCACCTGTAATTTTGAAGGAAGTTTGGTAGAAATCCTTTTAATGTATAAAATGTATCTATACTGAGATGGCATCTCGTGTGCAAATTAATAATTTATCCAGACGTCCTCCAAAGAAATACAATACATGGGATACTTTATCACCTCTTCCACATGTGCCATTGTGTAATTGGTACAGACCTGAAACGTCACCAATCCGTTCTCTAGAGATGCTGCCCAACCCGCCGAGTTACTCCAGCACATTGTGTTTTATGTAAACCTGCATCTGCAGTTCCTTATAGTCACATAATTTTGTATAAATTAGTGATGAATTACATTTAACAAATGTTCAAATGGTTTTATAATTGAAATCTTTGATAAGTCTAATATTACAACCACCCCATCCCAATTTCTACACATTTTACATTATTGTTTAATTGCATGAGGAATTCAATTCAGATTTTGTTTTAATTGAATGAGGAATTTCTGCCTGAATATTATGTCAGAAACCAACCATCTGCTGAACCAGATCTCCCACTATTAAGCTGTTTTCCTAATAGTCTTCTGATTGACTGTTCACATCCAATCAATCTGTTAGTTTAGATTTTTCTTCTTTGAGTATTGGTTACAATGTGCTGAGATAAGGCTGGCTGGAGGTTGGTTGTATTCCTATTGCTGCAGATAATCTCACTCTCCAGACACATCGATGTATAATTGTGCGTCAGTGCCTTATCAGATCAGCTGTGTGTTTATCAGAAAGAAAAGCAAGCCAAAGATAACCAGTCTTTAAATAGTGTATAAATCTCACAGATATTTCAAGTAAAACTGTACTAATTGTTAAATATCCATTGGTAATGGATAGACACATGTTTTATGACTTCCTGACTGCTATTGTGGTCTGAATATACAAAATCAAATTGACAGACATATGGAAAACAGGTTTGGAGGGCTTTTAAGTGTTACATAACTTTGTGGTGCATTTTGTTCACAGCGTTCCATCACCCCCAATGGTGAGAGGGCTAACATACATTAAAATATAGCTGTTAATTTAGTTTAATGTTCTTGATGTAAAGTTATGTATCTGGACAAAATTAAAATAATTATATAAAGAAGGACTTATCCAATTAAAAGGAAAATTGATTACATTATTTTGATGGGAAAATGTTATTGCAGAATTTCAATTCTTATAAAACAAAGCTTGTATTTGTAGGTTAAAAAAGATCAAAGCAGCAAAATATTATAAGTAGACTTCTAACATTGAAATAAAATTAATAGTTAGTCACATTGAATGACTGATGTTTCTGTTGTATTGTCTGATATTTCCATTGTTTTATTTTGTTATTTTTTAAGTATAAGGTCATTGGTCCATGCTGGGGTACAGTTCTCCACACAGTGAGGTTTAGATGAACAAATCAACATGATTTTACTGTTAGTGCTCATCAGTGACATTAGCATCAATTGTAGGCTTAATTGTGCAAAGAATATTCAGTTGTTGATGTCACTATGATCCAGCCAATTGTCTTCATTTAACATCCCATTAAAGGCTCAGCAACAGATGCAAAAACGTATTTTATTTGGTATATATAGCTGGGTATATACGCTTCAGATATTCGTGCAGACTTGCATTGTTGGTGTATTTCTGAATGACAATAAAGTCTTTGATTGATTGATTGTGAAGAAGTGCTGCTTAAAAATGGGATCTTTTTGATTGGCAAGGCTCAACACTGAAAAATTATTTTGTATTTTGCCCAGTGGTCAGTAATGCACCAATTCAAGTCCTATACATTGAATGCTGACACCATTTAAAATGCAGACTACCAGGTTAAAAACAAAATCTATCATACTATAGAACATAAAAGAATGTACCAGAGTGTGTTATCTTTAATCCCATTAAAACTTTCTAGTATACTTGCTGATGCAACAAATGCAATACAGGGTTAGTGTAGTCAGCCAAGTATCTTACTCCCTGTCTCTTAACTTTTGTTCTACAATAACATTACAAGGAACACATAATATTAATAGTCTCTGCAAACAACAAATCAATGCAGATTAACCTTTAGTTACAGGGGTTAGTGGGTATTTTGTATCAGACAATATTGTTGGGGCAAAATAACGTAAAATGTTAAGTCTGCTTCTCTATGCACAGGTGCTGCCCGATCAGCTGATTATTTCTAGCATATTTAGTGTTTATTACTGCTTATACTTTGACGATTGAGTTAATCACATCCATTGTAGTCCGCTTGAAAACGCATGCCACTCAATAGCTGTGTTAGCACTGGAAATATTTTTATTTCTAAGATTTCTTGCCCCATAACATCAATCATATCTTTTATCATCTTATTTACCAGGACATTGGCTGTGCACAAGGTATACATAAATCAACCCATATTACTTTAAATGGATTCTTACGGCTTTGTTCACAAGACAGCATTTTAAAAAGTTTATATTATCTGAAAAGATACCTGCAGTGATTTGTTTAATCAGAGCATGACTTGAATTACTGACTCATTTAATGTGCTTTAATCTCTCAGTGAAATAAACACTCCTTCAATGTATATGAAAAAAATTCAGATCCTCTAGTCTGTCACCTTTTCATTTAGTTATTGCTCATTCTCACTATTGAGATGGTTGCAAAAACATTCTGAGTAATTGGCATTTAACTAATAAACATTGGAACTTTAGTAGCATTTGATCCTTAACCGTTAACAATAAAATTTGGAATCTCATGGCAATTTTTCTGTAGCTCTGTATTTGTGCAAAGCTAAGTTAGGAAACATGAATGAGGGGGCTTGTCCTTGGATTTCAGATGTTCCTGGGGCTGGAGTGGAATTAGCCTCAAGTGCAGCTTATAATGAAGCAGAATGCGACACCAGACCTCAAAACATCAGTGCATGTGTCTAATGCAAGCTGCTTCCTTTAATAAACAGATGTAGCACCAACCTTGGTCTAATCAGAGGTTCTAAGGGAAAAGGAAGTAAACATGATGTTCTATTAATGACCAAAAATTGTATTTTACTTTTTTGTTTAGCACAGCCCTGATGAATATCACTGGAAATGTCTTGCAGACTACAATAGCTGATGTTCTTGCTATACTTCCAGGTGTTTGACATGAGTGGCGATGGAATTACAGTTATTAAAAATTTTGATAGAATTTATGTAGGGTCTAGTCTCAGAAATACAGGCAGATTAAGGTCAGTCTTAAAACAGAGCAAAATTAGCATTTTTATTACTAGGATAACACTGAGTTATTCGCCCAAGTTACTTGAACAGCACCCTTCAAACCCATGACTTCTATCATCACGAAGGATGAGAGCAACTAGTGCATGGGACTACCATCAGCTATGGTTCCCCTCCAAGATGCAGACCACCCCGACTTGGAAAAACAGTGCTGATCCTTCATCATCTCCGCGTCTAAAGACAGGAACTTCCTATCCCAGAACGATGTGGGATTACCTTCACCAAAATGACTGCAGCAGTTCAATGAGGAGGATCATGCCACCTTCTCATTGTCAATTAGGGGTGGGCAATAAGAGCTGGCCTTCCCAGCAAAACCCCCACTCCAAAAATGAATACATAAAATGCATCTACAATTTGGGGTAATCAAAAAGGACAAAAAGCAAACAATAGAAATCTAAAATAAGAACATAAATATCTGTTTAAGACATTGCAGAAAGGGAAATTTGAAATCATGTAGAGAACATTGTCAATTAGACGTTTTAGAATACATCAAAATACAATGGTTTTACAAACGACAAATATATTGAGAGCATCTTGTTATGTAGGGCAATGTTACTGCATATATTACTGCATATATACTAATTTGATCATGTTACAGAGTGTGAAATGGAAAATTTCACAACCATATTATTTTACTGGCAGCCAGCATGTGAATTCATTGCCGGCTTTCTGTAATCTAAAGATAGAGGTTGTTTAATCGACATTTACATTGGAAGATTGAATTTTTTTGTATTTGTTAGTTAGAGCTAAAAATTGCCTGCCTCTGTTTACATCTGCTGATAAGTTCCAGAAACCTGTGGTTATATCATCAGTATACTTTCTTTATGGCAGTCATCAATTATTCACTTTTTTGGCTGCATGTAATCCTCAAATATTGGAAATTCCAGTATTTGTCAATTATCCAGAATGTATTGCTGTGAAAGTATTAAAGCATCCAGCCAATAAACTGGTTTAAAGATCAAATATTGATTTTTCATGGTTTAATGTCTTAATTCAACCAAATTAACAATGGACCTCCCACTCATCAGTCTTTGCAGCAAGTGAGCACTAACACAATTAGGACTCTGTTGTGGAACCTTGTCGCTGTGATCTCCATTAAATGATTTTTAATTAAGAGACAGGAACAACTTGGAACACATGTGGACCTGTGTACTTTATGTCAACACGTTTTCTACCGAATGTCCTTGTTAAAATATGTTACACTGATGTTTCTATATTAAAATCAAAATTTGTCATAATGAAAACATTAATAGCCACATTTATTACTGTCATTTGAACTAGGCCAAAGTACTGTTCTTAACTATCCACTGATTTTTCATGTATGAATCTAAATGATCAGATATTGGAATGGATGTAGGCTATATGGCTGTGGGAAAATAATAATTGATAATATTCATATCATCCACTTGAGGTCAAACTATAGGAAATGAATTTACTTTGAAATGATCCAACATACCAGCAAATGCTAGTGCTCACTGCTGCTGGTGAATCCCTCGGATAGCTATAATATGAATTGGCCGTCAAATATGTTCTTAAATAGCTCTGCCAGTCTTGCACAGGTGAGTCATACTTCTCTGATTTTCTCCAAAATATGCAATGGCTCTTTATTAGTTTTATGAATCACTAGACCAAGTGGAACCCGTTGGGTCCCGTCCCCCCAAAGCGCAGTTGGGGGGGGGGGGGGGGTGGCCTGCGGCGTCACACACACACACACACACACACACACACACACACACTCACACTCACACACACACACACACACACACACACACACACACACACTAACCACCCCCTCACACACACACACATACACACTAACCACACACACTCACACTCACACACACACACTAACCACCCCCCCTTGATATTATATTAATATTATTCATTCGCTCCTTTTACACCATCCCTGCCCTATCCAGACGCATAGCCCCCAACTCGCAAGTGCGTCTGGGGGGGGGGGGGGGGTATAGAGAGAGGGCAGAGAGAGAGGGGCAGAGATAGAGAGGGTGGGGGAGAGAGAGACGAAGAGAGACGAAGAAAGAGAGGGGGCAGAGGGAGGGGGGAGAGAGACGGGGAGAGAGAGAGAGGAGGGGGGAGGGGGAGAGAGATGGGGGTGAGAGAGGGAGGGGGAGAGAGAGAGAGGGAGGGGGGAGAGAGAGAGAGGGAGGGGGGAGAGAGAGAGGGGGAGGAGGGAGGGGAGAGGTGTGGGGGGGAGAGAAGAAGGGGAACGGGGCGGGCAGCTCGTGGCCGGGCAGCTCACGGGGGGGGGGGGGGGGGGGCTGGCCGTCACTCGCATCGCTCATATCGAAGACGGCAGCACGCAGAGCCATTGTGACGTCATCAGCCAAAGCCGCTCGGTTTTATTTTCAAAGTTATTTCAGTTTCTTGAACATTTTGATTAATAACTGGAGAAATAATGCATGAAATGTTCAGATAACGCGATTTTTGACTTCACGGCATAAATCTCTATCGGAATATGTAAAAATTTCATCGTTAGCGCTTCCTTTTTTTTCGAGAAGACGTGATCACACACAAACAAATAAACACACAAATCCACATACAAGATCAGTTTTATAGTTATACTAGACCAAGTGCAGACCCGTTGGGTCTGGTCCCCGAACATGCTTCAGCACCCGAGCACGGGGGGAGGGGGAGGGGAGGGGAGGGGGAGGGGAAGCGCGGGGAGGGAGGGGGAGGGGGTGGGGAGGTAGGGGGAGGGGGTGGAGAGGGAGAGGAAGGGGGGGGGAGGGGGGAGGGGGGAGGGTTGTTACCGAACTGAACTCACTGTGGAATGAATCCATTAACGGAGCGACTCTGCTGATGGATTGGAAGTTGTCCCTGCCTTCCCTCTGGCTCAAGGCAAAGATCGGCTGTTCCCCGCTGTATTTCGGAGTACGCCGAAAAGCAGCGGTGGATGAGGTGATCTTTGTCTTGAGCAAGCGTGATAGTGCCGAGCCTGGCTGGGGGAGGGGTGGGGGTGGAGGAAATGAAATCAGGAGGGAAAATCGGCCGCGGGGGAAATAAATGGCGGCATTTTTGGAGGAGAGCGGGCTGCAGCAGCTGCCGTTATGGTGTCTGGCCAGCAGGAGGCCACAAAATGAGTGAGTGTGTGTGTGTGTGCGTGTGTGGGGGGGGGGGTGAAGGATTTTATTTTTAAAAGTGTACATAAAAATGTCTAAATGTAATGAGGAGTGAATGGGTGAATGTAAAAGTGTAATGTGTGGCAAAATGGAAAATATCTCGGGGTTTGAAAGTGTGGTTTTGGCGAACCATGAAATCAAAGGGCAAATCCGACACACACCCGGTCGGCAGACACACACACACAGAGTTTTAATAGTATACTAGACCAAGTGCAGACCCGTTGGGTCTGGTCCCCGAACGTGCTTCAGTCGCGAAAATCGGCCGCGGAGGAGGGGGGAGGGACAGGGGGGGAACGGGAGGGGGGAGAGGGGGGGGGGAATATCTCGGGGTTTGAAAGTGTGGTTTTGGCGAACCGTGGTATCAAAAGGCAAATCTGGTTGGTCGGTCGGTCGGCAGACACACACACACAGAGTTTTAATAGTATATAGATAGATATGTTTTGAAAATGCAGCCAGGGTTTCTATATTGCGTGGTACCATTAATTCGCATTTACCATTACATTTGAGCAGAGATGAGCAAATTCAGCAGTTTCTAAACCCAGCAGCAGATGCTTATCTTAGTCATTCTTATGAAGCCATTAAATTTATTTTCACTGTATGGAAGTTCATGGAATAGCAGATGTTACATTCAGTCATTACACAGCCATACCCGCCTTCAATATATGGGCCGTCATAATTCTCAGTTTTGATCACCAAGCTTCTCAAACACATCAAAATAATTGGCAGGCACTTCCACTGCAGATAACACATGTCTGATGACTTTTCTGTCGTGTTCATCTTCCTGATGTAATTTTATGACAAAACTGTATGTTCCTCCATTTTCAGCAGCAGTAAGTTGATAATTGTTCTTTTCTTTCTATGAACATCACCGATTGTGACCTGGCAATGGTTTTGTATATGTGCGTGTGAGAAATCTCCAACAATGGAGCCCTGTATCAGGAGTGGAATTAGGACAATAAACTAATTTACTCACTGTACAAGAAAAAATGCATGTGGATTATGATTTTAGCTACATAAAAACAAGAGGGTGTGGGTTTAAGGTGAGAGGAAAGTGTTTTCAAGGGGAGTTGACAGGTACTTTGTTTTTCACCACAGATGGTGATTGATATTTGCTGCCAGAGGAATTGGTGGAATGAAATACAATTACAGGAGACCCCCATGTTACAGGGTATTTCCTGTCCGAGACCAGTCCATATCGTGATTTTCTGTGTCTTCAACCCCATCCTCCGTGCACGTCAAGAAACACGAGTTGAAAAAAATATTGTGATGATTTACTTTTTTTTTCTACAAAAAAATCAATAAGTATGAATTTTAATCTGTATCTCAAATTTTTGGGTGGTGATTCGTTCATTCTGTAAGGGCGGGTATCTGTAACCTGAAGGACCGTAAACCAGGGGTCTCCTGAACTGCATTTAAAAGGCATTTAGCGCCTAGAACACAAAACAGTACAACCCAAGAACAGGCGCTTCAGCCCACAATGTTTACGCCGAACATGATACCAAGACCATCACTTTTCTACCTGCACATAACCTATATTGTTCCATTCCCTGCATATCCATATGTCTATCCGAGTCTTTTAAAAGCCACTAATGCCTCTGCTTCAAACATCAACCCTGGCAGTGCATTGTAGGCACTTACTACATACCCTTTGTGTAAAATAACGTACCCTGCGTATCTTTTAAACTTTGCCCCCTCTCACCTTAAAGCTATGCCCTCTAGTATTTTATTTTTCCATCGTGGGGAAAAAGATTCTGCAGGGGTTGTCCCACTGCTGCGACCTAATCCGCGAGTTCAGAATTGTGTTTTCGACCTTCAAGCTCGAGGGCACTCGCCTGGAAAACCTCAAGCTTGATCGACCGTCAGCGATTAAACCACGAGTGGATCGACCGACCTCACACACACAAACACATCTCAAAGGCAGGGGCCAGGGAAAGCGGGGAAGCGCTGTCTGAAATTCACTCCCCAGATGAAGAGGAAGGTAAAAGACGGCTGCACAGTGTACAGTAAGCCATTTAGAGAGCGTGGGGGAGGGGAGGGGGGGAGGTGAGGGGTGGGGGGGGGGGAGGAGAGAAGGGGAGAGAAGGAGTGGAGATACGTTTAAGAAGTCAGACATTGTTTAATAAAGTTTAGCGGGCATTTAACCTACAGGTCGGTTTTCCTGAAAACTCCAATGAACCAATTAAAATGCCCGGTCAGCGAAGGAGAAAATTTTTCAACATGCTGAATCTTTTTCTGTGACCTAGCTGAGCCCGCGAGTATTTGTGAACTTCAAGCATGAAGGAGAGTTCCAGTGACCACATAGGACCTCCTAGGACCACATGTCGACCATGCTGCAAGTTTGAGTCGAGGGCAAACTTTTCTAAACTCGCAGATTAGGTCGCCGCAGTGGGACAGTCCCTTGACTATCAACCCTATCTTTTACAAACTTCTGCAACCTCAGCATTCTGGAGAAAACAATCCACGACTGTCCAACCTCTCCCTGTGGCTAATATACCCTAATCAAGCATCATTCTGGTACGGGTGTTTAGTGCCCCCCCCCCCCCCCCCCCCCCCCCGAGGATTACACCTGCAGTAGGTGCATTCAGCTATGGCTCCTTAAGGACCGCGTTAAGGAACTGAAACTGCAGCTGCATGACGTCAGGATTTTTCAGGGGTGTGAGAGTGAAAACGTTACAGTGAAGAGATCATGCCTAATGTACAGGCAGGAAATAGATGAATGACTACCAGGAAAGGCAGTAGGCAGAAAGTGCAGGAATCCCTTGGGGGCGTTCCCCTTGACAACAGGTTTGCTCCTTTGGATACTGTTTTGGTAGAGTATTGGTTAGGGGAGAACAGCAGCAGCAGCAGCAATCCAGTCTGCAGTGTCAGGCCTGGCTCTGAGGCACAGCAGGGAAGGGAGTTGTCAGATGAAGCCATAGTGATCGGAGATTTGTTAGAGACACAGGCAGGAAATTATGTGGCAGCAGACGAGATTATTGTGTAAAAAGATGTTAGGGATGCTATCTTTGGGATGAAATGAAAACCAAGTTGAATAAAAATTCCTTGGCACTATTTCAAAGAAGGGCAGATAAATATTCTCCGATGCCCTAATCATATTTATTTCTGAATTGCTAGTTAATATGTTTTATTTAGTGATCCCCAGTATCAAACTGAATTTAAATCATTTCATTAATATCTTTCCGAGAGCATTTGCTTTTTCTGACAATATGGCCTGCACATAGTTGTAATCAACAACATGGATAATAATTTTTAATCAGCACCCATATGCACAGCTATCTATAATCTTACCCCATTCACTCATGAGAGGTAAGTTAACTGGAGCTGGAATGATCACAACTTTGAGTTCATTGTTTCACGTGTCTGTTGGCATTAAATATATATGGAATGTTCGTTTAATTTTCCATATCCTAGCATTATTAGTTGCTCTGGGCCAACACTGACCAGTCCGATACTATTTGCACATGCCAACAGAACAACAAAGAATAACTGAATAGTATAATTTGTTCGGTAACACATTTTCCCAAAGCATGAATGCATGTGTAATACAAATGAAACTGTTACAATTGAACCAATTAAAGGGTAACATCACAGAAACTTCCCTCAATTTTATATATTTTTTGCGTTTATACTGTATAATAATTTTCCATGATGTTCAAAGTCACATTTAAATATAAATATGTTTTCACTTGAGTATGTTCCTTAATTTCATCCATTTTGCATCATTCATCCTGTAAAGGTCACACAACCAAGTACATAAATTCTGACACTGTTTGCAGACTAACCAAGCCATTGGAAGTACCAATACTTGAAGGCATATAACACATTCCCTGAGTAAAAGAATCCTACCTTGTAAGTCAGGCACACCCCACATCTGATAAATGGTTATCATCCACAATGTCCATGACCTGACTGCAACAAAGACCATGGCAATGAAGTTAAATACTAAAACTTTTTTTTAATGTTGTACAGTTGATTATTTTACACTGAATGTATATATTTTGTTCAAGCATAAGAACATTTGACATTATTATATCAGTGATATTGAGAATTATACTTAAGTTATTGTTCAATTAAATTAAGAAGAAAATAATTATTTTCATACCATTTTGCCATTCTGTAAAGCACAAAATTAACATGACATGTTGCTCATTATTTTCAAATGAAGTTATAGTATTTTTCACTGAGTAATTAATATGACAATTTTGCAAGATAGCACTTAATGACTATCTTCAGTCTGAAGCTAATAATGCCCAATTTCATAAAATTGTGATCAATTGAAAACTAAATATTTAATTAATTAGTCACATTGCATTGATGTTGCATAGTTCAATTGAATTGAAACAAAGGAAAATAACTTTGGATACCATATTCTGCCTGGAATTTGTTTCTTTGCTTCAAGTCTGCTTCAATGTTAACTACATTTTGGTGGTGACTAATTCAAATACCAAAACAATTAAGAATATTTAAGTAACAGGAAAACAAATTGAATTGAATTGAATTTATTTATTTGTCAAAAACAAGTTTGAATGAAATTTCATTTCCATACAGTCATACCAATAAAGCAACAAAACACACAATTACATAAATGTAACATAAATATCCATCACATGGACATCAAGTAATGTTGTAGCATTTGAGACATGGGATGATAGTTGAACCACTTTCCCATCTCAGAAAATGCATAGTCAGTGTAACAATTTTTTTTCTGATGGACTTTTCATCCTGTGCAAGTCTGCACTATAAACTAAAATACTAACATTTATGACTTGGTATTATCAGTACCTAAGTTGTTCTTGTGATATTACATCTTCTCTGTAGTTTTAATGTTGGTATTATACAGCCTTTTTTGTTTTCTATTTATTTATTTATTTATTTATTGAATTTCAAAATATACTTTATTCTTTTTTAAATTTGTTTAAATTCATATTTTTATTAGAAGCAGTGTACAGTAATATAAACCACGGCATGTGACAAAATACATTTATGTACATTTTCCATTTTAAATTTAACAAAAAGGAAATATAGAAAGAGCGAGGAAGGAAGAAAATGAAAGAAATAGTGAAGGGAAGAGAAGAAAAACAAACGGGAACATTACGTGTTAATATACTAGCAATGTTACAAAATTTTGAGATTTAACAAATCAAGTCTGCAATTTATCCCATCAGATAAAGCATAAAAAGAAGTTTAATTTGACACCTAATTCACTTTCATATCTTCAGTATTAAAAAAATTATGGCCATTTTCATACTCAGAAATTAGCATCTTGTTCCCTATTGCTTTTCCATTGACTAAACACAAAAGCTGTGATCAAGGACAGTCAAAAGCCCATACCTTTCTTAAAAATTAAGAGAACTGAATGAAATTTTCAGTTATTATAGATTGGAGCATTCTGAAACAAATGTGAAACAATCTTACTTGGATGACCTGAAACTAAAGAATATAATTAGTTAGTTACCTAATTGTAGCTAATTACAAAAATCAATTGCTAGATCTAAACATCTATCCATTTCTTAAGAAAAGGTTAAAAAGCCTAAGTGTCCAAATAACATTCACACAAGAATTCACAATATAACTTGATTTTTAAATCTTATTGTCATGAATTTATAGGCCAAATTGAAGGAATTTAGAGTTTAATTCCCGTAAATTGATGGCTATTTAAATCAACTTGCGAGTGGGTTTTTGTGGAACGCGATTGTTTGGAAAGTTGCGGTTTGTGGTGAATTTAACCCCCAGTCGTCAGGAAAAATACTGCTGGTTCGTATATATTTTTTGTCACCTTTTTGCAACATGAAATTTTGATTAAAGGCTTCCTAAGAAGCACGCTGTTATGTAAAAATAAACTGTGTACCTTCTTTTGTCCCTTACGTAAGATCCGTCCCGTTGTCGGTGTTCACGGCTTTAGAAGATAATTTTTTAGTTACTCATGCTAATACATTAACCAGCGAGGTTTAAAAATACCTTCATAAAACAAAGGTCGGAGCGATTTCTCTTCAGCAACGAAATCCCCTAGATATACCTGCTTCATTTCCCACCACACCCATCACCCTGTCCGTGAATTGGTTTAATTCAGGATTGCGTTGCACCATACGATACTTGTAATGAATCAATAAAAGGAGACCATATCTTTAAAAATTGCTCTGATTTTCCTGCTTAGACGAGTCTCACATCTTCAAGATGTAGGGTCTCAGACATGCTTGTAATCCACATTTTGAGAGTTGGGGTAGAAGCATTTTTCCAAAATTTAAGTATACATTTTTTTGCCATTATCAGGCCATAATTAAGGAAACGCCTTTGAAATATTGATAGCTCAGCGCAGACTCCTGTTATTCCAAAAATAATTAATTCTGTGTGGGGGTCCAATTTTGAGAAGATTTCAAAGATTCCTTTCCAAAATTTATGAAGTTTTATACAAGAGGAGTGTGTTATAGTTGCTTCTTGAGATAAGTATTTGTCGCATATGGGAGATACATTTGGAAACATTTTATTCAGTTTAGTTTTTGAGTAATATAGTCTGTGTAGTATTTTAAATTGGATTAAAATATGTCTTACATTAATCTAACAATTATGTACATATAACAGATATTTTTGCCATCTGTCTTTGGGAATTTTTAAGATTAATTCCTGTTCCCACACTCTTCTAATGACATCTGACGATGGAGTTTCTATATTTAAAAGGATATTGTACAAGTGTGATATTAAATTATTTGACTCTGCGTTTCTATTCATGCCTTCATCTAATACATCTGGTAATAGAGTTTGGTATTCGTGGGTATATGTTTTCAAATAATCTCTAATTTGAAGATATCTAAAATATTGATTATCTTTCAGACTGTATTTTGACTGTAATTTCTGGAATGATAAGAGGTTTCCCATTTCGTACAAATCTCCAATCTTTTTAATTCCTAGTCTTTCCCAATGAGTAAACGTTTTATCTATAATAGATGGTTTGAACGACGGGTTATTAGCTATTGGGGAGAGCAGAGATAGATTTTTTAGTTTAAGAGTAATTTTTACTTGTCTCCAAATTCGTAAAGAACTATGAATAATCGGGTTTTTCTTGTATATTGTGTTCTTCAACTTTATTGGGGAGAGAAGGATCGCTCCTATATTAAAAGGCAGGCAATCCCCTCTCTCCATTACTAACCAATCTACCTGTTGACATGAATTATCCAGCCAGTGAATTACATTTTTTATATTCGCTGGCCAATAATAGTATAAGAAATTGGGGAGCGCCAATCCACCAATTTCTTTGGGTTTACATAGATGTCGTTTATGAATTCTATGTGATTTATAATCCCAAATAAAATTTGTAATCTGGGAGTCAAGTTTTTTTTTAATGTTTAGGTAGATATATCGGTATTGATCGAAATAAATAGAGAATTTGTGGGAGAAAAATCATTTTTATGGCATTTATTCTGCTTTAGGATTCTCTATAGGATTTAGGATTAGTTGTAAAGAGAATTAATTTTGTGTCCACTAGGAAGTAGCCGATACATGTATAGGTTTTGTGTACTGATGAATAAAAGGAGTATTCCCTTCGCCTGGGTTTGCAATCCTCCATACCTCTGTTATATTTGTGTTTTTTATGTATGTATTTAAAAGTTCACTGGATTTTGATTTTATATTGTCTCTTTTGTTGGGCAGATTTATCCAGATATTAATCCAGAATGCAATTGAAATCTCCCCCATTTGGTAATTGTAGTCAGAAATTATATTCAGGATTTTATTTAAAAATTGCGGATTATCAAAATTAGGAGCATAAATATTTACCATGGTGGAGTAGAATGTATCTCTCCAGTAATTATGACATACCTCCCCTGTTTGTCTGCGATGGTATTCTTATGTTTAAATGGTATGCCTTTACGAATTATAATTGCGGTACCCCTAGAATTAGAGAGATAGGAGGAGTGATATGTTTGAGCGATCCAATTGGCCTTCAGCCTGGTCTGAGCTTGAACTTTTAAATGTATTTCCTGTAGAAATATTATATCGGCATTGAATGATTTTAATTGGGCAAGATTCTTACCCCTATTCATTGGCTCGTTAGCGCCCCTTATGTTCCAGCTACAAAACGTAATTCCTCCAATTTTATTTTGAGCATCGTCTTGCATTATAACTTACATTGGTACCTTTATTTCAGATGGTGCAACACAATATCTCAAGCTTCTGGGTGTTGGGTGGGTGCTCACAGCTGCTAAACTCTGTTGGTATATCCCTTGAAAATGTGCCCTTAAAGAAAAAATCAAAAGAGGTGCTAAATAACATAAACATCATGAAAACAGTATTTTAAAGAAAAGAATACTGTGAAAAAAAGCCCACCAAATGGTGGGAGAAAAATTCTTGAAACCTTCCGTAGATGTAAATTTAAAATTGCATTAAGCTCCGTTCCCTTGAACAAGTATTGTTAAAAAAGAACGAACAGTTCAAAACCGGGTAATATAGAGAAAACCATCGAACATGTAGTTCTACTGATATCTTAAACTGGACAAGTATTTACTATTTACTACTTAATTACTGTATTTCACTTAGCAGACAAAGCCCAGTATATTTAAGTAAGAAACTGCTGGTTGAAAGGGGTTAACCAAAATTGCAATCTTGGCTGCTTGCCACCTATTTCATTCCCTTCCAGCCTCATTCCTTGTTAATTTATCTTGAGCATAACTGGGAATTTGTCTTCCCGAAACGATTACACATATTTTAGTATATTAGTATAATAATCCAACAGATTTAACTAGTAATCATAAATCTACAGCATGTTCATTATCGAGTAAAAAAAAAGAAAAAAAATGAATCATTATTCGGTTATCATAGTACATTTTAGATTAGAATACATGAGTTAGTCCAGTTATTTATGTGTTAGTATATAATTATTTATATCTTTTCATTAGTGAATTGTTACGTTCCGCTCCATTTAATTTAATTTTCTATACTGCGTATTTCCATTTTATTAAGTCTTTTGTTCAAAAAAAGTTTGTCCTTGAGTTCACATTCCAAAGCCGATAAGGCGTCTAGACTTCAACACATGTATTCGTCGGCCATCTTATCGGCAACATTTAGGCTTATATTTATTTAAAAAGTCATAATTTCTCGGTTTCCCCTTCTCCAGATATATATAAAAGGTAAACCTCCGGATAACCGTGACATTTTACTTATTCTTTAATATCATTTGATAGCTCTTGTGCGTATTTAAATGCTTCATCTGGATCAATAAAGAAACACTCCAAATCTTTATATGTGATCTTTTTTTGCAGGATAAATTATCCCATGTCTTAAGTACGGAATTCCTTTAAGGATCAATCTTGTCTTTGTAAAAAGGGCACGTTTCTTAGCCACTTCTGCTGGGTAGTCTCTAAAGAATCGTACGATTTTACCTTCAAACATCAGATTTTTTTGCAAATGGAATTTTTTTCATAATGTCTTCAAGAGCTGCTATGTCGTGAAGTTTCACTATAATCTGTCTTGGTGGGACACCTGGCCTCGAATGTGCTCTTTGAACTCCGTGTGCAACATCTACTTTCAGTTTTTCAGACAGCTTGAATACTTGTTTAAGTAAGTTGGCAGTGAAATCCCGAGGGTCCATTGCAGTCTCCTTCCCTTCTCTCACTGCAACTATCCTTAAATTCTGCCGTCTTGACCGAGCTTCGAGGTCGAAACATTTGTCAGTCATTCTAGCCAGTTGACCAGTCACTCGGTCTTGATCTTCTTTCATTCTCTTCATTGCTTCAGACATATCCTTCATCGCAGTTTCCAGATCTTTGATAGCAGTGTTGTGTTCTGCAGCAGTAGTGAGAACAGGCTCCAACATTTGATTGTAATCTTCTTCAACCCGTTCAATTTCTACTCTTAGCTCGGTCTCTACATTCTCAATACGTTGCTGTAGAGTACCAATTGTCTCAATAACTTGCTTATTCCCGAGCTGCATACTTGTAGCCAGTGCGGAAATCTCCTTGTGTAACATATCAGCAAAGTCTTTTGACACAGCTTCTCTGAAAGATTTTTCCTGTTCTTTTACCTTTTCTTCCATTTCAGCAATAAATCTTCGACCTTCAGTTTCTTCTTCTTCTTCAGACCCTTCTGGAGTTGTTTGTGGTGTTTTGCCCAACTTTTTAACAAGCAGTCTAGTCAGACGTCTTGACGTGGGTCATTTAGATGAGTTCTTTTTTCTCTTTTAAAAGTGCCGGTTTTCCCCGTTATTTTGCGGCGATTTCTGATGACGTCAATTTCTGATGATGTCAGGCATCCCCGGTGAGTATTTTTGAATCAGTCCCGTCTTCTTTTAAAGGCTTTTTAGCGCATTTGTCGGGAGCGGAGCTGAATGCTGCGCCTCTCACTGCTGCATGGCGCCAGGCGGATACAGCTTATTTTAAATGAGATTGTATACCTGCTGAAATAACAAACGATTACGTGCCACCAGCAATTATTGAGACACCTAGTTATCTTCAGAATACATGGTCCTGATGGGATGTACCTATGAATATTCATGGCATTGACACATTAAGAAAGCTATTGTTTTAAAACTATTTTTGCTTAACACATAAATGCTGCATAATACTACTATATATGTTATCCACATTTTCAAAAACATAGGACCTGGTTGGCAATGGAGAGTTAGTGGGAAAATGCTTGAGACCACTGTAGGGGTGTCATTTTAACTTATCCCTTCCAGCGGAATACTGATCAGGTCTAAATTGCTTGTAATCTGACATTAGTTTCAAGAAAACAAGTGGATATTCGTAACAATATAGTAATTAAATAATCTACTTGTCAACTTCATGAATTAAAAACAACTATGGTCACTGTGTATTCCATTTGACAGAACAGAACAGAGTTAGGTAATGCCTAATGGAAGACAAGATGATCAGATGAATTAATTGCTGAAAATCATACACACAATAACAGATTTATTTTCCTTTTGCCACATGAAATATGCACTAACTCTTTTAAAGAACAACTCAATCTCTCATTCTCTTCATGTCTCTGCAGTTTGTTTCCCTTCAAATACTCACATAATTCAATTTTGAGGATTACAACAGAATGGGTTTCCATCACATCATGCAGTAAATTCTAAATTTGAATTAACTATGCTCATATTTGCTCATGTTGCTCCCTGCACTTTTGTTAATCACATTCAATATACAGTTACAGATTCCACGAGGATACACACAAACTGAGAGGGTAACAAGTAATTTTCCCAAAGCGTTGCAACAAACTTGAACCGTATCAAATTCATTGATCAGTGGGAAAGTGTAATACCAAATATGTGCTTCTCTGACACGGGATTCTACATGGCTGTGGTTTGAGTCTGTTTTACCCAATCTGACTAGAGGAGAAATAGCTAATTTTTACAGCTAGCAGCGCTAATGCCTCACAGCTCCAATAACTTGGATTCAATCATGACCTATGGTGTTTTCAGTGAGAATTTTGCACTCTCTCCCTGTGACATTCACCAAGTGAGGCTGTTGTTGTTCAGGGCAACAGCAGATGCCACACTCTCTCCTTTTGCGGTCATGTTTCCACGCCCTTCAGCCCACTGAGTCCGCACCGACCAATGATCCCCGCACACTAACACTATCCAACACACTCGGGACAATTTACAATTTATAGAAGCCAAATTAACCTACAAACCTGTACGTTTTTGGAGTGTGGGAGGAAACCAGAGCACTTGTGGAAAACCCACACGCTCACAGGGAGAACGTACAAATTCCGTACAGACAGCACCCGTGGTCAGGATTGAACCTGGGTCTCTAACGTGTAAGGCCTAGCAAATCTACCGCTGCACCACCATTCCGCCCACTTCTAGTTCTTCGAGAAGCAACAGTGACAACATGTGCAAGCTGTGGACTTGACATCTGAACCGCTGTGTAAACCCCACTATAAAAACATTCTTCTTCTTATCAAGTCCACACACAAGATTAGAAGTTGTTCAACCAGAGCAGAACACATTTCTCGGCATCTGCACACAATGGTGTCTATCTTGCGCTTCTTGTGCATGGTGGCGGAAAGATTGGTGGAAACAGGGCCGCGACGTGAACGCTCTTTCCTTGACCCCTATAAAAACATTGTAAATGCTTGGAGAATGGACTTGTCGTAATTTATTCCACTAATGGAAATAATTTGTGATGTAAACCATTATATACATTGACAGTAAGACACAGTAGGAATTTTCATTGCTGCTACCATTAAGCTACACCGAAACCCGAAAGGCACAAGAACTGAACGTTAAATGGCCTTTCAAGGACCCTCTTATTAACAACTGAAGTTGTTCTCGATGGTCTAATTTCCTTTCTTAACCTTCCATTTTAAATTTAGACCTGTGCAATTGCTATTAAGAGGGAAGAAATTCCATTGAGGCTTGAGCTGCTATTTTGGATATGCAGTACTGCAAGTCTGCTGTTTATGAATGTTAATCGGGTGGAAGCTAGAATTCCTCTCTTGATGAACAGTGTTCGGGAGCCTACCTTTTATACAACAATCATAACCAGATAATGAAACAAAGGTATCACAAAACTAAAATATTCAGTTTCTGCAGGAAAGATTTTTCTAGTGGTAATGAGCAAATATCAACCAATTATAGTCCACCTGGAATAATGATGCCTTAACACTTCTCAAGCAGCTAATGAGCCACTTTAGCAGTATAAATCTCCCAGACGTCATTAATCCAGATGTGGAGTGTGCAATTGTATTAGAGAATTGCTTACGGGCAAGGAGCAAAATTATTTTTCAGGGACAATACACTGCAAGGACTATTGATTAATAGTGAATTAATACATTGCATTCTATTCTATTTTTATTTCCATTTTGTAGGAGTTTTGATGGTGTTTAGGAAAACATTTGTTTATATTTAATTTAGTTTGTTTCTAATGATTCAATAATACAAATTATTATTTCGTTATTGGCTTTTCATGATCTTTATTAGGATTCTAGAAAATGAGCTCCAAACTCCTATTATTTTCTAAGAAAACCATTAAATCTTGTTTGAAAATGTTGCCTTGGTATCTTGTGGCTACTGTTCAAATAGTCCCTAAACTGGAAATAATCAGGTGGGCCTGACATATAATATCAACTTGAGCTAAATCCTAAATATCACTGTAAAATTGCATCAATGGCATAAATGTTCATGACATTAAAATGTAGATTCAAATGCTAAAAACAGGAAATGTTAACACAGATTTAAACAGTAGCTTACACATACCATATTAGCAAAAGGAAGATAATATGGGAAGCAGCCTCCTTAATTTATTTTTCCCTGTATAAATCTTCACCGTTCCTGCTTTCCAAAGGGACAAATATTGAAATTCAAGACCACGAATTTCTAATATTCTCAAATAAAGTATTTTCAATATTTATGCTAGAATCATGGAGGAGTTACTGCAGAAAAAGAGACATTTGTCATGTCTAAGGTAGACAAAAATGCTGGAGAAACTCAGCGGGTGAGGCAGCATCTATGGAGCGAAGGAAATAGCCAACGTTTCGGGTCGAGACCAACTCTACAAAACATATGCCTACTTTGTCATATGTCTAAGTCAATTGTAAAAGAGCAACTTAACCTAATCCCATCTTCTATTACTAATGCATCATCCTGCAAATTGCAGAACTTCAAATTTGTGTGCTTTTAAATGTGGTGAGTGTTTCTGGCTCTACCATCTTTTCAGGTTCAGAGTTCCACATTCCTGGCGCCCTCTGAACCAAAAAAATAATTTTCCTCACATCGTCTTTAATATTTCAGCAATTTTGTTTTGTTGGTGTTTGGCAAAATGAAAACCACCAAAGAAGAGTATATACTTGGAGTAAGAAAGAAAGGTGTTGCACTGTGTTTTCTTCCACCTCTTTACCAATCATCCCTGGTTCTTGACCATTTTGCTCAAGGAAGAAAGAGTTAGGAAGACATTGAATTTGTCCTTGTGCCTATGATGGTAAATAGGATACATTGCACGCCCAAGGAATCTTGCATCCTGAAGAATAGTCCTCTCAGCAATTACTGTTGGAGCAAACATGCCGTATGGAACTTTCCTGTGCCAGGCTTTGGAGGCCTCTATAAGAAATAATGGCAATTCTTTATAGCTAAAATATCCTCACTTTCTTAAAGGAGGCAATGCATTTTCAGTCTTTGTGAGAACTTATGAAGTAAAGACTGTAGACTGAGCAAGGTGGAGCGTTTAGTGCTTTTGAGAGGTTATTGCTAACATCAGACCATTTAGAAAAAAGGGAAATGAGCAAGGAAAAAAAGATATTATGATTGTATTACAATTCATCACTTTGTCAGTCGCAAGGGCTGATTGCTATCTGCTTTGATTATGTCATGATTGCAATGATGCTGCTGGAAGTGCTGCACAGGATGCATGTCATGGAAGGAACATACCATGACACCAAGGTGGCAGCGTTCAGAAATTAGCAAGAGATCGCTGGAGGCTTCAATCGCACAAACATCTTCCAGAATTATTTAATGCAGTGCTAAAAGACCTCCTCTCAAGACGGAGCAAATAAATGTGAACTTTCACACACATATCAAACTGCGTGTGAATCACCCGACAATAACCAAGTGTTTCTCATTTGTATGTGCTTATTCAAATTTTATTGTGCAAAACAGTGGTGTGTCTTAATCATTTAGGAATGCTTCACTAGTCACAATATACATGCACTTCACAAAAGTACTTGAAAAGCTCAAATACACAAAAGCAAGAGGTATTTCAACTTTACTATAACTTCTATTAATATATATGGTAACGAATGAGCTATTGCTCAGGGGTGTCCTGCCACATAAGTTACAGTATTAATGAAAGTCTTGTGTATCCCTGCAAGAAAAGGCTACTTTTACAGAAATGAGACCCATCTATAAGAGATGTTTGATGTCTATAAGATAATGTTTGATAGAGCTATTCTCAAATAATATAAATCCTATCTTGAGGTCTGATGCTCTTTAATCTTCTCTACCTTCCTGTACAATTATTACATTGTTTACGGTTAGTTCACAATTAGACACATTTACCTGGGGATGAGGTTATTACAATAAATGGAACTGTGCTGATGAGTGTCTATGAAAAAAAAATGCTTAATGGGAATGTTTTATTTTTTAGGAATGTATACTTTGCAACAGGCTATTCAGAGAAAAATTCAAAGATATGAATTAAATTAATAATAATATGTTTGTTTTTGTAGTCTCCTTGAAGCTTTAACCTTCACAACTGGTATCTCATTCTAGTTGTTCTCTGCCTATTCCACTTCTTGCTTGGTTAGCAGAATGCAATTATCAAACACTAGACTAAGTGGGACCCGTTGGGTCCCTGTCACACAGGAGGCTTGGTCCCCCAACGCAATATTCCACCACTCACACATAGCCCCCAACTGCACAGGTGCAGCTAATTTCCCATTACCCCTAGCACTCTCTCTCCCCTCCTCTTCACCCTCACTCTTCTTTCCCCTCTACTCCTCCCCTCCCCAAAGCCCTCCCTCACCTCTCTCTCCCTCTCCTTTCCCCTACCCTCAGTCACTCCCTCCCTCCCTCCTATCTCTCTATCCCCCACCTCCCCCAATCCCTCCTCACCTACCCCATTGCCCTCCTCTCCCTCTATTCCCCGCTACTTACCTCCCCCACTACCCCCTTCTATACCTCTATTCCCTCTCCTCCCCACTCTCCCTCCTCAGCTCCTCCATCTTCTTTTCCCTCTCCCCCTCCCCTCCCCCAATCTCTCCCTCACCTCCCCTTTCCACTACCCTCAGTCACTCCCTCCCTCCCTCCATAACTCCTCTCCCCTCCCGATTCCCCTCCTCTCCCTTTATCCCCCTCTTCCCCCACTCTCCTTCCTCAGGATGTCGAGGTTGTCGCTCCTCTCCCTTCTTGCGTGCCCCGGAGGAGCATCAGCCGTCGGCGCCCTCAGAGCCAGGCCCGAAAGCACCAGTAGTTATGGCCACGCCAGTGTGGGGGCGGAGGGGAGGGAAGACCTTGGAGAAAAGACGGGGCATGGGGGAGATGGGGATATCTCGGGGGAGGGGGGCAGGAGCCAGCAAGGGGGACCAGAGGGGAAGGGGCTGGAGCTACGTGGCATTACGATGGCGGTGCGTTTGGGACGCACAGCGGGCATTGGACGCTCTCCTCCGCCGGGATCAGACTCCGTTTGGCGACATCGGCCGCTTTCGGTCCCTCCGAAAATTGTGTCCGGTTGGAGACCTCCACCGGCCTTCCTCAGCTCCAGTAAAGACGCGATAGCGCAGGAAGGGGCAGGCAGCACAGGAGAACAGTGAGTGTCCTGACGAAAAATCGTAGCGCTATCGGGTACCGTTTTTGCATATAGAATAGAAAAACCCCGCAAACCGGAAGCGCACAAGATCAGAGTTTTAGAGATAGACAGAGATAGATAGATAGATAGATAGATAGATAGATAGATAGATAGATAGATAGATAGATAGATAGATAGATAGATAGATAGATAGATAGATAGATAGATAGATAGATAGATAGATAGATAGATAGATAGATAGATAGTGTAAAAAGCCCAATGATTATGGATAGATTTCTTTTATATATGGATTCTACCGACTGACCAAGATATTGAAAAGCGAGTGAAAGAATTAAAGTCATCATACCTCTCCTCAGCTTCTTCAGGTGGAACCCATAAGGGTGTCATTAACCACAGCAACGTTGTCATCGGCTTTTAGCACAAAATCTGATCCATGTCCTTTCTCAAACAATGGCAGAATAGAGGATGAAGACACCATGTGAGATGCAGGAGAACTTGGCATACGCCTGTATAATTTTGTGCTGAGTGAACTATAATGTTTGGTGTTGCTACTTGCAAAGGGAAATAGCACGAGCAGAGCTAAGCTCAACTAATCAGCTTGTTCAACAAAATATAAAGTGTGACATGGTACACACAGTTCTTGAATGTACTCTAACAATAAGCACATTACAAAGTGCCTAAAAAAAAACAATATTCAGACCATCAAATGGAAATGTATAGTGCTTGTCCTTCTTCATCACAATACCCTCATGCTTTTGTAATTTCAGTCACCTGGGAAATCCACTGCACATACTGGAGCTGATGCCAAAAACAGAAGAAGACAGAAGAAGTAATTGTCAGGAAAGTGCAGTTTAGAAATATCACCTCCTTGTGATGAGTCCCCATACACAAATGGATTGAAGTCTGTTAGGGGTTTGAATAACTAGCATGCCAGGTCCCTGGACGATGAGGTCACTCATCAGATCTCCACCTGAGGAGAGAAGGGATGCCCCAGACTGAGATGCATAAACAAATAGCCGCCCAGCTTGTAATACTGTTGCTAAAGGTCTCTGGAAGAATTGCACTGAGTCAGAGAATCTCAGATCAGAGCTGTTCTCTATCACCCTTGAAATCCTTCTGTTCTCGCCCATTCCAAGATCGCATCTATGCACCAGCTTCACTGCAGCTACTGCGGTATCTGTAATGAAATGGTAGAATGGACCATTGCACTTGGAAGATAGACATTTTAATAGAGTGCACAGGATAATTACTCAGCAATTGTTTGATTTTAGTATTGATTCAATGTCTATAATTGTTTGGTTTGTTGATTTGCTTGGTTCTAGTATCCACAGTGTTCAAACAGACACTGAAATGAGCAGCAAAATGGGGATGGTAATCATTTATTGTAATCAGTCACTTTTGAGAAATGGTCGTCATTGGCAGTTCAACATATTGGCGAAAACCATTGAAAAGAGAGTGACTCCACCTTTTTTTTACCTGTTTTAATGAATGTGATGATGGAACAGCCACAATGCTGAATATTGAGAAGCTCCGTAAAGCAAGAAAGCAGGAAGGAAGGTGTATTATTTCTTTTCAGGTCAGGATTGTGAGTGATTTTCAGTAATCAATGTACACAGGAGGCTAATGCTCATATTGGCACTGTCAGTAGAATGGAAGCATTTTCTATGGTCTTATGAGAAAACCTTGATGAACTGTTGCTATCCATTTTGTACAGTACACACAGTAGAGGCATTATCAATGGTTGATGGGGGTGGCTGAGCAGCACGCTGCTTTGTGCCAAATGAGCTAGTTAATCAGGCATTTTTGAACTGCCCCGAGAATAAAGGGATCCCAGTCTTCAGTAAAAGTGAGGTGTGCCTTGCAAAGGGTTGTTAGCCCAAATAAGGTCAATTTCTTATGTCATCTCCTGTGTTTCTATTAACTGTTAGATGTCCTCCTGTTGGAGTTAGTCTTTGCTAAAAGGTGTGGCATGAAGTTACACATCACCCCAACTCTAAACTGCTCGTATGGTCTTGCTGCATGTGGGTATGGAGTGCGTTCTCACATAAGCCAATGTACAGAGGAGTGAGGTGACAGCTGAACTGCATGTGAATAAGAAGTATAGCAATTTTGTTTTCATAAAGGCCTATCTTCCTGCTTCACTCTCCATCTTTTGCTGCTGCTTCGTGCTCACAAGAGCAAGACTGGAATATTCTGTGGTGGGAGTTCCAGTTTAGAGTTTAGAATGCACCTGAGCAATTCATGCACCAAGAACCATCTCCTGTTCTGTTGCAGTGATTAAAGTAGGAACAGGAATGAATGAAGTGAGCTGACCAATGCAGAGCTTTGACAATGTAGATATAGTGCTTGACCACTAAAATAGTTTGTGAGCAAATCTTTCCCATTAGTGAATACAGGTCCAGCACCATTTCTCCAGCAACTGATGGTCCTGCAACTCCTTTAATCAGCAATGTTACAAAATTTTGAGATTTTAAAAATCAAGTCTGCAATTTATCCCATCAGGTAAAGCATAAAAATAAGTTTAATTTGACACCTAATTCATTTTCATATCTTCAGTATTAAGAAAGTTATGACCATTTTCATACTCGGAAATTAGCATCTTGTTCCCCATTGCCTTTCAATTGACATAACTCAAAAGCTGTGATCTAGAACCGTTAAAAGCCCATAACTTTCTTAAAAATTAAGAGAACTCAATGAAACTTTCAGTTATTATAGATTGAAGCATTCTGAAACAAATATGAAACAATCTTACTTGGATGACCTGAAATTAAAGCATATTATTAGTTAGTTATCTAATTGTAGCTAATTACAAAATTCAATGAGTAGATCTAAACATCTATCCATTTCTTAAGAAAAGATAAACTTTTTTTTAAATTGCCTAAGTGTCCAAATAACATTCACACAATAATCCACAATATAACATCATTTTTAAATCTCATTTTCATGAATTTCTGGGCCAAATGGAAGGAATTTAGTGTTTAATGCCTGTAAATTAATGGCCATTTAAATCAACTAGTGAGTGGGTTTTAGTGGAATGCGATGAATTGGAATGTTGCGGTTTGCGGTGAAGTCGGGAGGAAAAATACTGTTGGTTCATACATTTTTTTTGGACCCCATTTCGCAACATGAAAATATGATTAAAGCCTCCATAAAAACCAACTTTTAATATAAAAATAAACTGTGTACCTTTTTTTCTCCCCTACACAAAATCCTTCCCGTTGTCGGCTAGATAATAAATAATCTAGCGTAATTTAAAAATACCTTCATTAATGAAATGTCGGAGCGATTTTTCTTCGCAACGAAATCGCCCGACATGGATCGATTTGCCCAGTCTGTAGAAAAATGGCACTTTAAGCCCGCCACCCTCTGAAAGGCGCCAAAGTCACGCACACGGGGAGCGGCAGAACTGCAGCATTGCTCAAGGTAGGTTTTGTAACATACCTACTTTAATCTGGACAAAATTACGAGAGCACACTTGAAATCCACAACCCCACCCCGGAAGCCCCCCGAAAATATGGCATTTAGGCCGGGTGAGGCATCCAATCTTGACCTCATTGGGTCTTTCGTGTTGATCAGAGAGTCGAATTTTTCCCCTACGGCTGCGGCTCTGGAATTCCAGCTCGGCCGGAACTGGCAGATCCGTTCCCATAGCCAACATCCGTTGCAATTTGCCACCTGCAGCCGGGGCTATGGAACTCCGGCCCGGCCAGAGCCAGCAGATTCATTCCCATTGGCAACTACTGTGGCAGTGCGGCAGACTTTGTGGGCCGGTATCTCGCCTCCCCCCCCCCCCCCCCACCACCCCCGCAAGGCTGGGACCTCTGTTGGTCCGGCAAAAGGGATAATATGGTAAATCTCTGGAAACAAGGGTGATTGAAAATTGGTGGTGGACCTGTCTCTATTTGAAGCATTGAAAATCCTGTGATCTAAACAAAACTATATGTGTACATTTGTTGCTTCTCTTCTGAAGATGAAGGATGTGTTTCTTTTTTGTAGATGTTAATCATAAAGCATGTTATAAGGTTCATAAGGTAAGGTTCATTTATTGTCACATACACCAGTTGGTGTAGTGAAATTGCACTGGCCTGGTCAGTCATACAATTTAAAAAGCAACAGACTCAAAAAACACATTTTAACATAAACATCCATCACAGTGACTCCTACACATTCCTCACTGTGATGGAAGGCGAAAATGAAGTTCAAGTCCTTCCCTTTTTGCTCTTCCTTGGTCGAGGGCCTCGAGTGTGTCTGCAACTTCAAGATATGGCAGAAATCAGCTCCCAGAAATGAACCAAAGGCAACAAAAATATTTTTGAACCAAATAAATTAACCAAAGGAAACAAAAATCAAAAGTAATTGTGAACTTCATTTTCATGGCGAGAGAGGTCCCGGCATAGTTTCACTGCAGAAATCTGTCTGCAGTGAAGAACAGATATTGTCATAGCCTGATTTGAAAATCCGAACCTCTGATGTATTTTTGCCTGGACATATTGAGATAGGGGTATTGAACACTGCAGATTCATGGGAATATGGTCTCCTTGCCCTCCTTCACTTCCTCCCATTACTTATAGCCCTCTCTGGCAAATTGCCCTTGCATTTCGACCTTCTCTGCTTGCTGTAAATATGGTGGTGAATCAAATAGACGATTATGGGACGCCAGTGCTGGAGGAAGCAGTTCAAGCAGAATTTCTGACAAACATGGATAGGCGATGTTTTGGGTCTGTTCCTTCTTCAGATGAACCCTTGAAGAAGGGTCTCGAGCTGAATAGTCACCTATCCATGTTCTGCAGAGATGCTGCCTGACGAGCTGAGTTACTCCAGTGCTTTGTGTCCATTTGTGTATTAACCAGCATCTGCAGATCTTTGTTTATACAGATAGACAACTATGCCAACTTGGCCACTATAGTTTACACTAACTGGGAGAGAAATTAAAACCTGTGACCCTCAAAGTTCCAACTTCAGCTCTACAGAACACTGTGTATTCTCCAGCAAGTCAATTGCTACAAAACTGATAATAATTACAGATCTTTTTTACCTAGTGGAGGCTGTTTGAGATTAATTCCTGTGCAATGAAACGGTGCTAAGTGGCAATGAGGCATCACATGAATGTTCCGTGAGGCTTGACATCACCCCAGTATAATCCATGTGCTTCAGGCAGGTATTCATCACAGATACATGCACACAGCTGCAGGAATCAACAGGCCAAGTAGCAGAAGGCACAAATTAATTTTCTGGTTGCCAATTAGGTAAAAATGTATGTGGCCAGGGACCCGTTGCATGTTAACACAAATATTTGACTAAGTTCTACTCCTATCTCTTTTGATTCATGTCTGGTACAATTCTCTCTGTGGGAGCATAGAAGCCAAAATGATTCAGCCAATCAAGTTCGGTACTGTTGGAAAACCAACAATTTGGCAGAAAGTAGGGGCGTTGTGCATTCTTCTCTCAACATCTGGGGGTAGTTGACTTGCCTGAGCAGTTATGCCTGATATCTAGTGGATGCACAGATGTACCGTGGACTGACGTATATTTGTCTCTGGCTCCTGAAACCATACCACATATAAATTGAATACCTAAGTTCTTTTAGTGAGCCACTCGGTGCATTGAGCGTTCTGGGGCAGATTTTGGAGCATGGAGGGGGATGGGTGGTGCTTCACATAACAAAGGTTCATGAATATTTGTCCGAATAGTAATTGTAGTAGATACCTTTGAGTTGGTGCTATCTTTCTCATAGATTATCTTGTTCATTCATCAAAAGGCTTTAAGCTACTTTGCCTTTACTTCCATTGATCATTTGAAGGATTCCAAATCAGCACCATCAAAACTTAAGCAAGATGCAATTTTATTAATAACTAAAATAGGAACTAAGATACAGTATGCATAAATTCTTCAATTTAAAACACGTTCTCAGAAATCCCAGAATGTTTATTCTGCTTTCTCTCAACTTTCTCCTTTTAATGGGTGCACCTTGTAGAAGAAATGCAACCTGAAATAAAGTTATGCTGTCATCTCAAAAATGTGACAAGGGGTAAATGAAATTACTGCACCGGTAGACAAAAATGCTGGAGAAACTCAGCGGGCGAGGCAGCATCTATGGAGCGAAGGAAATAGACAACGTTTCGGGTCGAGACCCTTCTTCAGACTGCACCGGTGATCCGCTTCTCAGAATAAAATGTAAGTTTCACAATAGACCTTTGGGAGTAAACACCTTGAGCTGGATTTTGCCGGGTCTGGCCCGCCACCTGGAGTCGCTGCCCGCTGTCCTTGTGAGTCCGGACTTAGCCGACCGATCCCGCTGGATCTCCTTGGTCCTCACCAAAGATACTAGAGGAGCTTATCTTTGGTCCTCACACAAAAACCGGACAGCGGGATCAGGCGGCAAGAGGCAGAGACTTTCCACCCGGAGGGGTTTGACTAAAAACCAAGGCTCGGGGCAAAGCTTCGGAAAAGTGGTGGCGACATGTAACGGGTTTTGAACTGTATCTGCCTTCGCAAAGCAATTAAAATCGAAGTACATTTTTTTTTTAAAGACAGAAAAGCAACGTTCTCTAAAATCATTTTAAAACAATAGATATGATTTAAAAAAAATAAACGGAATAGGTATAATAATTTATGCCTACCAATTCAGCAGGCGGGGAATCTGAATAGGGTCTCTGGTTGGACATGAGTGCGGTTTTCGACAACCGAGGAGGGATCCCTTGAGATCCAGTGCTCCTCTCTGAGGTACACAAAGCAAAGATACTAGAGGAGCATCTTGGACACAAAGTGCGGCGGCAATCGCGGGATTTGAGCGGGAAACGCGGAACGAAGTTCAGATGCACTTTCATTCCAGTGACGGAGCGCTGGTGCCTCGGAATCTCTGCGTTCCCACCATATTTCCTTATTGGGATGCTCCTGAGACACTCTATATGAGAAAAACAGGGCTGGATATAACATCATTTAGGTCATTACTATATTTTGCCGCATTATGTCCCTGTGGTAGCATAAAGGTTGGGCGAGGGCATTGTGGGCCGCATGGCCTATTCCTGTGCTCCACCGTTTTTTTCTTGTGCAACACAACAACATTCACTTGTCAAACATTTTCTCAGAGAAGATTTCATCTTTTTTTTAAACACACCATTTTTGAAATAAACCTCTTTATGTAGCAATGTTACAAAATTTTGAGATTAAAAAAATCAAGTCTGCAATTTATCCCATCAGATAAAGCATAAAAAGAAGTTTAATTTGACACCTAATTCACTTTCATATCTTCAGTATTAAAAAAGTTATGGCCATTTTCATACTCGGAAATTAGCATCTTGTTCCCTATTGCTTTTCCATTGACTTAACACAAACGCTGTGATCAAGGACAGTCAAAAGCCCATAACTTTCTTAAAAATTAAGAGAACTGAAAGAAATGTTCAGTTATCTTAGATTGAAGCATTCTGAAACAAATATGAAAGAATCTTACTTGGGTGACCTGTAATTAAAGCATATAATTAGTTAGTTACCCAATTGCAGCTAATTACAAAATTCAATTACTAGATCTAAACATCTATCTATTTCTTAAGAAAAAATTAACATTTTTAAATAGCCTAAGTGTGCAAATAACATTCACACAAGAATTCACAATAGAACATGATTTTTAAATCTCATTGTCATGCACTTATAGGCCAATTAGAAGGAATTTAATGTTTAATTAATGTTTAATTCCCGTAAATTAATGGCCATTTAAATCAGCTTGCGAGTGGAATTTTGTGGAACGCGATCAATTGGAACGTTGCGGTTGCGGTGAATTTGAACCCCATATCTGCAGGAAAAATACTGCCGGTTCGTATGGGGATTGATTAAATCAGCGTTTTGCAACGTAAAATGTGGATTAAAGGCATCTTAAAAAGCACTTTTATACATAAAATAAATGGCTTTCCTTTACCTGTCCCGTATGTGAAATCCGTCTCCGTTGTTGGTGTTGACAGCTTTAGAAACTGATTTTTAAATTACTCCAGCGCTGAACTTGTCGGGCGATTAAAAACAAACATTTCGCAGAACAACAGTCGGAACAATTCTTCAGCAAAAGCTTGCACTCCAAATAAAAAATATTTAGGACAGGTAGGAGAAACACTGCATTTTAACCCCGCCCCCCCCTCCCTCAAATACGCCAAAGTCGCGCACACGGCCAGTGGCAGAATTACAGCGCCACTGAAGGTAAGTTTTGTAACATACCTGCTTTATGATTGTGCGGATATATATAATGGAGGGCAAACTTTGCAGCAGTTTTTCAAGTTCTCAAATCTCAGGTCAAGGAAGAACGACGCTCCCTTTTGCACACTATTAAAACCAAATGTTCAATATAGGGAGGTTTCACGGCAGTCGGGTCACGACCCATGACCCGTACTGTTGCCACGCTATGCCAAGTGGAGTACACGCGATGAACTGCAGGTAAGCACTTACCAATGTTTCCAGCGTAGCGGGCCCGTTAAAACCCGCCAAAATCATCAATTTTTGCGTTGTAAATAATTATGGAAATCGGGATAAGCGTGAGAGACATTTAGCTTACTTCAGAATTTCAATAGTGATGAGAAATGATGGTGAATAGAAGCGAGAGCTGAAGGGACAACAACAGCCACAGTGGTTGGCGAACATTGGCCGTTTGCTCACTGCATTTCATCAACTAAGGCATTATTTGTGTTTTTTCCTGATTCCTTTGACATCTAAAAAGTTTCAGAAGTGGTAAATCTGGCTGTAAAATTTTTTAATCGCCCATGGTTCTCAAGTGAGTTTTTACATACAAAAAGAAAACGCCTCTGAAGCAAAATGTACAGCCAGATTTATCACTTCTGAGACTTTTTAGATACCAAGGGAATCAAGAAAAACCACAAATAATGCCGTACTGTTGATGAAATGCAGTGAGCAAACATGATAATCCCCAATATTTTCAATTCCGATATCTGCACGGCCAATGTTCGCCAAGCACTTTAGCTGTTGCTGTCCCTTCAGCTCTCGCATCTCTTTACCTTAATTTCGCTTCACTTCCCCGACTTCCACAATTTTTTTACGGTGCAAATATTCTACATTTTGGCGGTTTTTAACAGGTAGGAAAGTACGCGTTTCTTGCATTAATAACATATACCAGAAGTTACGGATGTCCTCCAGATGGATTGAGCGGCTCCGTGCGTCAAGCCCTATGACCCAGTGACCATACGTGCAACCCCCCTATATGTAGTAAAACACGCAATCTTGCAGTTTTGCTCCACCCCCATTACTCCTTTTCAGCTTTCTTTACCCTCACCCAATCGGTTTGAAGGGTCCCGACCAGAAACGTCATCAGTCCATTCCCTCCATTGATTCCTGATCCGCTGGGTTCCTCTACCAATCTGTGTTTTGCTCAAGACTTCTTCAGCATGTGCAGTTTCTTGTGTCTTTCAGGACTATCTTGATGAATACAATTATTTTGCAGTTATTTTCTGGCTTCAAAATATAAATTAATAGAATATATTAATTAAAACAAAAAAATACAGACATTAATGTGTGATTGTAAATCTGCACACTATTAAATAGTAGTTTTATGTTGTAGAACTTTGAAGGATTACAAATCGTTCAGCTGCTGGTGGATGAGGTGTGCCACAGGCCACTTGATCTTGCATGGTTTATGAAAGTGCCTTACCCACAAATTCACGTTAAAGCGACTGTCTGTGGCAGGATAGTGCAACATAATCTACTTATCCTTTTTTTTCCTGGGATATATTGTAAGTCCTTAGTATTTGTGTAATTGTTGGAAATATTTCATACAACTTGTACTGTGTTTAGATCAATGCCCATTTAAGAGAGCAAGTCAACAGTGTGGAATCACACTGATCCCAGACCAAGTCGTTATCAGAAATGGTAATAAATGATTTAATTTTGATTTTTTTTCCTGTTCATTCGAGAATCGTGTGGACTGAAGATTTGACGTCAGTCTGGAGACCATCCACTTACCAACATGATTAAGATTTTGAACAGTGCTATTGTAACAGTGGTGGTAAGCCTCTTTTTAAAAAAAGAAACATGAATTGGAAAATGTTATGTTAATATCTGGTATATTGGGATAAATGTAATTAAGAAATAGAATAGCTTAAAGATCTGGATGTCATAGTGTCATAATTTTAAGATTTTTGGTCTTCATAAAACTGATTAGTCTGAGGTTGAACATTGACTTAAATATGAATTGCATTAATTGTGCTTTTCATTTATTTAAATAACTACAAGATATTGTTGATATTGTTGATTAACGTCGGCAAATATGGCTTAAATATGTTTACCATAAGGTCACAGTAACAATGAAATACATGACCAGAAAATGTATTTTAGTATTATTGATTGAATGTTAAGAAAGCTGAGATATTTTAATTCCCAATGTTATTATTTGTTTTGACACCTTTAAACATATTACCAAAAGAACATTTGCAGCAGTTATGTCCTTTGGTCATGTCTTGTCAGTTAGTGTAATGTTTGTCAGATGGGTGTAGTTGGTTTTAACAGCTATTATCATAAAATGCCTTTAGAAATTTCCTTGCAACCTGTATATTTTGTTTTGGATAAATTATGTGCGAAGCCAGAGTGTTTCTGTGGCAATAGCAATAACGACCCATGCTATGGCCTTGTCATGGTAATTTTCGGTCCTTCACAGAAAACATGCATCAATCTGTAGTGTGGATGGTTAACCATATATGTTACCACGGTCCAGGATTTATTGACACAGGTTGATCCTACGCTGAATAATCCAACCACATTTTTGTTTGGAAGTGGAAAGAACTAATAGAAATTGCATTAATTGCAATGTGTAAAAAGAGTTGAAATATTGTATTATAATTTTGCTGCTTATCATTGTGGTATATATCGTGTCTTGATTGGTGAATATGTTTAGTTTGTGAGTTATTTGAAGCAGAAATAATATGTGAATGTAGACAAAAGTGCTGGAGAAACTCAGCGGATGCGGCAGCATCTATGGAGCGAAGGAAATAGGCAACGTTTCGGGCCGAAACCCTTCTTCAGACTGATGGGTTTCGGCCTGAAACGTTGCCTATTTCCTTTGCTCCATAGATGCTGCTGCACCTGCTGAGTTTCTCCAGCACTTTTGTCTACCTTCGATTTTCCAGCATCTGCAGTTCCTTCTTAAACATAATATGTGAATGCTTCATTGTGCATAATTCCGACTGGTAACTACGCACTTCGTCCGAGCACATTATCGCACGCGTCATGCAAACCGTCTTCAATGACCACCTAAACTGTCATTTGGCAACCTAAAAAGCTGTCAAGGTTGCCCGGCTGGCAACAGGGGGAAAAAAATTTAGCGAGAGCCCTCTATATCTAAAAGACTTTAAAGTATAAATACATAACCATGTTATACACTAGTAGCGTTATTACTGAAGGGAGTTTCAAGCATGAGGCGGTTGTACCTGCTCGTCATCGGCAATCAGTTGGATCACAGGACTATTCCTAATACTTTTACCTAAAATCTAGTCAAGACTTTTTTCTGAGGAGCACCTCTGGAATCTAAAACTAAGTAATGCGTAATGCAACCGTAGTTGCAGATCATATATCTGTGATATAAGTATGATAAGTTTATCTGTGTGAATGATAATTGCCTTGCAATACTCCATCCGCCGATGCTTCTCAAATATATTTTGCCACATGTAACATATATTACAGATACATCCTCATCTACTTCCTTATCAATATGCTGATCTGTTTTTCAATTAAGGCAAATGGAATGTTGGACTCTTATTAGAAGGATGGAATACGTAGGTAAGAATAGAATAGAATAGTTTATTTATTGTCATTGTAACATGAACCATGTACAACAAAATTTTAAAAAGTAATCTTGTTACAGTTATATTTGGAGACTGATTCCAGTTTTAGTGACATTAGTGGGCAAGGATCTGGGTGGCAGTGTGAACTGTGAGGTGGATGCTATGAGTATGCAGGGTGACTTGGACAGGTTGGGTGAGTGGGCAGATGCATGGCAGATGCAATTTAATGTGGATAAGTGTGAGGTTATCCACTTTGGTAGCAAAAACAGGAAGGCAGATTACTATCTAAATGGTGAGAAGTTGGGAAAAGGCGAAGTACAATGGTATCTGGGGGTCCTTGTTCATCAGTTAATGAAAGTAAGCATGCAGGTACAGCAGGCAGTGAAGAAAGCGAATGGCATGTTGGCCTTTAGATCAAGAGGAGTTAAGTATAGGAGCAAAGAGGTCCTTCTGCAGTTGTACAGGACCATGGTGAGACCACACCTGGAGTATTGTGTGCAATTTTGGTCGCCTAATTTGAGGAAGGACATTCTCGCTATTGAGGGAGTTCGGCGTAGGTTTACAAGGTTAATTCCCCGGATGGTGGGACTGTCATATGCTGAGAGAATGGAGTGGCTGGGCATGTATACTCTAGAGTTTAGAAGGATGAGAGGGGATCTTATTGAAACATAAGATTATTAAGGGTTTGGACACGCATAAGCGGTAAGCCATTTGGAATGGAGACGAGGAAACACTTTTTCTCACAGAGAGTTGTGAGTCCGTGGAATTCTCTGCCTCAGAGGGTGGTGGAGGCCGTTTCTCTGGATACTTTCATGCGAGAGCTAGATAGGGCTCTTAAAGATAGCAGAGTCAGCAGATATGGGGAGAAGGCAGGAACGGGATACTGATGATCAGCCATGATCACATTGAATGGCGGTGCTGGCTCAAAGGGCCGAATGGCCTACTCCTGCACCTGTTGTCTATTGTCTATTGTCTATTATTTAAGGACATACTGTAAGTAATTGCCTTGACAACAATGGAGTGAAGGTTCATCAAATTGATTAATAGAATGATGAGGTTGTCTTATGGTATAATTATATCACTCCTGACATCAAATTAATATTATGACATGCAGTATTCACTATAAATGTGTATGCCTCTTGTTAATGTCCGCAGCTATGTTTTAAAAGCCTTAGAGCATCTGATAAGAAATTATAATTCCCATTCCATTTAAAAATATGATTTTTTGTTTTGCAACACATTTTCATGTTGCCCGTTCTTTGTCTTCTGGCATTTCAATTGCTCAATGATGAAAAGAAAAATATCCATTGATGGGGGGAGAAAATGACTACAATGAATGGTTTGTTGGCAGCATCACTGTTTTATTGGTGGGGGTACTAGTCAATTACTGAACCACAGAGGAATGTGTAATCCCTTGCATCCCAGCAATATAAACTCTTGATGCTTCTGTGGGTTACCATTTACTACATCGTTCAGAGATGGTGAGTGCTCAGATGGTATTTTTTCCTCTCACACCTCAAAACGTTGGTGAATCTTTGGAATTTTCTACCCTGGAGGGTTGAGGGGAACAGTCATTAAATTAATTCAGTACAAAGATATATTAATTTCTGGATATGAAGGAATCAGGCATTGAGGTAGAATATTAGCCAGGATCTTGATCGATGATGGAGAAAGAAGACAGTCTAGTCCTGCTCTTGTCTTTAATTATGGAAGGTAACTTCTTACCTCAATGCTGTGAGCATACATTGCTCAGTAGCATCTGTGAGCACTAAGTATTCCACTCTCTACTCAGTGTTCAGGCCATGACATTGCCTTTGTATTAATATCTTAGTCTCAAGAAGCTTGCAAAACATGTTATTAATTCTGACACTTCTCTCCAATCCAACAACAATTTACCCATTTAAATTATTAGCGCATCCCTTTAAACACCAAGACAAATTTTCCAGAGTCAAGCATGGACTCAAGTTTACTTCCAGATATGCTCCCAGCTTTCATGAGGTTGACTCCATATCTATATTCGCATTGTTCCACGTTAAAGTACTTTCCAACAAGTCTATAAGAATTTTGCAGTGAACCATCTCGGAAGGAGAAATTTATCTCCTTGGGTTAGATCTGATTAGCTTCAAAAATTTGCTAACCTCTAGAGCTAATTTCGATTGAAAGCAACTCTGTTAGTTTCAGTAGTCTCAACAATGGTCCAGACCTGAAACATCACATATCCATGTCCCCCAGAGATGCTGCTTGACCCACTGAGTTACTCCAGCACTTTGTGTCTTTTTGTGTAAACCAGCATCTGCATTTCCTTGTTTCTAAAGTTACTAACATATTTGCAGCATGAATCCATTAATACATTCCATGTGGATTCCAATTCAGTCTTGCTGGAGAATCACCGCTCATGATCCTGGGTTAGTTTAAACCAGCCACAGGATCCATAACCTCATTATGGATTATTATGGGACTTGAAGAGCTGTGAAGAAAATAGAAAAGGGGAACAAAAGTTATTTGTGTTTAATGCTTAAGCTTTAGCTTAATGTTTTTTAATTATTCATGTATGTAAGTGCTTTTTTAAGAGCTTATTTTTTTAAATTCAGTCACAAGGCATGGACATCACTGGCAATGCTGATGTTTATTCTCCAACCCGTCCTCCTAAATTCAGGAGGCAGTTAATATTTAACTTTCATGATAGGACTTAAGTCATGAATAGGATAGGGGAGAGAAGCACAGCATATATTGTTCTTTGAAGGACATCAGTGGACCAAATTATTTTTCTGCAACAATCCTGGTGTTTCTTACTTCCCGCTTCTGAGACTAACCTTTCTTTATTAAATCAAGGGCTTATTTAATTACCTGAATTGAAATTGTCATGCTGCCATGGGATTTGAACTTGTGTTTCTGTATCAATGAAATCTGTCTACTAGTCCAGTAACAACCACTGTGCTACTGTACTTAATCAAATTGTTTTATTACATGTTGTCTTTCATGCGATTTATATATTTATAAAACATAATTGCTACTTTGGAAATTGTTTTTAAATATCTGATATGGTCTGTGTCAGAAATATTAAAAGGTTTGTGCAACTTTGACAGCAGGCCATTCTTGGAGGGGGTGCTTTGCTAACTTTTACGATTTGTGAACGTTTCCTCTTTAGTTCACTGTTGGAAACACAGCTTGTTGCTTGAGTTGATGCTTTGGATTAGTGAAGTGGGCGCTCTGGATCCAGACCAAGTATCAACAGAAATGTGATGATCACAAACAATGCTAGAAAGATCTGCTCCATGTGAACAATTAAAAAAATGTGACCCTGATAAGAAAGTAAGAGATAAGAAATAACCCTTAAAATAAGTCCCTGTAAATTTAGCAGGAATTCATTTATGGTTGTTTAATCTGTATGTTTTGCATTTGTTTTGCATCTGAAAAAGGGTTGGGTTGCATGTTAACCTCTAGTGTGGACCAAAAAAAAGCTTAGGAATGGAATTCAAGCCACCAGATAGCAAAAGTATATAAGTAAATGTTCATATCTAACAATATATAGAAAAATAGATTAAGATCTTCATTGTGTAAGATTTATTCCACTAAAATGCAAAAACTCATTGACTCTGGTGACATGAAGCTTATGGGTCTGAGGATCCTGTCCTTGTTCTGGTCTCTCTTTAAACGTTCGAGGAAGCAATCTAGATCAGAGAAACATGACAAATTAAACAGCCCTTTGTAGGTCTGAGGTCATAGAACATCATCCCAAGGAACAAAACAAAATCCCACAAATTATGGATTCCATTGTAATTATTGCAGTGAATTCTCTCTGCAGGTAGATTAAATTACAAAATTCGTTGATGGACATATTAGCTGAAAAAGTAGATACCTATATTCTGCTCGGAACTAGGGAGAAACAGAGTAGTCTGATCCACATGGTCCTCCAGAAAAGCATTAAATTAACACCCTTTTATTGTCCCCCACATGATAAGTCTCATATATTGTCCCACCAAAATTTTTGTAAATTTGTCTGACAGATTTGACAGATTTGTCTGACAAATCAGGGACACTGGCAATTCCTATTGATGTCAGAGCACTGGTGTTTTGAATATTGTGCAACATTTTTCCACAGATAAAAATTCAATTAGGTATCTTTTAAGCGGTGTCTTTTAAATGTAAGTAGGTTCACATAAGTTTACAGTATTGCTTCCGGCCACATGCTACGGCTGCCAAGACAATGAATCAAACACTGAAGGTATATTTATATAATCACTGGGGACAGTAGTTAATTTGTTATCTTGTTTCAGGCTTCCTATAATCATACACTGATTATTGCCTGTACAAGGAAACTAGACTGGGCTCAAAGGAAATGTTACACAAAATGTGTATAATTTATGCTTTTTCACTTATTTATGTTGAAGTTTTATAGTAATTGAGTATTATGTTGTGATTATAAATTACATTCTCACATTATCATCTGATTTTTCAAATTGAAAAGCAAAACAAAACTGCCTGTGCTATAAATCTGATATAAAACGGAAAATACTTGTTTCTTTTGGCTTAATGGTACGTTTTATCCGGTTAAGCACCTTGGGAATTTTATCCCATTAAAAACATGCGCTGGTAAGGCCGCATTTTGAATATTATGATCAATTTTGGGCACCGTAACTGAGGAAGAATGTGCTGACTCTGGAGCTGGTCCAGAGGAGGTTTACAAGAATGATCCCAGGAATGAGTAGGTTAACCTATGATGAGCATTTGTCGGCACTGGGCCTGTACTCGCTGTAGTTTAGAAAAATGAGAGGGGACCTCAATGAAACATACAGAATAGTCAAAGGCTTGGGTAGAGTGGATGTGGAGAGGATGTTTCACGAATGAGAGAGTGTAGGACTAGAGGTCATAACCACAGAATTAAAGGACGTTCTTTTAGGAAGGAGATGAGGAGAAATGTCTTTAGTCAGAGGGTGGTGAATCTGTGGAATTCTTTGCCACAGAAGGCTGTGGAGGTCCAGTGGATATTTTTAAGGCAGAGATAGATAGATTCTTGATTAGTACAGGTGTCAGATGTTATGGGGAGAAGGCAGGAGAATGGGGTTGGGAGAGAGAGATTGAATGGCGGTGTAGACTTGATGGGCCGAATGGTCTAATACTACTCCTATCACATGACATTCTGGCATGAGCAACAAAAATAAGTTGCATTCATTTAAATTGTGAGTAATATTCTATCGAGCTCAAATCACGAGATACAATGTAGAATTATTAAAAATTGGACTGCTCCAGCTATAATAGAACACTGGGAGACCACTGAAAGGACTGTTTAACAGTGCTGAACCTGAGATAGTATTATTTGCAGAGTTACATTTGTAAAGGCTGTCTTGTACCCATTATGTCATTATTTGATTGTATTAATGTATTTCTTTGTGACAAATTGATAGTAACCCGATTAAATAAATAATGCTCTGTTTTATTTTCATGAATGAGAGGTTGATTCACTTTCTGTCATTTTTTGAGATTTATCTTATAAAAGGTTGACTCCCTGAGAAGCTATCTGGGAAGTTAACAGAGAACAGTAAATATAGCCTTGGAACAGGTTCTTCAGACCACCATGCTGACCATAATGCAAAATTAAACTAATCCCATCTGCCTGTATATGGTCTGCATCCTACTATTTCCTGTCTGTTGAAATGTCTGTCTAAATGTCTCTTAAATGTTGTTATTATATTTGATACTACCATTTACTCTTTAAACCTGTTCCAGGCACCTACCGTTCTATGTAAAAAAAAAACAGTCCAGGTTTGCCAACCTCTCCTTATTGCTAATGGACTTCAATCCAGGCAACATTCTGGTGCACCTCTTTTGCGTCCTCTCCAAATAACCCCACTTTCTTCCTATAATCTGTCGACCAGAACTTGTCACTATACTGTACTTCACATGTGGTCTAATCAAAGTCTTATGCAACTGCAACATGATTGCCCTGACACAGTGCACCTTCTTTACTATCCTATCCACTTGTGTTGCCACTTTCAAAGACCGATGGACTTATATCTCAAGATCCCTCTGTATATCAATGCTCCTCAGGAAACTGCTAGTTATTGCATCACCTTCTACCAATTCTCTGCTTGAATTTGCAACTTATCTATTCAAAGGGAGAGGAGGGGGCGTCTGCCTCGTGGTGCTCAGACGTGGCAGTCTTATCCAACTCCTGCTCTCCACACCGCGAACATCTGGCGGTGAATTGGCGTCCCTTCTACCTACCAAGGGAATTCTCCTCCATCATCCTGACCGTGGTCTACATCCCACCCCAGGCAGGCGTCTGTCTGGCACTGGAGGAGCTGCACGCTGGGGTCAACAAGCACCAGAAGTCTTACCCCAAGGTGTTTACCACCATAGCCGGGGACTTCAGCAAAGCAAGCCTTAAGAAATCATTCCCTAACTTCCACCAACATGTCTCCTGCAGCACCAGAGGACCAAACACCATCGACCACTGCTAATCCACCATCAAGGATGCCTATCGCTCTATCCCTCACCCACACTTCGGTAAATCCGACCATTCTGCGGTGCTGCATCTTCCTACCTACAGGCAGCAATTGAAGAGTGCACCCCCAGAGGTGAGGACTGTACAGAGCTGGTCGGGGGGGCAGAGGAACAACTCCAGGACTGTTTGAAGTCTGTACACTGGGCAATGTTCAGGGACTCGGCAACGGACCTGAATGAATACGCCGCAGTCGCTACAGACTTCATAAAGAAATGTGTGGAGGACTGCATCCCAACAAAAACGTTCCGAAGGTTTCCTATTCAGAAACCTTGGATGAACCATGAGATCTGCAATCTTCTGCAGACCAGATCCAGGGCATTCAGGTCTGGTGATACAGATATCTACAAGAAGTCCAGATATTACCTTGGTCAGGCATTCAAAAAGGCCAAAAGGGACTTCTGCTCCAAGCTGAACAATGAGTCGGATGTTCGGCAACTGTGGCGGGTTTGAATGCTATCACCTCCTACAATGCGAATTCAGAAGGCAGCTCAAATGTCTGTGAAGCATCACTCCCTGACGCGCTCAATGCGTTTTACGCACGCATTGATAGGGAGAACACTGATGTGTCTTCCCGAACCCCCATTCGCTGTGAGGGCATTATGGTCACAGTCACAGAAGCCGACGTCAGAGGGGTGAACCCTCGGAAAGCGCCTGGACTTGATGGTATACCCTGGCGTGTTTTGAAAACCTGTGCGGACCAACTGGCTGGAGTTTTTACGGACATTTTCAACCTCTCACTTCTGAGGTCTGAGGTTCCCACCGGCTTTAAAAGGGCATCAATAATACCAATGCCCAAGAAGATCAAGGTGACGTGCCTCAATGAAGCGACCAGTGGCACTAACGTCTGTGGTGATGAAATGCTTTGAGAGGCTGATCATGGCACAAATCAACTCATACCTCGACAAAAGCCTGGACCCACTGCAGTTCGCTTACCGCCACAACAGATCAATGGTGGATGCGATCTCACTGGCTCTCCATTCCGCTCTGACCACTTGGACAACAAAAACTCATATGTCAGGCTGTTATTCATTGACTACAGCTTGGTATTTAATACTATCATCCGCTCCAACCTGGTTACCAAGCTCTCAGATCTCAGCAGGACATAGTGCGAACTCCATCACCAAGTTCGCCGATGACACCACTGATGAGGGACGTATCACTGATGGGGATGAGTCAGAGTATAGAAGTGAGATCAACCGATTGACCAAATGGTGCCAGCACAATAACCTGGCTCTCAACACCAGCAAAACCAAGGAACTGATTGTGGACTTCGGAAGGGGTTGGATGGGGTCGCACAGTCCTGTTAATATCAACGGGTCGATGGTGGAAAGGGTCAAGAATTTCAAATTCCTGGGCGTGCATATTTCCGAAGATCTCTCCTGGTCCCATAACATTGATGCAATCATAAAGACAGCACATCAGCGCCTCTACTTCCTGAGAAGATTACGGAGAGTCGGCATGTCAAGGAGGACTCTCTCTAACTTCTACATGTGCACAATAGAGAGCATGCTGACCGGTTGCATCGTGGCTTGGTATGGCAATCTGAGTAGAAGCAGGTCCAGGAGCAGAAAAGGCTGCAAAAGGTCGTAACCACTGCTCAGTCCATCATCGGTTCTGACCTCCCCACCATCAAGGGGATCTATCGCAGTCGCTGCCTCAAAAAGGCTGCCAGCTTCATCAAGGACCCACATCATCCTGGCCACACACTCATCTCTCCGCTGCCATCGGGTAGAAGGTACAGGAGCCTGAGATCTGCAACATCCAGATTCAGGAACAGCTTCTTCCCCACAGCCATCAGACTAGTAAACACAACTTCAAACAAACTATGAACTATAACAACCTATTGCACTTTATCTGTTTACTGATGTGTGTATATATATATTCTATGGTTATATGGACACTGATCTGATCTGTAGTTATGAGTACAATATCCTGTTGTGCTGCAGCAACGCAAGAATTTCATTGTCCTATCTGGGACACATGACAATAAACTCTCTTGACTCTTGACTTGATCTTGTTGCATCATTTGAAAACCTTTCTCATAAAACACAATTCCACCAATTTTCATGTCATCTACAAACTTACTGATTGGACCACCTTTGCTTTCATCCTAATCATTTATGGATATTACAAAAAGAGGCCCCAGCAATGATCCTTGTGGAACACAACAGGTCACAGACAAACACCACTACCATCTGTCATCTGTGGCCAAGCCAATTTTCTATCAATTTTACCAACTCGCCCTGGATTGCATGTGATTTAATCTTCTCGACCAGCCTACCATGAGAGACCTTATCAATACTTCATTAAACGTCATATAAATAACATTCACCGCACTACCTTAATTAATCATCTTCATAACCTCCTCAAAAAAAAACAACCAAGTTTGTGAGATGGGACCTCCCTTGCACAATGCCATTCTGACTGTGGGTAATAAGTCAATGATTTACAAATGTGGCTAAATGTTGTCCCTTAGAATCTTCTCTAGTAATTTCCCTATCATATATGTGAAGTTTACCAGCCTATAATTTCCTGGATTTTCCATGTTGCCCTTCTTAAACAAGGAGAAATATTAGCTCTTCACCAGTCTTCTACAACCTTGACTGTGGACAAAAAGGATACAATATATATTATACAATATACAATATATAAACCGATATCTCCTCAAGGTATGACTACTTTGAAGACCGATATCTCCCCAAGGTATGCCTACTTTGAAGAAGTTCTTCAAGACAGTTTCACAGGAAGAAGGGTCTCGACCCGAAACGTCGCCTATCTCCTTCGCTCCTTAGATGCTGCTGCACCCGCTGAGTTTCTCCAGCCTTTTGTGTACCCACAATATATATTACTACTTTGAATGATAAAATTGGGTTTTCATTAAAAGGTTAAGCAACAGGAACTGTAAATATCGTGATCACAAAGAAAACAGTAAAATATGGTAATTCAAGCTTTGTTTTGGAACTTGACTCTTCCTGAGAAACCATCAGATTTCAGCCAGAAAACTTCAAACACAGCATTATTCACAATAAATGCCAGATAAAAGGGAAACAATTGCATGCTAGTTAGACTTCTGCAGTGTGAAGTGTTTTTTTTTTGTTTATTGATCACATATGAAGTCAAGTCAAACAAACTTTATTGTCATTTAGAAATACATTGATATATGCAGTTCCAAACGAAATTCAATTGCATTTGGCTCCCTGTGCAACACGATAAATTAACAGATGGATAGGCATGGATAAAAAGGATAAAAGGATAAATAGACAATGGTGGCAGCCCATTACATGGCATTCAGGAGTCTGATGGCTCGTGGGAAGAAGCTGTTGCAGAACCTTGACGTTCTGCTCCTTATGCTGCGATATCTTTTTCCCGAGGGCAGCAGAGTGAACAGACCATGATGGAGATGAGTGGGGTCTTTTATAATACTGCTGGCCTTAGACACGCAACGTTTGGTCGCAATATCCCCGATTGAGGGGAGAGAGGTCCCGATGATTTTTTCCGCTGTCCTCACCACTCTCTGCACAGACTTCCAGTCGGAGGCTCTACAGTCCCCAAACCAGACAGAGATACAGCTGGTCAGAATACTCTCTATGGTGCCCCTGTAGAAAGTAGTGAGGATGGGATGGGGGAGATGAGCTCTTCTCATCCGGCGCAGAAAGTGCAACCGCTGCTGCACTCTCTTAACTGATGAGATGTTATTTGACCAGGTCAGACTGTTAGTGATCTGCACCCCCAGGAACTTTGTGCTACTGACCACCTCCACATCGCTGTCATTGATGTGAAGTGGTGTGGGACTGTGCCGGGTTTTCCTGAAGTCGACGATAACCTCCTTTGTTTTTTCGACATTCAGGATCAGGTTGTTCGTATTGCACCAGTCCACCAGTTGTTTCACCTCCTCCCTGTAAGCCAGCTCATTGTCGTCCCTGATGAGGCCCACCACTGTTGTGTCATCTGCGTACTTCATGATGTGGTTTGTACTAAACCTGGCACAACAGTCGTGAGTCATCAGGGTGAACAGCAGTGGACTCAGGACACAGCCCTGAAATAAAGATTGTTTATTTTAAAGATGGCCTTGCTTCATAGCAGCACTTTTAAAGTCCATTGTTCCAACAATAAAAACGTTGTGACTTTATGTATGACACCTTAGTTTATAGTAAAAACAGCCAAGGAATTATTATATTGTCAAAGTAACTGTTGACAATGTAATTCAGGAAATATTTAGTGCAATCCATATGTTTGTACAAACATACTTAAGGTACTTTCACATCAATTCAGAACTGTGTTGAGTAGAGGTTATCATGTAGCAAATTAAAAAGAAACTATTTGAGGACATGAATTGCATACACACAGGGAAATGAAGTTGAAATTAGTAGGTACCATTAATCTGGAAGAAACTGAGTTTAAACAAAAAAATCTTGAATTTTCTCACCTTTGTCTTGGGTTCTTGTGAACCTTTGTTAAAGGGTTTTATTACACCACTGCTGATTACTGCTAAAGCTAACATTCATCAGCAAGCGTTGCTGTAGGATCTTGAGAGATCATTATACCGATTTGCCATTTATTTCAACAACTTTTAACAGGAATAAAAGTCGGAAGGGTCCAGGGATTACCATGACCATAAGGTGTATGGTCATTACACATTTAATATGTAATGACCATACACATTAAATGTCAATAAGAAAAGCAATGGAAGAAATTTGACTTTATTTTCTATTCGAGTCATAGAGTCATAGCATGGAAACAGGCCCTTTGGTCCAACTCATCCATGTCGATCAAGATGTCCGATCTAAGCTGGTTCTATTTGCCCTTGTTTTGTCCATATCTCTCTCCACCTTTCCTATCCATGTTATAGAGTGTTGTTATTGTACCTGTGTCAACTATTTCCACTGGCAGGTCGTTCCAACTCCCCAATACCTCTGTGTGAAAAAGTTGCCCCTTAGGTTCCTCTTATATCTTACCCTTCACCTATGCACTCTGATTCTTGATTCCCCTATCATCGAAAAAGACTCCTTCTGATTGCATTTTCCTTCTGATTTTATGCACCTCTATCAGATCACTCTCAGTCTCCTGCACTACAAGGAATAAAGTCCTAGCCTCCCCAACCTCTCCCTATAGTTCAGGCCCTCCAGTCCTGACAACATCTTTATAAACCTTCTCTGCACTCTTTCCAGCTTAATTGCATTTTCCTGTGGCAGGATGACCAAAACTGAGCACGATATTGTTAACCAATGGAAGGTTGGGTATTGGAGGTGGGATTTGGATCAAATTGGTAAAGTGGAAATAAAAATGAGTTGACATTTAATTTCATGAAGTGCTAATTTCATTTTTGGGAGTTTGAAAATATATTAAACATGGGCACGCCTGGTTAAAATTCATATAAAGCAGAAGGCCATTGCTGACTCCAAGAACATTTTATTCATGTTCATCGCTACTGCTGCATGCAAAGAGTAGGGAAAGTTAAGAAGAAAGAAATCAAGCCTCAAAGGCACAAGAGATACGGGCTGTTACAAAATCCACATTAATGTAAAAATTGCACTTCCTATGAATATCCCATATGAATAACAGAAAATCAGGTCAAATATATCTACTCAGACTTATTGTACTCATATCATGTGGAAAAGTATTTTATGATCATCCTAACCTATGTGAAAATGAATATTACAAACATAATAGGATTCCACTCAAGATTTATCAATGGTGTTCGAAACTATCTCATGGGTATCATAAAATGGAACAACGAATGTGGAAACTGATGACGAGTATTTAAAGCTAACAATGAAATAAACATTAGATAATGTTTCCTTTTTCTTCTTTTTCTGTACTCCTTTTTTCTAAAATAAGCATGTAGCAGATATTTAAGTAGTATCTATTAAATAAGCAAATAACGTAATGTGCCACAAAAGCACAAATTTATGATTCTCAGCAAAACAGTGATTGAAATAAAGGTGATATTTTTGTTCCTTGGGATTCTATCTTGTTTGTTTCATATATTACTGATTTGGATGAAGTGAATGGAGAGTTAAATGGCTGATTTGCAGATAATACTAGGATGCTTAAATGCACTCAAGACAGTTCAATGGATAGGTGCAGTATAATTAGCTGGGAAAAGAGCTATGGCAGTGTGGGGAAAATGATTGGATTATTTCCTTCATGATAAGAAACTCGGAGCTGTGAACGAGCTGCTCATACCCAAGAGTACCAAAGGATTAATATCTTATTAGCTTTTATCTCATTGGCTTTGGAATTCCACATCGAGGAAGTGATGCAGCAGTTTATCCAGCTTTGGTCACATCCCATCTGTAATAAAACGTTGGGCATCGAACCTGAAAAATCTATTGACTCTGAAATGGGGCACCACACTTCACCAGAATTATACCAGGGTTTAAAGGATTATATTATGAGAAGATATTGTAGGAGTTGGTTGTATTCCCATTGATTTTATAAGCCTTGGGATGACCTGATCAAAGTATTTGAAATGAATCCGGGATTTAGATTTAATACAGCGTAACTATTTCCTGTCGTGGGAGAGTCTAGAACAAGTGCGCACTTAGAAACAGACCATTTCGGGGGAAGGGAAGGCAAATAAATTGAGCTTCGATGGGGGGGATTGAATGAGTTAATCGTGTTCGTACAAAAGGAAATATTGTCAATTCATTGCTGCTTTAAGAGGCGATTGAAGTCGTTGTTTCTTTAAGAGCCACAGTGTTTCAATTTCTCTTCAAAATAAGCATAAATTGCGACAGCCTGCTGTTGTGGGTGATTAATGAATACACAATTTCCACCCCATGTTCTTTCTTTCTTGGTAAACCCGCTAAGCTCCATGCGATGCACCTGATACCCGGGGGAGAGAGCGCACTTGCGCGCCCTGGCGGAGAGTGCAGCCCCTCCTCAGGGCAGCCGCCTTTCAGCGGAGCATCCCAACCACAGCGTGCTGGGTTCAAAGTGACACACACCCACAAACTATTGCGTAACCAGGGACAGGCAGCTTCATGCTAAAATATATTTCGACTTCTGTGTAAAGTCGATGGGCTCCTACAACGTTTGAGGGCGGAAATTTTAAAATCACCAGCTCGACATTACAGAAAGCACTGAACAGGTGCCTGCTAGAAGCAGTGCACTGTGGGCTTTGTAGTTTTGCATTTGTCTTGGAAACATTCTTGTGCATTATTATTATTTTCTGAGGCATCGCTTTCATTTCCGAGTTTATTTCTATTATCAGTCACTTTCTAAATATATAACTTTAAAAAAAAATTAAAAAGTGACTTCGCCCTGAAGTTCCTTATTACATTGCAATCTGGCTGGTGTTTGCTGCAGCGGCTCTTGTGGAGCCTCATTGCAATGTGTGGCTCGTTGTAATGTCAATCATTTCGCGTCAAGACGCTTCCGCTAGCATTTTGGGTTGCTCAGCGTAAAGCATCGTATCTACTGTTTCATGGTGTAGAACTGGCGTGCAGCACAATAGTGTATGGATCATAGCCCTTTTCGTTTTATTTTTTGCAAAAAATAATTGCAGGAAAAAAGAAAATTTGCATAAAACCTACCAATTAGTGGATCTGCAAAGGATTTTGTTTTGTTAAAGCCCGGTCAAAATGTCAACGGGTAAAGAAATCGGGGGAGCCCAACATGCTCAATATGTGGGACCATATCGACTGGAAAAAACGCTTGGAAAGGGACAGACAGGTTTGCGCAAATTTTAATGACATTCACTAGTCAATATCAATAACTGTTTCACTTATTATTGTATCAGGCTAATGGAGAGTCTTATGATGCAGCTTGTAGTGTAATGATATCTTGCACAATTTAAATATTTCTTTGTGATGCTAACAGCGTTTTAATTTTGTAATTGTTAAGAAATTCTACATGGGAAACAGTTTTATTCTCTGTTCGAAGTGTTGCTGAGCAGCATTGCTGCATGTTCATCTGTGGTACTGCCAAGCTTGAGTGTACTTTGTAGTAACTGGAGTCCGGGGATATCCCTTTCTGTGCTTTCGTTTGAACAATGTTGATTAAGTGTAATCAAATTGGAATTTTAAAAATAGAATTGTGATGTAATATGTTATTTCAAGTTAAACTGCGTTGTTAGAAAAAACATATATAATTAAAATCTGAATATTTCTGCCATCTTTTCGGGTGCTTCCGAGAGGAAGTGGGTAATGTTTTAGATTATGTAAGTGTGCTTGAAAGAATTGATGCGTTATACCATACAGTACGAAGGCAAAGCTTGTCCATCTGTTGTCTGAGACTACAATAGGCGTTACCTGCTGTCCTAGTCATTTGCAGTTTTTGGGCATGCCCTGTTTCTTTTGCATTGTAGATGGTACTGGACTCATCAAATACAGTCATGTATCCCCAACCTTCTTGAAGCCAGGCTTTTAGTCAATTGCACAGCATTTAGCTTTGTTAATCTTCTTAGGCGACGGTGGTCTGATATAACGTTTCTGCGGTTTTATTGACCGACAAGTCTACATCTACAGTCACGACAGATCCAGAACAGCAGATTATGTGGGTGATGATTCTCGGTGTCTCCTTTTTTTACACCAATACTTTCGGAGGTCTTGTATAGGAGAGTGAGGATTTCCTAAAGGAAAGTGCATTGGTTTTCTGGCATTTTCTATGTACCAGGTGGCTAGGAATAAAGTAACTCTGTACTGTACCTTCAAAAAAAAGGTGTGTTTAAAGGATGAGAGAGGGGAATCGCTAGAGAGCGCGGCTTTCCACGGAACCTGTAAAAGGAGGAGAAGATGACTAAATAAATATTTCAGTTCGCGTGTATATTGTATTAACACCTAAGCACCGTTGGATTTGTTTGCATAGTAAGGGGGAGCTCTTCAATCCGGCTTGTTCGTAAACGATGATTATGTTTGCGGTGGTATGCGCAAACCAGGCTGGGCTAATAATGCAGCTTCGAACGGGAATCGCCGTCCAGAGGTCCCATCAGTGGTAACCAGCATCAGCGCCGCTTCACTCGCTGGAAGATTGATATGTAAATGCCCTCTGTCGACCTGGGATAGAAACAATGAATCGGCATGGTTCTATTTCAGCGATTCTCCGACCCACGTGTCGCTGCGGATCTGAGTATCTGTGCCGACTTCCTGGCATAAACTGTCCAGTTTCTCTTGTCTAAACACCGGCTGGCGAACGGCCCCCTACCTCCTGTTTATTATCCGCGGAAACATTGCCTCCTGTCACCCACACCCTAGTCCGGGCTCTCATTTAATCGAGGACAATGATTTTAAATACCATTGCTTTTAATATATTATATATTGGAGATATAAATCATATATCTCCATATATATATATTTATATGATTTATATCTCTTTGTTTCCGACATAACGTAAAAGTAATATGTAGAGAAAGGTCAATTTTTTTCAGAGGGCTTAACAGATGGGCGATTTTCATTATCCAGGAAAGCTGATTATTTTCCCTGTTAGGCAGGATGATCTTGGAGTAAGTGAAATAGTGGTGCGCCAGGTGCTGTCCTGCGGGGTGATCCTCGCACCAGGATTATCACGTTTCGTGTCGAATCCTTTTTGGTAATGGCGAATTCAGCTGATGATGCCGTTTTAGGCAGACATCGTCCTTAATTTGGCACGTACGGATGGGAATGTTTTCCAACTCGCGTCCAGTTCGGGCTTTATTTTAACAGTGTAATGAGACGTAGTGAACCTGTTCAGGTTGCCAATGTTTTTGATGGATCAATGGTAATTTCACAGAAAGATTAAAAAAAATGACCACCGTTACTCGCGTAGTTTTATTACTTATGGGACGATGTGATGTTTAAAATATAGCCCAGGGTTATGTAAACTGGGCGAGAACGTGTTATAAATGGTCAGCTGGCGGTACAGCACCACAGCGGTCACGTATCTAACCCCGGAGGTACATTTTAAGTACATAACTATAAAGTTGCAGTTTGTTTTATTATAGCCTTTGGCCAGAGTTGCTTATTGGTAATTTAAGTCCGTTGCAGGCTGCAATAATATGTCCGAAGCAAAATAAAGTAATTCATCGTAATGACTTTTCTTGAAATAAACCTTTTTACATCTTGTTGTATGGCGGGAGATATTTTGAGATTCGCTAAAGCCCAATTTGTACCAACAAATTTTTCCGTTATTGAGATGGATGTTGGTGGAACGTGGGATACAAGAACATTGGGTAAAAGGCAAAACAATGGATTGTAATCAAAGCAAAAACCCATTGAATGGCAGAGGTGGATTGGTTTGCGACTCCCACCTCAACAGAGTTGGTATACAGTCATTTTAAAGTTAATAATCTTGTACGACAGTAACAAAACAAAATCTTGCACTATGTTTTGGAGTTTGCCTATGTGGGGGGAAGGAGGAGAATGAAGGAAGGATGAGGATGAAGAGGGCAATAACACCACAATTAGAAACATCAATGAGAATACATTGCTCAGAATCAAAATGTTAGTGGTATAATTGGATACAGTACAGATGATTGTTGTACATCTGGCTAGATCTAGGAGAAGTTAGATGTAATAAATACCAGCTGCTTAATTCTCCATTGCTGTATCTCTACTATGTTTTTTTACCCAACTACCATGCCTTGAAGAACAAAAAAAGTTACCAGCTTTTTTTGAGGCAACTACCCGAATCGTGTTGAAATACTTAAGTTCAAGAAAATTTAGTTTGACATTGTTTGTTAATTATGAATACTGAAGCAATCCTCTGGTGTTAAAGGGGACTCGCTTCCACTCCAGTTCTATGGATTCTTAATTGGCTGATGAGGCTAATGCAGAATCCATAGATTTGACCACAGGTGGATACGGAGGTGCTTGACTGGGCAGGTGGGTGAATACTAAGGAAAGAAGAGCATTCCTTTTTTTGTTGTTAGTCTTCTACATGCTTCCAATAGTATGGACAGATACGTGGATAGGAAAGGGCCATATGCAGACAGGTGGGTCTCGTGTAAATTGGACATCTTGGATGGCATCAGCAAGTTGGGCTGAAGGGCCTATTTTCATGCTGTATGACTGACTCTAATAAAGAGATTTGAGATTCCGAATACCGTTGTGGATGCTGGTCTCAGTTCGTGGACGAGTTGATGACAGAATTGCAGTTTTTATTTCTAGAGAGGCTTTGAGATCACTTATGAAGCATTTTTTTTTGTCTTATTGTTGTGCCATTGTGAGGTTTGGAGCGGCTGTTTGGTGGTCCGATGTCACTTTTGGATTATGTGGTCTGCTTAAGAAGTTGTCTTGGTTTGCTTATCCTGCCAGTTGATGTGGAGAATTTTGTGGAGACAGTGTTGGCGGTCCTCTCCAGTGTTTTGAATTCCTGCAATGGATGGTGCATGTCTTAGACCTGTATAGGAGAGCAGGAATCACTGCTGCCTGGTAGACTAGGACCTTTGTGGCAGGTTTGAGGTCTTAGATGTCTGAACAGATGTTTTCTTTAAATACAAAAAGGTATAATGTTTTGTGAATTAGATAAAAGATAGCCCCTGTTAAATGGAATATTTTGTGTTTGGGGACCCAGCATGAGTGTTCAACCCAATGCAGTATTAACCTTGATTATCATCTTCACCAGCTCGATGCTGGAGATGGAAACTTGAGCTTGATCGGTCCTGCAGAGAATCTCCTCGGGTCAAATTATTGGAAGTAGCAGACAAAATTTAAAACTCAGTCGAGTGTTATACATTCAGCTGTCTCTCCCAGATGTGAATGGTAAATGTTTAAACCCACTGAAATGTCTAGTAATAAATGAAATGATACCAATGCAATTAAGAATGTTATGGAGATTTATGTAAACAGATTTTGTATTCTGTCAAAATCCTGGCTGGTTGCAGTGTGGCCTGGTATAGAGATTCCAACATGCGGAATGCAGTGAGTGGTGGACCCAGCCCAGTCGATCATGGGCCCAGCTCCACCTCCACCATCATCAAAAGCTTTCACTTGTAACAGAATACTATGACTATCTCATCCATTTGCTTTCTAATAGTGTCATTTTTTTGCACTAATATCTTGTTATATCATGCGCTTTCTTTTCACCATCTTGTCCAATTTGTGTAATTTATGTCAGCATATCTACAGCATATTTTCCACATTCCCAACCCACCCCTTTCCAAAGCTCAGTCTTTCATTTTAACTTATCATGGAAGGAGTGATAAGGAAATCCAAAATTGTAGAAGGGTTGATATCACTAAATGTTTGCCTATGTCATCCAATTGGAATTGCAGATTTCTAAGTAGGAATCACGTCATAAAGATGTAAGTTTGGGTTTGATACATGGATTTCATACATGGGTTTGAATTTGTTCCTGATATTAGGCATTATACCGACCAATAGCCTTTTGGATTAGGTGTTAAATTTGAAGCTGGCATGGATATGATGCATGTCTTGGACTAGGATTCCCTAAATCTTGTGTATTTTCCAAATAAAGTTAGTGAAGTTTTCTTGACTGGAGGAATAATGTGTAGGAAAGAACTGTAGATGCTGGTTTACACGGAAGATAAACACAAAATGCTGGAGTAGCTCAGCGGATCAGGCAGCATCTCTGGAGAGAAGGAATGGGTGATGTTTTGGGTCAAGACCCAGAGATGCTGCTTTTCATGCTGTGTTCTTCCAGCATCTCATGTCGGTCTTTGGTGGAGGAATAAACTTCCTTTGGGTTATCGAATACAATGGATTCCAATATAGACTGATTCTCCGCATTAATGTGCAATTTTCTCTACAACAGAATGAATTAGTTTATTTTGATTGAACCAAGCTTGGGTGTTCAGTTGTGATTGAGTTATTACCATTCTCAAAGGATTATTTTATTGTACTTTGGCAGTAGTTACCAACTGATTCTTCTCTGAAGAGGGCAACTTAAAAATAAGGTAACCAGGATACAATTAGTGAAAAATTAATTATTTGGCAACTCATATTTTCATTTTCTACAGCTTGCATCCTAAGTGCAGGGGATGCAGATTTGAATGGATATGGTGTACAGCTGTTTGGTCATTAACTGCCAGAACAGGCTGGAACAAATAGAGCAGTCCTAAATATGTCCTCCTTTAGTCTGTCAAAACTGCTCATCATTCCAAGAATCTGATATGCAGTGATAATTCCCATATCTTTTCTTCTATCTTGAGCAAACTGTCCTCTCAATCCCTACCCATCCTTGATATCAAGGATTCTTGAAATGGAGAAACAAAACATTGTAAGAAGGCAGATAGCCTGTTGGCCTTGTTGCAAGGCATTTGGAATAGGAAGTAAGAAAATCTTGATAATCTTGTTCTGTCGTTTTAGGAATATATTATTTGTGCTCCTTTGTGCAGTTTTGCTCTGCATTCTCAAGGAAGGATATTCCTGTAATGGAATTTGTGCAGCCTAGGTGCACTAAATTTATGAGATGAGAAGGTTGTTGCTTAAGTAACATAAGTACAGGATTTTAGAAGAATGAGTGCTGAATTATCCATGGTTCTGAGAGTGATTGATGTGATATTTGTTGAGAGGCTGTTTCCTCTTGGGGTCACAACCTCCAGATAAGGAACCAGGATCAATTTCACCACTTAGAGGGCTGAGAATCTTTGGAATTATTTATTGACTCTCAGTCACGAATATACTTAAGGCCAAGATGGGGAGATTTCTCTAATAGAGGGATATGAGATTCAGTTGGGAAAGTAAATGATGTGCAGGGTCACATGTGTTCTTCTGAGTAAGGTTTTTCAAGATCCAAGAGATAACTTTAGTATTTGTCAAGTTCCATTTATCTTCTCATCTCCAGTGTCCAATTTGTTCAGGTAAACTTCTACTTGATCATCCTGTCACTTTGTAAATAGCGCATTGAAGAGGTTACTAGGCTGATAGAGGAAAATATTCAAGGAAGTGCTCAAAGCTTTCATGGAAGGGTGGGGACAACCCAACATTCTTGGGAATCCCTGTCTCATGACAGTTTAAAGTAGAGGAGGAGCAATTATAATGGCATTAGGAAACTAGAGTCCGCCCATCAGGAGCAAACAAACCCTTCATTAATTGTGGAAAAAATGCTCAATTTACTCACCATCCCATCCTTGGCTTCAGTTCCTACATTGGCTTCTACAGTTATCTCAGAATCCATGAAAATGGAGTGGAAGCAAGTCGCCCTCAATCTCAAGAGACTACTTAAAATTACCAAAGAAATACGATTTGCTGATGTATTTTTGGAAGGTCTCAATAAATAGAATTTAAAAAAAAATGTCTAAATCTATCACCCTTCACTATTCTTTGTCAAAATTTTTGTTGATGTGCTATGAATATTGCTGGTTATCTAATATTTATTGATCATATTTGATTTCCAGGGCTTACAATTTTGGAAGCCTCTCCATTCCTACTATTCCTGCTATTATTCCTACTCTATTAAACATTATCAACTATCTGCTATAATTATCTTCAGTTGTAATTACATTTTATACAACTACCTTGAAGCACCTAGGAACATTCGGTTGCATGAAGAGTGTTCCTTAAATCTGTTACAATTAAAGGCCCACATTTCAAAGATTATGGAGGATAATTAATGCTAAACAGAATCGTTTTGGCTAAATTGTTGGTTAATATAATTGGCTAAGTGTTTGGTAATGGTGCTGTTGTACTAAACCAGATGTAAAGTGTCTTATGTTTTTTTATCTTGCAAAGTCGGTGTCTTTTGTTGCAGGTGTTTGTTTTGCCTCGCTCCTCACTTTCCATTCACTTATGGAAACCAATTAGACTAGGAATAAGCGAATTTGGTATTCTGAAAAACGCAAGGATTCATGGGATTTGTTAAATGTCATTCGCCATAAAGCAAAAGCGAACGAAGCGCTGGCTGAACAAACTGTGTATAAATTCTTATCTTTATTCATAACTTATGTATAAAAATATATTTAATCTGAGGAACGGGGGTGCGAGGTAGTGGGAGAGCGAGGTGGAACAGCGAGAGAGAGGGAGATGGGGTAAAGACTGGACCAGCGGAAAGACATTCTCGGCTGCTGCGCGTACAGACCCGCGCCTCATCCGCAGCCAGGATTGAACCTGGGTCCCCGGCTCCGCAAGCGCTGCCGAATCACCACTGGACCCCCCCCCCCCCCCCCCTCCCCGAGTGTCCCATCTATGACCTGGCCATGCGCAGTCGGAATATCGAACTCACTTATACTGCAGATATACTTGTTTTTGGTCCATAGACTGGAATGCAGGGTTTATTGTTCTTTTATGCAAGGTATTTGAGAAATGCGTCAGGTTTTTTCGTTTTGGCCAGTGGTGGGGAAATTGGATAACACAAGAGTGTTCACAGCCAAAATTAGGGCTGTAGAAGGGCTGACATTCGAGAGCTTGAGGAAATTTGAACCATCCTTGTCTATGGGATTTGGAAGGATTTGTTGATAATGACAAGTTTAGTATTTAGCTTAGAAGTAACAAGCAAGATTGAGTATTTGTAAGGAGTAGGGGTGATTGTTGTGCGGAGGTGGGACAGGGATGACTTTAGCTGATGAATAACAGAACAGCAGCATTGGTCATTCATGAATGACAACTCCATGAACAATTGTACATACTAAGCATAATGTACAACTTAGTTTTTACTTGACTGGATACCACGTAGAAAAAATATTTTTAGTGTTACAACTTAAAACAAGTTTTAATACAAAATAAATTGCCACATTCATTTTGGTGTTGTGCCATTGCTGTAATCTGTATCAGTTCAGAAGACATTGCTTGGAGAAAGCGAAATGCTCATGAATTATACAATGGACAAGGCTGGGTGTAATCTGGAAGGCATTGAATGTGCCCTTTGCCCTTTGATTTGCAATAGAATTGACATTTCCCAAGATAGGTAAACTTGTTACTTCAAATCTTGTAGAGGATTATCGTTATCATTGCTGATATCATAATGATTCCTGTTGGTTGAAATTCTTGTTGAATTTTGGTGAATGATTGCTTGCTATTTCAAAATGCAATCTGTAGAATGATCACCGTGGCCAAATACTACATTTTCATAGCAAGTTCTTGATGTCCCGTTGATATAGATTCTTTACTTCAAAAGCAAAATCAGATTTCATAAGTATTTTTGTGAGCAAAAGTACTTTTCCATTTATTGTGCACCTCCAGGGTGCAACGTTATAAACTGTTTGTTTTTATAGCTTCATTCTTCTCAGAAATGTTACAGAGCAAACTATTCCCTGATGTCACAAGGGAGAATTCCATGGTACGGAAGCAACATCTAACTTCTGAAGCCATTCCAAAGCAGCTAGTTATTGTACATTGTGATGTACTACCTTCCATTCTTTATGTATCATTGGTAAGTGGAAACATCAATTGCTGGAACGCTTATTTCCTAAAATCGACATAAATGAATGCTGGCATTCAGTATTTCCTGTTTGATGTTCATGTTTGGACATCAAGCACAATACAGAGGCGATGAGAAATCCTTTTTATCGTAAGTGGCATTCTTCTTCCTTTACAACATAACGTACCACAAAACAAATCTGATTTGAACCTTGTAGGAATTTGGCAAAACAGGTAATTCAAAGAAACTAAAATGGCTCCCTGTTTTTATATTATTGGGAAAAAAATGTCTTGAAGAAAATAAAACCATTAAATAATCATTACTCCTGTCCACCCGCACCACAAGTTAATTGTGGATTTATATTTGAGGAGAATGGTATGTCGGATAACTATTGTGCAGAATCCAGATTAAACAACATATATATAAAGATGGTAATAAGGATTGAACTTTTAATGTTGATCAGATGTTTTAATGTTTTATTTCAAATTGGTTTTGCTTTATAGTCTCTCCTTTGTCTGTCTCTGCCCATTCAGTTGCCATACAGTACAAATTTTATCTAAGCGACAGCCAACATCCATATGTTCACTGTAAAATTCACTTTGTACCAGGTTTTTCCTTAACATTATACAAAATTACAGTAATTATTTATGGGGAAATTGTTTACCGTCTAAGAATTTATGGGAAAAATAAACTTTAATACAAGCTGTTTTCCAAATTCTTGCAAGTTCTACACACCAACTATAACACATCTTCTAACAACAGTAGCCGAGTTTTTGATTTTGGGCTAAATTCTGTTAGCATATTGTTTCAGATACTTAAGTTTTAAAGCCTGTATTCAAGCGATTTCAGATATTCAAAGGGGCTCTAATCTAAATACAGCATGTATAATGGATTGTGATTGACATAGATCGATTATTTTAAATCCATTTTTTAGTATGGAAATTTATACAAACTTTAGTTTTCCTTTATGGTAAAACTTGTGGCAGGCTGAAGTGAAGGTATTGACAATTGCACAGTTATTAAAATATCTGTTCCTACTCGGCCTATAGATACACCTCAGTCATTAATTCATGTTTAGAAAAATCTGTTATGGACTGCGACTTTGGATTGATTTATCTATTATCAACATTAACGCAGGCGGCCTTATGTTATTCATGTGTGCTTTTGGTTTTATATCTCTGCATTGGTTGAGAGAAACGAGATTAGGCTGAGCTATCTGATTCTACAACTAATATTTCTGTTCCATATTTACACTGTTTAGATGGAGAAATTTCTTTGAAAACGGAAATGTTGTTAAAGCATTTTCATCTGCACTAGTTTAAATACGTTAAGTGATTCAAAGTCACCTCTGCTCCAAATTGTTGACATTTATTATTACCATTTGGGTAACTGTAATATGCTTTGCGTCTTTATTCTAAGAAATAATGTCTCCTCAAAAAAATTTAATCAAGCAATAATTAATGCTAGTCCATGTTAGCTTTTAATGAAGCCTTTAATCATATGTGCCATGTCCCAAAATCATAAGTGATATGAGCAGAATTAGGCCATTCGGCCCATCTAGTCTACTCCGCCATTCAATCACGGCTCGTGTATCTCTCCCTCCTAACCCCATTTTCCTGCCTTCCCCCCCCCCCCCCCCCATAACCTCTGACACCCATACTAATCAAGAACCTATCTCTACCATAAATATATCCACTGACTTTGCCTCCACAGCCTTCTGTGGCAAAGAATTCCACAGATTCACCACCGTCTGACTAAAGAAATTCCTCCTCATCTCCTTCCTAAAAGAACGTCCTTCAATTATGAGGCTATGACCTCTAGTCTCAGACTCCCTCCCACTAGTGGAAATATGCTCTCCACATCCACTCTATCCAAGCCTTTCATTATTCTGTACATTTCAATGAGGTCCCTCGTCATTTTCCAAAACTCCACGAGTATAGGGCCAGTGTCGTCAAACGCTCATCATGTGTGAACCTACTCATTCCTGGGATCATCCTTTTAAAACCTCCTTTGGACCATCTCCAGAGCCAGCGCATCCTTCCTCAAACATGGTGCCCAGAATTGCATATCATATTCCAAATGCGGCCTGACCAGCTCCTTATAGAGGCCCAGCATCACATCCCTGTTTTGTATACAGGCCCTCTCGAAATAAATGCCAATTTGACTTGCAGATTAACTTTTGGGGAATCCTGCTCCAGCACTCCCGTCCAAAAGTTAAAATCTAAATTTTAAGATGGATATTAACGATTGAAAGAAAGGCTGCTAATGCTAACCTGGCTAAAATTGGCGGTTTAATCAAGGGTCAGAATTGGTTAGTTTTCGGTTAAATTGGATATCTTACAGTTAGAAGTGTAATGAGCACCTTTGAAAGAGTGGTTAGATAAGATTGGGCCTAGTTGGGGTGTTCTTACTGTTGAATGTTTATCACTGTTGGTGAAGACTTGTGCACGATTAATGTCTACTTAGTTGACAAATTTGAGGATGATAGTAACAAAATCCTAGCAGGGAATAGATGTTTTTTAGGACATGAGGTGAAAATGCTTTTGTATGTTCATTATTTCACAAACCAAAATTCTAACTAATCTGATGAGATCCTACATAAAACCACAAATTTTGAACGAGGTTGGAAAGAAAAAATGCAGCAGGGGAAGAATGATAAGTTGGGGTATAAATAGGGTAGATAGTTCTAATTTTTTTCCCTTGTTAAAAAAAATAAGGCAGGATATGTTTCGGGTGAGAGGAATGAGTTTTACAAGGGATTTGAGGGAGATTTTAAATAGTGTTTGATATCTAGAAGTTACATCCAGAGGAGGTGGTGGAATCAGATACAACCACGACAAGATACATTTCGACAGGCACTTAAATTGGCAAGGCATAGAAGGATTTGTTCCGAATGCAGGCAAATAAGATTAGTGTAAATGGGCAAAAGATTTAGCATAGACATGTTGGGCTGAAGGGACCATTTCTCACCATGACTCTTAATTAACTGGCAGAACTGAATTTGTATTTAGCTTAGTGGGTATGGATGACATGCATGGAACAAACAAATTATAAATCAATGGAAAAGGGGTTATAATACAAAAATAACAAAAGTGATGAATGCAACTATGTAGGAGTTATTGTAGGTGCATTGTTAATGTCCTATAAATCAGATGTATGTGGGTACTCTAGAGAGTAAAGTGGAAAATTCAAGTCTGAAGCCCTAGTGTAGTATTATTGGTACGTTACAATTTAGAAATACTATCTTTGGGCTCATTACAGTGCGGTAAAATATATTAAAATAGACAGAAATAGGCAATGCAGCTGATTCTGAACATAAAAGTGAAAGAAGTATTACCCATCCACCCCCCTCAATATTAGAATAGTCAGAATAGAAATAAAATCCTTTCAAAAATCCAAATTGGTTTGCAACTGATGATTTAAAAAAAACTATCTAAATGATTGCTTCCTTTAGTTATCAACAAGTAAGGATCCAACCAATGTGCTCTTCTGAAACATTGATTTTCTGTATAATGAATTATTTCAGTATTAGTATGATGGAAGGCATAGAAGGGCAAATATGAGCTGGAGGCAAATAAATCCCCAATGATGGATTACATTTTTCCTAGAGTTCTGAAAGATACTTGGGTGCAAGTTTGTAAGGAATTAATTATCATTAAAACAAAACTTGTGCTCCCTGAGGAGGTGCCAGGGCCGGATTTAGATGGAGAGAGGCCCTAGGCTATTCCACTTGTGAGGCCCCTCCCAATCCCCCACCCCCACGATGAGAGGAAGATGGAAGAGTCCACCAGATTGACACCGATGTGCAGCCGAGCATGGCCAATGAGATAAGGGCTGGAACGCTGCGCTTTTTATTTATTGCCAGTGCTAGTGTCGAGTTATAGAAACATAGAAACTAGGTGCAGGAGTAGGCCATTCGGCCCTTCGAGCCTGCACCGCCATTCAATGTGATCATGGCTGATCATCCAACTCAGTATCCCGTACCTGCCTTCTCTCCATACCCCCTGATCCCTTTAGCCACAAGTGCCACATCTAACGCCCTCTTAAATATAGCCAATGAACTGGCCTCAACTACCTTCTGTGGCAGAGAATTCCAGAGACTCACCACTCTCTGTGTAAAGAATGTTTTCCTCATTTCGGTCCTAAAGGAATTCCCCCTTATCCTTAGACTGTGACCCCTTGTTCTGGACTCCCCCAACATCGGGAACAATCTTCCAGCATCTAGCTTGTCCAACCCCTTAAGAATTTTGTAGGTTTCTATAAGATCCCCCCTCAATCTTCTAAATTCCATCGAGTACAAACCGAGTCTATCCAATCTTTCCTCATATGAAAGTCCTGACATCCCAGGAATCAGTCTGGTGAATCTTCTCTGTACCCCCTCTATGGCAAGGATGTCTTTCCTCAGATTTGGAGACCAAAACTGTACGCAGTACTCCAGGTGTGGCCTCACCAAAACCCTGTACAACTGCAGTAGAACCTCCCTGCTCCTATACTCAAATCCTTTCGCTATGAATGCTAACATACCATTTGCTTTCTTCACTGCCTGCTGCACCTGCATGCCTACTTTCAATGACTGGTGTACCATGACACCCAGGTCTCGTTGCATCTCCCCCTTACCTAATCTGCCACCATTCAGATAATAGTCTACCCTCATGTTTTTGCCACCAAAGTGGATAACCTCACATTTATCCACATTGTACTGCATCTGCCATGCATCTGCCCATTCACTCAGCCTATCCAAATCACCCTGCAGCCTCCAAGCATCCTCCTCACACCTAACTATACCCCCCAGCTTGGTATCATCTGCAAATTTGGAGATGTTGCATTGAATTCCCTCGTCCAAATCATTAATATATATTGTAAATAGCTGGGGTCCCAGCACTGAGCCTTGCGGCACCCCACTAGTCACTGCCTGCCATTCTGAAAAGGACCCGTTTACTCCTACCCTTTGCCTCCTGTCTGCTAGCCAGTTCTCTATCCACATCAATACTGAACCCCCAATACCGTGTGCTTTATCTGCTTAAAACGCTATTATTCTGAAATGGAGGGCAAGGAAGTCTTGTTTAGAGACCACAGTGTGTTGTGACAGCATATGTAAGAAAGGCCTATGATAGTGTCAATAATATTATACACCAGGCCCGTAAGAAGCTTTTCAAAAAGGGGGGTGGCATGGCAGTATTACAAAAATGTTATGTGAAATAAGTGCACACAGCACATATCATAAGCGCGAAGCTCAAAGACCCTTGCGGCCGGGGTCCAGGGCCTGCTTAAGGGCCCTGATAGCTCTGGGGTTTTAGATGCTCTCTGGTGCATTCTGAGTCTTATTTTGGAGCATTTTTGCACCAAATTTATGACCAATATTTCAGAACTAATTTTGGTTGAGTCGAGAGTAATGTGGTTGGAATAGGATGATTGGGGGAATTGTTGTATACATGTTTTAAATCAAGAATTGAAGCTGTCCTTGTTTTAATAATCAAGTTGTACTGTAAAATGTTATGTAAAATGTTATAAAGGAGAATGCAAACACTGCAAATAAAATACTGTAATTTTTTGCAGTAAATAAAACCTTTTTTTAGAAAATGTTTCGTGTTGATTGGATTGCCTGCTACTGTTCGACTGTGTTAGTGTGTGCACATTAAAAATATGATGCAAAATGAAAGTTGCAAACTATGCAATTTGTATTTTTCAGTATTGTTATCAAAGAAAATAAAGTAATTCCAATTGTTTGATATTATCCATGTGGAGGAGAAAATATAATTGCTCTAAAACGCACTTTAATTTTGCAATCTCACTAAAGATAATCCCCCTTTCCCTCTCCCCCTCCCTCTCCATCCACCTCCCTCTCCCTCCCCATCTCCATCTCCCCCTCTCTCTCTATCCCCCTCCCCTCCCCCTTTCTCCCCCCTCAGTCTCAACCCCCCCTTTCCCACTCTCACATCCCCCCTCCCTCTCTCCCTCCCTCCCCCTCTCCCTCCCACGCAGCGAGGCTCCAACTCTGCGCCGCAGACCCCCCCCCTCCCCCCCAGCCCGGAGAAACGGGCACTCCCGCAACGCAATATTCCACTACTTACCTGGAGTAGACACGGGGCATCGAGGTGATTGTGTGGAGTGCAAATGGATATCTGAACCCGCTCGGGCCCACTGCGCACGCGCGGAGAGACAGTGTCATTTTGTGTCGCTACTGCGTCACCCACTTCCCCCAACTGTACAAGTACAGTTCAGTACAACTGCGCAGGCACGGATAGTCGCAATTTTTTTCCCCAAAACTTCCAGCGGGCCAGAACCAGAATTTTGGGTAATTTCTGTCAAAGTGGAAACGCTGATAGTACTCCAATCTCTTTTTACTCTGGAATTTTTTTTACCCTGGGGGAAAAAAAACACCTTGGCTGGAGGCCCCTTAGATTTTGAGGCCCTAGGCTTTAGCCTGTAGGAAAATCTGGCCCTGCCGAGGCCCACCATGATCTCGAAGTCCTAGGCTTAAGCCTATGAAGCCTATACGTAAATCCGGCCCTGGGAGGTGTCAATAGATGCAAACTGATTAATGTGTCCATATTTTAGAAGGTGACAAAATGGACATGTGTACAGAACCATTTGGTAGCTTTTTGATCCTTGGAATTAGCAGAATTGATTAACTTTAATCATATTTACATCAGTAACATAGTTAATCACGGAAATAGGAAAATATAACCTGTCCAATCTTGACCACTTGCAAGTGATAAGAAAATGGGCTGAGAAACTTAATAACACAGTACACCTTGAAACCTGTAAAATTGGACAACGTCATGGGTATGAATAGGAAATTGACAGAAAGGTTAAATAAAAATAGGGCCTATTTAAAGGGATTAAGTAAAAACGGCAAGTGGTGGAAACAATCAGAACACATCATATGTGAAAAAGAGAAAGTCAATTAATTCTTCAGGTCAGAGAATTGTTGTTTACAGGGCTTGTGATGAAAGCAGAGGAGGAAGTGCTTGATGCATGGATTGCTTTCTATTAGGTTTAATCCCAAACTAAGTCTGAACCATGCAAAACCATCAATTTTGCAAATGATGTAAGACGTGACAGAACACTAGGTTTGCAAGGAATATCTAAAAATTGAAGGATAAGGTGTGCAAAGTATATAACTGGACAGAATATGAGTACTTAAGCAGACAAATGTCAATTGCACATAGAAAAGGGGCATAGATCATGATGCTGAAACAGAAATGGAAAAGCTGAAATTCTCAAGCTTAATGCTTTGTGTCAATCCAATAAGCAGCATTTAGATTTGAATGGCTTGTGTCCCAAACATGTCAATTGTCGCGTTTCTGTTCATGTTAGATCATGAGTTCAACACCAACTTCAGGGATTTGAGTGAAGGAATTATTATGGTGAAGGAATTGCAATGCCAGTGATGTCTTCTTTTGCTAAGATAATTTGTGGCCTGAGCACCTTTCCTCGAATAGATTCAAAAAAGTTGCATGCTATTGTTTGAAGATCAAGTTAGTTTCAGTATCCTAAACAATATTTATATCTCAATCAGCACATTACCAAAAACAAATCATTGAATCATTTATACCATAATAATATTTTAGTCTAAATGTGCAGAAGTTGATGGTAACATTTCTGTGCACGATAGAATTTATTACACTTCATCTTGAGAACTTTGGAACATATTGACTGTTAATGATGCTATATAAATGGAAATATTTTTTTATTCAAAACAGAATATTTCATCAGCAGTATTGATCAAAAAGGCTCAGTACTCCAGTCAGTCTATTTTTTTAAGTTGCCAAGAAATGATGGGTGCTCAAATGCTTGAGGCTATGCACAGATGAGCCACGACGATTTCTGGTGTCGGGGATCTGAGTTATATTAAAGGCGAGAGAAACCCAGTCTCTTTCCTTTGGGTGGGGGGGGGGGGTGGGGTGGGGGGGGGGGGGGGGGGACGACGACATTTGATCGGCGATCCTGTCAATGTTTTATATTTTTTAATGGATAGAAAAGGTCACAATGCAGCGTAACTTTAATTGTTAAACTGAAGGAGCTGTGCTAGGAGTGCACTGGTTCAAACTCATAAAAATCCAGTTATAAAACGGAAGTATGGAAATTTTTCATGCATACAGTGGTTTGCGACAAACTGTTACATTGAATAATTAAGAAATATTCCACTGAATTCTTAAAAAAAAAAAAATATTGGATCATATATAGTGGTTGATGATGGTAGGTTAGGATCACTGGACATATGACCATTGCCCAACTGTAATATGATGCAAAAACAAGTCTTTTATTCGCAATATGCTCTGTTTTTCCCTGAATTTCAGAGACACCAAAGATTGTGAATGCACAGCTTACTTACAATTGTCCTTAATCTTGACCATACTTTAAAAGAAAAACTGAACTCCATTGAAAGCTTTGTGTGGCTGCAGCTGTTCTGACAGACGTTTTACCAGTTAAAGGGAAGCTTCTCCCTACTGTGTAAATTGTGCAGTCTATTCTTCAACTAAACACGTGTCTCCAAGTGCAAAGAGGACATCACCAGTTTGTTTCATGAAGCCATAAAACTGGAGAAGCATAAATATATCTCCCAAGTAAGTCATCTTTATTTTGCTGAGGTGAAGCAGTGTTACACAACTGAGTTTGGGGACTTTAGTAGGTGAAGGATAATTAAAGTGGCTAATTTCTACCAACTGCATTATCCAGAAGATGTGAATATTTGGCCCTTTTAGTACACACCAATTTCTATCTGGTTGATGGTGCTTCATTGTGAATCTAAATTGCTAGGGTGGAAGATATTTTATGTTCAAAATTGGTTCAAGTATATTTAGTGACAATAATTTGCAATCCTGTGTTGATGAATACTATGATTTAACAAAAAAGAAATTATGCTTGTATTTGATTTAATATTCACACTAAGTTTCATAATGTGCTTTTAGAGGTTTCTTTCCATTTTTTCTATCTTTTTGCATATGAATGAACATTTTTTAATCCATTGTTGAAGGTATTTTATGTACTTAAACTGAATGCATTGGAATTCAACGTTGACTTTCAGGTCATTAATAGGCATCAGGATACGTGGCGTGCCTTAACATCTGAGTGAAATTATGCTTCCTGTTATATTTTGAACAGTTTTGAAGAGGGATGGTGTGGGCACTAGTCTCAAATTTATAATCTACCATTGAAAGGGCTTTGGCAAGTTTGTTGATGAAGCATGTGATAAAGTCTGAAAGAAGTCAATGAAACATTACCTCTATTTGTAAAAAAGAATCTGAGCAAAGTAGGAGAATGATGCACATATCGAATACTGCAATTGTAAAATATTCATTTTGTAAACCTTTAGGGCAATGAATGGTTCAGCATACAAAAGGTGAGGCTATTATCTATGATATTTACATTGGGGTTTAAAAATACACTTGAATAAATAGGTAATTATAGAGTGGAATACGGTTCCCTGTTTGCTCTCAGTAAGAGCCAGTCATATAAAATTTATGCACGTTATGTTGGCTGTGGTATATGGAATTTACTACAGTTTGTATTTATCTCTTCCGTGTTTTCTTTCCTAGTCAATGGTAGCTGTAGGAGGGTTGCAGTAGATCTTTCTGGTCAAATCAAATCTCCAAATATTTATTGAAAAAAGACAAAACGGCTTGTTAAATAGTGGAAAATGTGAATGTGTGGCAGCTGGATTTACTTACACAATGTGTGTTTTAGCAAGGTTGTGACAGTGATGGCTTTTTCATTTCATTTCGACAACTCACATAAAGGTGACGGAGTAGTTGAGTAGTCACTGTCACACTGTCTAGGAGCTTCAGGGTGCAAAAAGCCAGAGAATGTAGGAATAAGAGTTTAGAGGTGCCAGGATAATTTTAACTTAATTATAATTACAGAAGACAGGAGACCGACTATCGACTGACGTCAACTACAAACCCACATACTCCCGCAGTTATCTGGTCTACACATTTTCCCACCCTGCCTCTTGCAAAGATGCTATCGCCGACTCAATTTCTCCCTGTCTACTGCATCTGCACCAAAGATGAAACTTTCCATTCTAGAACATTAGAGATGGCCTCGTTCTTTAGTACACATGCATTTTCCCCCTGCTGTCAGAGATGGATGCATCACCCATGTCACTGCTGGGTCCCGCAGTTCTCCTCTGTCTCCCCCTCCCCCAACTGGAACAAAGATAGAATTCCCTTGGTCCTCACCTTTCACCTCACAACCCTCTGCATTAAATGCATCATCCACTGACACTCACCCTCAAACCCCCCCCCCCCCCCCCCCAAATCCACCCTGTCCACTGTGCAAAACCTGGGCTCGCACCTAATATTCCTGGATTTCTCCCTTTCCTCTTTGAGTCCCCCAGGTTTCACAATTCATAGCTCTTCATTCTTTTGTCTCACACCTTCTGTCTTTTCATCTCTGCCACCATCTGTGGACCATCTGCCTAAACCAACACCCGCCCCCTCACCTGGATCCACCTATTACCTGCCAGGCTTTGTCCTGCCCCTCGTCTCTACCAGCCCCCCCCTCCCCCCATAATCAGACTAACGAAGAGTCAGGATCAGAAATGACACCCATCCATGTTCTCCAGGGATGCTGTCTGACCCGCAGAGTTACTCCAGCACCCTGTGTCTTTCTATAAACTCTTTTGTTGAGGCAAACACTTAATAGTGTAGACTGTTCAATAAAGCAATTATATTGTCTGAACCTAATAATAACAACAATAAATGGATGGTAAAGAGAGTTCAAAGGAAAAAATATCAAAGGCAAATCTGTTTTAAGAAAGCATAGTGAGGCATATGGAGCATCTGCACATTATGCTTTTTGAATTCTGTTTTTACAATGATTATTAAGATTAATATTTTGATGTTGGAAGTGCCGCTGAAACTTGGTAAGTTTTTATTTACTTTTTTTTGTAATTATAGTTGACCTGCAGGATGTACAATTTTCTGAAATTCATCAAATCTATGAATGTCTGGATATTTTATTTTTGAAAGAAAATTCAATTTCTCATCAACTTGTGAATTATTTCCCCCATCCACACCCCCCACCCCCACCCTTATCCACAAAAGTGGCAGCTGCTGATGTTGCCCACCGCCTTGTTAACCAATGGTCTAAAGTAAATGTGGTCTGGAATCAACATACTACTTGTGGCATTTTCATTTTGTTCATACGAAGAGAAAATCGTAGTAGCATTTATTTTCCTGTTGAGCAAACGTTGTGAACCTTACCATGGATGTTGTATTGAATCAACTTTGGATTAGAATGTCAGGCAGAGATACTTGGGAAATTTCCTTTATTTTTACTTTGCATGTGTCCATAACACGCACTCCTCCAATGACAATAGATGAAAAGCAGCCACTGAAGCAGCTAGTCTTTTTTTTCAGTAGACGCTGAGGTTTTTTAAAAGGACATTTGAATTATTTGAACTGAATGTTTTAATGCGTAGACCTTGGAGATACGGTGCGCACAGGCCTTTCGGCCCATCGAGTCCATGTCGACCATCGATCACCCTGCATATTAGTTTAGTTTAGAGATATAATGTGGAAACAGGCCTTTCGGCCCACTGAGTCTGCACCGACCAGCGATCCCCGCACATTAACACAATCCTACACACACCCGGGACAATTTATATTTATACCAAGCCAATTAACCTATAAACCAACACGTCTTTGGAGTGTGGGAGGAAACCGAAGATCTCGGAGAAAACCCACATGGTCACGGTCAAGGTTGCATAGCATGGAACCAGGCCCTTTGGTCAGCCAAGTCCTCACCAGCCATAACTATCAAGCACTTGTGTTACACTAATCCAATGTTATTTTCTCCACATTCCCATCTATTCTAACCACCTGCTCTCCAACTTCTTGATACTTCTTCAGTCTAACACTCTTTGGTCTTTAGGGATACAGCCTGGAAACCAGCGATCACCCATACACTAGTAACAATTTAATATAGAAGCCCAATAACCTACAACCTTGCACATCTTCGGAATGTCGGAGGAAACGGGAGGAAACTCACATGGTCACCTGCAGCTGTAAGGCAGCAACTCTATCGCTGTGCCACTCATTCACATATTAGAGGAAATTTATATATAGTATCCAATTAATCTACCAAGCTGCACATCTTTGGGATGTGGATGGAGCTGAAACACCATTGTACCACCCAATACCAGCAAATTGGATAGATTACTTACGATTGAAAGGTATTTGTCATTTCTGGTAATTGCCAATTCAGACAAGTAAGAAAATACTTTGGATTTAACAGGATTTGTAGGTGCAGTGAAACAGGGCTCAACTTCTCAATATTGGATTTGTTTTTTTGTGATTATTAACCTGCCTATTTTCCTTCAGTTAAATGTTTTAAGTAACTTTGGTGTTAAATGGTTTAAGTAACTTTAAATGTCCATGTGACAAACATCTCTAAACTAAACTTTTGTAATGGTGTTATTTACCTTTTGTTGAACAAATTGGATTATAATACTATCCAAAGCAAAGAGAAAACTGGTTAAGATTTACTGTCCTTGGAGAGAAATGGAAAAGAAAATATGCGTTTTTCCTGCAATGGGCTTTAATGGTGATGGCAGTCTGGTGTGATTACTGAAACTTTGTATACAGGTATTTTGAACCTTGATTTTAATATTGTAAATGGAAACAAATTGAATGAAGAGAAAACACGCGAGTCTCACAACTAATATGATGCATTTTGATTGATAGTTTGAGATGCAAGCCAAGTGTCTAATTTATCATAATTTTCATGGCAGGCGACATTATCTGAAAGATTTTTGATTTGTGGAGAGAGGTAGAAAGGATGTCGCTCTCAATGACAAGGGTCGTTCAGTTAACAGTTGTGACTAAACGGAGAATTCAAAGCTAAAATGAAAATCTAGTGTATTTATAATAGGACATTACAATATTTATTCCTGTTCCATTCAACACAATTATATTGCTACAGGAAATCTAGCATAAAGCTGCATTTGTGATAAGGTTTACGTGTTTTATAAACGTATGTAGTTCTTTGATATTTGTTCTTTGAAATTTGATACTTATGTTGCACATTTATTTGATGATTTATTTTTAATGCCTAGACTGCACAGTGAAGTATTTTAACATGGATTAAATTAGTATTAATCAGATTTTGGCCAAGGTTAATAACATAGCAGTCAGACTGTTCCCAGGATTTATATTTATACTTCACGCAGACATTTGCGTGAGAAGGGGTTTGGAATGGAGTAGAACCAGAATCAAAATGTTTCGAGAGAAAAATGTCAGAACTTACCAACTAACCAATGTCAGAAATACCAACTAGGAATGTTCCTGTGTACTTGAAACATCTCAGAGGTTCAATGGTTTCTTCTTGAGTGGCTTCAGGAGATCTGAGAAATATCAGGGTTCCATAGCAGTTGGGCTTCCATATTGGAGAATCAATAACATGATGATCCCAGGGAATTCTCACTGGTTTGAACAACAAATTCTGGTTGTTACTCCTGCTGTTTCCCGTGGAGTTGCTCTGGATAGATAACCCCTCCGTGTGCCGTGGTAGTTTGATAAAGAATCGGTCATGCTTTGAGAACTTTTGTTTGAAGTCATCCTCATTTTGTATTAAATATTCCTTGATTTTTTAAAAAATTAACTTGAGATGTTTTAAAAATAAACGTGTAAAATTAGTTGAGGTGACTGTTGCAGAAGGATTGTCTTCTCATAGTTTTAAAAATTGAATATGAATAATTATGGTAGTACAGCTAGTAGGTAACAAAGAATCTAGATTGTTTTGCTTTGAAAAGAGTTCAATAGAACCAATACGGATTGCAGAGGTCAAGTCATAGAGCCATACAGCATGGAATCATTGGTCCAGATTCTCACTGCATACCAAGTTGCGAAACTGAGCTAATCCCACTTGCCTATTCTTGGTTCATGCCCTCGAAACCTGCTCTATCCATGTACCTGTTAACAGGGGGCGGAAATCGCTATCAAAACATGGGGGGTGGACACAATTTCTTGGTGGTCGCATGTGAGTGCACACACACACCCGAGGCTTCGGCCATGGGCCCTGTGGACGGTAACATCGGGAGCTGACCTGGTTGACGACCGACTCCGAACTCCAGCAACAGCAGCTTCGTCCGCCCCGAATCGTGGGGTTCAATCGGCCCGTTCTCGGGGCTTTCATCGCCCGGCGCAGCTTAAAATTGGCCGCGGGATCTTCCATTGCCCGGCGGGGACTACAACACCAGGAGCCTCAATCGCCTCGATGCAGCAATTTGACCGCGGGGCGGTGGAAGGTCCCGCGGCTGATTTTAAGCCATGCTGGGCGATGAAAGGCCCCGCGAACGGGCCGATTCAAGCTCCGCTCTATGATATTTGCTCCACCAGGACGTCTCCCTCCTCCAATCACCGCGCTCTAACCTCAGTCCCACCCCCTACTTCTGCCTCTGACCGACACCTCCCTCCTCCAATCATTGCGCTTAATCATCATGTCCCCCCCTTCCCACTGCCTGCTGACTGACGTCTCTCTCGTCCAATTGGCGCCCTCGATCACCAGTCCCAATGCCACTGTCTCACGGAGATCGGAGATTTTTAATAGATTTTTTTTCACCGAATTTCAAAATCCGGATTACAAAACATGGGGGGGATTGTCCCCCACCTCTCAAAACATGGGGGGGAGGGGACGTGTCCCCCTGTCCCCCCGGGATTTCCGCTCATGCCTGTTCAAATGTCTTTTAATTTTTGTAATTGGACTTACCTCCACCACTCTTCTGGCAGCTTGTTCCATTTATGTCCGAGAACACAGATGCAATTATTAAGAAAGATCATCAGCGCCTCTACTTCCTGAGAAGATTACGGAGAGTTGGTCTGTCAAGGAGGACTCTCCCTAACTTCTACAGGTGCACAGTAGAGAGCTTGCTGACCGGTTGCACCGTGGCTTGGTTCGGCAATCTGAGTACCCTGGAGAGGAAAAGACTACAAAAAGTAGTAAACACTGCCCAGTCCATCATCTGCTCTGACCTTCCTTCCATCGAGGGGATTTATCGCAGTCGCTGCCTCAAAAAGGCTGGCAGCACCATCAAGGACCCACACCACCCTGGCCACACACTCATCTCCCTGCTACCTTCGGGTAGAAGGTACAGGAGCCTGAAGACTGCAACAACCCAGTTTAGGAATAGCTACTTCCCCACAGCCATCAGGCTATTAAACTTGGCTCAGAACTCTGAACATTAATATCCCTCCATCTGTTATTTGCACTTTATTAGTTTATTAATTCATGTGTGTATTTACGAGTATAATTGTAGTCAATGCCTACTATGTTCTGTTGTGCTATGCAAAGAAAGATTTTCATTGTCCTGTCAGGGACACATGACAATAAACTCTTTTGACTCTTTTGACTCTTTGACTCTTGACTCTTATGTGCCATGCTCCCTGTGGGGAAACAAGTTGCTCCTTGAGTTCCTTTTTAAAACTTTCCCCTCTCACCTTAAACCCACACCCTCTCGTTTTAAACCCGCTTATCCTGAGGAAAAGACTGTAGCTGTTCACCTCATCTATACCCTTCATAATTTTGTCTCTACAAGGGCATCCCTCAGCCTCATTGTCTCCAGGGAAAATTGGCCCAGCCTCTCCTCATAGCTCAAAGCCAATATCATCCTCATAAATCTTCTTTGCGTCCTTTCCAGTTTAATGACAACACTATAGTAGGGTGATGAGATCTGTACACAGTAATACAAATGTGGCCTTATCAATGTCTTGTACAGCTGTAACATGAGGCCCTAACTCCTGTATTCAATACTTTGGCCAATGAAGGTTAGCGTGCTGAATGCCTTCTTCATCTCCCTGTCAGAACTGGAGAAAAACAATCAATATATGGCCTTCCTGATTAATATTAACTACATAAGTGGCAGTGAAATTGACTGTTCAGTGCATGCCAAAATGATTTTGTGCACCCAGCTTCATTTATTAAGATTCATTAAGCTCAGTAGGAGGTGTCAGCTATATGTGGTGCACATATTTTAGGAAACATTGTCTTCCGCCTAGATGAGCTTTTTCATATACTTGAAAGCGTGGGAAACAAAGTATGCTTCTGACACCAAATCTAATTGCTCCTGAAATAAAATAGTTACATTATTTCTTAGAAGCAGTAAGTATACTCAATATTGTTTGACTATAGAATAGATTCAGCAGTCCAAAGCTACTGGACAGGACTTCAAATTTCTGCATGAACAATAAATGGGCAGAAGTAATCTTTCACCATGGTACATGTCTTTGAGTGAACAAAAAGGAAAGATGGGAAAGCTGAATAAGGTTTTTTTTTAAAATAAAATGGGATGAACATAGGATTTATGTTGATAATTAGTGTGGACATGAAGGGCTGTTTCCCTGACGTGTCGCTCTATGACTGAAACTGTAACTTTGCTGTACTGAGGTGAGATCTTTCAAGATTATTTCAATTCTTAAAACATTTGTCGGTAAGATTATTAAGTAATTGGACACGCTAGAGGCAGGAAATATGTTCCCGAAGTTGGGGGTGTCCAGAATCAGGGACCATAGTTTAAGAATAAGGGGTAGTCCGTTTAGAACGGAGATAAGGAAAAACCTTTTCTTCCAGAGAGTTGTGAATCTGTGGAATTTGCTGCCTCAGAAGGCAGTGGAGGCCAATTCTCTGGATGCTTTCAAGCGAGAGTTAGATAGAGCTCTTAACGCTAGAGGAGTCGGGGGATATGGTGAGGAGGCAGGAATGGGGAACAGAATGTGGATGATCAGCCATGATCGCAGTGAATGGCGGTGCTGGCTCGAAGGGCTGAATGGTCTACTCCTGCACCTTATCCAGCTTTTTGTGTACTCCTGCACCTATTGTCTATTGTCGATTGTCAAAATAAATATAAGTCTTGTGAATTTGACTTTATGTAGAGACAAATTAGGAGAATATTTTTCAGGCATTTTATGGGGAGATTTGGAGATTGCCTTTTGGAGTAATAGAATGCTTTTGCTAGTTTGAAATTTATATCCACATATCTGGCTGCAATATATCAGCAAAGTGAGACTGTTTACACTGTGACCACAACATTTCTAATTATTTGGGTAAAGTGAAGTGCAAATTATTACTTAAAAGCGATTATTTGTATCGGCTTGGCACAGCATTATCTCTTCAGAAGATTATGGGTTTGAGCCCTAAATAAATGTCTTAAACACATAAATTAACACTCCAGTGTATACTGAAGTTGACATGCACTGGATGAATTGTTAAACTGAGCCTGTGTTTAACTTTTCAGACAGCAAAGTGGTAATATTTGAGCAATGGGGAGGCCAACATTGCAGCCAACATCCCTTCCTCAGTCAAAACACTACAAACAGATTAATTGGCCATTTATATCATTGTTTGCAGAACTGGGTTGCTGTTGTTTGCATGTACGATAGAAGTTGCTCTATCTCAAAGTCATTGTTTGTGAACATGAAAATGGTACATTTGAAAAGGATCACCTAGTGGTGGGTGTTGGGGGGGGTTAGCTCAGTAATAAATATATATGGAAGGTAAAAGGGCTTTGGATGAATAAAATGATTATGGCAGAGAGAGAAATGCCAGAAATGATCCCTGTCCAGAATGCCTTTTCAATGTTGTGTTCATTGAGATTCATTGCATTGAGGACTCTGAAAGGAATCTAAATGGTCTGCACTAAGTTGTTGAAATAAACATTATGCTTCAGCTTTTTTTAAAGAATTCTTGGACTCTTTCTCTTGGCATTCTGTTACATAGTAATGAACATAGAAAGGAATAATTTAATTGGCTTGTAGCTAAGTTAATAATGAACGTGTTTTACATTATATCACTACCCATTCATAAACTTTTGCAAAGAATATAAGCAGATCACACTGTAAGTGAGCAGTTTGAGCTGTCTGTATGTCAAGTGAATGTAAAACTGCTCTTATTTTGTTTTACCTACTTGGAAGCATTGTCATCACAAAGGAAGGTATTTTAATTTTCCTCACATCCATTTGCTAAATCGGTGTCCTGTGCAGTGTCATTTGTCACAGCAATGTTTCATATTTGCCATGGTTAATCAATTGGAGAAAATGGGATTATTAATTTAGGTAAATTAGACTGCCAGGTACTAATTAATTTTCCAGTAAAAATAAATTACATTTTATGTACATGGCATTTACTTGAAATTTGTTAGAATCTGTTTTTTGGAACAATTAAATAGAAAAATTGGTCTAAAACAAAACAGGTATTAATGCATGGTCCCATGCAACCAACCAGAAATGAGACTTGACAAAAATCAAACCAAATATTTCATTTGAGGTTAATTTATCATGTGCCGTGAGACTGTGCTGATAAGATGTTATCAAAGTTTTGAAAGGTTATTGTGTGGAACTATTTTCCTTTTTTTTTTTTCTTTGAGTTGTAATGGATTTGTGATCCATTCTCTCCAAATTTTAGACAAGGTGTACCATCTACAAAGTGCATTGCCTTCTGCCTAGATGAGCTTTTTCATATACTTGAAAGCGTGGGAAACAAAGTATGATTCTGACACCAAATCTATTCCAACAGCATCCCCAAACCTATGCTACAGTATGTAGGTTTCCTTCCAAGATGAACCTTATCCAGCTTTGTACAGGATAATTTACAATTTAATTTTAATATGCTTGGAAGTGATCTCTGATTGTCTGTTGTTTATTCAATTCCTACAAGAGTGAAAATATACTGAGATCGTCACCAACTGCATTGCTAAGCAAAACCTTGATCCAACTCTGTAAGGAGTTTGTACGTTCTCCCCGTGACCTGTGTGGGTTTTCGCCAGAATCTCCAGTTTCCTCACACACTCCAAAGACGTACAGGTTTGTAGGTTATGTGGCTTCATATAATTGTAAATTGTCCATGGTGTTTGTAGGATACTGTTAGTCTGTGGAGATCGCTGGTCAGTGTAGGATCAGTGGGCCAAAGGGCCTGATTCCGCACCGTATCTCTAAACTAAACTATTTAATTTGAAATAAAACAAAATAGTGGCAGAATGATTTTATTTTCTCTCATCCCATTTCTATCTGTTTTTTGTATTGATAAAATATTGCATTCCATTGAGGAAGCTACTGTATGGCATTCAAAACTCCAAAGATCGAATTATTCTAAATAATGATTATAGTTTAAATACATAGAATGATTTTTGGAATGGTGTTTCTCCAAGATGTATGTGATTTTTATTTTTAGAGTTTTTTTCCTTGCAAGATAATTTATTTTTCATCTATCATTGCTTATAATATATCAAGAAAAAATGAGCGTATATGTAAAATCCTGCTGTAAGCATCTAATTTGATGATGATGTTCTTTCTATGGCTGGAAGAAGATTAATGTATTTTGTTAAACTGCTTAGAGAAGATTGCAGTGCAGTTAGTGGGAGTGATTCTGTCATCTTCACCTTGTCATTGCTTGTCTTCATAGATCTTTAGACATGGCCGACTAATGTGTCCATAATGTACTTGGAAAGTAATGAAATTCATTTTCTCTGCTACATGACCACAGGCAGCCATTGCTATTTCTGAATTATGGCAGGAATGCATTGCTGGAAATTAAAACAATAATCTAACAAACCGGTCTTTATGTGCTATAGAATTTGTACTTTGAGGTATATAATACATGTAGAATAGCAAGTCTTTTGCACATTCTACTTGTTAATATTTTTTCTGTCAAACTTTCTGTTGATCCATTTTTTTTCCTCTTTTGCAGTGTCCAGTGAATTTGGTTGAATCAGAGACTATAGATTGTCGACAATTTTTACTTGACTTTGTACTTTTTATATTAATATTATGATAGTCTCAATGTTATATTTAAAAAGGAAAAAACAGCCAGGTACAATTCTGTTTTTACAATGCCTGGTATCACATAAGATTTGTCTATATTTTACAGCAAAATTTAGTGGTTGAGAAATATAGCTTCACGTTGTTCTCCATTTCTAGTGTTTACACAAACCTTTACTTAAGTTTTGGAAAATCTAAGTCTTATTTTGAATAGGTGGGGTGCAAGTTAGTATTAATGCTCCCAAGAACCTAAGAAATCTCAAAGGTAGACAAAAATGCTGGAGAAACTCAGCGGGTGAGGCAGCGTCTATGGAGTGAAGGAATAGGCGATGTTTCATTCGAGACCGTTCTTCAGACTGATGTGGGGTTTCTTCGGTGTAGGCATAACTTGAGGAGATTTCGCAGTGGAGGAGACTAAATGTTTAAGAAGGAACTGCAGATGCTGGAAAAATTGAATGTAGATAAAAATGCTGGAGAAACTCAGCGGGTGAGGCAGCATCTATGGAGTGGAGGCATAGGCGGGGTACATTGGCTGAAGAAGGGTCTAGACCCGAAACACCGCCTATTCCTTCGCTCCATAGATGCTGCCTCGCCCGCTGAGTTTCTCCAGCATTTTTATCGACCTTCGATTTTTCCAGCATCTGCAGTTCCTTCTTAAACATAAGAAATCTCAAACATCACTTCAACTACATAAGACATATTTGTGGAATTTGATGTTTATTACTAGCACATATAGTTATTACAAATTCTCAAGAGCTCATTGCTGAATATGATTGCTTACTGTCTGAATTAGAATTGCATTAGGACCTGACCCTGGCCCCGTTTGAGTTTGATTTCCTTCATGTGCAAGGTAACTTTTTTTAGCTACTTGACTTCATCTTAGCATGATTTTAATATATTTTGTAAATTGAAGAATGGTTATAAATACAGGCACACGCATAATTTATTGTTTCATGATTTCTTGAAACAGCTTTTTTTTTCATTAAATTCTAATATTGTGCACTTTTATGACCTCCTTACTCTAATGTTCTCAAGTGACTTTAACCTTCATCTATGCTCATAACTGATTTTGACCCTTGATGCACCTCTGGGCTCAAAGGATTTTGTACATGATCACCCTGTCTGCAGCTTTTCATCGTCAAATATTACTCATATGAATGGTTCTCTTTAACGCGAGATAACCTTGTACATAGTTCATCCTGGCAATCACTCATAGAGTCATGGAGATATACAGCGCAGAAACCGGCATGAATCATCAATGCCGACCAGCATGCCCATCTAAGCTAGTTATATATACCCTTAAAAAAAAATCTTGGTTCCATCTGACAAACTGTTCAAATGTTGTTTAATTTTTAGTCCATGTAAGTCTACTATGAGTTAAATGTGCACCTGCTGTAGATTTATTTATTACAGGCAAAAAGGCAGCCACTGGATTGCTAGAGTGCGTCGACTTCAGTGTTGGAGCAACTGCAGGATATTTCGAAAGGCAGCAGTTGGATTAGTTGAGTAAAAAAAATTGGCTAATTAAGCAGCTATAAAAGGAAATAAGGTGTAGTAGAGTAGCGTATTGGGAGTGGTCATGTTCGGAGAGAGACTGTCGAGTTGAGGTGTTGTGTTGAAGGTAAGCGTTAGACTTTGGCTCAAGAGGCGTCAGTGGGGAGGCTGAGCAGAGGAGGACATGAAATAAAGGGACAGTCTGCTATCTTCTTTTGCTTTTTTTTTCTTGTGGACTTAGTGCAGTTGTGATGACCAGTAGAATGGTGCAATGTTCCTCCTGCAGGATGTGGGAAGTCAGGGAAACTGCTGGTATCCTTGTTGGCTACACCTATGCGGATTATGTCCAGGTGGAGTTATTCTGGCCGCATTAGGGAACTGGCGCTACAGCTGGACGACCTCTGGGTTATCCTGGGGAATGAGAGCTTCATAGATATGAGTAAAAGCGAGGTGGTCACGCCTAAGGTACAGGAAAAGAGTAGGTGGGTGATGACGAGGAAAGGGAGTAGACAGAGAGTGCAGATGACCTTGTAAATCCTGTCCAAAATAGAGCCAAAATAAAGCAGATGATTCATGCATTTACAAGGCCAGTTAGCCCCTTTCTATGTAAGAAGCCACAGGCTGCTAACTGGTGCCGGGAAGTCTAGGATTAGATCAATACCTCAGATAAGGAACGTCCAAATGGTTTAGCAATTGTAAGTTATTGTAAATGCACGAGTTTGATTGGATTACTGCAAAGGGATTATAAATAATGTTGCAAGACAGTTACCCCGCTTTTTTGATGATTGGCCACAGTGTGAAGCCCTAGCTGTATTGTTTGTATTCCAGGGTAAATGTTGCATTATTCAGTTAAACTGACTTCCTTCCAGAAGCTTCTGTGAGAAACATTGTTTGGGACTCTTTGTAATTGGGTTGGGGAACTGTCAATAATATTCTGATGTCATTGATATTATGTAATTATGTCCAGGTGGAGTTATTCTGGCCGCATTAAGGAACTGGCGCTACAGCTGGACGACCTCTGGGTTATCCTGGGGAATGAGAGCTTCATAGATATGAGTAAAAGCGAGGTGGTCACGCCTAAGGTACAGGAAAAGAGTACCTTATTGGTTTGTAATAGGAACCACCCCTATGTAGTTCGGCCCCTCAAGGTTTGTTGACCTATAAAAGGTAGCCCCCATTTAGATCGATGTCGTTCTTCTGGAAGGGCGCTTGGGACTGCGTGACCTTTTGGGCATTGTCTGCTTGCCCGAGGCTGAAGGGCTTGGCCAGGCAGTGACAAGGATCGAACCCGCGGTGGTTTAGGTATCCTATAGGGGGATTTGTTTTTTGACCAATAATAAAGTTTAGTTGTTCCAGTGCTTGACTCAGTGTTTTATCTGAACTAGACTAAGGGGAGTAAGCTTTGAGTGTATTTGCAACCTCTGGGGCCATTTCCCTTCTAAATAGGCATACCCGTTTAGATACTGTTGGGGGGGGGGGTGACCTGTCAGGGTGATCACAGGTAAAGGAGACATTTGAGAAAGACAGGAAGACTGCGGAACTTGGGACAGTTAATAGAGATGTCTTGTGGACAGTCCGTATTATGGTTGAGGAGGTGCGGAAAGTCCTATGGCGTATGAAGGCAGATAAAAATCCTGGTCCTGATCAGATATATCTGAAGACACTGTGGGAAGTTAGAGGAAACATTGCATGGTTTTGTACATGGGAGATCATGTCTTATGAATTGTGAGTTTTTTGAAGAAGTAACCAAAAAGGTTGATGAGGGTAAAGCCGTGGACGTTGCATATATGGAGTTCAGCCAGGGATTTAATAAGATTCAGCATGGTAGGCTGCTCTGCAATTCATGAGATCTTCAGAGAGCTAGCCAACTGAATAGATAATTTACTTTCATGGAAGGAAGCAGAGGGTGATGGTAGAAAGTTGTTTTTTGACCTCTGACTTGTAGTGTTCATGAGGGAATGGTGGTGGGGCCATTGCTGTTTATGGTTTATATTAATGATGTTGATGAGAATGTAGAAGGCATGATCAGTAAGTTTGCAGATGACACTAAAGTCAATGGTATCATAGATACTGACGATCATGATCAAAAGGTACAGCAGGATCTTGATTAGTTGGGCGAGTGGGCCGAGGAATGGTTAAAGGAATTCAATGCAGATAGATGTGAGGTGTACATTTTGGGAAGTCAAACCACGGCAGGGCCTTCACAGTGAATAGCAAGTCCCTGGGAAGTGTTGTGGAGTAGAGAGGTCTCGGAGTGCAGGTGTACAGTTCCCTGGAAAGTGGCATCACAGTTAGATAGGGTGAACGAATGTATCATTACATTGACCTTCATCAGTCAGGGTATTGTATAGAAGTTGGATTGTATGCTACAGTTGTACAAGATGTTGTTTTGGAGTATTGTGTTCAGTTTTCATCACCCTGCTATAGGATGTTGTCAGGCTGGAAGGAGTGCAGAGAAGATTTACAGGGATGCTGCGAGGACTTGTGGGAACTGAGCTTTGGGGTGGTTGGGCAGGCTATGAATTTATTCCTTGGAGCACAGGAGGATGAAGGGTGAACTTGTAAAAGTGTTTAAAACCATGAGAGAGAAAAAGTAAGGGAATGCACAGAGCCCTTTACCCAGAGTAGTGGAATCAAGAACCAGGCGGGAAAGATTTAATAGGAAACAGAGAGGCAACCTTTTTACATAGACAGTGCAGGGTATATGGAATGAGCTTGCAGTGAGGTGGTTGAGGCAGGTACATTAACAATGTTTAAAATACATTTGGACGGATACATGGATAGGAAAGGTTGGGAGGTTGAGTCTGAAGAAGGGTTTCGGCCCGAAACGTCGCCTATCTTCTTTGCTCCTTAGATGCTGCTGCACCCGCTGAGTTTCTCCAGCCTTTTGTGTACCCTCGATTTTAAAGCATCTGCAGTTCCTTCTTTAACACAAGGTTGAGAGGGATGTGGGCCAAATGCGGGCAGGTTGGTCAGCATGGGGAGCTTGAGTCGAAGGTTCTGTTTCCATGCAGAATGACATTATTAACAATTATATCAGGAAGATGGGTGAAGAGCCAATTAAAATTCTCTCAGAAAAGGAAAAAGTCCACATTTTCATCTTGTTTTGTACATTTTACTATGGAATAAAGAATGCAATAAATCCATGTAGAAGCTAAAAAATAAAAAACTTTTCTTGTTATTATCATGCATTAAATATTTTTGAAATATTTATTGGTAGAATTTGCAACCCATATGCTGTAAGGGTTAATTGTAAACACTTACTTATACTCAATGCAATATTTGTGGCAACTAGAATTTTTGGTTAGTTTGCAATATAAATCATTCTTAAATGCTTATATTGTCGATTGTTTACTGATTTCTAATAATTAAATTGGAGGAGGCAACAGCGTAATGGAACCAGTGGGAAGTGCAGTGAATTGTTGACACCAATTTTTAATTTATTGGTTCCAAGAATTCCTGTCAGCTTCACAGTTTGTAAAGGTTGCATCCGATGGTTGTTTTGCAATCATTGCTAGCCAAAAAATGAAGCTAAGTCCTTGTATCTAGAAAATTATTTGAAATATGATGCTTTGACTTTGAAATGGTAAGCTGTGAATCAGAAGTACTTTCCTCCAACAATGGACAGCAAATCCTATTACATGAACACAAAAGGATGCCAGTCAGCACTTGTGGGCTCTGAAGAGTGCTGACAACAGTAGAGCTATTCTAACAAGATTATATCATTGACAAATAGTTTGGTGATGCATATTAATTGTTGTTTATTGTTGAGGTTGATTATTATTTTATAGACCCAGATATCTGGCGGTTTTTTTCTGATGTACTTAGCCTTTATAAAGAGTCAAAAGGTAAATCTTCCTTTCTCCATCATCAAAACCAATTTGAGAAACAGTTGGAAATTCCATCATTTGGTTTTAATTTAAAATGTAATTAAGTTTTAATAGTTATTTAATCCACATGACAGTAGCTGTGCCTCCTTTTCACCAGCAGGAATAGATTTTTGTGCACAATGAAAATTCTCTGTTACTATTCTTTAAGATTGTTTGTTAATTTTCTATCCACTTTTATATCAATAGAGGTTTCCACTTTTCACTCATGTTCAGATTTTGCATTGAACATTAGAATGTTATTATTTTACATTTGTTCTCCCTCTGTTGTACAGTTACTTAAATCACATCAGTTTCCATGACTAATTGACACAATGTTTCTTTCATTGGTCAACCAGAAAACAATTTGGAAAAGATTCTAAAAAGGCCACCTTCATTACTTTTATTTCAGCCTTGGGGATATTTAAAATTTCCACTTTCATTGTATGTTCTTCAACCTGAATGTTCTGCAGATTTCCATCCCAATCTCTGCTCAACCATTTGGTTGTAAAGCATATAAAGAATAAGCGAGTTCGGTATTCTGACTGCGCATGCCCGGGTCATAGGTCATTAGCTATAAACTCAAAGCAAAGGTGGTTCTGCATTGTTCTGAAGGCTTGCGTTTGGGTTGGGGTCGGGGTGCTCTTGTTGCTGCTGGGCCGTCCCCGTCCCCTCCCGGGTGTCCAGTCCCTGTCCGGGGTGGCCCTGGGCTGGCATGGCGACCTACGCTTGGTCTCACCGATGTAGAGCAACTGACATCTAGAGCAGTGGATGCAATAGATGAGGTTGGAGGAGGTGCAGGTGAACCTCTGCCGCAACTGGAAAGACTGCTTGGGTCCTTGCATGGAGTCGAGGGGGGAAGGTAAAGTGACAAGTGTAGCATTTCCTGCGGTTGCAAGGGAAAGTGCCCAGAGAGGGGGTGGTTTGGGTGGGAAGGGACAAATTGACCAGGGAGTTATGGAGGGAACGGTCTCTGAGGAAAGCAGACAGGGCAGGAGATGGGAAGATGCAGCAAGTGGTGGGATCACGTTGGAGGTGGTGAAAATGTCGGAGGATTATCTGTTGTATGTGACGGCTGGTAGGGTGGAAGGTGAGGACAAGGGGGACTCTGTCCTTGTTACGAGTGGGGGGGGATGGGGAGTGAGAGTAGAGTCACTTGGTATAGAGGAGACCCATGTGAGAGCCTCATCTATAGTAGAAGAGGAGAACCCCCTTTCCCTGAGGAATGAGGACATCTCCGATGCCCAGGTGTGGAACACCGCATCCTGGGTGCAGATGTGGCGTAGACGGAGGAATTGGGAGTAGGGGATGGAGTCCTTACAGGAAGCAGGGTGGGAAGAAGTGTAGTCCAGATAGCCATGGGAGTCAGTGGGTTTTAAGACTATTGATTAGTTGTATTTATTTTGCCTTTGTACAAAGCTGCGATGTTTTTGTGGTTTTAATAGCTTTATGCTGTTCTTGAGCGGCGCTGAGCTACATTGTGTAATCAGGGCTTTATTTCCTTCGTATTTTCGCTTTCATTATTCTTGGTAAGGAAATATTGTTTTAAAACTATTCATTAGTTGCATTTATTTTGCCTTTGTACAAATCTGTGATGTTTTTCTCCTTTTTATTGGTTCATGCCTCCGTGTGAGTGAGATTACGAAGATAAATGACACGCATTTTATCTTTTTTTTTCTTGAGGGTGGGGGGGAATGAAATTAAATGTATGATTTCTATAACTTTCAATAGACTTTAGTTAGTTCTTTGTACTGATTGATATTGCTCCTTTTTTCGTCACCTGCATTTGGCAGCACAGGCTTCCTCATGGTTGCTGCAGCTACAGCAAGAGCTGCAAGATCAGCTTTTCTTCCCGTTTTTTTTTTTTTAACTCCCTCTCTGCTAAAAAAATCCTCAAAGCATCGACTTTCCATGACATAAAATCTTTCAGCATCATATCTTGGTACTTTGAATCAACCATGACAAATAGAAGCTTAAAAAAGACAAAAAATCAGACCAAAATTATACTCACAGTATCTATAGCGCTGAGATTTATTTACCGTTATAGCTTACGACCTTTGACAAATCCCATGAATCCTTGCATTTTTCGGAATACCGAACTCGCTTATTATAATGTCCCATGTACTTTTGAATACTATCTGCATGGATCTCAACTTATGGGCCTGTACCACTTAGGCTATCTTTTGGGCAACGAAAGGCAACTAGTTTGTCGCCACATGTTCGCCAGTGGTCGCCGGGAGTGGTCTCCTCAGTCGTGCAAAAAGTATTTCTGGTCGCCGCTAAATTTTCAACGTTGAAACATTTTCGCCGACGGTGGGTTCTCCTGACATAGGTGCTGTCGTAGCTTGTTGCCAGGATGACTTAGGTGGCCGCCAGTTTTTCGGCAACCTGCTACGACTATGACAGTCGCCGGCAGTTGCCTAAAAAGTCGGCAAGTGGGACAGGCCCATTAGCTATTCTTACATTTTTGTGCAGTGATAGAACAGGCTTTTCTCCAAGTCTCCTTTTCATACTTTACAATCTTTGTTATGATATTGTTTCCTCGCCAAAAGTTATTTTTCCTTCAAAGGTAAGGTCATAGAGTCAGTGTTGCATTGTGTATCTGAATATCTATTAATGTTTCCCACTTTCCTTTTGAATGCATATCCATAACTACACATTTGGATTTTATTTTTGGAACAATAACCTTAATTTTAAATAAAAATAAATCATGCAGTATGTTATTTGGTACCAGACAAGGCCTTGGTAATTCTGTAGATCTGATTATATCATTTAATGAAGGATCACCATTAGAACAAGTATTGAACTTCAAATATCTTGGTGTTTGGCTCGACCCAACGCTTTCATTTACGCAGCATATTGAGACGATTACTAAAGAACTCAGCTGTAATCTAGCTGTTCTTTACCGCCATATAAATTGTTTCACCTTTCAGATGAGAAAAAGAATTGTCTTTCAACTACTACTACCAACACTGGATATTGTCTATCAGAATACATTTGACACATCTTCAACCCCTCAATGTAGTTTATAATAGTCTCTGCAGATTTATTTTAAGGTGTCCATATCTAACTCACCACTGTTCTATGTACGGAACTCTAAACTGGTTATCCCCCCACGCTCGAAGATGCTACCACTGGTTCCAATTCATCTTTAAACGCATCCATCTCAATTACCCTTCTTATTTAAAACGAGACCTATTACCATACACACTCTCATATTCACTAAGACATATTCAGCAACCCTTCTTTTTCATTCCAAGAACTAACAAAGAAATTGGGAGACGTGCATTTAAATTCAAAGCTCCTTCTGACTGGAACACTCTGCCTAGTACCATAAGAACTATTAGCTCATTTCTTCTATTTAAAAATACACTTTTACCCTTACTTATAAAACCATGTACCTGTTTCTAGTATTAGAGTCTTCGAGCTTCTTTATCTAGCTTGCTCTGTGTGTGATCATTTGTCATAGCTATTGTATATGCATGGCCAGTACACTTATGTATTATTGTATTGCATAGTGTAACAAGGTCTTATATTGTATTATGTCACAATACTATGAAATAATATGAGGATGGAGGGGTTTTGGGATTGGTGTGTGGGTAGGTGGGTCAATGAGAGCCTCTATGTATGTTATGTCTTGTGCTGTATGTTCTATGTTGGACCCCCTCGAAAACGAGATGACTCATCTCAAGGGGTTATCCAGAATAAATTTAAATAAAATAAATAAATAAATAAAAATTGTGTTTTCTTTTGCCTCTTTTACCGCCCTGTATTTCATCCCTATTTTCTGTTTGTTGGGAGAGGGAATATGGGGGTTACTTGAAATAAGAGAAATCAATATTCATTGGATTGTAAGCGGTGAACATGCAGCAAGTTTTGTTGTTAGCACATTGCTATTTTGGGGAACTAATTGACTGCCACGTTACTGACATTATAAAAAGATTAGATTTCAAAAATGCTTTTTGGACATCCTGAAATTGTGAATGGCACCAAATAGATATACATTTGTCAAGGAATCCTGGCACAATTCTAGGTGCTAAACTAGCAAACCTAGTTGCAGAAAGTTAAATGCAGCTACACATTTTAATTTTATTAATGTCCAAGGATATTAGTAGTTTTACATCTGTGGTGGTTATTGCAACAATATTTTGGTTTTAATCAAGCTTGTGTATTTTTTTCCAGAATTAATTACCAGAAACACCACTTGAAATGCAATAAGTATAAATTTGTATTTGCCATAATCATAAGCATCTGACAAATTATAAACTCGTGCATAAAATTCAAAGAGAAAACTACAACTTGCTATGAATCTGAATTGCATGTCCAAATTTGAAATCCTTAAGATTTGAGCTTCATTGTTTCTATTTTAGTGATGACCATCCAACCGAATCAATTCTTTTTCTTTGAATTTGGGTAAATTATCAAGTTTTGCACAAAACCGGCAACTGTTGGAACTGAGAGTAGTCTATCCTATTCCACTGTGAAAGGTTTGAGCGCAAATCAATCTGGTGAGAGTCATTATGAGCATAATTTATTAGGTGCATGCTAGTTGCAAAACACATTAGCTAAGCAAGTAAAATTATTGAATTGGACAAATGGCTGGCTGGCAGATCATTCCCATTGTGTCATTGATTTTTTCTTGGTTCTTTCTCAGGCTAATTGGAGTGAAACTCGTGAATCCACCCCTACTTCACTCTTCGTGTAAATGTGGTTTCATGTTTTATTTTATATATTTTTGATCTTGGCAATTATTGCTGCCTCTTTTCACAGCTTTCTTGGTGCTTACTTAGTTTAATCTGTTCATGCACTCAGTATTCCTCAATGCTCAGGACGTTGTATTAAACTGCCAAGGGATTTGGAGGATAGACACAAGATGCTGGAGTAACTCAGCTGGACAGGCAGCATCCTTGGATAGAGGTAATGGGTGACATTTCGGGTCACTCTGACGGTGGAGGAGGCCCAGAACAGAAAAGTCAGTATGGGAATTGGGCCTCCACTGTCAGAGTGTGGCCCAACGCAAATTGGAGGAACAGCACATCATATTTTGCTTAGGCAGCCTACAACCCAGCGGCATGAATATTGACAAATCTAACTTCAAGCAACTCTTGCTTTCACTGTCTCTCCATCCCTCCCCATCCTAGTTCTCTGACCAGTCTGACTGTCTTCCTAATTACATTTTATCTTTGTATGCTTTGTTGTCACTTTCCTCTAGCTAACAATGATCTATTCTACATTTTCCTTGATCTTCGTCCACTTTGTCTCATTTTCACAATTTATCCTTCCATTTCTCTGTGTCTGTCTCTCCCCTGACTCTCAGTCTGAAGAAGGGTCTTGACCCGAAACATCACCCATTCCTTCTATCCAAAGATGCTGCCTGTCCTGCTGAGTTATTCCAGCATCTTGTGTCCTTTTTCAGTGTGCACCTGCATCTGCAGTTCCTCCCTACACAAGGGATTTGGAGGATTTTGTGAAGACAGAATTAGTAGTGCTTTGAGCATCCGCAAGATCCAGTATCTAATTGCACAGCCCACTTCCTGATTGGAGATGGCCCAATGCAATTCACATGCCTCGACTCAAAGTTCTGTTGTGATGAGAGATTATCAAGAGAACGGAAAACTATTCCTAAATGTTCTGGAAGAAATATGGCATCTTCAACTTATGGGAAACCCTGAGTTGTGACCAACCAAAATGGAGAAGCAGTATGTGTAAAGGCAATGAGAAACTTTGTGACCATTAGCATGCAGAACCCAGCAAAAATATCACCAGCTCTCCTACCATTCATTCAACTAGCCTATCAAAAATTGCGTGCTTTATCTATGGCAAAATCTGCGTGCATCTCATCGGTGTCCTTGAAATCCACAGAAATAAAGTACATTATCAACCCCACGAGTCTATAAGAAGATCTAAAGATACCATGTTGCATCATGAGATGTCTCAAGTTTGTCCTTTTTGCTCTTGATGCATCACATGCATTTTGCCTTTTTTTAAAAAGTTTCATCATTCCTATGTTTAAATCACCTGAAAAGTATATCTGATGATAAAAGGATGCCTATAAAGTTGGAAATGTTTAATAATTGATAGGTTGTGCAGATGTGTTTCAGTGCCAGAGATTTTCCACAGGGTATTGGGAGATCCTTTGAATTATCTTTAAAGAAAATGGAATAAAGTTTTACTTTGACTAAAACTTAACTGCAAAAAGCATTGGGTAATTTCCATGGGCACATTTCAACTTTGAAGTGCAGGTTGTGTTTCCATTTGCTTACCTATAGTATTTATTGTGTATTATATTAAACCAAGGGTTCCCAACCTGGGGTAAATTTACCACCGGGGGGAAATTTTGCCTACCCAGGGGGTAATTATTTTGATTCTGGATCTGTACATTTTTTCTCATTGACTGATATCTGTTTGATATCTGGTGTTTGGTATCTGTTCATTATTAGTTGTTCATAAATAAGTGAAATAACATTGTTATGTGCTATTAAAGTTGCCAGGGGTAAACGGGACGAAAAGGTTGGGAACCCCTGCATTGAACCAACTTTTCTGGCTCATCATGAGCCTGGAAAGACCAGATTTATTTTTGATTTCCAGCTCTATTTAAATGCCACCAATGAATTATTTGTGCCATAGCATGTTCTGTTGACCCTTAGCTATTTGATGGGCTGGGAAATGTTCTTACGTCTGGAGGAACTGGCCTGGAGTTGAGAGATGTGACCTGTGAGGGGTGCGGAGTGAATATTTTTGGACTGGAAATGTTGGACTCGCACAATAAATGTTTAACCCACAAAGATTCCTTATGCTCAATATAAAGAAGGAAAAACACCTTTTCCAGTTGTCTTGTGTGACTTTTACAATAAATGAATGACTATACAAAGGTGCATAACCTCAACTATTTGAGTAATCTGGGCAAAGAAAAATGATTTTTTATATCTGAACAAGATAGATTTGTTGCATTTCAGTAATCGTTGGAATATTTGTTTTTTCCCCAACCACTTTCTGTAAGTGCTGTGTACCATATAAGATCCCTGGGATTTAGTATTCTTATCGGTTGCAAAGATGGCTTCAGCAAAAAATGGTGATTCAGAGCAACTATTTTGTCCATTGTTGATGTATGAACAAGAGGTTTCTTATTTTCTCAGCTGTAAAACTGAAGTCCTTGTAAAACAGAACGGTATGTGATAAAATTATAGTTGAGTTATGTCAGTCAATATTTAATTTCCTAGTACAGCAGACTTGTTTATAGCAGGCAATAGATAGATATTGAAAAGATGAAAGCATGATTGAATAAACAAGCTTTATCTTGAAGTGAAGTGTACATCTTTTGGGGTAGATTAGTGGAATAAATCTAAATCGTGAATAAACTGAACAAACTCACTTGGCAGCCATAGTAATCTGAAGGTATATGCTGTAGATTTGCAATCTCTCTCCAGTAACTGCATCTTCATTGTGTTCAATGGCTTTGCAGAGTTTCTGAGGATTCTTGTTCCATTTCAAGGATTTTAACGGCTGTATTAAAGTTTTCAAATCTGGCCAAAAAATAGCATTAATTTCAATTTAAAGATTTTAGTAAGACGTTGATATGCAGCAGGATGGTAAATTAGTGTTTATGGCAATTATCTAATCTGAATCTGTAGCATCCAGCAACAGTAATGTCATCAGACTGGAAAAGGAACCAATTACATTTACAGAATTGACAGAATGAGCCGGGAAATGCAAAATCCTAGTTTTAATACCTTTTCAAGTATATACAAAGGGTAAAATTAAGAACAAGACCCTCATTTGCTTTATGGTAACATTTAAAGTATATATATATTTATAAATAATTACTAAGAATTAGACGCCACACAAAATTAGTCTTTCAGGAATAGTGTTTTCACTAATTATGGCTTGGAATATTTAAAAGCTCTGCAGCATCTCATTCAATTAGATGTACATCTCTATCTTTATACATATAAAACTCTGATCTTGAATGTGTGATGCTTGTGTGCGTTTCACATCTCCTCGAAAACACGACACGCTAACGGTAAAATGTTTACATATTCCGATAGAGATTTGCGCCGTGATGTCAAAAATGGGCTGGGAAATGTTCTCACCTCTGGAGGAACTGGCCTGGAGTCTTTCCACCCCGGGCTCTGTCCGTCCCCGGCTTCTCTCTCCCCCCCAGCCTCTCTCCCCCCCCCCCCCCCCCCGGCCTCTCTCTCCCCAGGCCTCTCTTTCACCACCCCCCCCAGGGCCTCTCTTCCAAACCCCCCTCTTCCCCCCTCTCTTCCCCCTCCCTCTCTCACCCCCCCTACACTCACCCCCACTCCTCTCTCACCCCTCCCCTCCTCATTCACCCCACCCCCTCCTCTCTCGTCCACCTCCTCTCTCTCCCCCCTGCCTCTCTCTCCCAAGCCTATCTCTTCCTCCCCGGCATCCCTCTTCCTCCCCCTTCTTTCCCCCGCCCCTTTCAACCCCCCACTTTCCCCCTCCCCCGTGCGTTGAGGGGACGGGACCCAACGGGTCCCCCTTGGTCTAGTATACTTATAAAACTCTGTTCTTGGATGTGTATTTATTTGTTATGTTCGTGTGTGATTCACATCTCCTCGAAACTGTCAAAACTCAACTTATCTGAACATTTCTCGCATTATTTCTTGAGTTATTTACTAAAATGTTCAAAAATTTCAAATTTGAAACTTAGAAAATAAACGAGAAGTGTGTCCTCGCACGACCTGCATGCACTGTTTTCCACACATAGCTTGTTGCGCACTGTTTTCAACGCGCTGCGAGTTACGTTTCCCCCCCCCCCCCCCGACTCGCAGTTATTTGGTCGCACCCGCCCACTCACCATGGGCCCAGCCAGCTCGCCATGGACCCAACAGCACTCTCTTCCGCCTCCTCTCTCTCTCCCCTCCCCCTGTCTTCCGCCCTACCCCTCTCCACTCCCCCCTCCCCCGTCCCTCTCACCCCTCGTGCGTGTGTGGGGTGATTAGTGTGTGTGTGTGATACCACAGGCTGCCGCCCCCCCCCCCCCCGGAACTGCGTGTTAAGGGGACGGGACCCAACGGGTCCCACTTGGTCTAGTGATAGCGTAAAATGTTACCATAATCCAAAGGCATGTGTGCAAAATTATACCCCTTAAGTGCAAAAATGAAAAGTGACTGTTTCACCAAAAATTCATACTTATCTCCCTGTAATATCTTTAAGGCTAGTAATTCCTTGCGGAGATGATTAATTTAGTCTCTAAATGGTGATGTCTTGGGTTAGAACACGATTTTATTCAATTTTGTTTTTACGACTCGCAATGTGTACTTTTTTTAAAATCCACAGTCTGGTTGAAGATGATAAGATATGTAGAAGATAATTTATTTTGATTTGGTCGAAAGGATATGGTTGAATATAAATGACCATGCCTGAAATGCAATACATATCTCCATCGGGTAATTTAATGTCCACGTGCAAACAATTTGTCAACACAAAAGTGCTATTTTTCCTCTTTTTGAGGTTGTGCAGGAAGGATTTCACATTTCATCTTGTGGCTTTCTGAAACTTCTCCCAGGAGTAGTATCAGCAGAAGATTAAGTGAAGGATGGATAGCCGTGGGACTTAAATTGTCTCATTAGAGGCTGGAATTCTCAAAATGCATGGCAAGAGTTTAACTATTTAGGCATTAAGCTTTATTTTAGTTCAGTTTGTCTTTCTATCTTACAGCATTGGATAAAATGTGCAGCAAATGGTGCGAGCTCAACCATATAAGATATTTACACCCCATGTGACATGTTCCTTTCCTATGTAAGTAAGCAGCATAAACTTGTATCTAGTCTTTTTTAAGACACCAGAACCCTCAATCATTCCCTATGGTTGTAACCTACACAGTTGTATTGGTCTCCAATTAAAGTTATTTATGCATTTGACTTTTTTTCTTAGAGATTTATCTTTGATTTATCTATATATTACTAAAACTCTCATCTTGTTTGTTTGTGTGCGTGAGTGTGCATGAGATCCAGAAACCCGGCCAAAATGGTACACGATAGCGCTACAATGTTTGGCCCACCTTACCCACCATTGTCCTGGGATGTAAATGAAACGTTTCATTCAGATTGATGTATATTTTACAAGTTATTGACATTTCAAACTTTACAAAAATTACTTTTCAAACCACTTTTCCACTTGCCTTGCCCGTCAGCCGCGTTCGACGTCACAGGTCGACGTCACAATGGGATTCCGAATCTCATTTACATTAAAAAATCGCGATTTTCATTAAAACAAAACATCGCGATTTTCATGGGGGGTGGTGGGATTGGGGGAGGTGAGTGGGAGAGCAGGGGGATAGAGGAGGGTGGTAAGGAGGGGAGAGGGAGGGGAAAGTGGGGTGGTGAGGAGGGAGGGGGAGATGGGGATAGAGGGAGAGGAGAGGAGGGCAGTGGGGAGGTGGGGAGGTGAGGAGGGTGAGTGGGAGAGTGGGATGGGGGGGTGAGTAGTAGAGGAGCAGGGAGATAGAGGGAGAGGAGGGGGGTAGGGAAGGGAGAGGGGTTATGGAGGGAGTGGCTGAGGGTAGGGGAAAGGAGAGGGAGGGAGAAGTGAGGGAGGGAGTGGGGAGGGGAGGAGGAGAGGGGAAAGAAGATGGAGGGTGAAGAGGAGGGGGAGGGAGTGCTGAGGGGTGAGGGGAATGGAGGAGGATAAGGGTAGGAAGAGGGATGGCGAGACACAGTTGGGGTAGGCTTGCCGTGACTCACCTCACAACGGGTTCTCTGGCGTCAAAATGGGAACCCCTCAGCCGCGCCTGCGCAGTTGGGGGCTATGGATCATTGGTGGAATATTGCCTTGGGGGATGAGCCCGACGGGTCCGCACCTGGTCTAGTATCCTTTAGTGTTGTGGGTTTCCAGCATCTACGGAATGAATATCATTTACAAATCTTAAGATTTTCATAAATTACTTGAAGCCATTTGAAGTTGTACCGATGCGTTTCAATATTGTTATTTCTGTGTTGCACCTTTCAACATACAGCCAAACTCTGCTATCCAATCTATACTCCATGCTCTGTGGTGAAATATAAATTCGAGGATATATCCTATTTAAGGAAGTCCTGGGAGACATAATCACAGTGTAGCAACAGAACTTTATGTAATAATCGTATTTATCAGTAAGACATAATATAAGATATTTGTCTGTTACAAGAAGATGATGTTTGTTCATGCAGTAAATGCTTAAATGTTTAAACATCTTTTTGTATGTTAAGTAGAATGGACTAAGCTTCAGGAGCTGCTCACAAGAATAAAACTTTTCTGGCTGCATCATTGAAAATGTAAAAATTGTGAGACAGTGTTCTTGGACATAGAAGACTGTGACACAATGGAAGGCAGACCTCTGTTTTGTGAAACTGTATGGTCATAGATTATGTGTAGGAAAGAACTGCAGATGCTGGTTTAAATCGAAGGTAGATGCAAAATGCTGGAATAATTCAGCGAGACAGGCAGCATCTCTGGAGAGGAATGGGTGACGTTTCAGGTCGAGACCCTTCTTCAGACTGATGTCATGAGAGTGGGATTACAGAGAGAATGTAGTTGGAGATAGTAAAACTGGTGGGAGAACTGGGAAGGGGGAGGGGATGGAGAGAGAGGGAAAGCAAGGGCTATTTGAAGTTAGATAAGTCAGTGTTCATACCGCTGGGGTGTAAGATAGGTAGGTTAAGATGGTCTGAGCGGAGGTGTTCAGCGAAACGATCGCCGAGTCTGCGCTTGGTCTCGCCGGTGTACAGGAGTTGACACCTGGAACAGCGGATACATTAGATGAGGTTAGAGAAGGTGCAAGTGAACCTCTGCCCCACCTGGAGAGACTGTTGGGGTCCTTGGATGGAGTCGAGGGGGGAGGTAAAGGGGCAGGTGTTGCATCTCCTGCGGTTGCAGGGGAAAGTACCTGGGGAGGTTTGGGTGGGAAGGGACGCGTTGACCGGAGAGTTGCGGAGGGAACGGTCTCTGCAGAAAGCAAAGAGGGGTAGAGATGGGACGATGTGATCAGTAGTGGAATTCTGTTGAAGGTGGCGAAGATGTTGGAGGATTATTTGCTGTATGCGACGGCTGATGGGGTAGAAGGTCAGGACAAGGGGGACTCTGTCCCTACGAATGGGGAGAGGGGGAGCAAGAGCGGAGCTGCAGGATATCGAGGAGACCCTAGTGAGAGCCTCATCTATAATGGAAGAAGGAAATCCCCATTTCCTAAAGAATAAGGACATCGCCAATGTCCTGGTATTGAGCCTCATCCTGGGCTCAAATGTGGCGCAGATGGAGGAATTGGGAGTAGGGCATAGAGTCTTTACAGGAGGCAGGGTGTGAAGAAGTGTAGTCTAGATAGCTATGGGAGTCAGTGGGTTTGTAATAGATGTTGGTCTATAGTCTGTCTCCTGTGATGAAGATGGTGAGATCTAGAAACGGTAGGGAGATGCGGAGATGGTCCAAGTGAATTTGTGTGCAGGATGAAAATAGTCGTGAAGTTGATGAAGTCAGTGAGTTCTGCATGGGTGCAGACGGTAGCACTGATACAGTCATCAATGTAGCAGAGGTAGAATTCGGGGATGGGGGATAGGGCCAGCGTATGCCTGGAATCATGGAATCATCACAACTTCAGTAAAAAGCCTTGTGCTGAATCATGCATTGTACTGAATTCCAGAAACTCTTGTTCAAGCATTATTTCTACTTGGGGTTAATGCATGGTCACAATAGCAGGAGGAGGGGGGGAGCTGGAGTGGGTGGGTCAGAGTAAGGGTAATTAGAATTCAGCGTCATTGTTTTAAATGTTTCTATGGAGACCAAAGCCTTTCTCAGTAACTGCACTGCTATATCCTCTTTTCATGCACACTTTCTCGAAATGCATTTCCCTTCAGCTCAAAACTGAGAAAAAGGGATGATGAATGAATAGGCGATTCTTTTCCTCAGAGCTGCATTGTATTTGTTTGTATCTTGACTGCTTAGGAAGCATTGATTCTGCTTACTTAGATGAAATAAATATGAGAAAATCTGGGTTCATTAATTGACGAGTTACATTTTGTAGTTTTGTTAATATAAGCTATTTAAAATGTAATCCAGTGTTAAAGGTAATTAAACTATCATAGTGGTCAATGTTCTGACTACCTATTTGGAGAATCCTAAAGTTGGATCTTTCAGTTCCAGATAATAACTCGAAAGTTGCAGATAACAAAATATTTCTTTCCATTAGCTTAACCAGAATCTTTTGGATTTTACAGTTAGCAGTGGAACAAAGAGCAGATTGCGCACTGAGCTCTGTGATGTAATTTATTTAAGGGGACAGTCCGATGAATGCCTGCTGTGCAAAAGCAATGTTGGTGAGCAGTGAATAGCTTTTAGTGTTTTTTCACCAAAGGCAAGCAGAAAGACAAATGTTTAATTTATCCAACTACGGAGTGAAATAATGACTGGTACATGCAAATTTGCTTTGAAATTATTTTTTTGAGGGTGTTGCAATCTGCATTTAAGTTCATTACAATCAGTTTAAAACTAGGTACTTGTAATGTCAGGGTTACACAAAAAGCTGGAGAAACTCAGCGGGTGCAGCAGCATCTAAGGAGTGAAGGAGATAGGCGACGTTTCGGGTCGAGACCCTTCTTCAGAATGTCAACTGGAAATATCATTAAGTTCACATTTGTCTATATAAAATGATTATTGTGAAAACGCAACTTGTCGTGTCTTTGATACATTAGATTGATACACACTACTACTAGATTGATTAGAATTACTGTTGTGTTTTTTTTAAATGTAAATACTGGTTCTGTTCTGTGTTTTGCAGAATCCCACAGGCATTGCCACTTTATTTCACTGTACATCTTGGATATGTATGTGACAAATAAAGTTGACTTGACTTGAGATTGATACACACTGCATATTCACTGAATATACACTGTATATTCTCCAGAAAACAGATTTTCATCTTTTGGAGTGGTTACACGTGGAAGCCTCTAAATACCTATGAGATAATGTGGTACTTTGTTCAGAATAGACCCTTGATTTCATCTAAGAGCGAGTCGATCTTGCCTGATAGTAGGAAATTTACTGCAATTGATCTCTGTTCTGATGGTAGACAGGTAAGATCATCCACAATTCTTGTCATTGGGAGCAAAATGTTCACATATGGTTAGGTCAGGATTATCTTTCGTCTTTGTCATCAGATTTCCTGTGTGAATTAAGGCCCTTGCATGGAGGAAGGTCAGTAGAGTATTTAGAGTCATACAGTATGGAAACGGCCCCTTTGGCACAACCTGTTCACATCAACCAAGATGTTCCAGCTGTGCTAGTTCCACCTGCATGTGTTTGGCCCATATCCCTATATACCTAGTCAAATTTGAACTAAATGGAAAGTGATTTGTGAACGTGGAACCATGGTGACAAAACAAGAGGAATGCTTTTGAAGCTTGACGATATTGGCTTGCTTTAAGTGGTTGATTTTAAGTGGTAATTTCTGAGACTGATATCACGAAGCAAATTATTTTGCTGCTCAATGTTTTATGTATAGAATAATGTAACCAATCATAAAAACCTATTTGAATTAAAAATGTTCAAAGCATGAATCAGTATGATGGCAATTTGAGTTGGCAAATGTGGTTCAAAGTTCAATGGCTCCCAAATGAAAAGGTGACACTTATCTGGGCAATAAATTAAGTGCCATCGGTGTTTTATCTCCTGTGAGAAAATATAAGCAAGGAACCATCATATGACCTTTTTCAGAGGCTGTAATTTCCTCTTTTGTTGGAGTTATTAAGTTTTATTTGGATTTGGGGCAGGGAATTGTTCGAAAGGAGCAATCGATGAAGATTTCAGAGGCTTGAATTGATTTGGATAAATAGTATTTGACTTTTGTCCCTTTGAAGAAATACTTCCTGATTCCCAGTCTGATTCTTTGTACAGAAACTATTCTCCCTAGTTCTGCATTCTCTAGGGAAAGATAACCACACCTCGGCATCTCTCCTGTAAAGCCACCTTCAGAATCGATTTTTCAATGAGATAATCTCTGATTCTATGAATGCCTAGAAAATATAAGTATTTTACTTTTGTCTTCATAATGCAATTCTCTCTCATTCAAGGAATTAAAACGTGATTATCACTGTCGCAGTACAGGTATATATCATTTGGTTCTATTAGGATGATACCAGGGATGAGGAATTTTAGTTGTGAGAAGTTACTTCAAATACTAGATTAACAAGGGAATGGTTATCTCGCCTAGTTAATCAATTTGATAATTGTCATTAATTTCAAATTGTTTTTGAGAGTGGGGCAAATGGTTAGGAGTGATCAGCAGGATAGTTGGAGAATAGAGTACTTTGATTTAGAATGGTTGAGGCTGAGACCGTTCCATTTTTTTAATAGAAAATTTGATAATTTTATTTAAAAACAGGAAAAACTGGAGAAGGAAAGATCAGAATGAAGTGCAAATGTTTGGATTGCATTAGAACTGAGCCTGCATAAATGAACTGATATAATGACAATCTGTTGGAAAAGTGCATGGAATTTCTAAAATTTAGACGTAATTGTCAGTATAAATCAAAAATAGGTAGCAATAAATTGGCAATTGAGTTTTATCTTTTGTGATATTTTCCATTTAGGCGAATGTCTTCCATTTATTTGAAGCAAACCCCACTCGAGATGGAAAATATATAGTTGTCAATTTGCCTGTCATTTTTATGAACCAGAATTGGTTCAAATTCTGGTTATAACCTGTATTTTCACGACAATGTTTGACCAAATTTTGTGCATGTTGTATCTGCATTCTTTTTCTGAAGAACCTAGAGTTTATTATCCATGTCAGTGATAAATATTTTGAGGCAAATTTGGCTCTTTTATGTCAATTTCTTGCCAACTGTTCATTACATTACATTTAAAGATGCCTCTTGAGTGCTAATGAATGATTGAGTAATGATTTATTGACTTTTTAGCACTGACCAGAATTAAAGCAGCATGTGAAGGCTTTTTAATCCCTAGATGGTAGCCTTGCCTTCTGTAATCAATCTTAGAAAGACAACTTTGGGTCTATAGCAATTAACAAACCTATTTCATGGTGAGTGATGGGAGAAGTACCCAGTTGGTAAGATGAAAGTGATAAGTTTACTGTTGAATATTTGTAATCATAGACTAGGTATTTTATTCACCTGATGTGATCTTTCTTACATCAGTTTAACTTTTGCTTTTTTAGGTTATTGATTTTATTTCATTTTCCCTTTAGTAATGTATAATTCAGGAATATGGATATAATTCATTGTTTGTGATGCTAAAACGATTGCTTGTATTTTTCCTGTATTTAAAAGTTCAGGAACAAATTGTTTCTAGGTGGAGATAAACATCTTGCATTTTCTCTGCCATCCAGCCAACCTACTATCCATGCTAGTACCTTTCATAACGTGGGCTCTCGTCCTCTTTAGCAGCCTCACGTGTGGCACCTTATTAAAGGCTTTCTGAAAATCTCAGTAAACAACATCTACTGACTCTCCATTGTCTGTGCTGCTATTTACTTCTTCAAAGAATTCCAGTAAATTTGTCAGGCAAGACCTCCCCTTCACAAAGCCATTCTGACTTCGGCCTATTTTATCGTGAACTTATAAGTACACCATAACCTCATCCTTTATAATGGACTCCAAAATCTTACCAACCTCCGAAGTCCGACTAACCGGCCGATTGTTCCCACAATTCTGCTTTGTTCCCTTCTGGTGCAACGGGGTTATATTGGCAATTTTCCAATCATCTGGAACCTCTCCTGTCTCTCGTGATTCTTGAAATATCAATGTCAATGCAGCCCCAATCTCTAAAGCCACCTCTTTCAGAACCCTAGGGTGCAGTCCATCCGGTTCAGGTGACTTATCCACCTTTAGCCCTTTCAGCTTCCCAAGCACCTTCTCCCTTGAAATAGCCACTCCACTAACTTCCACCAATAGAATCTCTTGAATTTCAGGCACGTTGCTGGTGTCTTTCACTGTGAAGACTGATGCAAAAAAGCTATTCAACTCCCCTGTAATTTCTTTATTCCCAATTATCACTTCTCCTGCATCATTCTCCAGTCCAAAGTTGCCTCTTTCTTACTCTTTATTTTACTGAAGAAACTCTTGCTCTCCTCTTTTATATAATTGGCTGGCTTACCTTTGTATTTCATTTTTTCTCCCCGTATTGCCTTTTTATTTACCTTCTGTTGTTCTTTAAAAGCTTCCCAATCCTCTGGCTTCCCACTAATCTTTGCTATGTTATACACCTTCTCTTTTAGTTTTATACGGTCCTTGATTTCCCTAGTCAGCCATGGTCGTCCCTTTCTCCCCCTAGAAGCTTTCTTCTTCTTTTGGAATGAAAAGATCCTGCATCTTCTGGATCATTCATAGAAATTCCTGCTATTGCTGTTCCGCTGTCACCCCTGCTGGGGTCCCTTTCCAGTCAACTTTAACCAGCTTATGCCTCTGTAGTTCCCTTAAAGGGCTTGTCCCACTTAGGCGACTCTTTAGGCGACTGCCAGGGAATAGTTTTAATGGAATTCACCTGCAACACCTGGCGACAACCTATGACAACACCTACTTCAACTTACGACAACCAATGACACCAAAAATTGTCGCCACTGTCGGCGGAAAATGTTCAACATGGTGGAAATTTTGCGGCAGTCGCCTGTAGTCGCCCAAAAAAATCGCCTAAGTGGGGCAGGCCCATAACTCAGCTGCAATATCGGCACATATGATTTCACCCTCTTCCTCTCAAATTGCAGATTAAAACTTATCATGTTGTGGTCGCTACCTCCTAATGGTTCCTTTACCTTGAGTTCCCTTATCAAATCATTCTTCCAAGTAAATGTAAACTTTCTTTCATGTGTAATTAGTTAATTGGTGCAAGCCATTTGGGAGCACTGGAATGCTTTGGTAAATTCTTCAACACTTTCAAAACTGCATGAAAATTTGGATGCACAGGATCGCATTCTTTAAACATCCCATTAATTACCTATAATCAATGATTGTGTCAAGGGTTCCAGTCATAAAGGACAGTGTTATACAGCAGCTGTTGTAATGTGTTTAGCAGTTTCTTGAGATTTCTATTCAATTAAAGGTTAGAGGAAGTAATTAATGTCACTGTAAACGTGTGTAATTGGGTTACAATGAAGAAGCTGTTTGCTTTTATTGAAAACGTGAATGAAATGGAATGTCAACCATCAAGAAAGTAATGATCATTGTAGAAATATATTCCTCTGCACCAGATTGCAATAATGGGCTACATTGTTGAAGCCATCCTAGAAAATTTAAATAAATGCCAAAGCCGAAAGGAGATTACATGAGGGAGGATCTGTAGCATGGGAATAAGCCCATAGAGCCTCTGCCAATCATCAGGCACCAATCTACACTAATGCTGTTTTTTTTTTTAGCACAAATTCTCCCCCCTGTTCCCCTACCCCCATTCACATCAACTTTTTTCAGATTCTACAATTTACCCACATGTTAGGGGCAATGTTAGCACACGGTATTGGGGGTTCAGTATTGATGTGGATAGAGAACTGGCTAGCAGACAGGAGGCAAAGGGTAGGAGTAAACGGGTCCTTTTCAGAATGGCAGGCAGTGACTAGTGGGGTGCCGCAAGGCTCAGTGCTGGGACCCCAGCTATTTACAATATATATTAATGATTTGGACGAGGGAATTCAATGCAACATCTCCAAATTTGCAGATGATACCAAGCTGGGGGGTATAGTTAGGTGTGAGGAGGATGCTTGGAGGCTGCAGGGTGATTTGGATAGGCTGAGTGAATGGGCAGATGCATGGCAGATGCAGTATAATGTGGATAAATGTGAGGTTATCCACTTTGGTGGCAAAAACATGAGGGTAGACTATTATCTGAATGGTGGCAGATTAGGAAAGGGGGAGATGCAACGAGACCTGGGTGTCATGGTACACCAGTCATTGAAAGTAGGCATGCAGGTGCAGCAGGTAGTGAAGAAAGCAAATGGTATGTTAGCATTCATAGCGAAAGGATTTGAGTATAGGAGCAGGGAGGTTCTACTGCAGTTGTACAGGGTTTTGGTGAGGCCACACCTGGAGTATTGCGTACAGTTTTGGTCTCCAAATGGCCTACTCCTGCACCTATTTTCTATGTTTCTATGTTTCTATGTTTCTAATTTACAATGGTCAATGGACCTGACAAACTACATGTCTTTGGGATATGGGTGGAAACTGAGGCACCAAGTAGCCCATTGTCATAAGAAGGTGCAAAGTTCACATAATAGCTGAGGTTAAAATTGAATTTGGCACACAGGAGCTCCGAGGCAGTAGCTTTACCTACTCTGTCACTGCTCAGAATGACAGTAGAGACAGCTGTGATGTTTAGGCCAAGAAGGAACTGGTGCTATCGGGGTTAGCTTAGTCTGAGGAATTGACGGGAGAAGTGGAACAGCTGAATATATCTTGGCATTAGTAACAAAGTTGTTCATGCTGTCCTTGTATTAGTTTTTTTGTAGGGGTATCATTTGGAAAAACACTTTGCAATGTAAGATAATCATAATCCTGGAAAATTAGGCGAACTTTGGAAGTGTAGAGCAAGATTGTGGTTTACGCGGTTTTGCATCACCTCAGAACTAATGGTTAAACCAATAGCCTGCTGCAGATGTTAATGATGGAATTCGGGGATTGGAAGTGTAGGCTACATAAAGGTAGATTTATTTAGTTAATCAAGAGTCAAGAGACTTTATTGTCATGTGTCCCTAATAGGACAATGAAATTCTTGCTTTGCTTCAGCACAACAGAACATAGTAGGCATGACTAGAGAACAGATTTGTGAACTATGATCTGTAAATCACCATTAGGTTCAATACATTTATTGAGTGAAGCCCCAAAATTTAATGGCGGTGCTCGGTCGAAGGGCCGAATGGCCTCCTCCTCCTGCGTCTATTTTCTATGTTTTCTAAAACCGGTGGGTCTCAAGCTGCACTATTCTTATTAGAAACTTGCTCTGCTCATTTTCTTCATTAACAAGTTTATGATCCAATGCAACATTTTGAGCAAAGCAGCCTCATCCCTGTATAAGTGATTTTTTGAAAAAATGTTTATTAGTGAAGACTGCATTATCCATTGATCGTTATATTTGACCTTTTTCTATCATTATCTGTTACTGCTCTCCTTCCTGTTCATTCCACTTGGTTTGGAATTTGACAGCTGAGTCAGTCTTTACCACACAGATGGTTGTTGGAAAAAAATGATCACCATCATGGAGTGCTTCCAGTCCAACGGATCATAAAATGGTGCTTCACAATCATGGAAAGAGTTTGTGTGGTTTTGGGAAATTGTATTCTGTACAGGAATTATGAGAAAATTTAATGGAGATGGTCAGGAAATATTTTTGGTGATTCTTTTGTTTTTGAAGCAAAGCCTGAACTACGTTTGAAGAGAATAACAGTTTGCAAAAGTGTGAATGATAAAGGTCTTGAAATGTTATTTAGTGATTGATGTTTATAAATCAGTGCCTCTAAACATGGGAATTATTGTTCTGTTTGTTCAAGATTTCATCGTGTTCAATATTAGTTTTATTTAGGTTTTTCTAATGTGTTCCCACACTGATGACTGATTTTACTTAAAAATACATCTTTTTCCCACATCTGGTTTTTCAACGTTGTCCATTGTCCATTTTTGAGTGTCTGAAGTATCATTTACGATGCTTTGACTTACAGAAACCAATTTATCTGTGGAGCTTTTTGCCGTGTTTGCTTACATCTATATTTTGACAGTCGTCTTGTTTTTGTTTGCTTATTAACTTCAATTGTAGTTACTATTTTAGTATGTTTTAAATATTAAAACATCCTCCTTCATGCCTTTTGCTTGCTACCCTCTACATTGACCTTGTAATGCCTTCATCAACATCATTTGTAAAGAGTGTGTTTTGCAGGATGTTCCCTGGACACTGCACCTATCCAATTACAAGTACTACCATTGATCACTGCTGTTTTATTTCCTATTAAACAGCCAATTTATTTCCCAATTTACACCCATTAATTTTATTTCCAAGTGCTTTCATTTCAGCAGTAAAATCTTGAGAGATATATTTTTCAAATGAGTCCACGAATGAAGATCCTTGACAACAACTGCTTCCGTGGAGATTTATTTCCTCAAGTGTGTAGATTAACCCTCAATGAAATGCCAGCACCTATGGATGTGACAGCTCTACAACGATTTCTAGGCATGGCATCCCAAACTTCAGGGAGCTGTCAACCCCGCTGCGACAACTGACCCACAAGGATACGCACTGGTCCTGGCGCCAGCAGAGGGCATTTGAAACCCTCAAACAACTAATGTCTTGCGCCCCAACCCTCACATACTTCGATGCCGGGTTACCCGTCACCCTCACCTGTGATGCCTCCCAGTATGGACTGGGTGCTGCTTGCCTACAAGAAGACGGGAAGGATCCCAGACCGGTTGCCTATGCCTCACGTACCATGACCGACACTGAACAGCGCAATGCTCAAATCGAGAAGGAGCCACATGCGGTAACTTTTGCCTGTAAGAAATTCAAGGACTTTATCTTTGGCAACCCGATCACGATTGAAACCGACCACCAGCCCCTGGTCAGTATCCTCGGTAAATCGTCCGCATAGCACCAGCGCGGTTACCACTTATGATGATGGAACTACTGAAGTATGACATCAGACTAACCTACAAACGAGATAAGGACATGCATTTAGCTGACACCCTCTCACGGGCACCTCGCCCAACCTGCGAAAAACACCTGTCTGATGATGAGCACGAGGGGTATACGGTTATGATGGTCTCCTGCCTTCCATCCGCGGGCTTAGACATCCTATTGGCACAAACGGCTGCAGACGAAACGCTACAATCGCTTGGCACTGTCATTCGCCGCGGCTGGCCAGACAAACAGCACCATCTGCCACTGGCTATCCGCCCGTTCTACCCTGTCTGCGACGAACTGGTCATTCAAGACGGCATTAAAATGAAAGGACACGGCAGTTATCCCGACGTCTCTTCACAACAAGTACTTTGATATTGTCCGTGGGGTCCATCCTGCTGCAGAAATAACCCTCTAACATGCAAAATGTATGCTTTTCTGGCCTGACATGGCTGACTACATTCTTGAGAAAGTTGCTGCCTGCCCGATTTGCAACAGCCTGACCCCGCACCAACAGAAACAACCACTTCTCCCGCACCCCACACCGGACTTACCCCTGGTCCACAGGAGCAGCTGACCTCTTTGAGTGGCACGGCAAACAGTACCTGGTTCTAGTCGATTCCTACTCAGGAGGGTTTGAAATCGTCCTGCTCAGCAGCCCGACCTCGGCCATGGGCATTCAAAAACTCACTCACCACTTTTCTGCTCACGGAGCACCCCTCAAGCAACTCTCAGACAATGGAACTCAATTCTCCAGTCAGCTCTTCAGGGATTTCGCAAAACGCTGGGATTTTAACCACACCGCCAGTGGCCCCGAGCACCCGCAGTCCAACGGCCTGGCCGAGCGCTCGGTAAGAAGTGCAAAAGAACTAATGAAATGCTCACACATGGCCGGCTCTGATGTCTATCTCGACCTACTTAACCTACGAAACATTGTCCGCGCCCTTCTGCTGGGATCTTCGGCCGAACGACTCGTGTCACGGAGAACCCGCTCCATCCTGCCTATGGCCAACCAACTGCTAGAACCACAAGTTCGCGCACCGTTGGCGATCCAATCCCAGCTCCAACAGCACGACATACAAAGAAAATACTATGATAAAACCAGCACTCCGCTTCAACCGCTCAACAAGGGACAGGTTGTCCACTTACGGTCGCTCGGAGGCTATGACCACCTCGGAGTCATTCTGGGGTCAACGTGGAGCCACGCTCATACGTGGTCAGTGTTGACAACGGCATCTATCGACGCACCCGCCAACACCTCCTCCCGGTTAATGAACGGCACCTACCCGTCCTTACCCTGACCAGCCTGTCGGTCTTCCCTCACGCTCCACGAATGCCACTCCAGAGAGTCCTCTACTGGTGCCAGCGTCATCCCAGCCTTCCCTGGTGCCCCTATCTCCACATTCACCCAATAAGGGACTTGCTTCCTCAGAGAAGGATGAGGCGCACGAGGGATACTACCGTACATGTGCAGGTCGTGTCTGCAAGCTGAACCCGTTGATTGGAAAGTTCACCGGCTATACTTGAAGTGTGCATGACCCGTTTCGTTTTATGTGCTCATATATACACAAGCATGAACAAGTAAAAGAAGAAATGCACACACCTTATACTGGTATTTTACAATATATACTCCACTAACCACTCTATATATGCTTTGCTTCTTTAAGAGGAAGGATGTAGATTGACCCTTATTAATCTATGCCATTTATAATCTCCACTACACATATGCATGCCACCCATTACATGGTATTACGGTACTGCACTAACAAGGTCAGCCAGCTTTCAGAAGCCACGCCAAGCTGGGTATGAATGGCTGGCAGTTTAAATGTTCTGGATTACTCATGGAACAAGACTAATCTTTCACTATGTGTGTTGTCGTGGATCATTCACAAACAAAGTGATCAATCTGTTCTGACGTTTTTTATTTCCCACCTCTCCTCCCAAGATTTTCGGCTTTCTCGATCACTAGCAACATTGATTATTTTGGAAAAAAGTGACAAAGGAACTTATTGCCCACAAATTAATTATTTATTAACACAGAGAATGTTTAGAAGGAGAAAAAAAAAAATTCTCCAAGGTTTTTTCTTCTATTCAAAAGCAGCTTTGTTCTTCCTATAGGCTCTTCCACTATTAATTATGACAGCTCTTCTAGAATGCTTTGGCTCACAAGTCAAGTCAGTTTATTTATTTGGGGAGTCTGCATCCTCTTGGCATTAACATTGAATTCTCTCAATTCTGTTAACCCTTGCTGTCTCCTCCCCTTCCTACCTCTCCCTCAGCCCTCTATCTCCTCCTCCTTCTCTTTTCCTTTCTTCCCCCCGCCTCTCCCTACCCCCCCCATCAGTCTGAAGAAGGGTTTCGTCCCGAAACGTTGCCTATCTCCTTCGCTCCATAGATGCTGCTGCACCCGCTGAGTTTCTCCAGCATTTTGTGTACCCAAGAGAGTTTATTGTCATGTGTCCCAGATAAGACAATGAAATTCTTGCTTGCTGCAGCACAACAGAATATTGTAAGCAAAAATACAGGACTGTTCTGTTCAATATACACATAAATAAGCAGATAAAGTGCAAAAGGCTGTTCTAGTTCAAAGTCTGTTTGTTGACGAGTTTAATAGCCTGTGGCTGTGGGGAAGCAGCTCGACTCCTGTACCTTCTGCCTGATGGTAGCGGAGAGAAGAGATGATGTTGGCTCCCTTTTTGAGGCAGCGACTGCGATAGATCCCTTCGATGGTGGGGAGGTCAGAGCCAATGATGGACTGGTCAGTGGTTACAACTTTCTGCATTCTTTTCCGCTCCTGGACCCTCGGGTTGCAGAATCAAGCCATGATGCAACTAGTCAGCATGCTCTCTGTTAAACTGAGTTATTTTGTCAGTCCAATTCAAGAAAACGTGATTCAAACTCTTGTTGCTGTTGAAATCGATTATTTATTCTGGGAGTGCTGCATAATTCTTTAAACCTTCCAACACAGAGCTGAAGACTCTGGGGCAGGTCCAGAGAACTATATCTCCAATACAAAATCGAGACATTATATAGGTATTAGACAATTATGGTACAGAAGGTGTGGCAAACTATTAACCAATCATTATGGTTTATCATACATTAGCTTATTTGCATTAACCAATCAACTAAGTCCTTTCCAGTGATTGACAACACGTGTAGTCACATGATGTTCCCTTTTCTGGCCTCTTTACAACCCTTGTTTGTAGCAATGTTACAAAATTTTGAGATTTTAAAAATCAAGTCTGCAATTTATCCCATCAGATAAAGCATAACAAGAAGTTTAATTTGACACCTAATTTACTTTCATATCTTCAGTATTAAGAAAGTTATGGCCATTTTCATGCTCGGAAATGAGTATCTTGCTTCCCATTGCCTTTCAATTGACTTAACTCAAAAGCTGTGATCTGGAAAAATTAAAAGCCCATAACTTTATTAAAAATTAAGAGAACTCAATGAAATTTTCAGTCATTATAGATTGAAGCATTCTGAAACAAATATTAAACAATCTTACTTGGATTACCTGAAATTAAAGTATATAATTAGTTAGTTATCTAATTGTAGCTAATTACAAAATTCAATGAGTAGATCTAAACATCTATCAATTTCTTAAGAAAAGATAAACTTTTTTTTAATTGCCTAAGTGTCCAAATAACATTCACACAATAATCCACAATATAACATAATTTTTAAATCTCATTTTCATGAATTTCTGGGCCAAATGGAAGGAATTTAGTGTTTAATGCCTGTAAATTAATGGCCATTTAAATCAACTAGCGAGTGGGTTTTAGTGGAATGCGGTGGATTGGAACGTTGCGGTTAGCGGTGAAGTCGGGGGGAAAAATACTGGGGGTTCATACATTTTTTGGGGACCCCATTTCGCAACATAAAAATAGTATTTATGCCTCCCAAAAAACCAACTTTTAATAAAAAAATAAAGTATTTACCTTTTTTTCTCCTCTACGGAAAATGCTTCCGGTGGTCTGCGGTCACGGCTTTTGAAGGTGATTTTTAAATTACTCTAGTTAACAAATAACTTAGAGTAATTTAAAAATACCTTAATGGATGAAATGTCGGAGCGATTTTTCTTCCGCAATTAAATCGCCCGACATTCATCGATTATCCTGGTCTGGTGAAAATCGGCACTTTAAGCCCGCCCCCCTCTGCAAGGCGCTAAAGTCGCGCACACGGGGAGCGGCAGAAGTGCAGCGCCGCTAAAGGTAAGTTTTGTAACATACCTATTGTTTGCATTTTTGGTTTTCTGTACCCTCTTTGTTCCAAATCATTTTATTTCAATGAAGTAAAACCACAGAAAAATAAAATCAATTCTCAGAGACCACCTCTCAGAATATAAAAGACACATCATACAGCAATCACATACATATTACACACAAAACACATATTTTCACTTTTGGAAAAGAAAATTATTTCTAAAACTCCAGATTTAAACCAAGTCTAATACTTACAATCCTAATTAAAACACAATACACTTCACAAATAATTTCCCTACAAAACTACATAGTTAAAATCCAGTTACTTATGGATTACATAGATTAAATATGCGTTTTGACCCATTCTTACAAAATGGTAAAGACTGATTATTTCTAATCACACAATTCCCAACTCCAAGCACACAAAGGCCATATACTTGTCACACTTGATAAATTTTAATTGCTTCTTACCAAGCTTAGGTCTAGTTTCATTCTGAATTACAACCTCCCCCTACTATCTCTAGTAGGAAAGGAATGCAAGGCCTCTTTATGACGTCTCACTAATGGCATTCCACACAGCAAATGGAAGATTACTATATGCAGACCCCAATCGTTTGGCTTAGATCAAAACAGAGTTACTTTCTCAGTTTTCTATTAACATAAGAAATCATCCTTATACAAAGGTCACATAACCATCACCTATGCCTTATCTCTTATCTCAACATAAATACATTTAAACAGCACAAACCAAATCACAGACTATTATCTAGCCTTGCTGCCTAAGGCATAGAAACATAGAAAATCGGTGCAGGAGGAGGCCATTCAGCCCTTCGAGCCAGCACCACCATTCATTCTGATCATGGCTGATCGTCCCCTATCAATAACCTGTGCCTGCCTTCTTCCCATATCCCTCGACTCCACTAGCCCCTAGAGCTCTATCTAACTCTCTCTTAATTCCATCCAGTGACTTGGCCTCCACTGTGGCAGGGAATTCCATAAATTCACAACTCTCTGTGTGAAAAGGTTTTTCTCACCTCAGTCTTAAATGACCTCCCCTCTATTCTAAGGCTGTGGCCCCTGATTCTGGACTCGCCCAACATTGGGAACATTTTTCCTGCATCTAGCTTGTCCAGTCCTTTTATAATTTTATATGATATCCCTCATCCTTCTAAACTCCAGTGAATACAAGCCTAGTCTTTTCAATCTTTCCTCATATGACCGTCCCGCCATCCCAGGGATCAATCTCGTGAACCTACGCTGCACTGCCTCAATCACAAGGATGTCCTTCCTCAAATTAGGAGACCAAAACTGTACACAATACTCCAGATGTGGTCACACCAGAGCCCGATACAACTGCAGAAGAACCTCTTTACTCCTATACTGAAATCCTCTTGTTATGAAGGCCAACATGTCATTAGCATTCTTCACTGCATGCTTTACCTGTAAACCAACTTTTAGTGACCAGCGTACAAGGACGCCCAGGTCTCGCTGCTCTTCCCCCTAACCTAACCTAACCCCATTGAGATAATAATCTGCCCCCTTGTTTTTGCCGCCAAAGTGGATAATCTTACATTTAGTTATATTATACTGCATCTGCCACGCATCTGCCCACTCACTCAACCTGTTCAGGTCACCCTGCAACCTCCTAACATCCTCTTCACAGTTCACACTGTCACTCAGCTTTGTGTCATCCGTAAACTTGCTAGTGTTGCTCCTAATTCCCTCTTCCAAATCATTAATATATATGGTAAACAGTTGCGGCCCCAACACCGAGCCTTGCGGCACTCCACTCGCCACTGCCTGCCATTCTGAAAAGGACCCGTTCACTCCTACTCTTTGCTTCCGGTCTGCCAACCAATTTTCTATCCATGTCAACACCCTACCCCCAATACCATGTGCTCTAATTTTAGTCACCAGTCTCCCGTGCGGAACCTTATCAAAGTCTTTCTGAAAGTCTGCATCCACTGGCACCCCTTCATCCATTTTACTTGTCACACCCTCAAAAAATTCCAGAAGATTAGTTAAGCATGATTTCCCTTTCATAAATCCATGTTGACTTGGACTAATCCTTTTACTGCTATCCAAATGCCCCAATATTACCTCTTTAATAATTGACTCCAGCATCTTTCCCACCACCGAAGTCAGGCTAACTGGTCTGTAATTCCCCGTTTTCTCTCTCGCTCCTTTCTTGAAAAGTGGGATAACATTAGCTACCCTCTAATCCACAGGAACTCATCCTGAATCTATTGAACATTGGAAAATGATCACCAATGCGTCCACTATTTCTAGAGCCACCTCCCTGAGGACCCTGGGATGCAGACCATCAGGCCCAGGGGATTTATCATCCTTCAGTCCAATTAGCCTACCCAATACTATTTCTCGCCTAATTAAAGTTTATTTCAGTTCCTCTACCCCCTTAGATTATCTGTCCTCCAGTACATCTGGGAGATTGTTTGTGCCTTCCTTAGTGAAGACAGATCCAATGTACCTATTCAACTCTTCTGCCATTTCCTTGTTGCCCATAATAATTTTACCCGTGTCTGCCTTCAAGGGACCCACATTTGACTTTGCTACTATTTTTCCCTTAACATATCTAATGAAGCTTTTACTGTCCTTCTTTATATCCCTGGCCAGCTTTGCTTCGTACTTTATCTTTTCAGCCCGTATTGCCCATTTTGTTTCCTTCTGTTGTCCTATGAAAGTTTCCCAATCCTCTGGCTTCCGGCTACTCTTTGCTGTGTTATACATCTTTTCTTTTAGTTTTATTCTATCCCTAACTTCTCTTGTCAGCCACGGTTGCCTCCTACTCCCCTTAGAATTTTTCTTCCTTTTTGGAATGAAATGATCCTGCGTCTTCCGGATTATGCCCAGAAATTCCTGCCATTGTTGTTCCACCTTCATTCCTGCTAGGATTCCTTTCCATCTACCTTGGCCAGCTCAGGCAGTGAAGAAAGCCAATGGTATGTTAGCTTTCATAGCAAAAGGATTTGAGTATAGGAGCAGGGAGGTTCTCCTTCAGTTGTATAGGGTCTTGGTGAGGCCACACCTGGAGTATTGCCTACAGTTCTGGTCTCCAAATCTGAGGAAGGACATTATTGCCATAGAGGGAGTGCAGCGAAGGTTCACCAGACTGATTCCTGGGATGTCAGGACTGTCTTATGAACAAAGACTGCATAGACTCGGTTTATACTCGCTAGAATTTAGGAGATTGAGAGGGGATCTTATAGAAACTTACAAGATTCTTAAGGGGTTGGACAGGCTAGATGCAGGAAGATTGTTCCCGATGTTGGGGAGGTCCAGGACAAGGGGTCACAGCTTAAGGATAAGGGGGAAATCCTTTAGGACCGAGATGAGAAGGAATTTTTTCACACAGAGAGTGGTGGGTCTCTGGAACTCTCTGCCACAGAGGGTAGTTGAGGCCAGTTCATTGGCTATATTTAAGAGGGAGTTAGATGTGGCCCTTGTGGCTAAGGGGATCAGAGGGTATGGAGAGAAGGCAGGTACGGGATACTGAGTTGGATGATCAGCCATGATCATATTGAATGGCGGTGCAGGCTCGAAGGGCCGAATGGCCTACTCCTGCACCTAATTTCTATGTTTCTATGTTTCCCCTCTCATGCCTTCATAGTCCCCTTTGTTCAACTGCATCACTGACACTTTCGATTTAACCTTCTCCTTCTCAAATTGCAGATGAAAACTAATAATAATTTGATCACTACCTTCAAGCGGTTCCTTTACCTCGAGTTCTCTTATCATATCTGGTTCATTGGACAACACTAAATCCAGAATTTTCTCTGGTCGGCTCCATTACAAACTGCACTAAGAATCCATCTCAGAGGCATTCTACAAACTCTCTTTCTTGGGGTCCTGAACCAACCTGATTTTCCCAGTCTACCTGCATGTTGAAATCCCCCATCACCACAGTGGCATTACCTTTGTTACATGCCAGTTTTAACTACTGCTGCAACTTACATCCTACATCCAGGCTACTAATTGGGGGTCTGTAGATAACACCAATTAGTGTCTTCTTACCTTTACAATTCCTCAACTCAATCCACAGTGACTCTACCTCGTCAGTCCCTATGTCTTCCCTCGCAAGGGACTGAATTCCATCCCTCACCAGCAGAGCTACCCCCCCTCCTCTGCCCACTTGCCTGTCCTTTCTATAGGATGTATAACCCTGAATATTAAATTCCCAGGCCCGATCCTCCTGCAGCCACGTCTCAGTAATCCCCACAATGTCATATCTACCAACCTCTAACTGAGCCTCAAGCTCATCTACTTTACTTCTTATACTTCGCACATTCATATACAATACTTTTAATTCCTTACGCATCTCACCTTTCACATCGATCCCTATTACACTTGGCCATACTCTCCTATCCCTTTGTGAACTTCCTTTCCCATTAATTCTGGGGTAATTAATCTTCCCTTTACTGTCGTTCCCTTTAACTCCATCCTCGACTATCCCATTTGACACCAACCCCCCTTATTCAGTTTAAAACCACCCGTGTAGGAGTGGCAAACCTGCCTGCCAGAATGCTGGTCCCCCACCTGTTAAGATGCAATCCGTCCCTTTTGTACAGTTCCCCCTTACTCCCAAACAGATCCCAGTGATCTAAGAATCTAAATCCCTGCCCCCTCCACCAGTTCCTCAGCCGCACATTCAGGTCCCGTATCTCCTTGTTCCTGCTCTCGCCAGCACGAGGAACTGGAAGCAAACCGGAGATAACAACCCTCGAGGTCCTGCTTTTCAGCATTTTTCCAAGCTCTCTAAAGTCACGCTGCAAAATATTAATTCGCTTCTTTCCGACATCGTTTGTGCCGACATGCACTACCACTTCCGGCTGTTCACCTTCGCCCTTGAGGATTTTCTGCACTCTGTCCGTAACATCCTGGATCCTGGCACCAGGAAGGCAGCACACCATCCTCGAATCCCGTCTGTTCCTGCAGAAACCCCTGTCCGTACCTCTCACAATGGAGTCTGCAACTACAATGGCGTTGCCTGACGTTGGCCTCTTTGGTTTTGGCTCAACAGCCCTTTTTGCTTCGCAAGCCAGTCCGCCGCTCAGTGTGATAACGTCTTCTGTCCCGACAGCTTCTAAGTGAGTGAACCTGTTCACAAGAGGTACAACACCCGGGGACATTTGCTTTCCATGCTTCCCTCCCTTTCTCACCGTCACCCACCTTCTCTCTTCCAGTTCCTTAGGTGCAACAATCTTGCTGTAGGACTTGTCGAGGAACGACTCAATTTCTCAGACGAACCCGAGGTCATCCACTTGCTCCTTCAGTTCCCCAACACGGTCCTTCAGGAGCTGTACCTGGATTCACTCTCACATTTGTAGCAGCCAAAGGCACCAGCAGTGTCCTTGACCTCCCACATACTGCAAGCATCACAATGAATCTGCTTGCTTGACATTTCCTTCTTTCGTCTCTCCCTCTCCAGCGTTTTGCGTAGCCTCCTCTCCTCAGCCTCCTCGCCGAAGACTCTCGAGCCAAAGACTCGCACTTTTCTCACAGGGCACTTCCCTCACAATGCTGCTCCCTAAGAGCCGGATGCTTATATTGACTGATAAATTGCCTAATTTACCAATTTACAAACCAAATTCCTCAGTTTTAAACCTCAGTTTTCCCCCTCTGACTCACTTCTAACTCTCCTCCCACTCGGGCATGAGCCAATCAGTGCTTTCTTCTGCTTCTCTTTGTTGCTGTTGCTTCAAAATCCACGGGAGCTCTGAGTTAAGTCTGCCTGTGCTTTGCCTCTCATTTTCAACTGTTTTCCCCCTCTGACTCACTTCTAACTCTCCTCCCACTTGGGCTAGAGCCAATCAGTGCTTTATCCTGCTTCTCTTTGTTGCTGTTGCTTCAACATCCACAGTAGCTCTGAGACCCAACATAAACAACCATAAATCCTCTTTGTGACACACTAGAGCTCAGAGATGTGTCACAAAGAAAGAACAAATTGTGCGTATGTCCTGGGAAGAGACTCCATTAACAACCTATACTCCAAACACCAAACTAAACCAAATGCAACTTCTGACAGCGTTATAGTTGATTCAAAGCAAACAAAGCTATGCCTATTCAGATCAACATTTCCATGTTATGATAAGCCATCTGTTCTGTGTGAGTTCTTTGCACTTTATTACCTGGTGGGGCCATGTATTTCTGAAAACCCCAAACCCTTCTCTTGCAACTCAACATAGGTTCCTCACCCAAAAGTTATTATCTGAGCAATTTTATTATATCATATTTCCTCATCTCTACTGTGCACCTGTAGAAGTTTGAGAGCGTCCACTTTGACATACCAACTCTCCGTAGTCTTCTCAGGAAGAAGAGGCGCTGATTTGCTTTCTTTATGATTGCATCAGTGTGCTGGGACCAGGAAAGATCTTCGGACACATTTAATGACTAATCTGATTTACTTTTTTTTCCGAAGTAAATAAGCCTTTTATCTACGGAATATGAACACCTTTCCATTTCTACTTTTTTTTCCCCCCCCAATGTTCTCATTTATGTGAGATTGGATTTATTGTCTGGAGGTCCAATTTTGAAAGGGGCACTAATCCTAATTTTCTTTGAATTAGGAAAAAGCACCACTTGAAGATAAATTATGTAAACAAACAACTTTTCCAAATAGCGAAGCAAATCTGCTGTTTCAAAGAATTGGAAATGCGAGAAATAAACAGATCTCTCGGTACCTTTGGTTCCCATTTTTGCTTTATTTTGACAAATCCTTTGAAAACTACCAATAGTGGTTACTTGAATGCATTCTGGTGGGCTCAATTTAAAGTTAGTTTTTGAATATACTGCTTCTACAGCTTTTATAACAAGGAACCAATTGAAATTTCTAATAAGGAACTGCTAGAATAGTCTTATTAAATGTATTCAAATTAATAATTGGGTTATAATAGTGCAGCAGTAACTTCACTGAACCAATAAGTCAGAGGTTGTGGTCGTAATCCTGTTTCTCTGAAAGGTTCAAATCCAAGCATTACTGTTAGAAAATTCAATTTCAATTTTCTATGGCTGTGTGGTTATATGGCATCAACTGGGATTTCCCATGCTCAATTTCACTGTTAGTGTTTGCTGATGGGGAAAATGGACACATTTTTTCAGTTCTTTATTATTAGAGGGCAGTTTTGTACTGTGGGGGTAGGTTGTTGGATGACATTTATCTTGCAGATGTTGATTACAAGATAATATTGATCTCTGTCTCTGCTTACTGCAGCTTGACTACTGAGGTTGGGGTGATCATGGTTCTGGAATGGAGGTGACGTAGGTCTACCTGGCCTATGGTTGCTCCAAAATCGGGCAGCAACATTTTGAAAATAACTTTCCCAATAATTGTGTCAATTAGTCCCACACCAGCTGTAAGCTTGTTGGGGGCGAGGTGCAGTCTTGCAATAAGAAAGACTGAAGAAAAGTTGGAGCAATAATTGATCTATCTTGACACTGGTCTGCACTAACACTGGATCTGTTGTAGATTTGTTGGGGGAATGGATGGGGGAAGGTGGGGTGTGGGGAAGAGGTGGTGTGGGGGAAAGGGGGGGATGGGGATGGGGTTGGGGTAAGTGGGGATGTGGGGGGAAGGGTGGGTGGTGGAAGGGGAGTAAGGGCGGGTGTGGGGGTGGGGTGGGGAGCGGGTGGGGGAATGGGAAAGGGGGTTGTGAGTCATTTGTAGATTTGTGGGGGATGGGGATGGGGAAGGGGGGTGTGGGAAGGGGGGGCAGACGCAGCTCGCACTCTGCTCACCCCGCACCTTCAGCTTTCGACCTCACGCAGTAGCTCCCGGTCCCACTCTGACTTCACTCAGAGGCTTCCGGTTCAACTTAACAGCTCCAGGCTCATCATGCTGGTCGCCGCAGAAGCAGCTCGCACACCGCTCACGGACTCAGCCCCACCACTGGGGATTTATTCTCCGCGGGATCCAGATGGGTCGTTGCCTTCATGGTGACAGACAGGCGAGAAGACCAATCTGCTGATCTCACGATTTTTTTAAACCTTCATAACTTTTGTAATATTCCACCGATCAGAACAAAACTTGGTGCGCTTGGAGCAGAGGAGAACGGTGAAAAGGTGGTGAAAAATCCTAGCTATATAGGGTACCGTTTCTGTGCGAATTTTTAAAAAAGCAAACCGGAACTGGACAAGATGAGGGTTTTAGTAATAGTATAGAAGATAGATAGATGTCTAACCTACCATATTGCAAGCCAGTTCCGATATAAACAGAGAAAACCATTGCCTTAAATTAAGCCTTCTGGACAGTATGTATCCAGATTGAAACTTGCTTGGGGCTCATTTGAAAAGTGCCGAATGTCACAGATCGGCCAGAGTAACTGAGGTAACTGGCAATTGGAAGCTTGAGGTCACCCCTACAAACCAAACAAGAGTACTCTACAAAGTGGGCACCCATTCTACAGTTTAGTTTAGTTTAGAGATACAGCATGGAAACAGGCCCTTCGGCCCACCAGGTCCACGCTGACAAGCGATCCCCGCATATTAACACTATCCTACACCCACTAGGGACAATTTTACATTTACCAAGCCAATAAACCTACAAACCTGCGCAACTTTGGAGTGTGGGAGGAAACCGAAGATCTCGGAAGAAAACCGACGCAGGTCACGGGGAGAAACTCCGTACAGACAGCACCCGTAGTCGGGCTCGAACCCGCGTCTCCGACGCTGCATTCACTGTAAGGCAACAACTCTACCGCTTTGCCACCGTGACTTTGGTTTTTTGCAAAGTAGATTACAGGTATAGATTGTAGTATATAGGCATTTCTATCATTGTTTTTTGTAGAACTCTCCCGTATGTAATTTAACTGGTGTTTCCTACATTGCAGTGGCTACTAAAATTTTGGAAACAATGGCTGCAGAACATTTTCAGATAGCCTAAGGTGTGGAAAGCCACTATGTGAGCCAGGTTTATTCTTTAAGTGAACTAAAATCTTACCTTTTCAAAAAAAAATATTAGGCCTTCCAGGAAAAAAGTCAATCATTGTGTCAAGCCTTTAAGAGTTTTTTAAAATTGAATGATTCTCTTGCAAGCACACATGTCAACTGCTTGCGTTGTTGAGATTCAGTCCACGTTTTAACATTTGCTAACACAAATTAGCATTGTTATCTGGCCCCATTCTCTTCAGTGCTGTTCCTTTGAGCATATTGTTAATGATGCAAGTGATCACAATCCTTACTTACAGTACTTCAGGCAGGAATTTCTATCAGGACAACAGTTTACAACTACAGCTGCAATAATGGAAACCATTTACATGATCAACGTCTTGTCAGGTTGGAGGCAGTGTCAGGTGAGAGGAGGAAGGTGATAATGGATGAGGAGAAAAGAAAGGAGAAAAGAAAACAATTGTCAGCATTAAAGGGAAAGAAAGGAGCAAAGGTTGAATAGATTGGTGGCTGTGGTTGCAGTCTGTCTAACCCCTCCCTGAAGCTAAACTCTCTAACCAGGCATAATTCTGATAAACCTCTGCAACCTTTCCAAAACCTATCAAGAAAAAGAGATGCGGCAGGCAAGTTTTTTTACACACGGGGTGGTGAGTGTCTAGAACGCACTGCCGGGTTGTGGTTGAAGATGCGTGAGCGGCATGTAAAAGACTTTTAGATAAGGCATGTAAGGATGTGTGTTATGCGCAGGTAGATAAATGGTCTTAGCATCCTGTTGGTTATGGACCTTGTGGGATGCAGGGCCTGTCATGCTGCACTGTTCAAAGTTCTATGAATTTCAGGGAGACATCCACTCTAAACCTACCCCCAACTTATTGGACTAACTTTTCCCCTCCTGATAATTTTCTCCTGCAATTCCCAGTTTTTCCCTATCCAGATGTATCCCTTACCTCCAGATGACACTTATATTATATGGTTTACTCAGGATCTATATGGAAATTATATGGTTTACTCTGGATATCTGCAGATGTGGAGGAAAAAGACATGACCAATACCAAATCTATTCTTGCATCCCTTTATTTGGCATTCTTCTAAATACCTGCTTAGTATATCTAAATGTTGATGTAGGTTGTACTATAATTTCAACTACCAGTAGTACTTTCTGTATCTTGCACCTGAGTGTTTAAGAAAAACTTTAAACTGAAACTTTAATCTTTTATCTATTTCCCTCCCTCCATTCTGAACCCCTGAATCATTGAAATTGACCTATTCCAACTATCTGCTCCCAGCATTTCATTATTTAATCATTTTAATTTTAATTTCCTCTGTCCTAACAAAAACAGCTTTTCAGCTATATTGTGAAGGAAAATGTATTTCTATTTATATGCTGAGTAACAAAAAAAATAAATATCAAATGCATGCAGGCAAGTATTTACACCTCTAATATTTCTAATTTCCCTGATTGATTTTCATAATCTGTTCTCATTTCCTGTTTACTAAATCCAGAAAGATTTGGTACATTAAGGACATTGAATTATGAGCTCCACTTGCAGCTGGCGTTTAATCACCAAATTTTGTAACGGTTACCTGGCTGGTTAGTTTTAAAGATACTGCGTGGAAACAGGCCCTTCAGCCCACCAAGTCCAAGCCGACTATTGATCTGCCATGCACTAGTTCTATGTCCTACATACTATGGACAATTTCCAGAAGCTGATTCACCTACAACTCTTTGGAATGTGGGAGGAAACTGAAGCACCTGGAGAGGACCCAGGCAGTCACAGGAAGAAGGAGCAACCTCCACACAGGCAGCACCCGTGCTCAGGTTCTAACCCGGGTCTCTGCCGCTGCGAGGCAGCAGCTCCACCACTGTGCCACCCTTGATCACTAGTCCAATTTTCAGCTTTGTCCACCTAAACCATAACACTTGTATGCCAAATGAAGCTCAATCAGAATTGGTCTAAATATTTAGGTTTCATTCACCACAAGCTGGAATAGTGTGGATCTGCTTGGATGGAATTGGTCAGTAGAGTTATAGTTTCTCACTGCAAAACCTATGTTTTTGGAGCCAGCACGGCCCCAAGGGAAACCAAATCTACTTCCACCTTTTGATGCTGGTATTAATGACCAAATTCATTGTGGTTTAAATCATTTCCAAGGATCGTTTATAATCCATTGAACATAACGGCGAACTCGGGTGACTTTAGTTTAATATTTGGTGTGTAAAGCTAACTCCAGCTGTGCAATAATCATTTGTCAACCTAGATTATGAAATACTGACAAGCATTGAAGCGTAATTCCATAAAAGGGTTTCAAATTTAATTATTTATTGAAACGATTTGAAAGGTTAAAGTTTAGAAAGGTAAAGTGCCTTCATCATGAGTTGGAAAGATTTCCAGCATGTTTTGTTTTTTGGGGATTCAAATATCTATTCTGTGGCAATGCCACTGATTTACATCCTCCAAGCAGCTTGGACTATCCAGAGACACTACTGCTGACCTGCACTAACCTTGACCCAGAAAACCATCAGGCCATTAAGTAAGTAAGTACGTTGATTGGCCAAGTATTCACATACAAGGAATTTGCCTTGCTGCCCAGAAAGGAAATTCACACTCGTCTGATGCAATTTCTACATCCCTGAACGAGTGGGCCAGATCCACCTTTATCAGTTGTGGCAAGGTCCTGTCCAACAACAGCATCTTCCACATCAAGCAAACAACAAAGTGCTGTAGGAACTTAGCAGGTCAGGCAACATCTGTGGAAAGAAATGGACAGACAGTGTTTTGGTCGGGACTCTTCTGTAGACGGATTGCAATGGAGGGGAGAAATCTGGAATAGAGAGATGAGGGTGGTGTAAGGTCTGGCAAGTGATAAGTGGATACAGGAGAGTGAAGGGGTGATTGGCAGATGGTGAAGAAGCCTAGGGTGAAAAGGGGACAGATAAGGGAGCGTCACATAAGGAAAGAAGACTTTGGTTGTCTGGATTCAGAACTGGCTTATTGATGGAAGGCGAGGTTGTGGTAGAATTGCTTTATTTAGGCTGGAGGTCTGGGACCTGTGGAGTTCTGCAGAGATCCGTGCTGGAACCTCTACTGTTTGTAATGTATATAAATGACTTTGATGTAAATGCAGAATGGAGTCATTTGTAAGTTTGCAGATGATACCAAGATTGGTGGATAGCAGGCTTTGAGTATACAGCGGGATATAGATCAGCGACAGAAATGGGCAGAGGAGGAGTGAAATATAAAGCAGGAGGGCAGAATATGTGGGAGGGTTATGTGGGGGGGGGGGGGGGAGGCGCAGAGGGTAAAAGGGGAATATGGAGTTGGGGATCTAAAATGAGCATACAGAAGAGGCAAACGAATGGGATGACTGGGATATTGAGAGAAATGTGTGCATACTCGGGGTGTGGGAGCAGGCAGAAGAGAGGTATCAGGAGATATTACTTGAAATTGAATTCTCTTGAAATTACTTGAAATTGAATATCCCCTGATACCTCTCTTTTGCCTGCTCCCACACCTCGAGTAACGTTGGGTTGTAAGTTATCCATTTGAGATATGAAGCACTGTTCTTCCGGTTTGTACGTGGATACACTCTCGCAATGAAGGAAGGAGAGGAGAGAAAGGTCGGTATGAAAATGGGAAGAGTGTTAAAAGAGTTACCAATCGGGAGGTCCTGCAGGTCTCGACGGACCGCGTAAATGTTTGGCAAAATGATCGCCTAGTCTACGCTCGGTCTCGCTGATGTAAAGGAGGCCACGTTGGGAACACGTAATGTAATACACAAGGTCGGAAGAGATGTACGTGAACTACTTCTCACCTAGAAGAGGTGCTGATGTCCCTGGATGGATGTGAGGGAGGAGATATAGAGGCACGTGTTACATTTCCTACAGTTGCCGGGAGCAGTGCCTGGGGAGGGGTGGGTTGAGTGGAAAGGGATGAGTGAGCCAAGGAATTGCAGAGAATGGTCTCTTTGGAAAACGGAAAGGCATGGCCAGAGGAAAATGTGACTGGTGGTGGGATCACGTTGAAGGTGACGGAAATGTCAGCGAATGGTTTGTTGGATGCAAAGGCTATTGGGATGAAAGGTAACGGCCAGGAGCACTCTATATTTATTCTGTCTGGGGGAAAGAGGGAGTGAGGGCAGAACTGCGGGACACAGGGGAGACATGGGTGAGGCCTTCATCCTCAACAGCAGGGATAAAATAATATTTACTTTAGAAAGAGGGCACCTCGGATGTCCTAGAATGGAAAGCCTCATCCAGGAAATTGAGAGTAAGTGACAGGTCCTTGCAAGAGGCAGAGTCAGAGGTGGTGCAGTCAAGGGAGTTCTGTGAGTTAGTGGGTTTGTAGTAGGCATCAGTGGTTAGTCCGTCCCTGAGGTGGAACCTTCCACATCCTAATGCCCCTGTCCCACTTAGGAAACCTGAACGGAAACCTCTGGAGACTTTGCGCCCCACCCAAGGTTTCCGTGCGGTTCCCGGAGGTTTTTGTCAGTCTCCCTAATGGTCGAAAGTGCTTTCCGTTTTAAAAATCGGTAATTTTTTAATCGAAGTCGGTTGCGATGCTAGTTGAAGTTGGTTGCCGGAGGACAAAAACCTCCGGGAACCGCACGGAAACCTTGGGTGGGGCGCAAAGTCTCCAGAGGTTTCCTGTTCAGGTTTACTAATGGGACGGGGCATTAGGCCAACACATAGGGTCAGAGGATGACCCACCTAAAAATACTGTGAAAACTGACACTTGACCAAGCCACGTCGTCTAGCAGGAATATCAAAATATTCCTGAATTTTTCAGACATTGGTCCTGTTAGATCATTGAATACTTAATGTTGCTCAGATTCCAGTGGCAGGTTTAAAACCTCTTATTCAGGCATTGTGGTTACATGGTCTCAGTGAGACATTCAAAGACAAGGGAAATGCATGTAACTATTCTTCCCACATTACCTGAATGTTGCCTCCCCTTTCTTTCTCTTCATTCCCCACCACTATTTGAAATTATGTTCCTTTCTGATTAGTTTAGCTCTGTGGCATTTACAAACTTATTGCCACTCCCCCCACATGGGAGTTCCTTTAAGAGCTTAGAGCTGGTTTCAGTTAGTTCAAGTTCAAGTTTGCATTTATTGTCACTAAATCAACTAAGGTACAGTGAAATTTGAACCAACCCTGCAGCATTGTTACATCTCAGCTTACTTGCTGTCTCATCTTGGCAACGAGCAATTCATAATTCTATATCAGTCCATTCAAAATTTACTTTTGAAATACTGTATTCAAACTGCATGTTTTAACTTAAAATTTATGCAAAATTCTTTTTCAAACATTTCAAAATACTCAAACTATTAAATTAACTGCTACTTTCCGAAGTCCTACATTGCTATTCCCCACCATTCAAATTAGTGAAGACACTCTTCCTTTTAACCCCCTAACTTGGTGCACGATGTGCATGTGGATTCCCTACTGTAAGACGTGGAGAATTCCCGCACTTCTGGACTTGTTCTGTGTATTGGGATTGACAGAGAGTCTCCTATTACCGAGCAGTTGAGAACCCACGTCCAATTAGATGACCACAACTCCAGCATGCCTGTGTTTATATCAACATGTATGGACGCTGCCCTCGATTATACTGAGTTATATTTTGAAGACCGATATATCAATATTTCTATAAGATTTTTCTGAAATAGCCAGGCGTTTATAACTGGAGTGTGTGTGTGGTTCACGACAATCCAGGCTTGTGACTAAAGGTAATGGGACAGCTTGGTGTTGTTTTATCCTTTACAGCATCTCTTTGAAGGAGGGCGGTGGCTGGGCAATTCATTGCCTGTGCCGCTGTACCAGTGTTAAGCGGCTTTGATTGAATTTGAGATTTAAAAAAACTTATTTCCTCCAATCAACCTTGTTGTGTTGACTGAAGGACAATAGTAGAGAAATAAAATAAACACAAAATGCTGGAGTAACTCAGCGGCACCAGTAGCATCTTTGGATAGTTTTGGGTGAGACTGTTCTTCAGTCTACTGAAGGGTCTTGAACCAAAATGTCACCCATTCCTTCGATCCAGCGATGCTGCCTGTCCCGCTGAGTTACTCCAGCGTTTTATGTCTATCTTCGGTTTGAACTAGCATCTGCAGTTCCTTCCAACAACAGTAGAGAAGTAAGAGTTGCTTCCAGCTTTCAGATCTCTGCAGCCTCTTCTAATGTGGCCTGCTCCCTGCTGGGTTGGATGGGTGTTGCTTACCAATATTTTAAAGAATTTTTGTGGCCCTCAACTCATTACCTTTGGCTTATTCCAGTCTGCTGACAGGGTTCCCTGATGTTCTGTTCTGCAAGACCGATCTGTGAGTAAACTTCCCCTTTGACTTTAAGCATCGACACAACAGTTGCTCAGCAATATGCAGCAGTGCAGGGCTTTCCATGTGCGCACTGTGTTCTCCTGAGGAAATTCCTCGAAGACGCTATTTCCTATTTCCCTTTCCTTGACTGGGACATACTGGAAAGGAATTGGCAAAGTTGGATGATGCACGGCGAGCGAAAAGAAGGGTGGAGGCAGCAATGGGAGCATATCCATGAAATGTTTAAAATGCTCAATAGTTAAAATTGCCTGGGCTTTTTTCCCAAGGAACTTGAGCCATTTTTAATAATATCCAGCCGTGCTCTTCTCAGAGTGATAGTCATAAATATAATTTGTATCATCAGCATTGTGAAAACTGTTAATTTTCACTTCATAATACTGTAGTTTAGAGATACAGCATGGGAACAGGCCGTTCAACCCACTTCTGCTTCCATTCCCTACACACTAGGGGAAATTTACAGAGTGGCAACGTACAAATCCACACGTCTTTACATGTGAGGGGAAAATGGAGCAACCAGAGGAAACCGACACAACCACAGGAAGAACATGCAAACACCACACAGACAACACCTGCGATCTGGATTGAATCTGAATTCTGGCGCTGTGGCTCTACTAGCTGTGCCACTGTGCCTTGTTGTACTTTGCAACAGAAATGCACAATTTAAAATATATGTTTGTGTATACCTGTGCTATTTTCTTCTCTGTATTCATGCAAAGATGTGGCCTTTAGTGCCAACGCCGTCATTTATTGAACATTCCTAACTGTCCTCGAAAACATAGTGATGAGACATCCGTCGACCTGCTGCACTCTGGGGCGTAGATATTCCTACAGTGCTCATTGGAAGGAATCTGTCCTTACCAGTGGAGCATTGAGCACCTATTCTGCTGCCTCCATGAAGCAGTCTGAAGAAGGGTCTCGACCCGAAACGTCGCCTATCTCCTTCGCTCCTTAGATGCTGCTGCATCCGCTGAGTTTCTCCAGCTTTTTGTGTAACGCGCGAAATTAACGGTTGCCCGGGTGCCAATGGTGACCTAAAGTCCCGCCGGGCACCCTAAAAGCCATGCCATTTTGCCCGGCATGGCAAGCACCCGGGACATCTATTGTTCAACTCTGAGCGGGCCCCCCTCTCTGACTCTCTCTCTCTGTCACTCTCTGTCTCCGCCCGCCATCCGTAGTGCGCATGGCCGGCCACCTTGCACATGCTCACTGCCACGGCCTGCACATCCTCCCCCTGCACATGCGCACAACCACGGCCAGCACATCATCAGCCGTGGTTGTGCGCATGTGCCGCCCTGCAGAATCACTACCTGGAGCTGGAGTAACTCCCTGGAGTAACTTTTGCTTCTTGGTTCCCTGGTCTTCCAACAATATTCCAAATGGAATTTAAACTGGAGTGGACCCTCCACCACCAAACTCCAAACTGAAAAATAACAGCCTATTGCACTTTATCTGTTTATTTATTGTGTATATATGTGGTCTATGGTATATTGACACACTGAACTTTTATCTCCTGTTCTGTATTATGTTTACATATTCTGTTGTGCTGCAGCAAGCAAGAATTTTATTGTCCTATCTGGGACACATGACAATAAAACTGTCTTGACTTGGACTTAAACAAAAAAGAGTTCTTGGGGAAAAAAGAGCTACCTTAAATTTAGTTGCGTCTGGTTGGGTAACCATGGTAAGGTGAAAACTATTCCATGCTTTAATTGTGCGGGGGAACTCCATGGAGCAGTCAGCATCTCTGGTAGAAGAAATTGGGTGACGTTTCGGGTAGAGACCCTTCTTTAGATTTCCTCTGATTTTAGTGCTTTTAGTTTAATTTAAAGATACAGTGTGGAAACCGGCCCTTCGGCCCACGCTGATCACTGATCACCTGTACACTAGTTCTATCCCACACATTAGCGACGTAAGTCAAGAGTGTTTTATTCTCTCACGTCCCATTAGAACAATGAAATCCTTACTTGCAGCAGCACACACACAATTTCCCTCCTGGGATTAATAAAGTTCTATCGTATAGTATTGTGTGTGTAGGAAGGAACAGCAGATGCTAGTTTAAACTGAAGATAGTCACAAAAAGCCGGAGTAACTCAACAGGTCAGACAGAATCTCTGGACAAAAGGAAAACATTACATTTTGGGTTGGGTCTGAAAAAGTTTCCTGCACACCTGAAGAATGTGGAAGGAAACAACAGCACCCTGAGAAAACCCATGCGATCAAAGGGAAAAGGAGCAAACTCCCTACAGACAGCACCCATATTCAGGATCAATTCTGGGTCTCTGGCACTTCTAGGCAGCAACTTTATGGCCAATGTACTGCCCCATTGTCTTGAACTGAATTAAAACACACAGTAGCTGTAAAGGGGGACATAGCGTCACTTAGGGATTTAAGACTGAAAATGGATAGTTTCTTTTTTTTTTAGTAACCAGAGTTATCAATGTATAATTTTTTGTGTGTTGGAACAAAATATATAGTGGCACAGCTGGTGGACTTGCTGCCTCACACGCCAGGGATCTGTGTTCGATCATGTCCTCGGGCACTGTGTTGAATTTGTCCCTGCAAGCGTGTGGGATTCCTTCCACATCCCAAAGAAGCATGGGCTTTGTAGGTTAATTTGTCTCTGTAAAATTGCCCCTAATGTGTAGTGAGTTGGTGAGGAAAGTGGGATAACAAAACTTGTGTGAATGGGTAGACAAAAATGCTGGAGAAACTCAGCGGGTGAGGCAGCATCTATGGAGCGAAGGAAATAGGCGACATTTTGGGTTGAGACCCTTCTTCAGACTGATGTGAGTGGGGTGGGGTGGAGGGGGCGGGAAGATGAAAGGAAGAGGTGGAGACAGTGGGCTGAGGGAGAGCTGGGAAGAGGAGGAGAAAGCAGGGACTACCTGAAATTGGAGAAGTCAATATTCATACCGCTGGGGTGTAAATTGCCCAAGTGAAATATGAGGTGCTGCTCCTCCAATTTACGGTGGGCCTCACTCTGGCCATGGAGGAGGCCCAGGACAGAAAGGTTGGATTCGGAATGGGAGGGGGAGTTGACGTGCTGAGCCCACCGGGAGATCAGGTTTGTTATTGCGAACCAAGCGGAGGTGTTGGGCGAAGCGATCACCAAGCCTACATTTGGTCTCACCGATGTAGAGCAGCTGACACCTAGTGCAGCGGATACAATAGATGAGGTAGGATGAGGTGCAGGTGAACCTCTGCTGCACCTGGAAAGACTGCTTGTGTCCTTGAATGGAGTCAAAGGGGGAGGTAAAGCGACAAGTGTAGCATTTCCTGCAGTTGCAAGGGAAAGTGCCAGGAGAGGGGGTGTTTTGGGTGGGAAGGGACGAATTGACTCAGAATTTGAGTTATGGAGGGATCGGTCTCTGTGGAAAGCCGACAGAGGAGGAGATGGGGGGGAAGATGTGGCCAGTATTGGGATCCCGTTGGTAGGCAAAGCTGGAGAAAATCAGCGGGTGAGGCAGCATCTATGGAGCGAAGGAATAGGTGACATTTCGAGTCAAGACCCTTCTTCAGACTGATGTCGGTGGGGGGGCGGCGGGAAAAAGAAAGGAAGAGTCGGAGATAGTAGGCTGTGGGAGAGCTCGGAATGGGAGGGGAAGGAGGGAGAAAACGAGGACTACCTGAAATTGGAGAAGCCAATGTTCATACCGCTGCGGTGTAAAATACCCAAGCGAAATATGAGGTGCTGTTTCTCCAATTTGCGGTGAGCCTTACTCTGGCCATGGAGGAGGCCCAGGACAAAAAGGTCGGATTCGGAATGGGAGGGGGAGTTGAAGTGCTGAGCTACCGGGAGATGAGGTTGGTTATTGCGAATTGAGTGGAGGTGTTGTGCGAAGCGATCACCAAGCCTGCGCTTGGTCTTGCTGATGTTGATCATACGCTGAACAATCCAACCACATTTTTGTTTGGAAGCTGAAAGAAATAACAGAAATTGCATTCATTGCAGCGTGTAAAACGAGTTGAGATACTGTATATACTGTATTATAATTTTGCTGCATGTCATTGTGGTATATATCATGTCTTGATTGGTGAATATGTTTAGTTTGTGACTTTATTTGAAGCAGAAATAATATTTGAATGCTTCATTGAGCTTAATTCCGACTGGTAACTACGCACTTCATCCGTGCGCAATATCGCATGCGTCATGCAAACCGTCTTAAATGACCACCTAAACTGCCATTTGACAACCTAAATAGCTGCCTAGGTTGCCCTGCTGGAAACAGAGAAAAAAAGTTAAGTGAGAACCCTGTAAAGTCTGCGGAGTTTGAGAAATAGCCTTTTTCCAGAAAAATAAATGTTTGCTTGCTACTACTGGAACTCGGTGAGGTTTGCATGCAATAAAGTTGGTGCAATTGAGGATTTTGACTCAATGAGCAAGAATGTCCAAATGAAAAAGGTGTGTGATCCAAATTCTGGAGGGTCTTGTATCCTGTTACACTGTTTGAGCTGTGGTGAAGAAGCCTTGCTTCTTGTATGTTTCATCGAAATATCTTGCAGATTTACAGACATACATGCTCCACAGATTGGGAATCCCTCCTTTTGGTGGTGGTGTTACAGACTGGTGAATCATGTTAAAGTAGCTTTCCCATGTTGTTGCAGTGATGTTTTGGTGGCACAGGATGAAATTCTGCTGAAGAAGTCCCAGATTCAATATTGCATCCAATGGGAGTTAGATGGTATATAGTCCAGAGAAAATGCGGCTAAAGTGTTCTGTGGTCTTGTAGCGCAGCTATTTCCCTTTGCTCTAGACACGATTTCAGTGGAAAGTTTTCATTCTGATTTCCCTTGATGACAATTATATTAGGCCTCCTCGATGTTCCACTTGGTCAAACGCTGATACAAAGGCAATTTCTGTCACCTCCCCATAAGAATTTATCTGCCTTGTTTGCATTTGGATCAAGGCTGATGGAGCCACGTGATCCTGAAGAATTCAAACTATGTATGGGTGAGCAATTATTTGGAGCTTGCCTCTTTGCAAAGGTGATGTGCAGTAAATGTCTTGATATTAAGTATTTGATCAACTGGGGCACTGTGTTTTTCCCTTTTGAAGTTAATGGCCGGGTGTGGGCATTCAGAGAAGGCATGGGGGTTGGATGGGTGGTGGAGCCACTATTTGATGAAAGTCTTGTAGGAAAATCAACTTCCATGTTGATGATCAAGAGAAGACAAATAAGGCAGCAATTAGCCCAATGGATTTCTCATGCTTTTTGTGGATACAGACCTGGGCAAGCTTCCACATTGTCAGGTTGATGCTAATGCTGCAGCTGGAGCAACTTGGCCAGAGGTACTGCTGGTTCTTGAACACATCCAGCACTACAGCCAGGATGTCACATAATGAATTGGCTCAAACCTGGTGTCTGTGATGTTGACGGTGTCAGGGGGAAGCAACTTGGATCACCCACTAGACCCTTTGTCTGAAAATGTTTGCAAATACTTTAGTTTTGGCTTTTGCTCTTGTGCAGAGCTCTGCCATCAGTGAGGACTTTTGTGGTGCTACCTCCTACCATTAGTTGTTTAATTGTCCATCACCATTCATGCCTTGATTTGGCAATTCTAAAGCCTTTTAATCTGATCCAGTGTTACATAATTGCTCAGCAATGCCCATGACATGCTGGTTACACTGTTTAGCAAGCATGTAGTCCTGTATTGTGATTTTACCAGTTTGCCATCTTGCTTACAAGTACACCAGGTGCTGCTCCTGGCATGTTTGTTAATACTTATTGAAATGAGAGGCAGGCTAGCATTTATATTTTAGCCAATGAAGTATATTCTGAAATGCAGGTTTCTTTGTGACGTTGATAGAAACAGAAAAATAGATAATAGGTGCAGGAGGAGGCCATTTGGCCCATCGAGCCAGCACCGCCATTCATTGTGATCATGACTGATCATCCACAATCAGTAACCCGAGCCTGCATTCTCCCCATATCCCTTGATTCCGCTAGCCCCTTGAGCTCTATCTAACTCTCTTTTAAATTCATCCAGTGAATTGGCCTCTACTGCCTTCTGCGGCAGAGAATTCCACAAATTCACAAATCTCTGGGTGAAAAATGTTTTTTCTCATGTCAGTTTTAAATGGCCTCCCCTTTATTCTTAGACTGTGGCCCCTGGTTCTGGACCCCCAACATTGGGACCATTTTTCCTGCATCACTTGTCCAGTCCTTTTATAATTTTATACACATTTTTATAATTTTATACACATCCTTCTAAATTCCATTGAATACAAGCCCAGTCTTTCCAATCTTTGCTCATATGACAGTCCAGCCATTCCGGGGATTAACCTCGTGAACCTACGCTGCACAGCCTCAATAGCAAGGATGTCCTCCCTCAAATTAGGAGACCAAAACTGCACATAATACTCCAGATGTGGTCTCACCAGGGACCTGTACAACTGCAGAAGGACCTCTTTACTCCTATATTCAAATCCTCTCATTATGAAGGCCAACATGCCATTAGCTTTCTTCACTGCCTGCTGTACCTGCATGTTTACTTTCAGTGACTGGTGTACAAGGACACCCAGGTCTCGGTGCGCTTTCCTTTTTCCTAATCTGACACCATTGAGATAATAATCTGCCTCCTTGTTCTTGCCGCCAAAGTGGATAACCTCACAGTTATCTACATTGTACTGCATCTGCCATGCATCTGCCCACTCACTCAACCTGTCCAAGTCACCCTGCAACCTCCTAGCACCCTCTTCACAGTTCACACTGCTACCCAGCTTTGTGTCATCTGCAAATTTGCTAGTGTTACTTTTAATTCCATTATCTAAATCATTAATATATATTGTAAATAATTGCGGCCCCAGCACCAAGCTATGCGGCACGCCACTGCCTGCCATTCTGACAGGGATCCGTTTATTCCTACTCTTTGTTTACTGTCTGCCAACCAATTCTCTATCCATGTCAATACCCTACCCCCAATACCATGTGCTCCAAATTTGCCCACTAATCTCCTGTGTGGGACTTTATCAAAGTCTTTCTGAAAGTCCAGATACACTACATGCACTGGCTCTCCTTCATCCATTTTACTTGTCACATCCTCAAAACATCCCAGAATATTAGTCAAGCATGATTTCTCCTTCATAAATCCATGCTGACTTGGACCAATCCTTTTACTGCTATCCAATGTGCCATTATTACTTCTTTAATAATTGACTCCAGCATCTTCCCCACCACCAATGTCAGGCTAACTGGTCTATAATTCCCCGTTTTCTCTCTCGCTCTTTTCTTGAAAAGTGTGATAACATTAGCTACCCTCCAATCCACAGGAACTGATCTTGAATCTATAGAACATTGGAAAATGATCACCAATACGTCCACAATTTCAGCTCCTTGACTACCCTGGGATGCAGACCATCAGGCCCTGGGGATTTATCAGCCTTCATTCCCATCAGTCTACCCAGTACTATTTCTTGTCTAATGCAAATTTATTTCAGTTTCTCTGTCTCCCTGGATCCTCTGTCCTCGAATACATCTGGGAGATTGTTTGTGTCTTCCTTAGCGAAGACAGAACCAAAGTACCTGTTCAACTCTTCAGCCATTTCCTTGCTCCCCATTATAACTTCACTTGCTTCTGCCTTCAAGGGACCCACAATTGTCTTTACCAATCTTTTTCTCTTAACATACCTAAAGAAGCTTTTACTATCCTTCTTTATATTCTTGGTCAGCTTACCCTCACACTTCATCATTTTCCCCGTATTGCTCTTTTTGTTACCTTCTGTTGCCCTTTGAAAGCTTCCCAATCCTCTAGCTTCCTGCTACTATTTGCTATGTTATACACCTTTTCTTTTAGTTTTATTCCAACCCTAACTTCCCTTATCAGCCAAGGTTGCCTTTAGAATCTTTCTTCCTCTTTGGAATGAAATGATCCTGCATCTTCTGGAGTATGCCCAGAAATTCCTGCCATTGCTGTTCCACTGTCATTCCTGCTAGGATCCTTTTCAGTCGACCTTGGCCAGCTCCTCTCTCATTAATCAAGAACATAAAAAAACACATTATGGTATTATATTGAAGAGCAAATGAGTTATTCCCCCACATTCAGTTAAGGGAACGGATGCGACCTCCAATGTAATGTTTCATCCAAAAGGAGTCATCTCCTATGGTGCAGCCCTCCGTAATATTACACTATGGTGTTATGTCTATGGTGATTTGTCTGTGTAAGTCTCTGGAAATTAAAAAAATGTGTACAATAGTCAAAAATAGAAGCAAATCATATTGTATTCAATGAAATGTAAAATATACAGAATATTGGAAACTTGGGAAATGTAATGATTTTATTTATTTCCGAACTCTCAATTTACCAGAGTGGAAGATTGCGTATAAACCACACTGGGAAGGTTGTTAATTCAGCACATGGAATATTTAACTATAAATTATATATTTTAATTTAAGTGCCAGAAATGCCTAGCTGACATTAGACATGTCAATATAATTTAAAATTACATTAGTTATAATGACATCACTTTCCTAAGTACGTGGCAAAGTAAGATCATCTTTTTTCATAACATTCTTCGTTGGTTCTGACCTTTTGGTCACCCTTGTTGGAACATACAATAATTTCTCAGGTACTCTATTACCAGTGCTGAGTTTTTAAAAATTGATTTATGGTGAATCATTACTTGGTTTTTCAGCGCAATAAAATATTACAATAATTTGTTTTGCAGCATTGTACAGGCGCCACACTAGATGAGTTTTATAGGCTGACCTTTTCATCAAATAAAATATCTAGATAGTCTGATTTTGTTCATAAGAAAGCTTAAGGTAAAATGAAATTCTAATCTACCAATGATGTGTGGGCTAATTGTGGATGCAGGGGAGTACTGCAGGCAGTTCTGGTCACTTAATAATAAACATGTTATTACCCCTGAGAAGTGCAGACACAACCAATTAAGGATTCTGGATATCAGCAATTTATGTTATGAGAAAATGTTAATTGAGTTAATCTTGTATACCAAGGAAAATTTGATTTTGCTTTTGGTGATTCAATCAAAGCTTTGAAGAATATGATGAAAATTGACCCAGGGAAATTATTTGTTATGGGAATTTGATCAAATAATGGGTTAACACTTGTAAACATTAGATGGGAATACGAAGTCGGGTAGAAATTTTCATCCAAAGGAACTAAATGGTGCAGGAAAGTCACCAAGGAGGACATTTGAGGCAGACAATATAAACGGATTCAAAAGGCAATTAAATGTGTTTGTGCTGGGAGAAGGGATTGAGGGATAAATATTGTGAACAATTACTTCTTCAAGTATTCACAAGGGAAGACCAGTGCAATTTGCTCTCCCCCAAAAAAATACAAGGCAAAATTCATACTTCATTATAAATCCTAGACAAACTAAAACGGCTTAACACAAATAAATCTCTTGAGATAGACAGTATTTGAGAGAGCAAAAATGTTTGTGAAATGTTGAGTGAATGTTGGTGTATAGTATGAAGGCAGCAGTATATTTAGTAGCAGGTTATCATACAAAAAGTTAATTAAGTAGACACAGATATTTTTGCCTTTGATGCCTTTCATGAAGGCAACATTTTCATTGTTCATGTAACGCTTGCATATGTTAGCGGATTAGAGTTTCAATGAATAGAGAAATTAGAATGGCCATATCTTAAATATTTTATGATCTTGTGAGAATGGAATGTTGGACCTACTAGACTCTTCAATGGAAGTTCCAAGGTCTCCAGCATACTTAGTATTTTTCAGCCATTTGTGCATTAAAAATTAATTTAGTTCTTGTGATGAAGATATCTCATTTCAAAAACATATGCTCAGCGTAAATTGTTAAAATAAAATGCAACACAATTTCTAAAGCTTGTCATCAAATGAAAAAAAGAATGGGTTGTGAGCAGTTAAATCTGTAATGCTGTTTATTTGGGCAGAAGGTTATTTTCATCCGATTCTGCCCAGATGAATTTTTTTTCTTGGAAGCATTTTTAGAATATAGACTCAACTGATATAGAAGAAACTCTTATTTTGTCTTGGGACCCTTAAGTATAGAAAACGAAATTTACAATAAGGCAAACATTGGATAATCCACATAAAAAGACCGAATTTGATTGGTAATTTAGTAATATTCTTTATTTCATTTGCTTAAATGAAATTCCTCATTTCGTGTTTCCTCGGTCTTCATCTTCCTGTTTGATCGTTAGCAGCAGTACATGTAAATGTCGAGGAAATTGTTGTTTATCAAACTATTAATGATAGGAAGTGTGTAATATTTCTATCATACATATGGCGCCCCAGTTGTTCCATCATTTTTTCTCTTTGTAGTAAGATTCTTAAATGGTATACCATGTTCAGCCAATGTTGATGGGGCGGTATATTCAGTTTAAAAAAAAGATATGCCTCCTGCCTCAAACACTAGGGTTTATTTCCTGCTCCCATCAAAGTATCTGGTGGAGTTCTCTCTCAGTGACTCTTGCCAGTTAAGGACCTGTCCCACTTGGCGAATTATTCGGTAACTGCTGGCGTCATATCAGAGTCGCCAAAAGATTTTGAACATTTCAAAATCCAGCGGCAGCAAAAAAAAATGTTACGACACTTGAAAAAACACAGCGCGTCATATGTCACGCGTCACGCCGCAAAATTTTTGGTGACACATGTCTGTCAATAATGTCGGTAGTCGGCGAAAAAATCGCCAAGTGGGACGGGCCCTTTGGTTGTTCTCCACCAGCCGATTATTGTTCATTGTTTTCCTCTCTTAGGTGTTGTGCTCCCATAATTATATTTGTGCTAAGATATTAGCAGAATTCCATTTGATTCTTAACACAGTTCTCTGATCATAAGTGCAGTGTCTTCCTTATTAATAAACTACACTTCAAACCCTGCTTTGAATTATCATGCAGAAGAAAAAAAGCTTGCATACTAACTTTCAGAAGAAATTCAATCACTGCAATGTTCTATAGCAGATCAAAGGTCTGGTTGAACTGCTCCGACTGTTTAACAATGAAGAAGATACCATTTTATTCTGTGCTATATTTAATTTTTATTGCCCCATTTTTGGTTTCCAGGCATTAAAATAGCTTGTTTATGTAATGCAGTTTTGTAAAACAGAATCTGCATCTTGCATTCTTCTGCATTCTTCTGCATCTTGCATGCTTCTGCATTGTTCTGCAAATGGATCTGGACGACTTTTATTCTTGTATTCTCATTTAACTTGTTTACTCCACATTTTTTAGATTGGACTTGCTCTTGGAAGAATCTGATTTTGGGCTGTGTTGAAAGAACTGTGGAGCAGTGAGAGTCTCTGACATATCTACAGAACAAGTGTGACATTCTGGATTACAATACTGAAAAGTAATAGAAAGTTATTATCACAAAATGTGACGTCCGATCCACCATAGTTTCAGTTTGTCAGCCTCTCCCTTCCCATCCTTGTTATGCACTTGGATGCTTTCCTATATGCAGCAGGCAGTCCTATGTAGTGAAGCCTTGCTTCATTTTAATAGGTTGGCTGCATCTATTGCAAAAAGTTCCACAATTAGATAAAATCTTTCAGACAGTTTACTGCACTGCAGTAAGTTTTATGTTATTGAGAAAGATTGGAAGTACAAAACAATGAAGAAGGTTATCAGCGATTACAACAGGATCTGGAAAGGTGCAGAGAAGATTAATGAGGATGTTACCAGAACTAGAGGGCTTGAATTATAAGGAGAGGTTGGATGAAATGCGTAGGAAAGAACAGCAGATGCTGGTTTAAATCGAAGGTAGACACAAAATGCTGGAGTAACTCAGTGGGACTGGCAGCATCTCTGGAGAGAAGGAATGGGTGATGTTTCAGGTCGAGACCCTTCTTCAGACTGATGTCAGGGGAGTGGGTGGGACAGAGATAGAATGTAGTCAGAGACAGTAAGACTGGTGGGAGAAGTGGGGAGGGGGGGGGGGGGGGGATGGAGAGAGAGGGAAAGCAAGGGCTATTTGAAGTTAGAGAAGTCAATGTTCAGACCGCTGGGGTGTAAGCTACCCAACTGAAATACGAGGAGCTGTTCCTCCAATTTGCGCTGGGCCTCACTCTGACAATGAAGGAGGCCTAGGACAGAAAGGTCAGATTGGGAACGGGAGGGGGAGTTAAAGTGCTGAGCAACCAGGAGATCAGGTAGGTTAAGGCAGACTAAGCGGAGGTGTTCAGCGAAACAATCGCAGAGCCTGCGCTTGGTCTCGACAGAAGTTGACATCTGGAACAGCAGATACAGTAGATGAGGATGGAGGTGTTGCAAGTGAACCTCTGACTCACTTGAAAAGACTGTTGGGGTCCTCGGATGGAGTCGAGGGGGGAGGTAAAGGGACAGGCGTTGCATCTCCTGCAGGGGAAGGTACCGGGGAGGGGGTGGTTCAGGTGGGAAGGGACGAGTTGACCAGGTAGTTGCGGAGGGAACGGTCTCTGTGGAAAGCAAAAAGGGGTGGAGATGGGAAGATGTGGCCAGTAGTGGGATCCCGTTGGAGGTGCCAAAGTGTTGGAGGATTATATGCTGTATGCAATGGCTGATGGGGTGGAAGGTGAAGACAAGGGCAATACTGTCCTTGTTGCGAATGGGGGGAGGAGGAGCAAGAGCAGAGCTGCGGGATATCAAGGAGACCCTAGTGAGAGCCTCATCTATAATGGAAGAAGGGAACCCCAATTTCCTAATGAATGAGGAATCTCTGATGATGTCCGAGAGGCTGGATCAGGTGGGGCTTTTTCCACTGGAGCGTATGAGGCTGATGGGTGATCATGTAGAGCTATAAAAATCAAATGGGTAATAGTTAAGGTGGATGGTCAGTCTTTTTTATCAGGTTAATGGAGTCAAAAACATCAATGTATAGATTTAAGGTGAGAGGGCAAAGATTTGATAGGGATTTAACAGGTAATCTTTTAACCTAGGAGGTTGTGGATATATGGAAACTATAGAGGTGGGCACAATGACAACATTTAAAATACATCTGGACATGTACATAGAAGGATAAACTTTAGAGGAATATGGATCAAATGCAAGCAAATGGGATTAGCTTGGAAAGACACCTTGGTTGACATGGATGAGTTGGGTCGAAGGGCCCGTTTCCATGCTCTAATTCCGACACTAAAACTCACATCCCACAGATGTAGATGATAGGGTCACATGGGTAGGAAAGCCAGCCATCTATGATTTCACTGTTACGGAATTCTGTTCTGAATGGTACTATGTAACAGGATTATAGTTTGATTTAAAAAAATCTAATGTACCATAACATTGCGACAAAATCTTTGCTCGGCAAAGCCAAAGGGTATCTGCGAAGTGAGAATGAAACATTAAAAAACAAACAAACTTATAATGTAGGCACATGTAGGTGATAAATTTGTTATATTCATTTGTTTGTGATGCAGCTTTATGTATAAGGGTGGGTGAGGTAAGAACGGTTGCAACTATTTTCAGATTGCTTTTGAATCTCATTATCGATATCATTTTGGGTTCCATCACTGCTGGGACATGATATTTTCAAAACTAGAACAATTTCCGAGGCATCAAATTTTAGATGAAAGCATTAATTAATTATTTATATAAAACTGTGTCTTGTTATTTCCCAGATTACCAGTCGTAACGACATCTGAGTCACGATGCCACAGCTGGTTACTGCAGCAGAGAAAGCGTGCAAAAATCATGTCTGAGAGATTTAACCAAATATCTGCAGTATCTCATGAAGGAGAATTTTTTGTTTTACACAATAACTGTTTAAGATATTTGACTTTATAATTGAGAGTTGTTTACTGAATAATACGCATTTTTCAAGTGATCTCGGATGATGGGAAACTGCTGGACATAAGAGTTCAGCACTGAGCCGAGTGCTTAACTAGAATCAAATTTTATTACAACGGTACATTGCCCTCCCAGCAGGCCTTCCCTTTACACTTGTCATCTCCTGAGGAGTTAGCAGATGCCTTGGTAAAGCACACAAATTGGATTCTTGTGATCTGACTCTTGGGTATTCCTTTAACATCTATTGCTTGAATGACGTCACACAAAGGTCGGAAAGATACCAAAACACAAGCAAGATACTAAAGCATTATTCCTCCCTTTGTACTTTCTCCATCTTGTTATAAAAATGGAGTTCATTTAATAAAAAATTGTTGTAGTCCTACGGATAGACACTTGGCTAAGCAACAGAAAACCGTGGTGGTGAAAGGTTGGTTGTGGACTGTCAAGTCAAGTCAAACTTTATTGTCATTTAGAAATACATTGATATATGCCTGGAGGGAATTATATATGACTGGAGGGAAGCGAACAGTGAAGTCAGTTCAAAGAGCACTGCTAATAGAAATGACGCCTTTGGGAGTATGATGCGCAATTGTTAAATTAGCAGACGACACAAAACATGGAGGCAAAGTAAACTATAGCGAAGGGGGAAATAGACAAGAAAAAAATAACAGGCTAGTGTGGAATAAACTTACCTTTGGTGCAATTTTTATGGGGCACCTGAACAAAGAAACCTGAGAATACACAAAAGGCTGGAGAAACTCAGCGGGTGCAGCAGCATCTAAGGAGCGAAGGAGATAGGCAATGTTTCGGGTCGAGACCCTTCTTCAGTCTGAAGAAGGGTCTCGACCCGAAACGTCGCCTATCTCCTTCGCTCCTTAGATGCGGCTGCACCGCTGAGTTTCTCCAGCCTTTTGTGTACCCTCGATTCTCCAGCATCTGCAGTTCCTTCTTTAACAAAGAAACCTGAGATGTATTTCATTGAAAGTTCTGGACTGAGTTGAGAAAGTGATTGGAAAAAGTAGATGAGATCCTGGACTTTGTAAATGGAGGGATAGTGTCCAAGAGAAAGGAAATCATGAAAAAACTTGTATTAAAAAAAAACCCTTGATCAGCTTCATCAGCAGTATTGGGTGCACTTTTAGTTCCAAAACATTAGGAGCAACAGGATATAATGGTTTTCAAGGGGGGCAAACATTTGGAGACTTAACAAAATAATGTTATTGTCTTCTAAAATATATTGGAAAAAAATGATCATGTACAAGTATTATGTGTTGTAAGCACACCAAATCCTCAAATGGTGTAGCACACAATATAGGCCTTCACTCTGGATTAAGACAGAAGTTCATGTGAATTTTTTTTTTAGTGTTTGAGAATAAATATGCATTGTATTTGGTAAATCCCCATCAGTCATTCAAGTACAATATCGCAAATAGAATATCGCAATATCGCTGAAACTGCACAATCTCTTTGATGTTAATTTCCTCTGATTGATACATCTGCTGTGAAGATGTTGCAAGTGCAACTGTCCTTAGATATTTGTTATACGGAGAATCACCTAAAGAATAATAAACATTGAGGAAACAAGAATCGGTTGCTTATGCAATTACCCCAAGAAGAATTACCCTTTTTGGAAACAGTCAGTTGGACTTGGTGGAGAATTGCTGATGGAAGAAAAGGACATTTTGCAAGCCCATTGAACAGATTATTCCGTATTCAGAATTAGTAGGTATCCAAGCCCTATGTGTAACGGCTGAAATACCTATATTATAAAGAGACAACATTAAGCTATGTAATGTGCAAATTATACAGTTTTATTAGAAAATTGAATTAGGTGGTCTCAGTTGTACTTAATGATAGAATATTTCCAATTTGAATCAGTAGATCCATTGCATCTCACAGATAATAGTATGCAAGTGTCCGGCCCAAAACGTCTTCCATTCCTTCCAAAGATATTGTATGACTCGCCGAGTTCCTCCAGCATTTTGTGTTTTGCTCAGCGAGTCTTCAATGAGTTGTTTCTGAGCAGACCCGGAAAGCCTGCAGGAGAATGGCATTACAGCATGACAAATTTGCACTGGCAATTTTTAGAATAAACTGTTGATATAATCATTTATAATTGATAATCAGTTGTAATCTATATTTTATATTCTAATTTATAATTGACGTCTAAAGTAACAACAGAATAAGTAGCATTAAAGTAGGGTCTAAATTGCATCTACATCTTGGCTTTAGTTGTTCCTGTGCCTGTGACTCAACTGTACTTCAAAATTATATTTGAGTTTGGCCTTGAATGACAAAGGCACAAATCAACTTTTTAAAATTAAACTAATACCTATGTCCTTAAACAAGCTATTTATGACTGCTTTCTTTGAAACTCTGGAGGATATAATTTTTTTTCTGCAAAATTCAAACCCACTAATAGCCTATGTTCTATTGTCTTCTAATTTTAAATGTGTTTGAAGTGGGAAACATTATAAAATTCCTATTATAATCAGATGACAAGGTGTAACAGTCTTCCTCAATATCTGTTTGCTTGCAGATTTTAACTAATTCCACTAATCTTTCCTGCAGCAGGCTTTTAGTCATTTAATCGCCCCTGCATTCTATCCCAGCACAGACAACCTATTCTTCCCCCTTATCCTTTTTTTTTAAACTTATGTTGTGATTCCGATGAAAGACTATTAAGCTGAAACATTAGCTCTGTTCCTTTCCCCCACACTATTTGACAGTTGTGTATTTCTAACATTCTATATTTATATTTTTCAGCATTTAGAATTCGCAGTATTTTATTTCTGTCCTAAATCTCTAAGCTTTAGGGATGTGCGTCATACTAGCATTTATTAGCAATCCCTATTTGGCAGCCAGGGAGCATTGAGTCAGCCATGTAGTGGTAGACAATCCATTTTTTGAAATGAATAAATGAATTAGTCTGATAGCTTTTTATTTTGAAATGTGCAAGAGACCGAATGGTACGCTTTCTGCATCATAAATTCTCCATGCTTTTCGTTTTGAATAATACACTAGGTTTTATTATCATTTTAATTGGTGCAAGCTCACAAAGCTATGTTGTGAATTTCAAACCTACCATTGTGAAATGATTTTCGTAGCTATCTGTTCAATAATAAAATTAACAAGCTACAATATGTTTTTTTTTATACCCACAATTTTATCCAAATCACATTAGACTTTTCAGCAAACAAGTGCCTGAACTTTCTGTTTAGTGTTATTGGGGTACTGCATATATTTAGCCAATATATCAAACTTACAATAAAACATGCCAGCTTTGTGCCATTATGAATAGCAAAATTACATAGTCATACAACTCTGAAACGGACCCTTCGGCCCAATTCATCCTTAGTATGTCTGGAGAAAAAGAAAGGTGCTGCTTTGGGTCAGACTGTTTTTCAGACATGATTCAGCCTGACCTGCTGAGTTACTCCAGCATGTTGTCTACAGTATAAACCAGCATCTGCAGTTCTTTTCTGCACGCTAAAAAAAACTATCCCCAAAACATCCCCATTAACATTCTCCTGTTCCCTAGTCTTCGTGTCTTTCTCCACAGTTTAAGCAGGAGAGAAATATATTTGTTGAGGGCCCCACCCTTTCCTGTGGTTTTGCACATAGGCGATCACTTCGGTGTTTGAGGGGACCTATTCTCTCCCTATTTAGTTTTTCCCTACATACATAAAATCTCGATGTATTCTCCTTGATCTTCTCTGCCAATGCTATCTTAGTCATGCCTTTTTTTTGTCTCTGGTTTCCTTCTTAAGTATATTCCTGCATCCCCTATACTTCAGGGATTCACTTGGTCCCAGCTGCTTGTACCTGAACTCTGCTGCCTTCATTGTTTTTACCAGCACCTCAATTCCTTTACAACCAGGGTTTCTTATTCCTGCCATCCTTGCACTTCACTCTAACAGAAATGTGCAGACCTTGAACTCTTGCTATCTCACTTTCAAAAGCTTGCGCTTGCCCAAAGTCCCTTTGCCCACAGGTAACTCATTCCTATCAATTTTTGTAAGCTCTTGTCTATTGCAATCAAAATTCATCTTGCCCCAAGTGCGAACTTTCACTTAGTTAACCTAGTTCTGTCCTTTTCCATAACTATTCAAACACAAGTAGAACTATTATCACTGGTCTCTAGGTGCACCCCCACTGATGCCTCTGCCTTGTCCTGCCCTGTTTTGCAAGAGTAGGTTATTGTTTATTGTTTATTTATTTGCACCATGTTTTAAAAGAAGACAAACGATCAATTTATAATACCATACAGTGCTGGGAGTGAAGGGAAGCCCAGAGGGCTTATACAAAGTCCGCTCCCATCTGAAAATGAGCGTTAATGGCAAATCAGGGGGTAGGAGAAATAAAAAAGACAATAATAAACAATAATACAGTTTAAGAATTAAAATTAAAAATATGAAATTAAAAATATGAAAATAAATAAAATAATAAGGTATAGTATGAGATAAGAGTCAGCAGAAGTAGTTTGAGCTCATAAATAGCATTACAAAAAACTGGAGGTCAGAACTCAGGACATGATAAGAAACTTTTTAAGCTCAATCTTCAGGGTGGCTAAGGAGGTGTGAGACTTTAATGACAGAGGCAGGGTATTCCAAAATTTAGGACCTTTAAAAGTAATGCAATGTTGGTGTTTGGATTTTTGACAAAACGGAAGATGAAGATAATTTCTTCTTCTGGTTGGGTAATGGTGAATATTAGAAGAAAGGGTGAAAAGATCATGAAGAGAAACAGGCACATCATGTTTACATTTAAGATATTTGAAAATAAAAATACATATTTGGAATGCATTCAGTTTATCTACAGACAAAATTGAGTACTTCTTGAAGAGAGGGGCAGAAGGTTCTTGTGAATTTGAGTGAGAAATTAATCTCATAAATTTCTTCTGTATGATGAGTAGCTTAGAAAGATAGGGAGGATAGGTAGAACCCCAAACAGGTTAAACTTTACCCCCTCACTAGTAGTGCCCTCTATATGTTGCAACTGCAATCTCCATGCATGTTTTTTCCTCTAATTCGCATTGACTATTTGATGGTCTTCATCACTATCCTAACACAGTTATCACCCCCTTCCTATTTCTCAGCTCCATACATAAAAAGCTCACTGGATCCTTGAGTAATTTCCTTTCAAACTGGTGCTGTGATGTTCTTAATCAAAATGACTAATTTTCCCCATCTCTTTCCTCCACCTTTATCTTGCCTGCAGCACCTCTACGCAGGAACATTAATCTACCAGCTCTGTCCCTTACTTAGCTATGTCTCTATAATGGTTGCAATGATTCAGTCCAATGTATCTATCCTTGCCCTGAGTTAATTGGCTTTGCTTGTCAGGCCTCTTGTATTGAAATAATGCAATTACATCCAACAGCCTTTCATCATTCTTGCCATGCTTCCTCCTCTTTTGTCTCCTGAATTTGCTGTCATTGACTTCTGTATCAACTCAACATCCAGCTTTTCATCTGCCTCATTATTGCTCTTGATCCTAACCACCCGCAAGTTTAGTTTAAACCCTCCCAACTTGCCCAAGATGGAGGTTCCCCACCAGTTTAGGTGCTAACTGTCCTCCTTCTACAGTGACTTCTGACCCAGAAGAGATCCTAAGGTTCAAAAATCTGAATTTCTGCTCCAGCACTTCAGCGATGCATTCACCTAATTTACCCTCCTTTTCCTACCCTCACTAGCATGTGCTACTGGGTGTAACCCAGAGATCACTACCCTCATGAACCTGACATTTTGACATATTCGCTACATTCATTCCACAAAACATCATCACTTTATCTAAATCATTTGTACAATGACTTCTGGCTACTCGCCCTCCCCCTTGAAAATGCTCCGCAGTCGCTCAGAGTCATCTTGGACCCTGGCACCAGGGAAGCAACATACCATCCTTGTTTTGCAGCTGTAGAATCTCCTGTCTGTCCTCCTAACTAACAAGCCTTCTATCGCTAGAGCCCTGTCTCACCACATTTTCCTGTTGTGCTTCAGTCTGTGGTGTCACAGACCTGGCTGCTGCTCGTGCTTTATCCTGAATGACCAACCCCCTCAGCATTATACAAAATGGTATACCTGTTTTCAAGGCAAATGGCTACATGGATTCCTGCACTCTGCCTACTCTCTTTACCTTTCCTGGTGATCAACCAGTTGCTTTCTACTGGTGCTTGGGTGAGACCACTTTGCTAAAACTCCTATCTATGATGCTCTCAGCATCTCGGATGATACTGATGTGTCTGGCTCCAGTTCCAGTTCCTTCATACAGTCAGTCGGGAGTTGCTGATGGACACACTTCCCAGGTGTAGTCATCAGGGCCACCCAAAGCTTCCCTGAACTCCCACTTCTTGCAGGGGGAACATACCAATGTCACCCCCTCACTGTCGCCCTAACCATGACCAGGTGAAAGAGGAGAGTTTATAATGTCCCTGTCATAACTAATCACCTGCCGCCGCTCAGGTTCCTCGCCCAATCCTCTGCACTTAGCCTCAATCGCAGCTCATGCACAGCTACTTCCCGAAACATGCGAGTACGCCATTCATTCTGGTCTGAATCTAATCTTCTAATTTTGGTTTGAGATCTAATAACTCAAAGGGACCCAATTAATTATCATTACATGTGGCTTTGTAACTTAACAAGCAATTGACAAAGTTCTAGGTATTCTTAACTCTTTGGGGTTGCTCTTTGAAATGTTTTTTGCAAGTTGAATCTTTATTAAGATTTTCCTTGATTTTATAAAGATTTAGAACGTTCTGAAATTGATAATCAGCTGAATTACTCATAACCAAGGGTGCTTTCATTCTGAATCTAAAATATTTTAATAATCATTTGCTTTAATTCTTGAGTTGGTTTGCAGACCTTGTTACTGAGTTTTGTATCAGGGAGCTAGGATGTGAGGATGAGCAGCTGTACATGTGGTCGTGAAATGAATTTTTGTTCTTTATAACATAACCATGTAAAATGCTTACAGAGTATAAAATATTTTTGACATAACTCTGACATATCACTTTCTTGCAATAAAAAATACTGTTGTTAAAAAAATGGTGTCTGATAACTTTAATTGCAGAATTTCAGAGAACTGAAACCAATCCTTGTTCTAATTTTTAGCAACAAAAATGGATGTAATCATGGGATTTAACAGCAAACCAGCTTTTTACAAAAAATCATATGAAATCCATTTTCTAGTCAATTAATTAATGTAGGGAATACATTTATTGTAGGATAAGTATTTGGCTTTCAAACCAGTAGAGTCTACATTCATATCTTAGTGATAATGCTTGGATTGAACATAATTACAAGTAGTCCTAGCCACATGACCACTTGTTGACATGCCCCCAGAAAGTTGACTAACCTTATGAATTATGGTGGTTGCCGTCTCCATTACTTGCAGTATATTCAAGTTCTTTCAAAACAATAACTTACTGATATTAAATCATCTCAGTCATTGAGCTATTCAACATGGTAACGTGCCCTTCTGCCCAGCATGTTCATGTCGACCTTTTCATTTAGCTGTACTATTCCAATTTGCTTACAGTCGGACCATATCCTTCTATAACGTGACTGTTTAAATGTTTCTTAAATGTAATAATTGTTCCTGATTCTCCCACCTTCCCTCGCAGTATGTTCTAGATAATAACCACTCTGTAAAATGAAAACTTACCCCTGAGATTTGCCTTAAAATTCCTTCCACTAACAGTACATTAAATCAATGCCCTTTTGTTTCTGCTTTTGACAATAAGAAAAAAAGCCACACCTTCCATGGAGAAATGGGATGTGGACCCATTTTGCAAACCTACACCACTTCCAATCTTAGCTGGAACTGACTCACTAAGCAGCAGTTATGTTTCCATCCTCTTCATTAGGAGATGATAAAGTATACAAAGGAGCAATGCGTGAAATTCTGGGAATAATACAAAAGGTGCAGGATCAGTTCATTCCAAAGAGGAAGAAAGATTCCAAGGGGAGGAAGGGGCGATCGTGGTTGACAAGGGAAGTCAGGGACAGAATAAAAATAAAAAGTATAACATAGCAAAGATGAGCGGGAAGCCAGATGATTGGGAAACTTTTAAAGAGCAACAGAATACAACTAAAAAGGCAATACGGGAAGAATAGATTAGGTATGAAGGTTAGCTAGTTGAACAGATACTTTGGATCCATCTTCACTAAGGAAGACACAAACATTTTCCCTGATGTACTAGTGGCCAGAGGATTTAAGGTGACGGACAAACTGAAGGAAATTCATATTAGGCAGGAAATGGTGTTGGGTAGACTGATGGGACTGAAGGCTGATAAATCCCCAGGGCCTGATGGTCTGCATCCCAGGGTACTTCAGGAAGTGGCTCTAGAAATTGTGGATGCATTGGTGGTAATTTTCCAATGTTCTTTAGATTCAGGATCAGTTCCTGTGGATTGGAGGGTAGCTAATGTTTTCTCACTTTTTAAGAAGGCCGGGAGAGAAAAAACAGGAAATTATAGACCAGTTAGTGGTGGGGAACATGCAGGAGTCAATTATAGAAGATGAAATAGCAGCCCATTTTGACAGCAGTTGCAGGATTGGTCCGAGTCAGCATGGATTTATGGAGGGGAAATCATGCTTGACTAATCTTCTGGAATTTTTTGAGGATGTAACTAGAAAAATGGACAAGGGCGAGCCAGTGGATGTAGTGTACCTGGACTTTCAGAAAGCATTTGATAAGGTCCCACATATGAGATTAGTGGGCAAAATTAGAGCACATGATATTGGGGGTAGGGTACTGACATGGATAAAGTTGTTGGCAGACAGGAAACAAAGAGTAAGGATTAATGGGTCCCTTTCAGAATGGTAGGCAGTGACTGGCGGGGTACCGTAAGGTTCTGTGCTGGGACCGCAGCTATTTACATTAATGATTTAGATGAAGGGATTAAAAGTAACATTAGCAAATTTGCAGATGACACAAAGCTGGGTGGCAGTGTGAATTGTGAGGAGAATGCTATGAGGATGCAGGGTGACTTGGACAGGTTGGGTGAGTGGGCAGATGCAGTTTAATGTGGATAAATATAAGGATATCCACTTTGGTGGCAAAAATAGGGAGGCAGATTATTATCTGAATGGTGTCAAGGTGGGAAAAGGGGAAGTACAACGAGATCTGGGTCTCCTTGTTCATCAGTCACTGAAAGTAAGCATGCAGGTACAGCAGGCAGTAAAGAAAGCAAATAGAATGTTGGCCTTCATAACAAGAGGAGTTAAGTATAGGAGCAAAGAGGTAATTCTGCAGTTGTACAGGGCCTTAGTGAGACTACACCTGGAGTATTGTGTGCAGTTTTAGACTTGAAATTTGAGGAAGGCATTCTTGCTATTGAGGGAGTGCAGTGTAGGTTCACGAGGTTAATTCCTGGGATGGCAGGACTGTCATATGTTGATAGAATGGAGCAGCTGGGCTTGTATACTCTAGAATTTAGAATGATGAGAGGGGATCTTATTGAAACATATATGACTATTAAGGGTTTGGACAAGCTAGAGGCAGGAAATATGTTCCCAATGTTGGGGAAGTTCAGAACCAGGGGCCACAGTTAAAGAATAAGGGGTAAGCCATTTAGAACAGATGAGAAAAAACTTTTTCACACAGTGTTGTGAATCTGTGGAATTCTCTGCCTCTGAAGGCAGTGGAGGCCGGTTCTCTGAATACTTTCAAGAGAGAGATATAGATAAGGCTCTTAACGATAGCGGAGTCAGGGGATATGGGGAAAAGGCAGGAATGGGCAGGAGTGTGGATGACCAGCCATGATCACAGTGAATGGTGGTGCTGGCTCGAAGGGCCAAATGGTCTACTCCTGCACCTATTGTCTAAAAAAGAAAACATTTTTGACATCTGTACTTGAGAAAATTATAAATCCTTGTGAATTCATTGCAGTACACAAGCAGACTGAAAGGTGATCATTAGGGAAGCACCAGGGTGCAATGGTCAGTACACCTCTGTCACAGCTCCAGAATGTTTGCATCAATCTTGACCTTGAGTACTGTCTATGTGAGGTTTACATAATTTTCCTGTGACTCAAAGATCCCATATATTTATCCTGGATTCTCCAGTTCCCTTCCATGTTATAAAGACATATGCATTGATTCATTCTGTCTGAAGAAGGGTTTTGACCTGAAACGTCATCCATTCCTTTTCTCCAGAGATGCTACCTGTCCCGCTGAGTTACTCCAGCATTTTGTGTCTAATAGATTAATTGACTACTTTAAGTTGCATCTGTTACATTTTCATGGAGGGGGGGCTGATTTTTAGTTAGTTTAGAGGTACAGCGCAGAAACCCCTTCTGCTCACTTTTTCCCCCACTGACCAACGATCCTCACACACTAACACTATCGTACACACAACAGGGAGAATTTACAATTATGCCAATTATACAAACCTGGGCGTCTTTGGCTGATATTGAGGGGAATGGGAGAGGGTGATAAAAAAAGATTAGTGCAGACGAGTACTTGCATAGACATAGTGAGCAGTAGGACCTGCTTCTGTGCTGAACGATTCTGAATGGCCAACTGCACTGTAGTGAACTATGTACGGTAATTCTTGCAGTAATAGGTGGGGTTGAGTTTCTAAAAAAATTGTATCAATTATTGAACTGTCCTTTCTGATTGTTAGGAGAAAGGGCAGTGGAGAGCTGTTGGGCTTCAATCGCCGCTCTCGTCTCACACAAATTGAAACTGGGGGAAGAAATGGTTTGATTTTCCTCGTCATAAATGTGCCATTATTATATTTCACCCGTTGTTGGATTTGGAGCAACAAATCAAGATTTAGCTTGATTTATAATAGAAACCTTCCATGAGAAAAGTCTATTTATGGCTAACATTGTTCCTGCAGGATAAAAGTTTAGTTATCAAATGGCATGTTGGGACTTGCTTCATTTCTGTTCCATTTGACCATGCTGAATAATTGTTAATTAGTTGTATGGCAGCAACTATGAAATATGACTTCAGATTGTGGAATATTTCCCTTTGCCAAGGCTTACTTTTTATTGAAATGACAATTGGCTATGAGGTCCTACAAAATGCTTGCCTTAGTTAATCGATCAAAGGAGAGTAGAATTTTTAATTAATCGGTAACCCTGCAGATTGGTTGCAGTTGTTGAGAATCATTGTTCTTTATCATTTCAAATCAACTCTGAGATATTGGAGGCAATCATTGATTTACTTTGTTTCAGATTTATCCCAGTGCTCTGTGATCATTGATTGAAAGAGAAATCATTGATCACTTTTACAAAAGAAAGACTTTCTTTAAAATGTTATTTGTTTTATCGCATTATATTTTTTCATCACTTCTGTCAACAAACAAGGCCGCAGATAATCAAAGTGCACATTGGTTCTTCCAGCATTCTTAAACTTGGAAGCATTAGTTCTTTGATTATCTGATTACAAAAACTATTGGTTCTTTGATTATTTGCTTAATTGTGAACAAGGATTCATTATGGCCATTTCGGATGTCCAAGCCACGGAGGATGTCCTCCAGTCCCGACGTCGGACTTCCATCACCCCAGTGAGCGGGCCTGAACATCGGGCCTCCCGTAGTGGCGACAGCGGGGGTTCGGGAGCCCACCGATCACAGGACGACCACTGGGGAGGATGACTGAATTTTGGAGCCTTCCCTCACAGTGGGAAACTCTGATCCCGCTTTGTGGGGATGTCTGTGTTAAAGACTATCGTGTTCTGTGCTCTTTATTATTCGTATCGTTGTATGGCAACCACACATTTCACTGTACCAATTGGTACATGTGACAAATAAATGTATCTTGTATTCAGAAATTGAAGATAGACACAAAATACAGGAGTAACTTAGCGGAACAGGAAGCATCTCTCCAGAGAAGGAATGAATCACGTTTTGGGTCAAGACCCTTCTGGGGCGCCGTCCTGTACGGGTATGGCTGCCCAGCCTGCAGCTGTCCGTCTTTTCTCTCTTTTTTTTATTTTTAGTTAGTTGAGTTTTTTGTTTTTCGGAGTCCTAGCCTTTTTTTATGTGGGGGTGGAGGAGGGGAAGGGGGAAACTGCTTTCTAGGGACCCTACCTGGTCGGAGAAGCAGCTTTCTCCGGGCTGCACCGTCGACCCGTCCTCGCGGCCTACCAGCGGGCCTGGAGCGGCGTTTCCTGGGGGGACCGCCCAGAGCCACGGCTTCGGCAGCAGCGCAGCGCTGGTGCACCATCGTGGAGCGTAGCGGGGGATACCTTGCCTGGGTCGCCGCGCTGGTGCTCCGGTGAGCTGAAGACCGCAGGTGAACATTGCGGAGCTACGGGGCGGCCGGCTGCGGGCGGCGGCGCTGAAATTTAAATCGGGAGCCTGGGATCTCTCGGCAAGATCACCAGTTGTGGAGCTCCATTCAGCGCGGCCTGTTGGTGTCGGAAGCCGCAGTCTCCAGCAAGGAAGCGGCCGTTATAGGCACAGTGAGCTGCTGAGAGGGTTCTCCCACCGCCAGAGCACCATCACCCGGCGAAGAAGGGCCTGGAACATCGGCTCCCATAGCGGCAACTGGTGCGGCCTCAATAGGCCTGACTATGGGTGAACTGGGGATGGGGTCTGGACTTTGTGCCTTCCCTCATAATGGGAACCATTGTGGGGGGATGTTTTTTATGTTTATGTTAAATTCTTTAATGTTATGTCTTATCTTTATGTGCTGCATGGCAAGACAAATTTCACTACACCAATTGGTGTATGTGACAATAAATGTCCTTTGTCCTTTGTCCTTTAGTCTTCAGAAATTGAAGCTGTTTTAAAACTCCAAAGTAAAAAGGTGTTTTTTTGTTTTAAGGGCCAGCAGTTAGAAGGGATTGTTTGATGATGCAGGTAGAAATAAGCATCCAATTTCCTGTCACGTTTTGTTCCACATTTGGGTTTGGATAGGTTCAGGGTACACAATAGTACTTAAAATGATAAATTACAGTTGCTAAATATAAGGGTTTGGGACATGACCATAAAATCGGAAAAATCTGTTGGAATCATGAATTTGTAGTCATTGAGCTGTACAGCACGGAAACAGCCCCCTCCCCCCCCCCCCCCCCCCACCCGGCCCAATCCGTCCATGCCAACTAAGTTGCCTAATTGAGCCAGTCCTCTTGTCTGCAGCTGGCCATATCACTCCAAACTCTTTTCATTCATGGATCTGTCAAAGTATCTCCCAAATGTTGCATTATACCCCCTCCATTACTCCTTCCCACACATGCACCACTTTCAACGTGTAAAAGTTGCCCCTCAGGTTTCCTCCAAATCGTACCCCTCTCACATTAATGATTTGGCTCCGCCAACTTCAGGGGCAGTGAATTCCAGGGATTTACCACACTCCAAGGAAAAACATTTCCATGCACCTCAACCTTTAAATGATCGCGTTCTTGGGTAGCTATATCTTCTTTGTTTTGACACTTATAGATGGTCAGATTTTTTTTCTCAATGACAGTGTTATCAGAATCTTTTGGAAGAGTTCACAAGCCTTTGCCAAGGTTCAAGGTAAAAGGACTATGAGAGCGGAAAGGAATCCCCTTATTTTTTTTATGAAGGAGGAAGAGGCTGTTTGGGCAACAAGTCTAAGTTGGCTCTTGGAGAAATTCCATCAGTCTCATTCCCCCTTTAATTTCTTGTAACCTATTTTTCCAAAGATACCTATTAATGCCTCTCTGATTTTCTCATTGACTACCAACACTAGGGACAATTTACAGGATCAGCCAGTGTGTCTTTGGATATGGGAGCCACGCCAGGGATACCCAGACAATCACAGGGTGAATGTGCAAACTGCATACAAATAACATTCAAAGCCAGGATTGAACTTGGTCGCTGGAACTGTGAAACAGCTGCACTACCTGCAGTGCCACGTGTGCTAAAGCACCACCATAAATTTTCAGGCCAGTATTAATGCAATTCATGATCTGATTGCATTTGACTCCTGATAGTGGTTTATAAAATAACAAAAATACATTGTTGCAGTGGTGTCTGGATTCAATGATGAGTAAGGACATTGTCTATGCCAGCACTTTGCTGCATTTTTGTGGATGCCCTTGCAGTAGACACCAGGTTTTGCAGCTGGTTCTGCTGATTCAAAACACCTGACACCAATTCCCCACATTCACAGTAAAGTACAAGAAGGAAAGTCCACTTTTCCTAACTTTTTTAAATATGTGGAAAACCTGTTTCCAATACAAATATAATGAATATTAGCAGAAATTTCCAAAGATCAAGAAAAACAACTCTGGAATCTGGGCCATTATCGCACTTTGGATTGTAAATCAGCAATGTGCCAACAGGATATTAGAGAATATATTAATGATCATAGCAGAGGACAAGTCAATTAGTGGCCATGATACCTGCTAATCTGACTCTAGTTGTATCCTCATTCTTATGAATGGATTATAATGAAAGGTCATTGACCTGAAATAGTTACATTGTTTCTCAATAAATGTTGGTTATTTGACCTGCTAAGAGTTTTCAGCATTTATTTTAGGATACATCTTTTAAAGTTGAATTTAATTTAATTGGCAGTTTAATCATGTTTAAACATCGCCTAATATAGTGCATTACAGGAACTTCTCAGCAAAGATGAGAGTTGTAATTGTATTTTTGATGCCAATGGAAACAAATTTGGTGAGATAAGCTAATATTGTAGGCTTTGAATACTCGAACGCTGACATCAAATCTGGAAGAACCAAACAACAAATATGAAGTAATTCTAACATTGACTCTCAGCGATGGGTCTCTGACTCTTTATTACCACGCTGTTCTTTTCATTTAATCTTCCTTTACTGGTGTAGTCGGTGGAAATCCCTAATAATCAGATGATGGTACTGCTGAGCATTCCGAGCCTGTGGGGGAAGCACATCGTTCAACACAGCAGCATTTTGTGCCCTTGCTGCTGCTGCAGATATATCGAAAACCTCAGACTCTGAATACATTTGATGAATGTTCAATCCAGCTTCAAAATTGATGTCCAAGACTACATTGCATTATAACAGAAAGCTTCTTCGTGCCATTTTCGCTTTAATGGCATCCAAAACAAAACTAAATGTATATAAATAATATATAAAGCTAACCTCTCTGACTGGATTGCAGCAAAGAAATATGCTTTGCTCCACATTTTCTGAGTCAACTAAGTTTTGCTGCAGTGGGGGTATTTTCCTGTATCTGTGTTCTTCCGCTTAATATAATACACTTAATATATGACGTTGAGCTGAGATGGAGACAAAAGTACATTAATGTGAAATCTACGATTCTATCATTGAATTTTAGCATTGTAAATGATGGACCTGTCACAAATAAAGAGGAAAAATATTCTATAGATTTCCAACCAATATTTCCACTCACGATTAACATAAATTTCTCTTCAAGCCATCTCACTCCGAGACAATGAGTTTATTTAGGTTTCGACTGGGAAAGCTTATTTAGATGCAATAGTAGAAAATAAATATGTCCATGAAACCTGACACTGACAAATTTTGCACATGGAAACTGGAAGTGGAGAGAGGTTTATGTGGAAATCGAATTCAACTACAGACATGGAATCATTAAGTTTACATTTGATACTTTAAGATGTGCATCAATTTCCTATGTCTACAATATTTGTTCTAAGCTTTTATGTTACTGTATATATTCATGTACTGGTATTTAATGCTTATAATTTTAGTTTGCCCATGAACTTGCAATGACCACTTTTCATGATGTTATACATACATAATCTTTCAATTGGCATCGCTGAAAATACCTCACAAAATGTAATTCTACTTGCATGTTTTCCCATTAGAAAAGCTTTGTTGATCTGTTCTCTTCCAGCAGTTACCTCCTTCCTTTTATATGTTTTAAAAATGTATTTTAGTACACAAAATGGAGAAGAGCCAGAAGATAAAATATATTTAGTTCCTGAAAACCTGTCAATCCACTAACTTATCAATCAATAACATTTAAGTGTGTTTTAAATATACAAACCTCTTTGCTGTTAATTTGTCCAGTGGAAGATTATAATTTAATCACATTTTGAGTATTTTGTTTTCTTGTTGCATGTTCTAAATTTATATTTTACTAATTCCTGCATCTGCTTTAAAGTCTGATTTTCCTAAATTACTTTGAAACAATAAACTGTGCTTAGCTTAGCTATCTATTTAAGATTTCATGTCCTTTGATCTTAGCTTCATCATCGGCTGATTGTAAAATTTAAGCCTCTTATCTTCCCTCTTGGCTCGTTGCCTGAATACTTGATTAAGGTAGTGATTCTTTACTGTATCCTTTCCAATGTGACTGTTCTATTTTATGAATAGCAAACATACTTGAACACATTTTGGAAGTATGCATTTGTGCATTTTGAAGTTATGGAATGGTTTCTATACAACATATTCCATCAACATTTCTAATTGTTTCAGCAAACGCATCTGAACATGAAAGACAGATAAACACTATCCCTTTTTAGACCTCACTGGGTAGTGCATTTGCATTCATTGTATATTTGTATGCTGCTTCTTGTATTCATTTGTCTTTTATGTCCTGTCTCCTTGAAAATAGAGCTAGTGTGATCTCACTAATGCTGCAGTACGCAGCAGACTGCATTGTGACTGAGGTCAGCAGTAGCTGCTGGAATTATCCTGAAGCAAGTAAGCTGAGAGTGATGGAAACCTTCAACTCATCTGGCAAAGTAATTCAGGCATTTGTGCAAACTGTAGGAAAGAACTGCAGATGCTGGTTTACTTCCTCCATCATGGTTCCTATGGTTAAAAAACAGAGCTGGAGCAACTCAACTGATCAGTCAGCATCCCTGGAGGAAAATTGACGGACAATGTTTCGAATTGCGACACTTCTTCAGATTATGGAGAAGGGGGGAGAAAACTGGAAAGGAGAGGGGTGAGGCAGAGTTTGGCAGGTGATAGATGGATACAAGTTATGGGGGGATGATTTGCAGATGGGTAAGGAAAATAAAGCTGGAGGAAGGGATAGAAACATCGAGCCTGCACCGCCATTCAATATGATCATGACTGATCATTCAACTCAATATCCTGTACCTGCCTTCTCTCCATACCCGCTGATCCCTTTAGCCACAAGGGCCACATCTAACTCCCTCTTAAATATAGCCAATGAACTGGCCTCAACTATCTTCTGTGGCAGAGAATTCCAGAGACTCACCACTCTCTGTGTGAAAAATATTTTCCTCATCTCGGTCCTAAAGGAATTCCCCCTTATCCTTAAACTGTGACCCCTTGTTCTGGACCTCCCCAACATCGGGAACAATCTTCCTGCATCTAGCCTGTCCAACCCCTTAAGAATTTTGTAAGTTTCTATAAGATCCCCCCTCAATCTTCTAAATTCTAGCAAGTACAAGCTGAGTCTATCCAGTCTTTCCTCATATGAAAGTCCTGACTTCCCAGGAATCACTGGTGGATATGGGTGGAAAGGGACGGAGGGGGGAAGAGCAGGATAAAAGGGAAATGAGGAACGATGTAGGGAGGGTGGGAGATGTGGGAAGGAGATGGGGAAAGGAACAGGGTGGTGGGAGAAATGCATACACATTGGTGAGATGTATTACTGGAGACTGGAGAATTCAATGTTTATTCCATTGGGTTGTAGTCTATCCAAGTGAAATATGAATTGTGTGTAACTTCACCTTGTCACTCATTATAAGAAGAGGTTTTTTAAAATTATTTAGGAACAACTAGTCTTCAGTAAATTTATTTTTATTGGCTCCAATGCATTTTGAAATGAACTGTATTTTAAAGTTAGACACAAAAATGCTCGAGGAACTCAGTGGGACAGGCAACATCTCTGGAGAGAAGGAATGGGTGATGTTTTGGGTCGAGACCCTTCTTCAGACTGGGAGTCAGGGGAAAGGGAAACTGGAGATATGGAAGGGTACAAAGAGAAGGTAAGGTGTGAAAAGAACAGATCAAAGCAGACGATGATCAAGGAAATGAACAGTGGTTCATTGATGGCTGAGGGAAAGGTGACAATGATGCATACAAATAGTAAAATTAATCAGGAGGACAGTGAAACTAGTCAGAGAACTGGGGTGGGGGGATGGACGGAGAGAGAGGGAAAGCAAGGGTTACTTGAAGTTAGAGAAAAAACAATATTCATACCACTGGGTTGTAAGCTGCCCAAGCAAAATATGAGGTGATGTTACTCCAATTTGCGTTTGGTGTCACTCTGACAATGGAGAAGGCCCAGGACTGAATAATCAGTATGGGAGGGAGAGTTAAAGTGTTTAGCAACCGGGAGATCGCTTAGGCCCAGGCAGACTGAGCAAAGGTGTTCAGTGAAACAATCCCTGTGCCTGCTCTTAGTCTCGCCGATATATAGTCCACAGCTAGAACAGCGGATACAGTAGATGAGGTTGGAGGAAGTGCAAGGGAACCTCTGCCTCACCTGAAAGGATTGTCGAGGTTCTTGGACGGAGTCGAGGGAGGAGGCATAAGGTACTATGTAAGTAAAAGCAAAGTGTTTCAATCGGTATTGAACGGATACAGTCTTTTGTATAGCTGATGATTTCAGTTTATGGCTATCCATCTGTATGAAGATGCTTACTGGGATGTGCGCAATATTGTCTTTAAAAAGAGCTAAAATAATGCAAAAACAGAAATTTAGATTGACAACCAAAAATCGAGTTAGTTCTCAGATGCATCTACAGATTTTGTTTTTTCATTACATTTTAAAGCTGGATAGAGCTGTTAACTAGTAAATCTTCAGGGATCAGACAGTCTACCACAGATTTTTACAATTTCTCTGTTGAGATTAGAAATAGAATTTATAAATATGTTGATAACTGATGATTGTCTAACAGAGAGAGATTCTCAGCTGCGATGAATAATATTAGATATTATCTTGGGAAATTCACCAACTAGAAAAGGATTAAATTAACATATGCCACATGATTATGTGCACATTTTAACCTTTATTTAAAAGCTGAGTTTGATTTCATGGACCAAGTTGAGGGGGAGGATTTGGATGAATAGTGGATTTGGAATATTTGTTGACATTTTATAGGCTGGATCATACTCGCCAATGGCCAGTGTTTCCATTGAGAACTACCACCACCTCCTGCCCTCTAGTCAGCATGGCCCTGATTCATTGCTGGAAAAAAAACTCTGCAGATGCTGGAAATCTGAAACAAAAATAGAAAATGCCGGAAAAAACGCAAGTCAGGCAGCATCTGGGGAAAGAGAACCAATTAACATTTCGGGTCTGCGACTCGTCATTGGAACTTGAAAAAAGAGATACAAATTAATTTTCAGTAAGAGAGAAAGTGTGGGAGGTAAGGCGTGGGAGGGATGTGTGGAACAAAGTGAATGTCAGTGATATGATAAGTAAAGTGGCTTAATGGCAGAAGTTCCATGAAGAATGAGTTTGTTATCTGAAGTTAGATAATTAACATAAACAGCTGGAAGATAAGGTATTGTTCTTTGTCATTAGTCTCATTGTAGCAGTGCAGTAGGCCACAGACCGGAGATTGGAGTGGGATAGTGAATTAAAATGGCTTTCCAAGAAAATAAGCCGTATTGCAAAGCGATGTTCCTTACACATTCATCAACATATGCAAGTTTTTAAAAACATGCTTATTTATTTAACTTTTTGACATAATCCACAAAAGTTAATTTCATTCTGAATCTCAATAATTTGTAAATTATATAAGGGCAAATTTCCATTACCTGAACTGCTGTATTGGGTGGTGGTGGGGGAGGGGTTAGGGGAACCAAGATTGCCCTTCTAAGCGAGTCCCATATTTCCACTTTTGGCCCATATATCCCTCCTAATCTTTCCCACCTAATTAGCAATCTAAAGATTCTTCTAAACGCTGTTATAGTGCCTGACTAAACTACCTCCTTTGGCATCTCATTCCATATACCCACCAACCACTGCGTGAAAAATGTGCCCCTCCGGTTCCTGTTAAACGTTGCCCCTCCAGTTCCTATTAAATGTCGCACCATAAACCAATGTCCTCTGGTTTTTGATTCCCCTACCCTGGGTAAAATAATCTGTGCATTCACATTTTTTAAACCCCTTATGATTTTATCCACTTCTATAAGATCATCCCTCATCCTCTGCACTCTAAAGACCTAATTTGCCCAACCTCCACCTATATATAGGTCAGCCCCTCTCATCCTGGCAGCATCCTCATAAATCTTCTCTGCATTCTGTCCTGCTTGATATCATCTCTCATACAGAAAGGTCACCAAAACGCCACCCAGTAAACACTTGCCCGCATTTAACTCCGTCTGCCATTTCTCTGCCATACCTGTAACTGATCTATATGTATAGCTTATTCTATTTTTTCGAGAGAATGTCCTTCATAAGCTCAAGCCAACCAATAAAGGAATGTTTATGAAGGGATATCACTGTTGCAGTGTAGTTAATACCATAGCTAATTTGCACACAGAAGAAGTCCCCAGAACCTGAAGCAGATAAATAATCATGCTGTTTATTTTAGTAATGTTGATTGAGGGATAATCATTAGCGACGACACATGGGGAAAGTTCCTCTGCTGCTATTCAAAATAGTGCATGGAATCTTTTATCTGAGATACCAGCAGTCTTGTTTTACCATCATGTTTCAAAGACAGAATAACATAATTACAATATGATTGAGCACCGTTGATTATACATTTTGATATAAAGCGTGTTAAAATGGATTAAACATAAGAAAAAGCATATGAGCATCAATTTTAATATATAGCAGGCAGATTCCATCCAATTATATCTGGTTAGTAGTTCAATAGAAAATTAGATCGAGGATCATTTAACCAATGCCAATAATTCTTTGATGTGACAGTTGTTGAATAATCTGAGGCAATGTCAATATATTGGATGAGGGTTGTCTTTTATTCCTCAGCGATAAATAATCTTACAGAGGTAAAGAAAATATAATGATTCCAAAGGTAATAGGCTGCTTCCATTAACAGGTTAAGTTGTATGCTGAGGTAAATCCTACCGTCTTTGGTTCGTTCTTTCAATTTGGATCACATCAGGCCCTGGTTTCCACACTTGCTAAACGCAAGTTCCCAGTGCTCTCTGACCACTCGCAGGTTCCCTGTATGCTCGTTAGCGCACCACTCACTGGGGCCTGGTTCTACACTCCACATACACTTGCAAAGTTCCCAAGCTCACTTTACATTCATAGGTGGGGGGGTCTGTTTCCTGTGTCCCCCTTTAAGCTTAATGAGTTCACTGAAATTTGCTGTGATGTCTTTTCAAAAGCATGAATTAAAAATGTGTCGGAGAATTAACAAACTAACATCAGGAAAATGTGCAAATCTAGTACTGCCAAAATCATGTACATGCCAGATTAAGCTTGACTGTGGGTGGGTAAAAGAGTGTGATGACGTGAACCAGTAAATGCCACAAATCTCATGAGAGTATCGTAATTGAGAGTGCTTCATTCAACTTATTGGCATTGCTATTTTCACACCCTTATTAAATGAAGAGCAATTGATAGAGAGTTATTTTTGTAAGGTTAAATTATACAGAATAGTGTGTTAGCAATCCAGCCGCATCTGTTTAATGTATGTATATGTAAAGGAATTTTCTGATCTTACTAGAGATTATTCATGATAAATTGGATTGCTGCCTTGTTCTTAGTTCTACTGAAATAAGTTATGCAAAATACTCAATGCACAAACAATGCACAACACTGTGTCAGTGTGATTATGGTGTGATCTATTGGTTGCTTGGTTAGCAAAGACATTAGTCACGCTTTCAATAAATCCAGAGCAGAACACCCAAATTATAATGCCAGGCATGACTGCAACTAAAATACAATATTGTGGATGCTGGAAATCTGAAACAGAAAACTAGAAATACAGGAGTCTGGCAGCATTCATGGAGAGAGAAAGTTACTATTTCATGCTGATCACTGATCATTAATAATAGAATGAGTTAGAGGTTCAAGAGTCTTTAAACAAGTGTAAAGACGAGGAAACAGATGGGGGAGGTGAAGAACAAAGGATTGTGCAATAGAAAGCAGGAGTTGTAAAATATTCAAAGGGAATGTTGATGACATGCACGATGAATAGTGATTGAAGCACACAAGAACCAATAATGAGCCAGTGGGACAGTAAATACCAAAGAGTCATTAGTGGCTGAAAAACTAGCTGTAGCAATCAACTGAAATTGTTGTACTCAACAATATAACTGAAAGTGGTGGGTCTGATTTCCTTTTCTTGGAATCTAGGTTTCATCGACAAGGCTGTCAATTATTCGAACAACTCGATAAATTTATTGACATATTCACAAGACTTTAGAGATATACCGCAGAAACATGCCCTTCATCCCACCGAGTCCACCACGACCAGTGATTTACTATTTTACCGAAGCCAATTAACCTACAAACCTTCACGTCTTTGGAACTCAACCCAGAGGAATTCTATAGGTATATTAAAGGAATTTTTTGATCTTACTAGAGATTGCCCAGAGCACCCAGAGAAATTCCAGTGGTCACAGGGAGAATGTACAAACTCCATACAGACAGCACCCCGAATCAGGATCGAACATGGGTCTCTGGCATTGTACCGTTGTGCTTTTGTGCCTAAAATCTCTTTATTTTGAAAAGGATTGATATATTGAACTTCACACACAAATGTGTTTGGCTGCCAAATAACAAAGATGCATTTGGGAAAAGAAAGAAAGGTTTGCATTCATCAAGAGCATTTTATGATTTCAGATCAAGCCTGGTAGTCGGCTGCTTGGGCAAGAGGGATGAAGAAGACTGAAGATGAAATGCAGTGATATAGTGGAGAGGCTTAAGATTGAGAAGTTGGAGGAAGATGATCGATTTTGTTATATATCTAGGTGTATCAGGATCCATGATAGTAGCAGTATAGAATCAAAAATGACAATGGGGTTGATGACCTTGGGGAACGCTGGCCAAAGAATGGAGTAACTGTTGAACTATGGACAGTTTAATAATCATACAACATATATGCTTGTGGCTTGTGGCATGTGTACATTTATATAGACTAATTGGCCCAAATGTTCTGTTGAAATGTACGTTTTTAGATAGAATAATGGAATGGAGTATTCACTGGATGATGAACCAAAAAAAGATTATTAATATGATGGATTAGAAAATATATCTCTAACTAGGAGAGATAGAAGAGGGTTAAATCCTATGTCTGGGTGGTAAGCATAACGCGTAACCTATGCTTGATGTAGGCGAGTAACACACGAGTATTTTGCATCTGTATTCACCAAGGAAAAGAGCATGGAGCACAGGGAGATCTGTGGGGAGAATACTAATATGCAAGGACAATTGGAGATATGAAGGAGGTGGCGTTGGGGCTCTTGCAGAACATGATGGTGGATAAATCTCCGGGGCCTGAAGGGATTTATCTCAGGTTAGTGAGAAAGGCAAGAGAGGAGATTGCAGGAGTCTTGATGAAAATCTTTGAATCTTCTCTAACCACAGGCAAGGTCCCGGGGGACCAGAGTGTAGCCAATCTTGCTCCTTTAATAAAAATGGAAGTAGGAAGAAACCAGGGAATTATAGGCTGCTGACCCTCACATCAGTGCTAGGGAAGCTATTGGAGAGGAATTTTGGGGATAGGATATACTCGTATTTGGAAGGGAATGGGCTAATGAGCAAAGCATAGCATGTCTTACTAACTTGATTGAGTTTTTTGAGGTGATGAATGTGGTTGATGAGTGTAGGGCAGACAACATGGATTTTAGTAAGGCTTTTAATAAAGTCCCCCATGGTGGGCTGATCCGGAAGATGAGATGTACAAGATTCACAGTGTTTTCAAGAGAGAGAGTTAGATTTAGCTTTTAGAGCTAACGGAATCAAGGGATATGGGGGAAAAGCTGGAACAAGGTACTGATTTTGGATGATAGAAATAGCTGTATGGAGGCAAAATTAATTAAAAATAGAAAGCAGGAGTAGGCATTAAAGGTGGTTATGCAGATTAGAGGAAGATAGAAAATGGTTTACCAGAAGGATCAGCACTAGAACTGATATTGCTTTTATTCATAATTTGCATGAATGATTTCAGATTTAGGAATAAATAATTCAATTGCTTGTCAATGATACTAAACTGAGCTGTATAGCTATGCTGAGGGTGAATAAAGGAAATTTACAGAAAGCAGGCTCAACAAAACCATAAACCCAGTCTTGCTACCTGAAGCCAGGCGATATGTACACCTTAACCATGACTCCACAGATAAACACCAGGTCATTACCTCCCAGAGAGTTACTGATCTCAGCACCTCTGGCGATCTTCCCTCCAAAGCCTACAACCTTATGGTCACCAGCCTCGCACTGCCCGTTTCTAATTTCTTTCCCATATCCACAGACAGGACACAATTTGTAGACCCATTGTTTGTGCCAGTTGAAGATATAACACACTGCCTGTTATGCCTTTGTGCCACACTTAGAGCTAGAGTCAACTCCCAGTCAAAGATAGTGTTCTAACGCATTCATCCAAAGATCTCCATGGTTAAGTTTTGATGTAATACAAATTTCTGCTATCCTATAAATATACAAGTACATTAGAAGGGGTTAACTCCAATTGCTGTTTTTTAACCGTTGTCATGGCTCCAAGAGGCCGAGTGGAAAGTGAATAGTGATTTCTATTGTAGGTACATAAAAAGCCATACAATTATGATTTAATAGTTCTTGATAAGGTTGTTGGTACATTATTTAGAGATTTCTGTATAGAACGCCAAATGCATTAGCGCTACAAATCTTGATATTAAAGTTTCCTCTTAAAAGATTTAATTAAGTATAATTTGGTTATAAAAACAATTATGAGTTTTCAAACTAAGTTGAGACAGTTTTAATGGCTTTATTGATTGCATCAGCAGAGGGTTCACTTTTTGCATCTAGGACAATAAAGATTGGTTTAATGACACCTCAGTATAATAATGCAGGATTACATTAATTATTACAAAATGTTAGCTGCATTAATGAGTGAAGTGAGAGTACTATACCTGTTTCAACTCATGATGGTAATTATATCATTACTGATTCTTAGGGCATTTTTGTTACAAGTCTCATAAAATATAATCAGCCTTGCGCTATTTCAAGACAGAAAATTGCTGTTGCAAGCATTCATGTTGTATGTAGAAATGCAAAAGGCGGTTGTCTGATGATTGAGGCATCAGTGTACCTGCCTATAGTACAGAACTGCTTCAAGTATAAAAAAATGCTAAATCCTTGTTTCTTTTGCAAAACATTTGACTCCACAGCTCTGGAGACAATTAATAGAATAGGTCATCTTTACACACAGCAAATTAGCTTTCATACAATGGTGGAAAAGCTCTGTGTCAGGCAGCTTGTGTAAAAAATCTGTTAAAAAAAGACAAAAAATCAGCGTTGAACATCGAAAGCTTTAAGCATTCCTCTTTCCAGAAGTGTTGCCTGAGGTTTTCGAGGATTTTTTGTTTTTGCTTCAGATTTTCAGCCTTTGCCGTTTTTAGAGGGCGGTGAGTTGGAGAGGAGGCGGCAGGGGGAGAGAGAAGGAGGTGGGGAGGGCACAGCGATCCGTTAAAAGTGTTGTTCCCAGGTGAGCCGCAACAACAGCCATATCACTGGAAGTGCGGTGGGTGAAGAAGGGCTTACAGGTGCACTCTGTGATTCGTCAATTACGTCAGAAGCCAGGACTCCAAATGGCTGGATAGAGGGATGTGTCAACAAGTCATTAAATTTGCATTCAGTTTACTTTTAAGATTTGTTTTATTTAACTTTCTGGCACTCCATGGTGTTTCAGAGACACAGGAAGGTGTCATTAGCGGGCCAACGATTTTGGTACTCCAAAAAACGCACAGAATCATGGGATTTGTCAAAGTACATTCACCATTAAGAAAAAGCGAACAAAGCGCTGCAGCCGCTGGGGATACACACAAAGCGCTGCAGCAACTCAGCTAGACAGGCAACATCCCCGGAGAAATGGAATGGGTGACGTTTCCAGAGATGTTGCCTCACCCGCCGAGCCACCGCAGCACCCCGTGTGCATCCCCGCCGATGACCGGTGCTCGGCCCCGCCGGCACCAACCGCCAACCACTGGACAAGGAGAGAGTCGCAGTTGACGGTCCCAGGACGGGAGGGGACGGTGACGGCCCAGCAGCAACTCAACAGCGGTCACAGCGCCAGAGACCCGGGTCCGACCTCGACCACAGACCTCGACCCCACGCAGCAGCCCGATCTTGCTCACTCACTGAAGCATAAAGCGATAAAAAGGACAAAATTATCGTAGCTTTTTACAAAGAAATAATAAATATAACTAATTCATAGTTTGAAAGTAGTATTTTCTTACCTAGAAGAATCAAATCTGGAAAAAAATGATGAAATTAAGGTTTATATGTACACAGCCCCTCTGCTTCCAGCATGTTTATGCAGAGTGACCTTTGACCTGGAGATGCGAGGTCAGAATACCGAACTTGCTTATTGTCGTTTCATTATCACGTCTCTTCTGTTGGTCTGGAAAAATATATAATCCAGTAAGGCTCTGGAACCGGAACCAAGGGTGCCGGAAAATCGTTCAGCCTGTACAATCAATCTGAAGAAGGGTTCAAACAGAAACATTGCCTACCCATGACCTCCGGAGATGCTGCCTGTCCCACTGAGTCAAGCACTTTGTGATTTTATCTGAAGTGATATTTACTGAGGAAGAAGTTTACTTTAGTTTAGTTCAGAGATACCAGTGCGGGAACATGCTCTTCGGCCCATCGAGTTCGCACCGACCAGTGATCCCTGCACATTAACACTACCCTAAACACACTGGGACAATTTTACATTTACACCAAGCCAATTAACATATAAACCTGTACGTCTGTGGAGTGTGGGAGGAAACCGAAGATCTTGGAGAAAACCCACTCCGGTCACGGGGAGAACGTACAAACTCCGTTCAGACAAGCACCCGTAGTCACGATCAAACCCGGGTGTCTGGCGCTCCAGCTCTACCGCTGCGCCACCATGCTGCCCGCCGTTGCTTTAGCTCAGACAGGTTCAAGCATCCAGAACCATTCCCACTTCATGCCTCCGATCAACTCTGGATTATGTAACAAGTATGCAACTTGTAAAGAATAAACCTTTTGAACATGATTTTCTGTCTGTCGGAAGTGTATAGGAGAGATCTGTATGGACCATTCAGTACACCACTGCACTGTAATCATAGCCCAGGGGTTAGCCCAAATTTTGGATGAACACATTCTATTTTGTTTTAAAACAGTACAGGTATTGAAGAAATTATTGTTGTTATCAGTGTAATGGAAAGGACTTTGAAGAGATGAATGGTGAACAATGGTTTTGATGACATCAATCGCAATAATTATTTTCTACATTTAAGTAGATGTGTTAACGTTTTCCTTTGCCCTTGCAATGAGGATTGTGCATTATTTTCATTGCAAGGACATTACATCCATGTGTTGCCGTGATACATTTCAGCACGATTTTGTCCTTGGTTTTGTGAATGGAAAGCAGTTTATCAAATAGTTTTCATGAACACTGCAACTCTGTCAAATTGGGGAATTTGGATGCTTTTGTTATAATAGTCACCCGCACATTTGGCAATAATAAATGTTTTAAAAAAATTATAGAAATTGTACATCAGTAGGTTCTTGAAGTAAACACACTGCGCATTTTTCTTATATTTATTTCAACATGTTCCTATGATTGAAGGTTGCTGTTGATTGTAACACTGCATGTAATGTTTAAATATTAATACTGTGTTTATTGAGAAAGGCCAGAGTCAGGTCAGGGGAAGAACAAGGAATTGTCTTGACTCAGTGGGTAGTTTTTCATCTCCTGGGTAAGAATATTGTTGATTCAAATCATAATTAGTGCTATTACATTTTACCCAGGGTTTTCCACTCAGATCCAAGGCAAATGGTTATAAAGCAGGACCTCGAGGTATCATCTCCTGTTTGCTCCCAAAGTCACGCGCTAGTGAAGGCAAGAACAGGAAGCTAGAACAGGTGAATTTCACTTTTGTATTCAGTTTAGCTTATTGTCATGTATACTGAGGTACAGTGAAAATCTTTTTTGTTGCATGCTAACCAGTCAGCAGAAAGACAATACATGATTACATTCGATCCATTTACAGTGTATAGATACATGATAAGGGAATCACGTTTAGTGCAAGGTAAAGCCAGCAAAGTCTGATCAAGGGTAGTCTGAGGGTCACCAAAGAGAAATATAGAGCTCAGCACTACTCTCTGGTTGTGGTGGGATGATTCAGTTGCCTGATAACAGCTGGGAAGAAACTGTCCCTGAATCTGGTGGTGTGCGTTTTTACACTTTTATACCTTTTGCCTGATGGGAGAGGGGAGAAGAGGGATTGGCCAGGGTGTAACTCGTCCTTGATTATGCTGCTGGCCTTGCTGAGGCAGCGTGAGGTATAAATGGAGTCAATAGAAGGGAGGTTGGTTTGTGTGATGGTCTGGGCTGCGTCCACAATTCACTGTCATTTCCTGTGATCTTGGATGGAGCTATTCCCAAACCAAGCTATGATTCAGTCTAAAGTCTGAAGAAGGATCTCGACCCTAAACGTGATCTATTCTTTTGTTCCATAGATGCTGCCTCACCCGCTGAGTTTCTCCATAATTTTTATCTACCTGTGATTCAGATAATGTGTTTTCTATGGCATATTGTGGCTCAGAGGTTAGTGTGGGTAGATGGGTTTCAGATTTTTAGACAATTGAGATCTCTTCTGGGGCAGAGGTGACCAGTACAGGAGGGATTGGGTGCACCTGAATGAAAAGATATCCTCTATCCCGCTGCACAGGTTTGCTAGTGCTACTCTGGAGGCTTTAAACTAGATTGACAGGGGGATGGAATCCAGTGCAGGACTGAGGCAAGTGAAAAGCTAAAAGTTGGTATGCACGATGATTAGAACAAGTTCAGTGGACCGGATAGATGGGAGCATGGCAGGGAGTAGGGAAGGACTATTGGATTAAGTTGCATTTATTTTAATGCCAGCCAGAGGCATTACAGGTAAGGTGGATGAGGAATGTTACAGCCTTTTTGGAAACCTGGCCAAAAGAGGGACAGGACTAGCAGCTTAAGGTTCAAGTCAAAGTCAAAGTCAAAAGAGTTTATTGTCATGTGTCCCTGACAGGACAATGAAAATCTTTCTTTGCATAGCACAACAGAACATAGTAGGCATTGACTACAATTATATACGTAAATACACACATGAATTAATAAATTAATAAAGTGCAAATAACAGATGGAGGGATATTAATGTTCAGAGTTCCGAGCCAAGTTTAATAGCCTGATGGCTGTGGGGAAGTAGCTATTCCTAAACCGGGTTGTTGCAGTCTTGATGCTGCCAGCCTTTTTGAGGCAGCGACTGCACTAAATCCCCTCGATGGAAGGAAGGTCAGAGTCGATGATGGACTGGGCAGTGTTTACTACTTTTTGTAGTCTTTTCCTCTCCAGGGCACTCAAATTGCCGAACCAAGCCACAATGCAACCGGTCATCAAGCTCTCTACTGTGCACCTGTAGAAGTTAGAGAGAGTCCTCCTTGACAGACCAACACTCCGTAATCTTCTCAGGAAGTAGATGCGCTGATGAGCTTTCTTAATAATTGCATCTGTGTTCTCGGACCAGGAAAGATCTTCACAGATGTGCACGCCCAGGAATTTGAAGCTCTTGACCCTTTCAACCATCGACCTGTTGATATAAACAGGATTGTGGGTCCCCATCCTACTCCTTCCAAAGTTTACAATCAGTTCCTTGGTTTTGCTGGTGTTGAGGGCCAGTTTGTGGTGCTGGCACCATATTCCAGGGTACAAGGTACAGGTGCTGCAGACTTGATAGAGGTGGGAGTAAAAGAGGAAAATTAGTTGCTTTACTTTTAAGGAGGACGTCACGGCAGTAGTCCAAGATGACATTACTGATGGTTTGTGGAGGAAAGAACTGCAGATGCTGGTTTAAGTCGAAGGTAGACACAAAACACTGGAGTAACTCCAGTGAGCCTATATAGGTCGAGTTGAGAAATAAAAAGCGTACTTAAGAAGGAATATGATTGTTGCATTTTCTTTCTTATCAGTCACTATTATTTCTTGTCCAATCATATATCTATTGCTATTTATTACCTCCACCCAAACTGAGTCTCCAGCCTGATCTCTCGGGACAAGATTACGTTTTGCTATTATTGGTAATCCCATACTTCATTCGCAAAGCTAACCTATCTCCATTTCTTTCTGAAAAGTCAAGCCCAGAGTATCCATGTCCAGCCCAGTAAACACTGCAATACGCCTGTTACGGCAGTTAGATCCATTTACTTCTATTTATGTTGTCAATTCTCTGATCTTGCTATGAATTTAAAACAAAATCTTAAATTTTTTTCCCTACATTAATCCTGTTGGTACATGCAACCTTAAGAAATCGCTCCCTAACTTCCACCAACATGTCTCCTGCAGCACCAGAGGACCACCCTCGACCACTGCTGCACGACCATCAAGAATGTCTATCGCTCTATCCCTCGCCCTCACTTCGGTAAATCTGACCATACCACGGTGCTGCTTCTTGCTGCCTACAGGCAGCAATTGAAGAGCGCACCCCCAGAGGTGAGGACTGTACAGAGCTGATCGGGGTGGAGGGGGGGGGGGGGGGCGGGGCAGAGGAACAACTCCAGGATTGTTAGGAGTCTGTAGACTGGGCAATATTCAGGGACTCGGCAACGGACTTGAATGAATACGCCACAATCGTTACAGGCTTCGTAAAGAAATGTGTGGAGGATTGCATCCCAACAAAAACCTTCCGAGTGTTTCCAAACCACAAGCCTTGGATGAACCATGAGATCCGCATCCTTCTGAAGACCAGATCCCGGGCATTCAGGTCTGGAGATACAGAGATCTACAAGAAGTCCAGATACGACCTTTGTAAGGCCATCAAAAAGGCCAAAAGGTACATCTGCTTCAAGCTGGAGGATGAGATGGATGTTCAGTAACTGTGGCGGGACTTGAATGCAATCACCTCCTACTAGGCGAAATCAGGAGGCAGCTCAAATGTCATCACTCCCTGATGAGCTCAATGCATTTTACACACGCGTTTACGAACACTGATGTGCCTTCCCGAGCCCCCATTCGCCGTGATGGTATTTCGGTCACAGTCACAGAGGCCGAGGTCAGAAGATCCTTCAGAGGGGTGAACCCTCGAAAAGCGCCTGGACCTGATGGTATACCCGGGCGTGTTTTAAAAACCTGTGTGGACCAACTGGCTGGAGTTTTTACAGACATTTTCATCTCTCACTTCTGAGGTCTGAGGTTCCCACCTGCTTTAAAAAGGCATCAATAATACCGGTGCACAAGAAGAGCAAGGTGACATGCCTCAATGACTAACGACCAGTGGCACTAACATCTGTGGTGATGAAGTGCTTTGAGAGGCTGATCATGGCGCAAATCAACTCATACCTCGACAAAAACCTGGACCCACTGCAGTTCGCTTACCGCCACAACAGATCAACAGTCGATGCAATCTCACTGGCTCTCCACTCCGCTCTGGACTACTTGGACAACAAAACCTCATATCTCAGGCTGCTATTCATTGACTACAGCTCGGCATTTAATACTATCATCCCCTCCAAGCTGGTTACCAAGCTCTCAGATCTGGGTCTCTGCGCATCCCTCTGCAATTGGATCCTCGACTTCCTCATTCACAGACCACAGACTGGTGGAAATGTGTCATCCTCGATAACAATCAGCACAGGAGCACCTCAAGGCTGCGTGCTCAGCCCCCTGCTGTACTCACTCTATACTCATGACTGCGTAGCGGGACATAGTGCGAACTCCATCATCAAGTTCGCCAATGACACCACTGATGTGGGACGTATCACCGATGTCGACGAGTCAGAGTATAGAAGTGAGATCGACCGATTGACCAAATGGTGCCAGCACAATAACCTGGCTCTCAACACCAGCAAAACCAAGGAACTGATTGTGGACTTTGGAAGGGGTAGGACGAGGACCCACAGTCCCGTTTCTATGAACGGGTCGATGGTGGAAAGGGTCAAGAACTTCAAATTCCTGGGCGTGCATATTTCCGAAGGTCTCTCCTGGTCCGAGAACACCGATGCAAATATAAAGAAAGCACATTAGCGCCTCTACTTACTGAGAAGATTACGGAGAGTCGGTATGTCAAGGAGGACTCTCTCGAACTAATAGCATGTGCACAGTAGAGAGCATACTGACCGGTTGCATCGTGGCTTGGTTCGGCAACTTGAGCGTCCAAGAGCGGAAAAGGCTGCAAAACGTTGTAAACACTGCCCTGTCCATCATCGGCTCTGACCTCCCTACCATCGAGGGGATCTATCGCAGTCGCTGCCTCAAAAAGGCTGCCAGCATCATCAAGGACCCACACCATCCTGGCCACACACTCATCTCTCTGCTGCCATCAGGTAGAAGGTATAGGAGCCTGAAATCTGCAACATCCAGGTTCAGGAACAGCTACTTCCCCACGGCCATCATACTATTAAACACAACTTCAAAAAAACTCTTAACTATAACAGCCTATTGCACTTTATCTGTTTATTTATGTGTACACTGATCTGTTCTGTATTTATGCCAACAATATTCTGTTGTGCTGCAGCAAGCAAGAATTTCATTGTCCTATCTGGGACACGTGGCAATAAACTCACTTGACTTGACTCTTGATGCACTCCGTCCCTTTCCATTGCACGGTGATTGTTACCCATGTCAATACCCTGTGCTATTGGCGTGTCCTTTATCTTTGACCTTTGGTTTCCCCATTATCTGAAACCTCCCACCTGTTTCTCTGTTTAAAGCCTTTCCCACACCCCTAATTATTCAAATCAAGCCTATCTCAAAGGAAAAGGTCTGACGTTGTAACTGAAGTGATGTACTATGCATTCAAATTTATTTTTACTACTTTGTTCTGTGAAGCATGCACTCAAGTCAAATCATTCACCTCTCTGATCTGACTGTTCTTATGCCAGTTTGCAGATGGTTTCAGTAATAATCCAGAGATTATGTTGTAAATTGTTTAATAAAAATGCCTCACCCTGAGTTACTCCAGCATTTTGTGTCTATCTTCAACAAGAAAGAGTTTATCTATCCTTAATATTCATTGGTGTTAGCATTAATAAGTTCTCCACCATCAATATTCCAAGAGGCCATTGCAAGAGGCTTGGTTTCCGGTCATATGTGACTCACCTCTTGATACCCAAGGTTTTTCTACTATCTATATGACATGGATCAGGAATGAGTGCAGGTCCAACAACCCTCAAGAAGGTTAGTACTGTGCAGAATAAAGCAATCCCCAACCCTGAATATTAATTCCCTCTATCAATGGTGGATTGTGACAACAGTGTTCATTTTCAAGATTCAAGATTCAATTTAATTGTCACGTACCAATTAAGGTATAGTGTAATTTGAGTTACCATACAGCCATAGTAGGTAAAAAAGCAAAAATACACACAGCACATAAAATAAAGTTTAATATAAACATCCATCACAGCGGAATCAACATTCCTCACTGTGATGGAAGGCAATAAAGTTCAGTCATCTTCCTCCTTTGTTCAACCCGTGGTGGTCGTGGCCTTGAACCCTCTGCAGTGCCGCTGCCGACGATCCAATGTTCAAGCCCTCTCGTCAGGATGATGGAAACTCCGGCATTGGGACGGATCGGAACACTCCGCAGCATGGAGCTCCCGAGTCAGCCGCGTCTTGCCAGAGACCGCTGCTTCATGGTGTTAAAGTCCACAGGCCCCGCGGTCAGAGCTCCAACACTGGTGATCCTCAGCAAAAGATCCCAGTCTCCGTGAAGATAAGTCCGCGGCGCCCCCGAGGCTTGAAGCTCCGGGCCGGTCTCCAGGAAAGGCCGCACCACTCCGCGTTGTAGGCCACGGGGGGGGGGGGGGGGGGGGGGGGGGGGGCGGAGATGCGACACGGAGAAAAACCGCATCTCCGTCGAGGTAAGTGACTGGAAAAAGTTTCCTCCAATCCCCCGCCCGACTCCCACATAAAACATACCAAGACACATTAAAACAAACATTCAAGACATACTTAAAATATTATAAACAGAGAAGGGACAAGAGACTGCTGGCGAGGCAGCCATTACGGGCGCACCTACCTACCCCTCTACTGCCACGAAGCATGAGAGCAGCAGGTGCAACGGCATATCAGCATTTATAAATTCCCCTCTAGTAACTGTGGATGTTACTTCTTGGTCTCGTTAATGAACTGACAGATATATTTGGAGGCAGAAATAATGTGTCTTCTTTATTCAGGGGAGTTTAAGATGAATAACAAGTCCATTAAGTTATCAAATATGTTAATTTAATATTTAAAACATATACATTATTATTAAATAATAACGTCTAATTTATATGCAACACAGATATTGTTCCTAAATGATAGCGACATTGGTCCTTTATTCCTGTTGTGTTTCAAATCCTGCCATGTTGCATCATAGTCCTCCGTGGAATGTGTTCCTTTGCGAATAAACTAAATACTTCCTGTCCAATGGAAAATTGAAACAATCGCTCAAGCTGTATAACTGAATAAAATAGTGGTCTCTGAGCAATACACATAGTGCCAATGGTAATGCTCATGGAAGGAAGTGATAGTAGATGGAATGAGCAGCATACTTTGAGACGTTTTGGAAAAAAGTTGTAGCACCAATGGCTCCAATCACAGTCACAGAGGGCACCCCGATAAGCAGAGGCATTCACTTTCTGCAGCCTTTGAAGTGGCTGACCATTCAAAACTTTCCCTCCATTGTCATCTAAAGAAGGCTGCTTCACACAGTGCTTTGGCCAGGAAGACAAAGACATTAATAAAAAATCCTCTCACAGGCACAATATTCATTTTCCTATTGGAGTAAATATAAATATTGTGCACTTATTTTATATTGCAGTGATATCATCTCAGGAAAATTTGCTATAATATTAACGTGATGGGGTTGGGGATTGGCAAATGGTGATGAGATTGTAGAGGCAAATGGAGAATGTGGACAAAAGCAAAATGAAGAGATAGGTGGCGGCTATTTCCATAGATGTGAAGGGTGTATTTTATTTAAAATAAACAAAGGGCAAAGTCGTATTCTTTAGAGGCAGAAAAAATGCATAGCTGCACAGGACATTAAAGATAGCAGTACAAGGTCATAAAGGTCAAATAACTTTTATTTTTTAATCTGGGGGAATAGAAAATTAATATGTGTGAGAATGGAAAATAAAGGGTCTTCCAGTGAATGATATGAGCATTTATATTGTTACAAAAAAAATGGTGGTTAGAGTTGTCAGCAATGAGAACTATTTTTCTGCAAGATGATTAAAGGGTGTTGCGATGTGCTGAAGATTTCATTATAAATAGTGACAGATTATCTGCACAGGTCACTAAGGAAGGTTAGAAGAGGACACATTATAAGAACTCATATATTTGCAGAGAAAGATAATTAAAAGCTGGAAATATTTGCACCAAACCATTATTAAAATTATGAATTATTTTAAAATGCAATTATGCATTTCCTTAAAAGCTATTAATCAGTAATCAATAAAAGTATACATAATAGCATAATTAAATTAATTGGCTGAAGAAAATCACAGCACCAGTTAGATGAATAACCACTGTCCATCGTGCATCATTCTAAGATTTCAGCCTCTCCAGTTGATGAGAATGTATTAGAGCAGTCAGGAGTTGTATTTAAGGATGGATATTTTTGCATCACAAGTGGTTTAGAGAAGATTTGTTAAGATAAGGGGTTGTCTTATGATGAAAGCTTGAGCAGATTGAGCCTGGACTTGCTGAAGTTTAAAAGAATGGGGAAATTAAAACAACATTCTGAATTATCTTGACCGGACTAATGCCAGGTGGGTGGTTTCACTTTACAAAACATCTAGAACTGTAGAAGATAATTTTAGAATGAATCTTTGCTCAATTAAAACTGCGAGGAGAAGAAATGTTTTTCTGACGGTCATGAATATTTGGACATTTTCACCCCAGATAGCGATGGAGTTTGCAACTGGAATTTAGAAGGATGAGAGGGAATCTTACAGAAACATATAAAATTATAAAAAATACTGGACAAGCTAGATGAAGGAAAAAATGTTCCCAATGTTGGGGGAAGCCAAGAACCAGGGGTGCACTGTCTAAGAATAAAGGGGAGGCCATTGAAAACTGAGATGAGAAAAAACCTTTTTCACCCAGAGAGTTGTGAATTTGTGGAATTCCCTGTCACAGAAGGCAGTGGAGACGAATTCACTGGATGAATTTAAAAGAGAGTTGGATGGAGCTCTTGGGGCTAGCAGAATCAAGAGGTATGGGGAGAAAGCCGGCACGGATTACTGATTGTCATGATCACAATGAATGGTGGTGCTGGCTTGAAGGGCCGAATGGCCTCCTGCTGCACCTATTTTCTAGGTTTCTATGTTTATATGATTTCAAGGCTGTGATAGGTTATTGGTCTAAAGGGTAGTCAAGGGTTATGAAGAATAGACCGGAGATTGGAACTGATGCCAAGGTCACATCTTCCATGATCCTTCTGAATGGCAGAGTGTGCTTGCAGGGGTTGTTTGGTTTAATCTTATTTTATATTCTTTCAACTGAAGTTCCTGGTCTCTCATGGGTGAAACTTTCCAGTACTTAATGATTTGGCCACTCCAATGTGGATGGTATTTCAGATTTAAAAGACATAACTTATATGTTGCACAGAAGCAATCTAATAGATGCATCACACGTCATAATTGGGGTTATACTCTTACTCTCAATGTGGACATGTCAATTTAATTTTCTAAATTGTGTACCACTCTATCTTCTCTGCCTGTTGTAATTCCAATCCTGGCAATTTTATAAGAGCGTTGACAGAAATACTCAAAAATGACAGCTAGTATGTTTGCAGCAGGCATCATCTTCCTTATCTCAAAATGCAGCTGCAACTACGCAACTAAACGTTCACATAATATTGTACCCATATTATACGAAGGATATAGAGTCACTGGAGAAGGTGCCAGTAACATTTGCAAAAAAGGACAGCGGAAGGGAGAAGTCATTATTACTATGAAGCAAGGCTGGACTTTTTCCTTCAGGAAACAAATGTTGAGTAGCGACTTAATAGAGGTCTTTAAAATGATGAAGTCATTTCATAGGGAAAGTGTGATAGGGAGAAGTGCTTGCACGTGTGTGTGTATGCAAACCTAAAGTTAATGAAAATCTGATGGTCACTATCAAATCCATTAAAGACTTCAAGAGAATACTTTACCAGAGGTGCTTATAATATGAAATTTGTTACAACATGCAGTAATTATGGAGAAATACCCTGGAGGATTTAAAGGGAGAAATCCATAAAAGGAAAGTAGATAAACAACATGCTGCTGGAGATGGATGTAAGAGATTGGAAAGGGGTTCAGAATCATTAATCCAGTGCATTTTGGTGAAATGGCTTGCTCCAATTTTAAAATAATAGCGGAGAATTTCTTCATGGGGAATGCTTTAAAAATTGCATCTTAACTAACTCCAGGGGGAGAAGGTTGAACTAAAAAAAAGTAAATTAGGCTTGTAAAAATCATCAATTTTTGCCTCAAATTAGTCAGGAAATAATTGCTAATCTATGGCACTGGAAAGGTAATCCAATTGAAAAAATATTTGACCTTAAAAGTTGATTTATCCTTGGGATATCCTTGGGACAGTTGAAGCTCCTGCAGCTTGAAGCTCTCTAAGTCAGTCTCTAACCAGGGATCATGAGCTCCACGATGTTAAAGTCCGCAGGCTCCCGTGGTAGGAGCTCCGAGGTCAATCCCTGACAGGGATCGCAAGCTCCGCGATGTTAAGTCCTGCAGGCTCCCGTGGTTGGAGCTCTCAAAGTCGGTCTCCAGCAAAGGCCGCCAACTCCTCGATGTTCGGCCGCAGTGGCGACGGAGGTACCATATGGAAACAAATCGCATCTCCATCGAGGTAAGACATCAAAAAATAGTTTCCCCCACCCCCTCCATAAAACATCCTAAAGAACACTGAAACTTACATTTAACACACACTAAAAAAATAACAAAGAAGGAAGGGACAGACAGACTGTTGGTGAGGCAGCCATTGCTGGCACCACCCGATGTTTTAATGGTTAGGTAGCCTCAACCGGTTAGGTTTAATGCCTAACTGACAGTCCTAGAACTTAATGATTGGTTTTGTTTGGGTCTGAAGTGTCTGAAGAAGGGTCTCGACCTAAAACGTCACCCATTCCTTCTCTCCAGAGATTCTGCCTGTCCCGCTGAGTTACTCCAGCTTTTTGTGTCTTTCTTCAGTTTAAACCAGCATCTGCAGTTCCTTCCTACACATTGGTTTTGCTTTTGTGGCCAGGGAATAAGAGCAACAAAAAACCCTTTTCTTACACCACAATCTGGGCTGGTGGTCCAGTTGGACAGCAATGGAAATAACAGCATGTTTATAGAGCTGTGCATTTAGAACCTTTCATGGCATCCAAAGCCCTTTATAATCAGTAAATAAAGGGCTGTTTGGTGACAATTTATTTTTGTTTTTTACTGTCCTGTTCAACACAGATAAAAGATCAAATTGAGCTTTCTGGTTTTGTATACAAACCTTTGCAACAAACAATGAATCTCTGTTGTAATTAAAATCTGGATTCACTGGCATTACCCTCGTGTCACCAAATTGAGCATAATTGATGCAATGAATTAAAAAAAACAGCAAACCTTTCATATTGAAGACTATTATTGGACATATATGCAATATACTTCAGACTCGACTCTAGCCAATGACCGTGGAACATCCAAAACGTACACATTGAAGCTTCAAGGACAATTCACTTGCTCTTTCTCCTGGGCCACCCGTGGCTTTTACAACATGGGGTGGTGACAGTGCTGGGAGGGGTGATTTAAAATGAATTCAAATTAGTTAAAATTACTTCAGAACAGCTGCACTTTGTTGTTAGAATTAACTTAGTATAAATAACTTAATTTACATTAACACCAACAGACAGAACAGTAATAAATACTGATGTGGCAAGCTCAAATGGAACAGCTTTGGCAAAGCTTTCTTCTGCCATTAACCCTCAAGTACCTAGGGATTTAGGATCTTGCTTCATTTGCTCCATTAGTTGTCTTGGAGACCTGAGCTGGGCCTCGGGCAGCTCCACATCTGCTGAGACAACAGTACCAGCTGATTAAAATAAATGGCATTGATATATCTTTGCACTGCAGGGCTACCCAGAGACCTGTGCCGAGCCTTTGATCCATTGCAGCAAAGCCTAGTAGCTGATTGTAAACCACAATTTATTTTGTAGCTTAGGGTGAGAGATTTGAAGCTGATATGTCACCACATAGGCTGATAATGGGCTCAATCTCTCCCTGTCCCAATAGAAAGTATTCCCCAGCCGCTTGTCTTCTTGCATCTGTTTCAGTCCCACATTCCCAAGCTTGTCAAATATTTATAATTGTGAGGAAGCTGTATGGTAAGTGGGCTAGTAACATTGTCAAAAATGTATTTTGTTTGCAAAGGAACTTCTCTTTTTCACCTCCCCATCCCCCCCCCCCCCGCCTTTTGCTCCCCACCCGCTTTTGCCCACCCCCCCTTTTTTCCCTCCCCTTTTTCCCTTCCCTTTCTTTCCCCCCCCCCCCTTTCTCCCTCCCCCCTTTTCCTCTCATTATGGTGTCATTCTCCATCATTTATGTCACACCTCCCTCTCTGTTCATTCTTTCTGTCCTGGTCTCGGTCAAGGTTTTTCTTTCTTTATTCCTATTTCTCTGCCTGTCCGTCTCCCTTTCGCTCTTATTACAGCGTAAGGAGAGATAGAATACCTAGTTGACGGGTGCGGCAACAAAAACTCTTGCTGAATGTCAACCAAGCAAAGGAACTAATTGTTGCCCAGAAAGGGGATGTCAGGAGACCATGTGGAGAGATGGATTTAGGTGGAGAGAGTTGACACTCAGCTTCATATTCCTCTGTACTTATATAGAGCCATCGAGCTACATTGCATGGTCACAGACCACAGCCCCCTGGTGAAATCGACATGCGGGGCTAGTCCTATTTGCTGCCTTTTGGTGATATCCATCTAAACCCTATCCATAAATCGTCCAAATGTCTTTTGAAAGTCGTATTGCACTAACGTTGTTTGTCTGTTTTATATATATGGAACTTTTTTATTGTTTATTATGGTGTTTTCAGAGTTCTATGTTTAACATTAACCACCCTCCAGTCTTCTGGATATTCACCTGTGGCTAACGATGATGTAAATATCTCTGCAAGGGCCTCCCCAGTTTCCTCCATAGCTTCCTGCAAGGTTCAAAGGTACACATTGAATTTATCCACATTAATGCACTTTAAAACCACAATTCTCTCCCCTTTGGTAATCCCTATATAGTTTAAGACACCACAACTTCCTTACCTTCAATGTTCTTTTCAGTTAAAAGTAGGTGAGAAATATTCATTAATATCTTTCCCATCTTTTGTGGTTCTACACAAATGCTATTGTGCTGATCTTTACGAGGACATTTTATTTTCCTAGCCACCCTTCTAGAAACATAGAAACATAGAAAATAGGTGCAGGAGTAGGCCATTCGGCCCTTCGAGCCTGCACCGCCATTCAATGTGATCATGGCTGATCATCCAACTCAGTATCCCGTACCTGCCTTCTCTCCATACCCCCTGATCCCTTTAGCCACAAGTGCCACATCTAACGCCCTCTTAAATATAGCCAATGAACTGGCCTCAACTACCTTCTGTGGCAGAGAATTCCAGAGACTCACCACTCTCTGTGTAAAGAATGTTTTCCTCATTTCGGTCCTAAAGGAATTCCCCCTTTTCCTTAGACTGTGACCCCTTGTTCTGGACTCCCCCATCATCGGGAACAATCTTCCAGCCTCTAGCTTGTCCAACCCCTTAAGAATTTTGTAAGTTTCTATAAGATCCCCCCTCAATCTTCTAAATTCCAGCGAGTACAAGCCGAGTCTATCCAATCTTTCCTCATATGAAAGTCCTGACATCCCAGGAATCAGTCTGGTGAATCTTCTCTGTACCCCCTCTATGGCAAGGATGTCTTTCCTCAGATTTGGAGACCAAAACTGTACGCAATACTCCAGGTGTGGCCTCACCAAAACCCTGTACAACTGCAGTAGAACCTCCCTGCTCCTATACTCAAATCCTTTCGCTATGAATGCTAACATACCATTTGCTTTCTTTAATATTGGAAGACCTGCTCTGGGCCTGGTGTGTAGACATAAACACGAAGAAGGCGTGCCAGCATCTTTACTTGCTTAGATGTTTAAGGAAATTTGGCTTGTCTCCAAAGTACTTAAATAAACTTCCGCAGAAGTTTTTGAGAAAATATCCTAACTGGTTGCAACATGACTTGGTGTGGGTAATTCCAACACACAGGAACACAAGCGACTACAGAGAGCACTCCCTCCCATCAAAACCGTCAAGGAATCCCGACATCCTGTCCTCCTGCTACCTTCCGTCAGGAGGTACAGAAGCCTGAAGTCCCACACCACCAGCTCTGGAACAACTTCTTTCCTCCAACTATCAGGTTCTTGAACCAACCTGCACAACACTATTTCTACTACAACAACCTTATATCTTTTACCTGTCATGTAGAATTTATGTATAATTCACGTTTTTGTGCATTGTCTGAGTTTATGTGCCTGTGATGCAGCTCCAAGCCAGATTTTCGATGTACATATACCTTGCCATACCTCTACAAATGACAATAAACTTGACTTGAATTGATAACTTGACTCCCTGCCTGAATTCCCACTCTCTTTGTCCCTGTCTGTCTATTCTCTGTCATGTTCATTCACTCTCAGTTTTAATTCAATTTCTTTGCCTCTCCTTCTGTATCCCTATATTCCCTCGCCATGTCTGGTTCTCACTCTCCCGCTCGCTCGCTCTCTCATCTCTGTCCCCACATCTTTGCTGCCTTGTGTGAACTAAGGAATATTTTCAACCAGCGATTTAAATTGTTGTCTCATTTTTTTATGTTGTTAGTTCTTCGGGGAAGATATGATGGAATGAATGCATGACTTGGTGAAAGAGAAATTGAAAACAATAAAGTGAGAGTAATGAATGATAAATGGGGAGAACTTGAACTGTAGATTATGAATAGGAAAAGAGGCACTTTGTTGATAGAGACCTAATTTACCTAATTGTTTGTCCATACCTTGGAATAGTTCTTCAAGAATCAGTTTTTGAGATTTGTTGGACAATTATGTAAGCATGCATATTTTAATTTTTGTAACCTGTGTCCCATGTCCCACATTCAGACTATCTTCTGGAGTCCACATGAGAAAACTGTTAATGAAGGATTAAAATTACTTAGTGACAACGTGCTTGGAAGGTTTTGTGCATTGATAATGCAATCACATGGTTTCAATTTCACTGGAAGATTACTGTTAAAATAATGGCGAGAAGAATCTCAGCATGTGGATCATGCATCTACTCGTATCATCAACTCTATCTTCTGGCTTGTAATGCTTTTGTGATCATGTGAAAAGCATTATTTTCTCATCAGAACTAATCAATACATACTGCATTTATGTTTGCATTAACAGACAGCAAACATTATCTATAAATGCAAAGATAAATGCAATTTGCAGAAACCAATGTAGGCGATTGTTCATTGTCAAGTGGTCACAAAGGATTCTCTCCAGTCTGTAGTTTGCTGTTATTATGCTTACTGTTAATTATTAATGCCACTTCCCAATCTTTGAATAGTGTAATACAAACTATGGGTGGCAGCCATCTGATCTCCACCACAACCATGTAAACAAGCAGATTTCAAAGGAACTAAACCCAATGGGCATGACAACCTATCCACAAAAATGTCAGTGTCTACTTTGTACATTGCAGGGGTGATGGAAATGAAACTCCAAAAATGCAATTTGGCACCGTTACCAGATCAGGTATCATTTGAACCTTCTCCCATCTTTTCTCCTCAAGGATCATCACAATAAGACATTAAGTGCATTACTCATCTCATCAATTTCCCTTGGGGGCAAATTTCCCCATTCTCACCAGTGTTCATTGAATTATTTTTAAAGGACCATATTTTACGTATGTATCATGATTTTGCTCTTTTCCAAAATAGAAGCACTATTTTCTGTCTGTTCTGAAATAATCTTATTTTTCAAAATCTTCTTGTTAACTTGTGCTTTATTTGTAACTAGTTTGGGATTCACCCATACACACATACTCTCTTTACATCCACCTTGTCAACCTATGCACTACCCAGAATCATACAGCATGGAATCAGGTCCTTCGGCCCAACTGCTCCATGCCAACCAAGATGCCATTTCTTGCATTTGGGCCAGCTCCCGCTGTTTTATTCCTATCTTTTTATCTGTCCAAATTATTTTTAAACGTTGTAAGTGTATCTGCTTTTACCACCTCCACTGGCAGCTTGTTCCGTATACCCATTTTTCTGGATTAAATTTAATCTGTCACCAATCTGTTCACAATCGACCTGATCCATGTCCCTTTGCATCCTTTCACAACTTATTTTAACTATTTACTACTCCAATAATATTTGTGTCATCAGCAAAATTATTTACCAGCCACAGACACTCTCATCCAACTAATTTAGATATATGACACAGCACCGTTCTATGTGGTTCATCACTGTGTACAGCCTGCTATTACCAAGCCAATTTCAGATCCAGTATGCCACAACACATTGGATCCCATGTACCCTCATTTTCTGGACCAGTCTACCATGTGGGGCCTTGTCAAAAGATTTACTAATGTCCACATATACCACGTCTACTGCGTTACATTCAATTTTCCTGGTAACCCCCTCAAAACAAGTCAATCATATTTGTGAAGCAGGATTTCCCATACGCAAAACCATGCTGATTCCTTTAATCGGACCCTGTCTTTGCAGTGTTATCACAAATTTCATCCTTAAGAACTTTTTCCATCAAATTTTCACTACTGGCATGAAGATCTGTGGTTTCCTGGTTTATTCATAACGTCTTTCTTAAATATGGGAAACATTTTAGCTGCCCTCCAGGTTGTGGTATGTCATCCATGGCTAAAGAAGATGCTCAGGAATGGTTGATGGAATTTAACACAGAGAAGTGTAAGGTGTTGTATTTTTGGCAGTCTAACAAGGGCAAGAGCTACACTGTGAATGGCATTGCTCTGGGAAATGTTGTAGAGCAGAGGTATCTAGGAGTGCAGGTACATAGTTCTTTGAAAGTGGCATCACAGGTAGAAAGGGTGGTCAAAAATACTTTCGGCACATTGGCCTTCTTTAGTCAGCATATTGAGTATAGAACTTGGGAGGTCATGTTACAGTTGTGTACATCTGGAGTATTATTTTCAGTTTTGGTCACCCTTTTATAGGAAATATGGATAGGATAAATTTAGAGGGCAATAGGCCAAGCGCGGGTAGGTGAGATTAGTGTAGATAGGGCCTGTTGGTCGACGTAGGCAAATAGGGTCGAAGGGCATGTTTCCATGCTGTATGACTCTATGGCTGTGGAGGCCAAGTCATTGGGTATTTTTAAAGCGGAGATTGACAAGTTCTTGATTAGTAAGGGTGTCAAAGGTAAGGCAGGAAAATGGGGTTGAGGGGAAAATATAGATCAGCCATGATCTTATGAAACCATACCAGACATTTATTAGGTGAACATTAAATTCAAACTGATTGTCTTGCGGTTGATGCCCATTAATTTTGATCATGTAGGAAATGGACAATAAAATGAAACATTTCAGATAAGAAAAACATGAGAAACTTTCATCATCAAGTTTCATTTCTAATGTTTTTAAAATCTTGTTCTCAGTCTCTTCCTTGAGCTCAAAAGCAAATTAAACCTTTTCCATCAAGAGAACATGAACTCTGATTTGACAGCATCAAGGGAAAGGGAGACACTCCAATTATTATGATAATCTTCAGGAGATTTTTCAAAATGTAAAAAAATGTAGAAAATGTTAATATAGTTTAGAACATTAATAATATGAAATGTTTTCAACCTTTAGTACTTAAGCTTGATGCATTTGTGTGTGCTGTGACATTTATCTACTTCTTCTTGCCCCTTAAGAATATTTAGTTAGGGGTTAAAAAGTCACATCAGGAACATCCTTCCAATTAAACATGGGCCAGATGAAAACAGTGCAACTGTGGAGTTGGCCTACTGACCTCAGTGAAGTAGGTTAGATAATGCTCTGTGCTGTTCCATCATTGCATAGAATTAAGGGGATCAGAGAATGAACATAGGAGAGAGGGTGAGAATGGTTGGTTGTTGGCAGTGCTTCACGCACGAGGAAGTGTCAGCAACAGTTTTGGCTGTGGTTTCCACTGAAACCAGAAAACGGCCTTCCAAGTCCAAAATTCTGGGCATCCCTGCCCTATGCAGTCAAAATTGTCATGGTTGAGCACATTACGTTTTCTTTCACTGCCAGGCCTTAACTCGAATATCTGGAGCAGTAAATAGTTAATTAGGTTGACTTCAGTCAACAGCCGCTGACAAATTCAGTGATGATGCAGCAATAGACTTTCAAAGTAATCAACACGTCATTGTCAGAAAATGTGTTATTAATTTTTCATTTTCAGAATATCTATGTGCTGTACATGCAACATGCCATGAAGCATCCTGTACACATTACTATTGAAATATTGGTCTGATCATCGGGACAATAAATAAGCTAAATTTAAATGGATGCGTGGGTGGAATCATTTTATATTTGGCTGCTCCTACGTTGCCTCTTGTGAATTACGTTCTCTAATCTCACTGGATTAGTTTGATTCCATTGTTCAAATTAATCCCTTAAATTCTGAATTTTTCAAAATAATGATGAACACAAGGCACAATAATAATGGCCTGACCAGTGTATAGTTTTGACAAAAATATGTTTATCCATAAGATCTACCTGTTTTTCTATCTTTTATCATGTTGTCTGTTCCCTATTAGTCAATCTGTTTCTTAGTTCATTGCTAATGTTTTTTTCCTCTTCTCTGTACACCGCTCCTATTTTCAAGGGCTTTTGTTTCTCTTGACAAGCTCTCTTATGCTTTCCTGATTTATGTTCTTTGTCCTAAAACCTACTTATTTTTGTTCACATTTTCCTTTAATTCCTTTCTCAGCTGTCCCTGTTTGTCTTAAATGGCTCTTTATTGCCTGCCATTCACAGCTTTGTAACTGGGTCCCTTCCTTTATAAAACCACCCTCACAATGGATGATTTCCCAAATGCCACCTTATTTTATGCATGGCTCAGTTGCCATCCACAATCTTTAATGTGCCAGCTTGGCTCAGTAGGCAGCATTCTCACCTCTTAAAAAGTTAATTCAAACCCCACTCCAGGATTTAAGCACATAATCTGCACAGACATTTCAGTGCAGTACTAATTGAGTGTCAACACTTTCCTTTTCATTGTAGAAGATAAACTAAGGTCCCTGTGCATCTATTAAAATGGATGCAAAAGACTTAAAGCTCTAGTTGATAAAGAGCTAGGAAGTTCACAACACTCACAGTCACCATCTAAAACAGATTAATTAGTTAGACTTCAATAAACAATGGACTTTTATATTTCTGAGGCTGAGTACCAACTCTCATGTACCTTCTTCAACCTCTCCTGGAAAATGATCCTTCCATTGATAATTTTCTAGATCACTCGTCTTCTCTCAATGTCTTTCTTTCATTCCTATTCTTCTACTTTCAGAGATGCCCAATACAGCACAGTTACTTCTATCCATCAGAAACAGGACTACTCCAGTTGACTCACTGTTTCCGTCTTCTTGTCACATGGAACTTATTTTTCCTAAATTAGCTTTTTGTTTCTTCCCTGATCCAGTCATTGCTCACCTCCATCTTACTAGGAACTTCACTTTGTTTGTGGTTTTGGGTTTTCTGACTTTAATCTCATCATTTCACCATGGATGTTCAACCCTTTCCCACGGTATCCTTCACTGGGGGCTTCTATCTGGTTACACCTACACCCACCTTCACCTTACATTACTCCATTCATTACATCAAGGGAAGAAAATGCCCCTATGGTGTAAAAATCCTAGCTATGTCTTCCATTTAATGGATGGCATGGAATATTCTTTCCTCCATTCATACACAGATCCTCTCCACTATCTGTGTATTGATAACCCAATTGATCGTATTATCTGGTCTCTGCCTGAATTGAAACTTTGCCTCTGATGTTCCCTTCTTCCATGTCTTCACAGTCCTGCTTGACTGCCTTCCCTTCTTCTCCCTCTTCGTTTCAGGTTGTCAGTGATTATTTGTTTTAAGATCGCTAAGTCCCGCAGCAAGCTTGTGTTTAATTCTTCCACCCAGCTTCCTGTACTAACCCTATTTCAATTCTCAGGTGCCTTCATCCCTGTTACATGTGCTCTGATGATGACATATTTATATGTGTCCTTTTGATACGTATTTAAAAAAATCTAGATTCCCCTGCATTGGATTCTTGTATGTGTCCCCCCCCCCCCCCCCGTTTTCTGTAGTTTTCTTTTCCTGAAGCTTTGCTAACTCTACATTCATTGGATATCCACCACCTGTAGCATGATACTACCACCTGACACATCCTTCTTTTCCAGCATATCATGGGGACCATATCATCTGTAATGTCCCCGACTACTCTAGAGTTAGTTCCAACATCCTCCAATTCTAACCCCATTTTTCTTGTGAATCCTAGGTATCTGACAATAGTATTACTGTAAACTATTGAAAGAACATGCCACGGAACTATAGTTCAAGATGAAAGTTAGCTGAATGTCAATGGCTAAGATTAGTGTCATTGAGTCATATAGCACGAAACAGGCCCATCAGCCCAACTCAACCATGCCGACCAAAATGCCGCATTTGAGTTAGTCCCATTTGCCTGCATTTGGTTCAAACCTTCCTGATTAACCTTAAAAACGGAATGCATTCCTCTTTAATGCAGAAGTTCAAATTCAACCAATGTCAAGAATTGTTTTAAATTACTGTTCATTTTGAATATCTGTCCTGATTGTTCACAGTCATAGAATATATGGAAATGAGGGGAAGCTGTTGCAACTATTGGCAAAGTTGCATATAATTTTTCTGCAATTTAAGTGTTTACAGCTGGTACTGTGACACATGCTGATTGGCCTGGTTAAACTTCCCCAATATTCATCTGTATTAAGACTATAATTGCAGTGCCATGGAGACAAATAAGGGCACAGATTGCACTCTAAATCCACACTAAATTAGTTAATCACAACCAGAGGAAGCACAGTTGATTCCTGTGCTCTAGATTCAGGTGAAGAAAATTAATCAAAATTCTTATTACTGACCCCTGATTCTGCTAACTTCAGTTGAGAAATTGATTAGATTTTGTGGTGATATTATAGTCACCTCTATATAGCTTTGAAACTCTTATGACCCAAAACCTTCAGAGGATGGTGGGGGACATAAGTCAAATAGTTATTAGACATATAGTATCATAGAGTAGAGAAACAGATCCTTTGACCCATCATATCCATATGAACCATCAAATACTTATTATACTAATCCCATTTATCAGCACTTGATCCATAGCCTACCTTGCCATGGTGGTCCAATGATGCTCCAACACCACCTCAGCTAGTCTGTTCAGAGTAGAATAATCTCTGAGTGAAAAAAGATCACCTTCAAAAACCTCATAACCTCCTGTTGCTTACCTTAAATGCATGTCCACTGGTCTGAAACAACCTCTGAGATGAGTTGCCCTCTTCAGGAATGGATATGGGGGGAAATGGGTATTAATTAGGCAGTGAAAGAGAAGGAAGAAAATGCTGACACTTTCTTTTATTCCCCCTCTCTCTACTGCTGTTCATTTATCTGTATACTGTACATATTGTTTCAAAACCTTTGTTGCTTCCAAGGCATACAAAGCTATTATGAGTTGCAATGAAGTAAGACAAGATATTGAGGCTCTAGGCTGTCCTTCTGATGACATCTACATGTTAGAGCCCTATGTCTGGGTAGGTGACATTGGGCTGGCTTGTGCTGGATTCTCCCTGCTGCCCAGATTTGCCGTCTGTGAAGCTCATCTGCCTGAAGCTCTGATTGCGGACAGCCGATCAAACAGCCTGCTCCACTTCTAGTGCCAGTTCCACAAGGCTGAGCGAGCTCCAAGATGTGAATAGGATTCGGGTGGTGTATCATGAGGCTGTCGAGGCTTTTGGACTGCTTTTAAAATGTCTCTCATGGTTGGAGATAATTAAAAAGCCATTCAAATAGATTTAAATAAATAAAAGAACTTTAAAAAAAAAGTGGACATGGCTTAAAAACATTTAAGTAAAACAACATACAGTAACTTGAACATTTACCTGCATTTGCCCTTTTTCCACAGGGTTAGCAATAGCATTTAATGAATGTGATTATTGTGCTGACAGCAGGCCAATCCATTTTAAATCGGTGGGGTTGGATGTCGAATGGATTCAGATCCTCTCCTCAGCATTGCAAAGTGATGTTTCCAAAGTTAGAGTTGGAAAGAAAATGCATCGACACTTGATTACATGTCTTGTGCCTTCCCATACATCTAGTTTCTCACTCCCTGACTGCCAGTATGATGAGGGGTCTTGACCCAAAACATTTACCTGTTCCTTTTCACAAGAGATGTTGCCTGACCTGCTGAGTTACTCCAGCGTTTTGTGTTTATCTTTGGTGTAAACCAGCATCTGTAGTTCCTTCTTACACATTTTGGACTTGCGTATATGGGTCAGTAGAAATGGATTTCTGAGAAGTGATGAATTGCGAATGGTTGACACGTTCTCTATATGATCCTGTGAATGTATCTTGCTATTGAAGTAGTGCAGCGTAGGTTTACAAGACTAATTCCTGAGATGACAGGACCATCATATGTTGATAGAATGGAGCAGCGGGACATGTAAATTACTCTGGAATTTAGAAGGATGAGAGGGAATCTTATTGAAACATATAAGATTATTAAGAGTTTGGACACACTAGAGGCAGGAAACGTGTTCCCGATGTTGGGGAAGTCCAGAACTAGGGGCCACAGTTTAAGAATAAGGGGTAAGCCATTTAGAACGGAGATGAGGAATAACGTTTTCACACAGAGGGTTGTGAATCTGTGGAATGGTGGTGCTGGCTTGAAGGGCCGAATGGCCTACCCCTGCACCTATTGTCTATTGTCTATAAACTACAGAACTGTCATCATTCAGCTTAACTCAATCAGTTATGTGTGTATTGTCGAGTTGACTGTGATCCTGTATCCTATCTTTTATCTCTGTACTACTGAGGATTGCTTCTGGTTCATAATGTTACTATTATAATCTTTCAGGAATAATCTAAATAATCACATTTGTAGTTTGATACAGTTGACCATGGACATAAAATGTACGTTTTAACATTTTAATTTCTTGAGTGTAGAATATTTTTGTCATGTATATCCAGAAAATAACTTAAAATTGTTGTACACAATGCAATAAATCTTAATTCGTCTCCTGATCTGTTTGGTCCAGCAGTTGATAGGAATTTTGTTTTTGTTAAATAACTCTTTTACAAGCCCTAGTTCCTTAAACCAGCTTAAAATCAACATTTTTTAACCTTATTTCCAAATGGAATTTTTCAATTTATTCTCATTCTTTTTCAGCAGTATTTTCAGTGCATCTCCTGGGCCTTGTCCTTTATATCCTTGGGGAATGTTTTGAATATACAGCTGGCAAGGTCTGTTGGATTCTTGAACTAAACATCACATTACACAATTGAAGGATTACAGTGAGCCAGCAATCCATCTTTCTCACCTAACACAAGTCCCTTCAACCCTGTCAACTCAAATAATTAGTACCAACAAAATGTACTGAAGTGTGTAAACGTAAATGCATTCAACTGCAAATACACTGTGATGAATACTGTATTTTATCATACTGCGGGAAGGCATGAAATTGAGTTGAAATCAATAAAATTATTTATATTATATTTAGTTCCAAATGCTTTCCATGATTTTTTAATAACTTTCCCAGCATTTATTTAGCTCCTTTTTTTAGGACTAAAATTTCAACTTTATTACTTTTGAAGAGTAGCCTGTACTGCAAAGCAGGACACCTGACAACCAATTTGTCCATGGCTAGCTCCTTAAACAGTATTGGAAAAAATGATTAGATTGCCATTCAGGAGTTGGTCGAGGGTACATTTTACCAGGATACTCCGAGATTTCCTGTAGTTTCTTTTGAATAATGGATGTGTACTTCTAACAATGCAGCATTCACTGAAGTATTAGCCCACATTCATGTTTCTGGTGTGTGAATTGAATCCATGACCTCCTGCCTTCGAGATAAGTGTACTACCAGTGAACCACAGATGAACATCTATCTTGGTCAGGACAAAAAAATAAAACCAGAAAAAGCTTCTTGTCATATGTGGTTGTAACAAAAAACCTGATGTCTGTAAATGATCGACGATGCAATGCTTGTTTGCTTGGATTTCAGTTCTGTGTCACTTTTTTAAAATGTTTTGTCTTTCTACATCAATACAATGCCAATGGCTCAATTGCAGGATGTTTAGCAAATAGGCTGATCTTATGGCAGCGGAAAGATCAAGTATCCCTTAAACCCTTGAGTTACATTTTTGGAGAACTGGAGCTTGCTTACATAGGATATTTGTTTTCACTCTTCCTCCATTACCTAATGTCTTCATAGGCTGGCAGACCCAAGGCAGAATGGCTCAGTGGCCACTGCCGTATTTCTTGAGGTAGGCTGGACAAGCTAAACATCCTGCTCTTATCCATTTGTGAGCTCTGCAGAGATGATCAGGAAGCCTTGTGAATGGAGGGCATTGCGGGCAGTTCCCTGTTGATGTTGATTTTGCAACTTCCAGTGTTATTTAATGGACAGTGAACAGAGAGGGACCCTGACTTTCCCTACTCCAGCCTGGCTATGCCACCCCATTAAACATACCTGTTTTAGATAGACGCAAAAAACAGGAGTAACTTAGCGGGTCAGGCAGCATCGCTGGAGAAAAGGAATAGGTGACGTTTCTGGGTCGAGACCCTTCTTCAGACTGAGAGTCAGGGGAGAGGGAACATGCTTTCTTCTCAGTTTGTGATCATTGCTGTTTGGGGATACGTTTAGAAAATACCAAATAGTATTATCTGGAAAAAATATGATTTCCTCTCCACAGAATATTTCATGTCAATTGCAATTAACCTAAAGAAAAAGTGAACTAAGCCTTGATATAATTAAATGCTAATGAAATGCAATAGAAACATTACTGTTTGATGCATTTTTAGCACTCTTCCTTCAGCATGCAGCACATTCCAAGTGAATAATGAACTCAAAATGTCATGCTTATGTCATAAAAATAAACAAGGTAAAATTTGGATAGCTGTTGTGATTTTTCAAATATTATTTTCTTTTCCTGCCCTTATATTCCTATCAAGTTTCATGAATAAAAACAAAAACGTGAGCGATTGGCTGATACGCGTAGTGATAAATAGAATAGCAGAATTTGCAGAATCAGAAGGACGTACATATAGAATCATAGAGCAACACTGTAGCAAACAAGCCCTTTGGCCTAACACTTCCATGTTAACCATGATGCCCCATCTATGCTAGTCCCATTTGCCCAGATTTTGTTCATATTTCTCATGCCTTCATGACTACCATCCAGTGGCCTTGACATTCACCATCATGAAGTGCTTTGAGCGGCTGGTTATGGAACACATTAGATTCAGCCTGCCAAGCAACCTTGATCCACTGCAGTTCGCCTACCGCCACAACAGGTCCATGGCTCACCTCTGCAACTGGATCCTCGAATTCCTGGCCAACAGGCCACAATCAGTGAGAATAAGTGACAAATCATCCTCTATGATAATCCTCAAAACTGGTGCCCCATGGGGATGAGTTCTCAGCCCCCTCCTATACTTCTTATACACTCATGACTCTGCAACCAAATATCAATACAACTCAATTTCCAATATTGCAGTTGACAGGACTTGTCAGGACTTTCATATGAGGAAAGATTGGATAGACTCGGTTTGTACTCGATGGAATTTAGAAGATTTAGAATTTAGAAGATTGAGGGGGGATCTTATAGAAACCTACAAAATTCTTAAGGGGTTGGACAAGCTAGATGCTGGAAGATTGTTCCCGATGTTGGGGGAGTCCAGAACAAGGGGTCACAGTCTAAGGATAAGGGGGAATTCCTTTAGGACCGAAATGAGGAAAACATTCTTTACACAGAGAGTGGTGAGTCTCTGGAATTCTCTGCCACAGAAGGTAGTTGAGGCCAGTTCATTGGCTATATTTAAGAGGGCGTTAGATGTGGCACTTGTGGCTAAAGGGATCAGGGGGTATGGAGAGAAGGCAGGTACGGGATACTGAGTTGGATGATCAGCCATGATCACATTGAATGGCGGTGCAGGCTCGAAGGGCCGAATGGCCTACTCCTGCACCTATTTTCTATGTTTCTATGTTTCTATGTTTCTATGACAGCACCGTAGTGGGCCGGATTTGATAAGGTCCCACATAGGAGATTAGTGGGCAAAATTAGGGCACATGGTATTGGGGGTAGAGTGCTGACATGGATAGAAAATTGGTTGGCAGACAGGAAACAAAGAGTAGGGATTAACAGGTCCCTTTCAGAATGGCAGCTAGTGACTAGTGGGGTACCGCAAGGCTCGGTGCTGGGACCGCAGCTATTTACAATATACATCAATGATTTGGATGAAGGGATTCAAAGTAACATTTGCAGATGACACAACACTTGGTGGCAGTGTGAACTGTGAGGAGGATGCTATGAGAATGCAGGGTGACTTGGACAGGTTGGGGGAGTGGGCAGATGCATGACAGATGAAGTTTAATGTGGATAAATGTGAGGTTATCCAATTTGGTATCAAGAACAGGAGGGCAAATAACTATCTAAATGGCGTCAAGTTGGGAAAAGGGGAAGTACAACGGGATCGGGGGGTCCTTGTTCATCAGTCTATGAAAGTAAGCATGCAGGTATAGCAGGCAGTGAAGAAAGTGAATGGCATGTTGGCCTTTATGCTTTCAACTTCTACAGATGTATCGTTGAAAGCATTTTATCGGGATGCTTCACAGCTGGTTTGGAAACAGCTCCATCCAAGACCGCAAGAAAGTGCAGAGAGTTGCGGATGCAACCCTGTCCATCACGCAAACCAACCTCCCTTCCATTAACTCTATATTCACTTCACGCTAGTATTCACTTCACATTTCACAAGGCCATCAGCATAATCAAGGACCAGTCTCATCCTGGTCATTCACTCTTCTCCCCTCTTCCATCAGGCAAGAGGTACAGAAGTTTGAAAAACCATATCTCCAGATTCCGGGATAGTTTATTTCCAGCTGTTATCAGGCAACTGAACCATCATCTCACCAACTAGAGAGCGATCCTGACCTCCCATCTACCTTATTGGAGAAATTCAAACTATTGTTATTTGGACTTTACTGTTCTTTATCGTGCAATAAACATTACACCCTTTATCCAGTATCTGTACACTTTGGATGGCTTGATAGTCTTTTTTGAATAGTATTTTTGCTGATTGAATAACAACAAGGCTTTTCACTGTACCTCGGTACATGTGACAGTAATAAACTAAACTAATATTCCTTCTAACCCTATCGCATCCTTGTACCTGTCCTATACCTATCCTGCCCTTTGGAAATCTAGGAATGTATACCTCAACCAATATTCCTCGGCATTGCATAGCCCAGATTTTGTGTGAAGATTTTAATCCACCCACTTTAATTGCCCCTTTAGTAATGGAGCAACCAGGGCATTGTCATGCTGTTTACACGTCTTAAAGGCCTGTCCAGGGTTGACCTTGTGTTTTGAAGGAGATGTTATAATTTTCTGCAGTTTAAGCCGACATGATTTTGAAAAAAAACGCACCATTTCTGGATTATTGTACCTTCGGCTCCGTACTTACCAATTTTCTGCATGGATAAGATGCTAGAATGATAGTGGCTTTTACTGATTCTAGTTTCTCCTTTTTTTTAAACCATAGGTCTATAGATTAAAAGTTTTATACACACCACCAGGCTACATGGTGCTTTTATCCCTCAGATGGGTAAATAGAGCAAATATATATTTTGTAGGCCAGAGTATTCTGAAGTCTGTGTCCCATGTGAAAGTCACCACCTGCGTGGTACAGACGTGAACACTGGCTTTCAATGCAGTAGAAGTGCAATTACATTGCATTGTATGCATTTCTACTGTAGGTCTAGGAGTCTTTTTTTTAATTAATTATGGGATATTTTCTTAATGCAAATTCTCCATAATCTTTGCTTGTATCTCACACACTATTTGAATATAAATGGATTGGATTAAAATCTGTCCGTTATTAAGCGAAGAGCTGATTGCAGACTGAATAATGGCTGTCCTTAATACGATTTTCACAAGAATTTTCCTGGTCACTGACTACACAAGCCACACAGTGCTGTGTTCAAGGATAAGCATTATTTAGTGAAGAGGTAGCAGAATCAATAATAAATGCTGGTTTCTTCCAAAGCATCTGTCAAGACTTTCCCAAAGACCACTGTGTTGTTTTTTTTTCACTCTTTTGCCTGAACTTTTTTGCATTCTCTTGCCATGGATTAATTCTTCTGACTGCTGAGCTGGTTAAAAGGAGATGAGCTAAAAGTGCTTGCTGTACTGTGCTGGAAAATCTGGTTATGATGTGCAGTGAAATTAAAGTCTAAGAATAGAATCTGCCTTCTAACTGTCTTCAGATAAGCTTTTCTTGGTTCCAGGATTAGAAAGGCAGAATAGATTTTCTCCTGTTTGCGTCACCAGCTGTAGTCACGAATTATGCTCAGTTGGTGCTACAGAATTCCTGAGGGGATGTGCAGGTGAATGCTGACCGTCAGTGGGCTGTTAGAAGGAAACACTTGGAGAAGTATTTTAAGCAAGATAATTGGCATCCGTTATCATTTTAACTAATCGCGTGACTTTATTTGTGATTTTATATGAATAAAACATTGCATTCATTAAATGTTGCCACAAATCACAAATGTCTAAAAATGACATCTCTGCGCAAAGAGAATTGTTGGGAGTACTGTTTTGTTTTCTGGTAGGTGGTAAGATGAGGTCTTTAAAATGATGAAAAGGATAGACAGAGTTGACGTGGATAAGCTTTTCAGAATCAGAATCAGAATGCCTTTTATTGTCACTATACACATGTACAGTGAGATTAAAAACTGCTCCTACTCAGTGCAAAAACAAGACAAAAAGGGGGGGGGGGGGAAAGGTGCACAGTTTCTGCAGCGCTATATACATATCTATAAAAAGACAATGGACAAATAGAATGGACAATAGGATTCCCATATCCAGTATGGGTTACAGTTACAGTACAAATTACAGTAGGTGGATAGATGAAAGTCCGGGGGTTAGGCCGTGAAGTCAATGCATGTGTGAGTTCAGGGAGATGATGGATTTTGGGAAGAAACTGTTCTTGAGTCTATTTGTCCTTGTGCTGATGCACCTATAGCGCCTCCCTGAGGGTAGCAGGTTGAACAGGCCAAATGCAGGATGGGAGCTGTCCTTGATAATGTTCTTCGTCCTGCTGAGGCAGCGGGAGGTGTAAATGTCCATCAGAGAGGGGAGAGGGCAGCTGATGATCTTCTGTGCTGCCCTAACTACCCTCTGAAGCCTCTCCCTGTCTGCCATGGTGCAGCTGCCGTACCATGCTGTAATGCAGTATGTCAACAGGCTCTCAATGGACGAGCGGTAGAAGGTCAGCAGCAGGTTGGAGTCCAGGTTGTGCTTCCTGAGGACCCTCAGGAAGTGCAGCCGCTGCTGAGCCTTCTTGATGACCGCTGTGATGTTGTCTGTCCAGGAGATGTCAGCGGAGATGAGGACGCCGAGAAACCGGAAGGTGTGGACCCTCTCGACACACTCACCGTTGATGTATAAGGGGGCTAAGTCGGTGCTGTGCTTCCTGAAGTCGACAATGAGCTCTTTCGTTTTCTTGGTGTTCAGAGCCAGGTTGTTTTCTGAGCACCAGGCTGTCAACTTCAGGACTTCCTCTCTGTAGGCTGCCTCATCTCCCCTTGAGATGAGTCCGACTACTGTAGTGTCGTCAGCAAACTTGACGATTCGGTTGTTGTTGTGGGCCGGACTACAGTCGTGGGTGTAGAGACAGTATAGGAGGGGCCTTAGCACACAGCCCTGCAGGGAGCCGGTACTCAACATGCGAGTGGAGGAGAGGTGGGGGCCGAGTCTCACAGTCTGGGGCCGGTTGGTGAGGAAGTCCTTTATCCAGAGTTGACGTGGATAAGCTTTTCCCATTGAGGGTAGGGAAGATTCAAACAAGAGGGCATTACATGAGAATTAAGGGACAGAAGTTTAGGGGTAACGTGAGGGGGAACGTCTTTACTCAGAGAGTGGTGGCTGTGTGGAATGAGCTTCCTGCAGAAGTGGTGGAGGCAGGATCGATTTTAACATTTAAAAGTAAAGTGGATAGGTACATGGACGGGAAGGGAATGGAGGGGTGTGGTCTGAGTGCAGGTAGATGGGACTAGGGGAAAATAAATGTTTGGCACTGGAAGGGCCGAGAGGGCCTGTTTCCGTGCTGTAATTGTTATATGGTTATATGGTTATATTACAGGTTAAATTCTCAGTGCAATATCAATTTTAGCAGAGCTGTTTTGGGGAAACATTGGTCGTTTGTTTTGAGCCAAAGGTGCAAATGCACTCCAACTTCAAGAGGGAAGGTATATCAGTTTGCTGGCTGAAAGTGCCATATCATGGGTTTAGGCGACTCCGAGTGAACATGGTCTTCAAGCAGAAAGATTGCTCAGAAATTTGCACCGAAGCCACAGACAGTGTGGTAAATTGTACATGCCTTGAGGAGCACATGTATTCTCGTGACAAATTCCTCACATAATGAAAAAAATGTAATTATGTTTTTGAAAAGTTTTTTTTTCCTTTTTCAAAGCTACTAGATAAGAAAACCTCAGGGCTGTCAGGTAGCAGTGAAACATTCAAATAAAAAAAACTAGATGTTGTTTTGGAAAATGCTCATTCACTGCTGAAATTTAAGTTGTGAGTAATATTGGAAAAGTATACAACATTGTATGAGAATGGAGTACTGGAATTATTGTAGTTATTCAATGATTTGCTGGAAAGGCTTCTGTTCATTCTATACCCTAGTCCCCTTTGAACTAGGTAGCTTACTAGGCCATTTCAGAATCATTCATTTTGGTGGGTCTGGAATCCCAATTATGCCAGGTTTCTTCCCTTGAGTGATGTCTGTGAACCTAATGAATCTTTATAACAATCTGGTAGTTTTGTAGTCATTGCCACATACGACCAGTGTTTTTTCTAATGCCAAATTATTAAATGCAGCAGCTGCTATAGTGGCATTTGAAAATGTGTCTAGTTGTTAGTGCAGCCTCTGGACTACTGATTTATTTAGACATAATGGCAGAAATAGTTTGTGCAATTTATCGTTGCATTGTAAAATTCAGAGGTTAGCAAGGTGAGCTAGTAAAGCTTTTGGTACCTCTCAGAGATGGAATAAATTTCTACTACACAAAGGTTTAAATAAATAACTGTTCTTCCCTTTGCAAGTCCTACAGTGCACTCAGTGAAATATTCCTACTTACTGATTAACTTATTAATATATGATTTAACGACTTAATAAACTATAGAGTTATTTAAATAATGGCAGAATAATAAAGGTATTTGCCAGTTTAAAATAGACACTTCAAAATTCAGTCCTCTAGAAGTCATTTATGGAAGAGATATATGCTACAGGTGGGAAATTATTATTGTGGGTGGATAAGTCTTAATCATGAACACAGCTTGACTTCCTTTCTCCACCCTAAATAAATGATGCAGGCTATCAGTTCCTAAGCATTTCTGAGATCTGAGCTACCTACAACAGCCATCTCAAGGTGCTAGAAAAATACCACTGATACTGTCTTCTTACAATTATCCTTATTCACCGGAAGAATAAGGAAACCAAAATCAATTATACCTATTAAGCCAATATCCTCAATATTGAGGCTCTAGATCCGCTGAGTTAGATTGGGTTAGATTGGGCAGGCCATGTTCTTTGCATGCCCAACACCACGGTTTAATTGAAATAAGTGTAAGGTATTTTGCATTTTGGGACGTCAAATCAAGGAACGACCTTCTCTGTTATATTTTATATATGTGTATATTTTAATGCTAGGAGCATTGTAAGAAAGGTGGATGAACTGAGAGCCTGGATTGACACCTGGAAATATGATGTTGTGGCAATCAGTGAAACATGGTTGCAGGAGGGCTGTGATTGGAAACTAAATATTCCAGGATTTCGTTGCTTCACGTGTGATAGAATTGGAGGGACCAGAGGTGGAGGTGTTGCATTGCTTGTCAGAGAAGATATTACAGCAGTGCTTTGGCAGGATAGATTAGAGGGCTCTTCTAGGGAGGCTATTTGGGTGGAACTGAGAAGTGGGAACGGTGTAGCAACACTTTTAGGGGTGTATTATAGACCGCCAAATGGGGAGCGAGAATTGGAAGAGCAAATATGTAAGGAGATAGCAGATATTAGTAGTAAGCACAAGGTAGTGATTGTGGGAGATTTCAATTTTCCAAAAATAGACTGGGAAACACATTCTGTAAATGGGCTGGATGGTTTGGAGTTTGTTAAATGTGTGCAGGATAGTTTATTGCAGCAATACATAGAGGTATCGACCAGAGAAGGGGCAGTGCTGGACCTACTGTTAGGAAATGAGGCAGGTCAGGTGACGGAGGTATGCGTTGGTGAGCACTTCAGGACCAGTGATTACAATACCATTAGTTTCAATATAATTATGGAGAGAGTCAGAACTGGACCTAGAGTTGAGATTTTTGATTGGAGAAAGGCTAACTTTGAGGGAATGCGTAAGGATTTAAAAGGAGTGAATTGGGACATTTTGTTTTATGGGAAGGATGTAGAAGAGAAATGGAGGACATTTAAAGGGGACATTGTAAGAGTACAGAATTTTTGTGTCCCTGTTCGGTTGAAAGGAAATAGTAAAAATTGGAAAGAGCCATGGTTTTCAAGGGAAATTGGACACTTGTTTCGAAAAAATAGGGATAACTATGGAGGCTTGGAGTAAATGAGGTGCTAGAGGAGTATAAAGAATGTAAAAAGAATCTTAAGAAAGAAATTAGAAAGGCTAAAAGAAGATATGAGGTTGCTTTGGCAAGAAAGCTGAAAGTAAATCCAAAGGGTTTCTACAGATATATTAATAGCAAAAAGATAACGAGGGATAAAATTGGACCATTAGAGAGCCAGAATGTACAGCTATCTGCAGAGCCAAAAGAGATGGGGGAGATATTGAACGATTTATTTTCTTCAGTATTCACCAAGCAGAAGGATATTGAACTCTGTGAGGTAAGGGTAAATAGTAGAGTAGCTATGGAAACTATGAGATTCAAAGAGGAAGTACTGACACTTTTGAAAAATATAAAAGTGGATCAGTCTCCAGGCCCTGACAGGATATTCCCTAGGACATTGAGGGAAGTTAGTGTAGAAATAGCAAGAGCTATGACAGAAATATTTCAAATGTCATTAGAAACGGGATTAGTGCCGGAGGATTGGCGTACTGCGCATGTTGTTCCATTGTTTAAATAGGGTTCAAAGAATAAACCTAGCAATTATAGACATGTTAGTTTGACGTCAGGGGTGGGCAAATTAATGGAAACGATACTTAGAGATAATATATATAAGCATCTGGATAAACAGGGTCTGATCAAAAACAGTCAACATGGATTTGTGCCTGGAAGGTCATGTTTGACAAACCTTGAATTTTTTGAAGAGGTTACTAGGGAAATTGATGAGGGTAAAGCAGTGGATGGTGTCCATATGGATTTCAGTAAGGCCTTTGACAAGGTTCCCCATGGAAAGTTGGTTAAGAAGGTTCAATCTTTGGGTGTTAATGGCGGAGTAGCAAGATGGATTCAACAGTGGCTAAATGGGAGATGTCAGAGAGTAATGGTGGATGGCTGTTTGTCTGGTTGGAAGCCGGTGACCAGTAGGGTGCCTCAGGGATCTGTGTTGGGTCCACTGTTGTTTGTCATGTACATCAATGATCTGGATGATGGGGTGGAAAATTGGATAAGTAAGTATGCAGATGATACTAAGATAGGGGGTGTTGTGGATAATGAAGTAGATTTTCAAAGTCTACAGAGAGATTTGGGCCATTTGGAAAAGTGGGCTGAAAGATGGCAGATGGAGTTTATTGCTGATAAGTGTGAAGTGCTACATCTTGGCAGGACAAATCACAATAGGACGTACATGGTAAATGGTAGGGAATTGAGGAATGCTGTGGAACAAAGGGATCTAGGAATAACTGTGCATAGTTCCCTGAAGGTGGAATTGCATGTAGATAGGGTGGTAAAGAAAGCTTTTGGTGTGCTGGCCTTTATAAACCAGAGCATTGAATATAGGAGTAGGGAAGTAATGTTAAAATTGTACAAGGCATTGGTAAGACCAATTCTGGAGTATGGTGTACAATTTTGGTCGCCTAATTATAGGAAGGATGTCAACAAAATAGAGAGAGTACAGAGGAGATTTACTAGAATGCTGCCTGGGTTCCAGCAACTAAGTTACAGAGAAAGGTTGAACAAGTTAGGTCTTTATTCTTTGGAGCGCAGAAGGTTAAGGGGGGACTTGATTGAGGTCTTTAAAATGATGAAAGGGATAGACAGAGTTGACGTGGATAAGCTTTTCCCATTGAGGGTAGGGAAGATTCAAACAAGAGGGCATGACATGAGAATTAAGGGACAGAAGTTTAGGGGTAACATGAGGGGGAACTTCTTTACTCAGAGAGTGGTGGCTGTGTGGAATGAGCTTCCAGCAGAAGTGGTGGAGGCAGGATCGATTTTAACATTTAAAAGTAAAGTGGATAGGTATATGGACGGGAAGGGAATGGAGGGGTATGGTCTGAGTGCAGGTAGATGGGACTAGGGGAAAATAAATGTTCGGCACGGACTGGAAAGGCCGAGAGGGCCTGTTTCCGTGCTGTAATTGTTATATGGTTATATGGTTAACAGAGGTCATGAGGAATGTTAAGGAGCAGAAGGGTCTAGGAGTACAAGTACATAGCTCCCTGAAAGTGGATTCACATTTAGGCAGGTTGGTAAAGAAGGCCTACATTAGTCAGGAAATTCGGTACAGGAGTCAGGACAATAGACGATAGACAATAGACAGCAGGAGTACGCCATTTGGCCCTTCGAGTCAGCACCGCCATTCAATGGGATCATGGCTGATCATCCCCAATCAGTACCCCATTCCTGCCTTCTTCCCATATCCCTTGACTCCGCTATTTTTAAGAGCCCTATCTAGCTCTCTCTTGAAAGCATCCAGAGAACCCGCCTCCACCGCCCTCTGAGGCAGAGAATTCCACAGACAATTCAATTTCAATTCAATTCATTCTTTATTGGCATTGTGCAGGGTACAATACAGAGACAACGAAATGCGTATCTCCGAAGAGCGCTTATGAATGATGTCTATACATATACAGTGTCGGGGGGGGCGGAGGGGTGGAGACAGGCAGTCATTGAGGTGCAGCGTTGAGATGTGTGACAGCCACAGAGAAGAAGCTGTTCTTGAGCCTGCTGGTATGGCAGCGGAGGGACCTGTAGCGTCTCCCGGATGGGAGGAGGTTAAACAGTCTATGGTTGGGGTGTGAGCTGTCCCTGGCGATGCTGTGCGCCCTGCGCAGGCATCGTTTACTATGGACAGACTCAATGGAGGGGAATGAGGAGCCTGTGATGTGTTGGGCGATCTTCACCACCCTCTGCAGAGCCTTCCGGTCGACGACAAAGCAGTTACCATACCATACTGTGATGCAGTTGGTAAGGATGCTCTTGATGGTGCAGCGGTAGAAGTTCACCAGAATCTGGGGAGACAGGTGGACCTTCTTAAGTCTCCTCAGGAAGAAGAGACGCTAGTGAGCCTTCTTGATCAGCGAGGATGTGTTGTGGGTCCAGGCGAGGTCATCGGAGATGTTGACCCCCAGGTACCTGAAGCTGGAGACACGTTCCACCTCCGTCTCATTGATATGGATAGGGGTGTGCGTGCAGCCTCTCGATCTCCTGAAGTCCACAATGAGCTCCTTGGTCTTCTTGGAGTTGAGGGCCAGGTTATTGTCAGCACACCATGCTGTTAGGAGCTGAACCTCCTCCCTGTAGGCTGACTCATCGTTGTCGCTGATGAGGCCAATCACCGTCGTGTCATCTGCATACTTGATGATGGTGTTGGTACCATGTACAGGTATGCAGTCCTAGGTGAAGAGGGAGTAGAGGAGGGGGCTCAGCACGCAGCCCTGGGGTACACCAGTGTTCAGGGTGAGGGTAGATGAGGAATGGTTATTCAACCTGACAGACTGTGGTCTGTTGGTTGGAAAGTCCAGTAACCAATTGCAGAGGGAGGGGTTGATGCCCAGGTCATCGAGTTTGGCGATCAATTTAGAGGGGATAATGGTGTTGAATGCTGAGCTGTAATCGATGAACAGCATTCTCACATAAGTGTTTCTGTTGTCGAGGTGGGAGAGGGCGGAGTGGAGTGCCGTTGAGATGGCATCCTCCGTGCTCCTGTTCTTACGGTATGCAAACTGGTAGGGGTCCAGAGTGGGAGGTAGGCAGCATTTGAGGTGTGCCATGAAAGCCTTTCAAAGCACTTGGCGATGATAGGGGTGAGTGCAACTGGGCGGAAGTCGTTGAGATTCGCCGCAGTGGAGTGTTTAGGCACTGGCACAATGCAGGTATTTTTAAGGCACGTGGGGACAACTGCCTGGGCAAGTGTCAGGTTGAAGATGTCAGTCCAGACGTCTGTCAGCTGTGCAGCACAGGTCCTGAGGACGCGCCCGGGGATGCCGTCAGGGCCGGCAGCCTTGCGTACATTGATCCTACTCAGTGCCATGTGCACGTTGTAGGGGTTGAGTGTGAGGGGCTGGTGGTCATCGGGGAGCCCAGTCTTGATGGCCAACTCTTGGTTGTCCCTTTCAAAGCGGCCATAAAAGTGATTGAGTTCCTCGAGGAAGGATGCGCCTCTGGAAGTGGGGGTGGAGTTGGTGGTTCTGTAGTCAGTGACGGCTTGGATGCCATGCCACATGCGTCGGGGGTCGGAGTTGCTGTCGAAGTGCTCCTCGATCTGCAGCTTGTATCTATGTTTGGCGTTCTTGATGCCCCTCTTCAGATTGGCCCTCAATGAACTGTGGGCACGGGCATCGCCTGACCTGAAAGCCGAGTCCCGTGCTTTCAGCAGTAGCCTGACCTCGCTGTTCATCCATGGCTTCTGATTCGGGTATGTGGTGATTTGTTTGAGAGTGGTGACACTGTTGAAGGAGGAGTTGATGAAGTCCAGAACGGAGGAAGTATAGGCGTCAATGTCAGTGTGGGAGTCAAGGGTGGCCTGAGCAGCAAACGCATCCCAGTCAGTGTTACCAAAACGCTGCTGGAGTGTGGAGTCCGCTTCATCTGACCAAACCTTGACTGTCCTCACTGTGGTTTTAACGCATCTGATGAGTGGGGAGTACTTAGGGAGCAGGAACAATGACAAGTGATCAGACTGACCAAGGTGGGGGAGGGGGATGTAGCTTTGTACGCTTCAGCCATGTTGGTGTAGACTTTGTCCAGTGTCTTGTCTTCTCTAGTGGCGAAGGAGACATGTTGGTGGAATTTGGGGAGTACAGTCTTCAGGTTGGAGTGATTGAAGTCACCCGCAACAATGAAGGCTGCGTCTGGATTGAGGGTCAGTTGTTTGCTAATGGCAACATGCAGTTCTTTCATTGCAAGCTTGGCATTAGCATCAGGAGGGATATAGGCTGCAGTCACAACAGTGGAGGTAAACTCTCTGGGCAGATAGAACGGTCTGGACTTAACCAAGAGGAACTCAAGGTTGGCTGAGCAGTGACTCTCAATGATGGTGGTGTCTGTGCACCATGCTTTGTTTACATACATGCACAGGCCCCCACCTCTGGTCTTACCGGAGTCAGATGTTCTGTCCGCTCGGAGTATGTGTCGTCCCACTAGCTCAATGGCGCTGGCGGGAACATCAGAGTTCAGCCAGGTTTCGGTGAGGATCAGGATGCTGCAATCCTTGATCCAGTTGTAGGAGAAAATCAGAAGACAGAGGTCATCCATCTTGTTTGCCAGGGAACGGATGTTGGCAAGGAGAAGGCTAGGGATGGATGGCCTGTGTGGGGCTCGCTCCAACCTTGCCTTCAACCCACCTCGAGATCCACGGCGATGTTTTCGGGCCCGTCGCCGTCTGTGTGCGCCTCTGGATGCCCGGGCTGACTTGGTATGGTGCTCGGGTCTACCGCCCTGCAGCTCCGCAGATTCGCCGTCCCGCAGCTCCGCGGATCCGCCGCCCCGCAGCTCCGTGGTGAAGGTGAGTGCAGGAGGGAGCCGGAGTTCATCCGGAAAGTCGACCGGGGGAACGCTATAGCCGCAGGAACCGAGATTTAAAAGTTCCTGCCGGCTATAGTGAATGATGGAGAAACTGCTCCGGGTGAGCAGACTCAAAACAAGAAGTAGGGAGATGTAAAGTTTGCCGATCCGAGGGAGACACGGGGCGTCGCGATGCACCCGTGCCGTGCGAGTGCATCGCCACTCTCTGTGAGAAAAAGTGTTTCCTCGTCTCCGTTCTAAATTGCTTACTCCTTATTCTCAAACTGTGGCCCCTGGTTCTGGACTCCCCCAACATCGGGAACATGTTTCCTGCCTCTAGTGTGTCCAAGCCCTTAACAATCTTATATGTTTCATCATGTTACAATTGTACGAGATATTGGTGACGCTGCACTTGGAACATTTTGTTCATTTTTGGTTACTTTGCTATAGGGAATATGGTATTCAGCTAGAAAGGGTGCAGAGAAGATGTATTTCTCGATCACAAGCAGCTGAGGGGGGATCTAATAATGGTATATAACATCATGAAGGGAATAGATAAGGTTAACGCACAGAGTATTTTTCCCTAGAGGAATCAAGAACTAGAGGGTACAGGTTTAAGGCGAGGGGGGGGGTGAAAGTTTAATCAGAACCTGAGGGGTAACTTTTTCACAGAGAGTGGTGAGTAGATGAAACAAGCTGCCAGAGGAAGGAGTGAGGCATGTACAATAACAACATTTAAAAGACATTTGCTCAGGTACATGGACAGGAAATGTTGAGAAGGATATGGGAGAAAAACAGGTAAATGGGATTAGATTAGATTGGGCATCAAGGTTCGGCATGGACGAGTTGGACTGATTCCATATTTATGTCCATATTTATGAAACAATCAGTAATTTCAGGATCAGATTTAGGAACCATTTAATAGGCTACATTTATACCTCACGCTGTCTCAGCAAGGCCAACGTTATAATCAAGGGCGTGTCACACCCTGGCCACTCCCTCCTCTCCCCGCTCCCATCAGGCAAAAGGTATAGAAGTGTGAAAACGCTCACCTCCAGATTCAGGGACAGTTTCTTCCCAGCTGTTATCAGGCAACTGAATCATCCTACCACAACCAGAGAGCAGTCTTGGATTGCTATCCACCTCTTTGGTGACCCTCGGACTATTCTTGATCTGACATTGTTGGCTTTACCTTGCGCTAAACATTATTCCTTTATCATGTATCTATACACTGTAAATGGATCGATTGTAATCATGTATTGACTTTCTGCTGATTGGTTAGCATGCAACAGAAAGCTTTTCACTGTACATCGGTACACATGACAATAAACACAACTGAACTGAAACTGAACTGAACAGATTAAAAGATCTGCCCCAAAACCTCTGAAGAGATGCAACATCTCCATTAATTCTTGGGAATCACTTCTTATGACCGCTCAAAGTTGAGAATGAGGATTTGGGATGGTATCGATAAACCTTGAATCGGGAACACATAGAAGCTCTGCTAATGTGATGGACGGAGCAGAACACAAACTGCCCATCCAACTGTCCCATTAGCTTCCACTTGCCCTACCTATGGTCCCCATGATCACCTCATTATCCAACACGGAACTCACAAAACTAGAGTAACGTTAAGTCATCCTCAATCTGAGGGAGGCATAGAAGAAGCCTGCTCCACAATTTAGGTTCATACCAAAAAGCCGTAAATTTAGGTACAATAATGATTGAAAGCAAAATGGCAGATGTCAAAACATAACGTTTATGAAATCTGAAATTTGAAGCCAGTGTTCAGAAGCAGCCAAAGTATTTGGTCATGCTTTTAATAAAGTTGGATGTAGCTTATGAATTGGCTTGCAATAGGCACCATAGTTATTCATTTCCAGAGTCAGAGATTGATCTGTTGACTTTTGATGTGGCAAAATCCAAAATAATTAAGCGTTCAGATTTTGTTCTAATATATAATTTGGCCCCTGTATGTTGCTATATGTTGAACAATTCCTACAATTTAAATGAATGATTGAGTGGGCCCATTTTTATGTCTTGTACCTACACTTAGTTCCTGGGTGACTATTGCAAAGTTAATCACAGATACCTGAAAATTGTCTGGAATAGTTCCTTTTAATAGCCTCTCTACACAGCCGAAATCCTGGTAAGCCCAGACCAATAGTAATTATATGAAGGGTGCAGTGACTATTTTAATGTTAGTGTAGTGTGTAGTGTAGTGAGATACCGGAATTCTGCAATTACTGAAATATTCCGGAAATGAAAATGAAATAAAGATGTCGATGATATTAGTTGTATGGCCATCACATTATTCAGCCTTTCACCTTGAGAGAGTGAGCTGACCCAGGCTGCTTATTTCCTAATCAACATGGCTCCACTAATCACTGACAAGTGACGAGCACAGTGAGAGGATCAAGTTATTATCTTTCTCTCATCCATTTCCACCAAGCAGTTGACCTGGCAATCTGGCTAAAATTTACACAGAAAGGTCAACTCCAAACGTACAACGTAAGCTTGCTGTAAAAAAAAATCATTGGACAGCCTGCCATACCATGTACAATCAGGCTGGGAACAACAATTCCTTGAGCTATAAGTTAAAAATCACAACTCCAGTCTGTGATCTTGCACAATGGTGATACTAGCTGAGGGATTATCTTTCCTTCAGACAGAGAAGCATAACCATGGTCCGAGGGGAGTAAATATGTGGAATTCTTTGCCACAGAAGGCTGTGGAGGCCAGGTCAATGGATATTTTTAAAGCAAAGATAGATAAATTCTTGATTAGTACAGGTGTCAGGGGTTATGAGGAGAAGGCTGGAGAATGGGACTGGAAGGGAGCGATAGATCAGTCATGATTGAATGATGGAGTAGACTTGATGGGCTGAATGGCCTAATTCTGTTCCTGTCACCCATGACCTTATGACATTTGACAAGTCAAGTATATGTCAGATTTCAGAGCACACTGATCATTCCCATTCCCCCAATTAACCCACACATGATCTAATCAACTCCTCCTTCCCATGATTTATTTGTCACCCTTTGCTCGGGCAAGTTAATGTAGCCAACTAACTTACCACCTTGTCTTTGGTATGTAGGAGAAACCAGATCGCCTGGGAGAAACCCACATAACCACAGAGAGAATGAGCAAATAACACCTGAATTCACAGAACTATCTGCTGTACCACCAACTTGGTTGATTTTGATAGATACGAAAAAGACGTACAATTTAGATACAATAATGATGGCGGACGGCAAAACATAATTGTATATAAAATCTGACATTTGAAGCCAGTGTTCAGAACGATGCAAGCAGGATGAATGCCAGGGCAGAGGAAGAGTAGTCTGTCAAATCATCCTGGGAATGGAGGGATATGGGATGGTACTGGTAAATGGTACTGAGGTAGAAGATCAACATGATCTTAATGAATGGTGGAGCAGGATCAAAGGGTGGATGCCGACTGCCGGTGCTAATTCTCCTAGTCCTTCGGTTTATAATTTCTCATATTCAATTGCTGAAAATCATTGTTGCAAAAGACCGCTGAAAGGAAGAATTAACAAAATGTGTTTGTCTATTCAATATCTCATAGTAGTGATACTGGCATACTCCTTTTGGGTAGAGTTACGATTGCCAGCATTTTATAAATCAAATCTGCACTTGTCAAAATGCTTTGTCGCTCAACCCAATTCATTTTTTTATTGAAAGCAATGAAGGGCAATCAGGATAGAGAACTTGTATTGATTGGTCACCTTGCACTCCCAGAAGGCTACTCCTGCGTTGTTGTCAAAAGAACTGCACAGTACAATTAAAATAACGAAACTTGTGAGAGTTTCCCAAAATATTGAAATGCAAAATATACTTTGGTGATCTTTATGATAAGAATTAAGTAGATTGTGAGCTGTGTGTACTCGGAGTGGTAATGTGACCAGACAAAAGGAGCAGAGCGCATGGATAATCACTTTCTGTTTATTAGAAGACACATCCTTGTGAGACCATTTCTTTCATTCCACAGTCCTGATACTGATGATGTATTCGGCAATTTGTAAGGTATTGGTAAATTCACAGTTTCTCTACTTGAGGAATCGTTGTTCTCTAAATAATTGCGGGTTGGAGAATCAAAGGCTTCAGGTGTTGACATATTTTCTCCAGTTTGCCTCAAATATCAAATCAATATACTTTTTCATAAATCGAGAAACCAGAAAACAAGTGAATAGAACTATAGATGTAAGCTCAGGTCCACAAATTCAATTACATATCCGAGGTTGCTGAGAGCTCCTGGACTGATTTGTGAAATCAAATGGGAAATATTTTTGGTACTTTCCAGCTTGTTCCTTACCTCCTGAAACTGGAAGCATGCAGACCATTCTATCCATCATAGTACAATGCACAATCGATGGAATAAATTCATGTATGTGTAATAAACCCAGAACATCTGAAAAGAAGGATGCATCCCTACACACATATAAAGAGATTACCTGTTATTTACAGGTTTGTCAGGGTGTTGGTAAGAGCAAAGATCAATGGAGTCAGTGAACTTTGAAACAGCAAACCCCTCTGGAGGTTTCAGTGCATTTTTGATGTGAAACCTTTTTACTTCCGATAAAAGCTATAGAAACATAGAAAATAGGTGCAGGAGTAGGCCATTTGGCCCTTCGAGCCAGCACTGCCATTCAATATGATCATGGCAGATCATCCGAAATGAGTACCCCGTTCCAGCTTTTTCCCCATATCCCATGATTCCCTAAGCCCTAAGAGCAAAATCTATCTCCCTCCATTGCTGCAATCAGATTCTGATTCTGCTTCTACTGTTCACGAGTGGAATGACTATAGCACAGAGCAAGCGGGAGAGGTCGGGTATAAAGGGCTCAGGATAGGAAGTCCCATTTTGCAGGATTCTGTATGGAACCATGCTCCCCCGTCACCAAACTGAGTAGGAATGCATCTGAAGGCTAGTTTGTCTGCATCAAGTGGCTTTCTGCAGGCAAAGCTGCAGGCAGGAATTTTGCCTGTGCTGCACTTTCTGTAGAAGTAAAGTCATGGTTGCCCAGAAATACATACTTTTCAGATCTTTCCACACAGCCGTGTACGTGCCACGTAATGCACTTTGCAGTATAAACCTGCATTGAAATGGATGCATTATATTCAACGAGCAACGATGATTCATCAACATTTTTCCTCCACTTGGCCACACATATTTACCTAGTTATGCGGAGTTCAGGGGTTGATATACTGTACCTACGTGTGACCAGGTTTTATGTGCATTGAAAAACATTAATCTCCGATGACAACAGTTATATTGTTGCCATTACACTAGTATTGATCACCAATCATGTAATCAGAATTAAATCATTCAATGTGAGAAATATTTTTATACTTCCAATCAGGACCACACCCATACATTCAATGAGCAATCACCCTGTGAATTACCTTAGTGTGTCATCGGCGATGTTTACATATCCTTATACCTTCGCACAGAGCTCATCTTGCGGTCATAGCTAGGCTGATGGAGGTTAGTTGTACAGCTGTGAAGGGTGAACTGAATTCAATTCTGGCCGAGCAGACCAGGCTTCAGACTGCATGATCTTGCTGCAAGTCTGGACAATTGGCACGCAGGCAACTGTGAGGACACTGTTGGAATAGTGGTGGTGGGAACATGAATCTTGTTACCTTGACAAAGGACAGACCATTCATGCACAGCGTAGGCACTGCTCATGCCCTGGATCAATCTGCGGGATAACAATTTGCCGAAAAACTGTGGTGCCCTTAGATTTGTGTCCATCAGTAGAATACTATCACAGGCTACAAGCCAAAATCGGGGACATTCTCAGGGAATCTTCTGGATGAGCTCACTGCATTTTATGGCCGGTTTGAATAGGAAAACAAAGTTTCCCCCAGGCACATCCCCCCCCACCAATCCCCCACTGGCTCTGTCTCTTATGTCATGCTAGCAGATGTTAAGGGCCTGTCCCACCAGCATGCAACTCTATGCGATTAGCGCGACCTAACGTGGTCGCCTGAGCCGTCCGGCGTCGCGGGGCCGGTCCCACTTCGATCGCCGGAGCCATGCGGAATTGTGCGGAGTTCGTCCCGAGTTCGTCCCGACACTGCGCGGGGCTCCGAAAAACTGACTATGTCCAAAAATTCCGCGCGGCAACGGCTTGTCGGCTCGCAGTCGCCTCGACATTTACACAGCGCCCTGACATCGTGCCTCCGTGAACCTATTTGTAAGTGCCTCCGTGACCCTCTATGTGTGTGGCTCCGTGGCCCTGTGTGTGTGTGTGTGCCTCGGTGCCCCTCTCTGTGTGCCCCTCTCTGTCCTGGCGAACCTACCTTAGACTTCGCTCCGAGTTCGCCTCACTTTGCGCCACATTGCGCCACTCACCCGACCTCCGCGCGGCCCCTACTGCCGGTTTGGTTGCGCTTGCCGCATGCAGGCGCATGCTGGTGGGAACGGCCCTGTACAGGGGATCACCCGACCTCCGCCCGGCCCCCGCTTCTAGTTTGATCGCGTTCATCGCATAGAGTTGTATGCTGGTGGGACAGGCCCTTAAGATTTGTTCTCACAGGGGCAACCCTGTCAAAACCATGTCCTTATCGAAGACGCTGGTTTAGAGATGGTGTACAGCGTCAAACTCCGAGCTATCCAAATAAACAGCAACCTAGCTTAACCCTTTCACACAGAATCAAAGTGCTTCTACTTTTTTAGGCATCTGAGAAGATTCGTTATGTCCATGAGAAATCTCTGAAACGTCTACTGATGCGCTACAGAAAATATTCTGACGGGATTCATCTCAGCCTGATATAGCAATTGCTCTGCTCTTGACTATGTGAACCTGCAAAGAGTGGTGAACACGGGCAAGTCCATCACAGGCTCGTCACTTGCTTCCATCCAGTCTATCTTCATCATGTGATGCATCAAAAAGGCTGGAAGTGTTGTCAAGGATACCTGCACCATGGCCATTCCCTTTTCTCTCTACCTCCTGGGAGAAGATGCAGGAGCTTGAAACCTCAGGCATCCAGATTTAAGAACAGCTTCCCAACTGCTAGCAGACTCCTGAACCAAAAACCTCTCTTCACACCCCGCTGTGGAGGTGCTGCTATGTGCTCTTATTCTTGACATAGGTACTTTTCAGGTCTGGACACTTCTTCAGACTGCCAGAGGGTCTCAGCTCGAAGTATCGATGTTGAGTCTGAAGAAGGGTCTCTGAAATGGGACCTGAAATGTCACCGATCAGTGTTCTCCAGAGATGCTCCCTGACCCGTTGAGTTACTCCAGCACTTTGTGTCCTTTTATGTAAACCAGAATCTGCAGTTTTTTGTTTCTCCATTTAACCATTTGCATGTCATAATGTAGAATATGTGGGATGTGCTAGGTAAATTGACCTAAGTAAACTATCAACTTTGGTGACTCCTGCTCACCTGGTGGTTCTGGGCTTTGTGGCAGACAAATGTATGAATCCCTTCCACAAGGCGACTCACCCTTGGGATCTCGACAGCTATTCCAGTCTGTTGCTTGTACTTTCTGTGAGGGAGCAATAAGTGTGCTCAATGTGTCAGCTGCAATGTGTGTAAATATGATGTACCAGTAAAAGTAGAAAGGCTGAAGGTTTTTGTAAGAGCTAAGTGTGCAAGAGTTAGCAGAATGGAAAGTGTGTCAGCATAGTAGTATGTTCACCAACATAGAGCTATAGATTGATACAGCATGGAAACTGACACTTCAGCCCAACTCGTCCATTCCGACCAAGATGCCTCGTCTAACTTTGTCACATTTGCCCACAATTAGCCCATAACCCTTGATATCTCTCCTCTCTGTGACCTGTCCTCAACTTTATACATTGTACCTGTCCTGAACTATTCACATTACAATTTGCCTTTCTCTAATTTAGTACTTTCCTGCCAGACCCAGACTTATCTGTGTTCAAAACAATCTTAACACTTGGCTTGATCCGAAACGTCACCCATTCCTTCTATCCAGAGATGCTGCCTGTCCCGCTGAGTTACCCCAGCATTTGTTGTCTGTTAACACTTATGGAGCTGTGATTGCTATCCCGAACAGATGCAATTTAGTGCTGCTTCCACTGCCCATAATCATACATATTGTGCCATTGCATGTTTTTCAGACATTGGGACCGGGTCATGATGGCATCATAAATGGCAATGAGCTCTTTGTCGTCCACCACCTCCTTGCAGCTTCACTCAGATCTTTGGCCACCTGAGGGCCTGAGCGTGCATGGTGTTCTGTTTACCGTACATCTTTCTACTGGGATCTAGGCATGCATATCTGAAATAGAGTGCCTGCACTCATGTCTCTCCAATCATCTAGGGCAGCACAGTGGCGCAGCAGTAGAGTTGCTGCCTTACTGCGCCAGAGACCCAGCCTTGATCCTGACTACAGGTGCTTGGCTGTACGGAGTTTGTACATTCTCCCCGTGACCTGCATGGGTTTTTCCTGGGAGCTCCGGTTTCTTTCCACACTCCAAAGACGTACAGGTTTGTAAGTTAATTGGCTTGGTAAAAATTGTAAATTGTCCCTGGTGTGTGTAGAATAGTGTTAACGTGCGGAGATCACTGGTTGATGCAGACTAGGTAGGCCGAAGGGCCTGTTCCGCACTGTATCTCTAAATTAAACTAAACTATTCATAGAGACACTCTCCAAAGTTGTCCAATGCTGATTTCAAGGATTATCTCCTGCAGACGTAACGCTAATTCACAGTTTTGTTCAAGCTTGTATGTGGAACTCCACAAGTTATTGTGCGTTGATGGGGAAAAGGACATAAATTAGCAATTCTCCTGTTCCTGCTCAAAGGATGAAAATTGCACACCCACAGCGACAGGACAATCTACCTTCTCCGGTGCATGTTTCCATATGCAAATGATTACTAGGCATACCCTTCTGAGTATTCTCTTTTGTCTTTTGCACCATGAAAGAAAATTGATTCTTTAACAATGACTCAAATAGGCAAATTATTATCTAGTAGTGATTATTATTTGGGAATCTAATTGAGCAATCCCGGACATCCTTAATAGATTTAATAGGTTTTATTAGATTGTTGTCTTTTTGAAGTTCAATGTTTAAGTTCTTGCATTTCAGAAATATCCAAATCCTGCAACTTGTGTTATTCTCAAAATTCCAGCATCTGCAGTTCTTTGTGTCTCCCAAAATGAGATGATGGCAACGCATCGTCCCAGGGGTTAATAAATGTGTACAGTGAGTCATCTGGTTGGAAATTACCGGGGATGCTGTGAATCAGTTGTTTCTGACTCATCTTCCCTATGGCCTCCAACATCTTGTGCATAATAACTTCCACAAAAATCTAATGATGTATATGATAGATATAAAGTAAGTTTATCGAGTATAATGAACTGCTGATCACAGGTATTAGTACAATTATCTTAAAGGTAATTGTGTCAGGGGGCCAAATGATATCACCGTAAACCTCAGCAAGTATACAATTACTTTGCAGTCACAAGTGGATGTGTTATCATTTTCCTTGCACAAAATGCTCATCCTTAGCTCAAAATTGCTTTCGGGGATAGGATGGAGAGATTCCTTGCTGTTAGATTTGCAGCTTTGCAATGCTGTTTGAAGATTAAAAAGTCCTTCATCACAAAAGGGCAAAGGGTATCACCAGCTCAATCATGGTGAATCTGAAGGTGCACAGATCATGTGACAGGACCTGCTATAAGGCTACGGTGTTTTAGCAGTAAATCAGTAGAACGATCATAATGTTGTACAACAGAAAATCACTACCTTTCTCAGGGCACCTAAATCATCAGTCATGGTTAATTTATATTATCCAGATGCAGCTGCAGAGAAGGCAATTTCTCCTGCTTGGCCATACCTTTTCGGACATCTGTGTGTGTGTGTGTAATAGTAAACATTAGAGATTGCCTGAGGTAATGCAAGGAAATATGAGTAAAAACTAAATAGAAAGATACTGAAAGATGTAGATAAGTAGAGAGATCAAGAGAGTAAGTAGATCATTTATTGAAAATGAGGGTGATACAGATAAAGCCATAGAAAGAACAATAATTGGTTTTGGAAATAGAGCTATGGTGCTCAGGAATAAAGGAGTGATAAATTTGTGTGAAGCAGAGGTTGGGACATAGAAAACCGTGTGCAATTGTGGATGCCCTGTTGTACATCAGTCACAGAGAATACTCCCTGGATTCATCACGATTATGCTTAGATGGGAATCTATAGCTTTGAAGTAAGCAAGTCATTAAAACCACTTTCGCTAGGGTAGAAAAGTACGAGAGGAGATTTAATCCAGGTTTCATTCCTAAAATAATAAGGGGGTTTGTCATATGAATGAGTAAAGAATGTTGCTTCTGGTGGGGTGCGTTGGTGTAGAATTGTTATTTTCAAATTGTCACTCTGCGTAAGAAGATTTAGAAGAGTTATTTGGCACTAACCTATAATGGAATGAAATGTGTTGGTGCAGAATGAAGATGCGGCATCAGTTTACTGATTTTAAGCAAAGTGCAAAAACATTTGAAGCAGGCCAAAAGGCATGACTGGGTAGAGAACGGAGTGCTGGTAATGGTTTGAGAGCCTAGCTATTCTCTTTGTGGTTGAACTCCGAATAAAAACCATTGAAACTGGCTTGAAGCATCAATGAGAGTTTGGTGTAGGCAGCATGCAGAAGAGCTCCATATGTAGAATACCCTTTGTATGTATGTTCTCTGATAATTGGCTGATGGAGGCAGCTATAATTGGTTTTGGCATTCCCATGCCAAGTTGAGACAAAACAGTTGGGATTCCCATTGCTTTATTGAAGTCCATTGGATACTACTAAAAACTGAATCCCAATGGATATCAGATCACATCTAAATCGGTTAATCTGTGAACCATTCTTGTTGACAGCGACTGCTTTTGAGACACATGCAAATAATGTGAGTCATTGGGCACTGAAGTGTATTGGATGTCGGTGGAAATATGCATCAGTACAACTCGCCTTTTTTGGAGCATTGAGGAGGAATTTAGAATGTGGGGGAGGAAAGCCAAAATTATAGGAGTGAAGCATTAAAGTAAAGTAATTGGATTCATTCCGTGGGTGAATTTGTTTTCCTTTCGACATCCTACACAGTCTCCATGCATGAGATTAATTTACAAATACTTGGGATCTTGATGGATGACTAATAAAAGATGGAGATCCCATTGCAAACTAGAGAACTTTAAAAAAAGGATTGTTTGGAGAGAAACAGGAAATGTCCCTGGTCGGGGATTAATCATGTGGGTTACGGTAGGCGGTGTCTCTGAGCAACGTCGTGACCACTGTGGTGGATGTTTATGTTAAGTTTTATCGTTCTTTGTAATTGTGTTGTGTTCTTTTAATTGTATGGCTGCATGCTAACTGAAATATCACTGTACCTTAATTGGTGCATGTGCCAATAAATGTGAATGTGAATCTGAATCGGAGAGTTGATCAAGTTTCAAGTCAAGTCAAGAGAGTTCATTGTCATGTGTCCCAGATAGGACAGTGAAATGATGATGTTGAAACTAAAATCTGGAAATGCACACTGGATGATGGCATCTTTAGTGTGGTCACCACAACAATTTCTAGTCAATTCAGACTTAGTGGCATAGCAGGAGAAATAAAAGGGGCTCGTAATAGAATTAGATTTTTAGCTGGAAGAAAGATGGCAAGCTTCTTTGGAAGGGAACTTAGAAGTTGAAGGAAGGGTGAATGAAGGAGCAAGCCGCTATGAAGGGCGGGAGTGAAAGTGGAATTAGCGAACCCTGGTGATGGAGCAGATTCATAAAGGATGAAACCAGAATTATGAAGAAGAGATGGAATAACCATCAGATCACATTTCACCACAATGTTAAGAAGTTGGGAAGCCAATTTGATTTCAGTCTATTGAATTGTTATGGCCATTTCTGCTGGAGTGTTTGCCAAGAGATCTTGACAAATATTCAGTGGTCTGTATACTAAGACCAACAATGACTATTGTTATAACATCATCTACTTGGTGAAAGATGTAAAATGGACTGCCAGAGACGTGCTGATCTTCCATCGTAAAGGAAACTTAAAAACTGCAGGCTGGCACATCCCAAGATACAGAGACTCCCATGAGCTCTGTACACCCACTACAAAGGCTCCATGGGGAAGACTTAGGATGCTCCTACTACTGTTCATCAAAAGACTGTGCCTTGTGTAATAACCTGTCAAACCTCTCACTGCAAGAACATTTGGAATAATAAAATGATGGAATATTGATGTAAATATTGAAAGCAAATATAATGACATGCTTGGAACAACATTTGACTGTTGTACATTCTGTATTGTATGTGTGCAAATTTATGGATAAAATATATATTTGGAATAATATATTGACTTAATTTCCATACAATTAATGAGGTTCTTTACCTCATTAGCACGGAGGAGCACCCAGAGCAGAGGTGACCACTTAGTGATGGAGAGATACTATATTGTTCTGCCCTAAGCTGTCAATTTACTTCACATCATGGGGTTATTCCCTGCCTGCCCTGAAATCTGAAAACATTGTTGTTTATATCATTTTTTAAAACAGTGACTTGCATTATTTAAAACTCCAGGACAAGTTTTTCATTGTGTGAGCTGAATCTTATTTGAAGCTATATGTAAAGGTAAATATAGTCACTGGTATATAATTTATGAGAAACGGATTTCAGAAAACCCTGTGCTCATTTTTTGTTCATGAAGGGCAGTGTATAATGTATGAGCTACACTTCTCCGATCATTGCCATAGATCTGCTGAAAATCACTATAATAATGATACAGTTTTTTTTAGCCTTCAAGTTTTGAATGTATTAGGATTGCTCTAGAATTATTGTGCTTTGACTAATTATGAAATCTCTGAACATAATTTTCTGATATACTTTGCTATTGTACTGCACACCATCTTTTAAAAATATTTTATTTTCACGTAATGGTTTAAAAAATACATTTGATTTTTGTTCTGTTGAAAGTTGATCTTGGCCTAGAAATCATAAGAGATTGCAGAAAATTGAGATCTGGAGAAAAGAAGGGAAACTGCTGGAGGAGTTCAGTGGGTTAGGCAGCATCTTGGGAGGGAAATGGACAGTCAGAACTTCGGGTTGAGACTGCCCATTTCCCTCCATTGATGCTGCCTCTCCAGCTGAGCTCCTCCAACAGCTCTACCTTTGTTGGCCAATAATTTGTGGTCAGTGGCCAAATAGTTTTGCTTTCCACTGACTGAGAAGAAAACTGCCTGCAGGGATCCGGTGATCTCTGCAGCTTGCACTTGTCTTTTTCTCATGTCGGCAGTCGAACTGCCGAGATAGATACTGAAATATTAGAAATAGGTTATTGAAATATTTAAAGTACAGATATTTGTAGTAAAATACATTTAAAACATTTATGTCAACACTTACCTTCCGTTTTGTTTTTAAGAGCTACAGAGAAGGCTAAGCAGTAATTATGGCTAAGTATGCAGTTAAAACCCTACTTGTGTAACATAAACAAACAGGGCAGCATTTTCAGGCCACTGCTGCTGTGCCTATTGTAAACCGTTTAAATTTTTGTCAATTCAGCTGAGTTCTCTTGATTACAATAGAGCATACAAAACACACAGCTGCAACACTAACAGCAGCTTCAGTGTGTGCAATAAATTAGAAATGCTTGGAAACTATGAAGTTATCGTAAATTTCATGGGATAGTAAGTAGAAAACATGGAATATTACCTTCACAACTGCTACAAAATCCAGGCCGCTATTTTAAAAAATAAAAATATGTCATGCGTTCAAAGAGTCGGTATCATTTAGTTTTGTTTCATTGTTCATGTTATGATAGAACCATGCAAGGGAATATTTCATTGACTTCCGTGGTCCTTATGATATATGGATTCGGCTGCACACTACCTTAAAGTAATTGTGTAATGCCCTGGGGTCACTTAACTCAGTGGTTAGACATTTTAAATTTAAGACCTGGCCCTTTGTGCAGGCTTCTGAACTGGGCCAAGTATCCAATCATCATTATTAAGGCCTTCTCAAAGGATTTCGTTCAAGACAGATGCTGAAAATTGACTGGGATAGGTTAAGCAAGTAATGAGAATTTGAGATGTTCCCAGAAGGTTGCCCTGCACTAGATTGACTTATTTTAACTAATTAAAGCAGGCTTCTGTTGAATATTCAAACTTTGAAAAGTGTTTGAACTTGTATTTAAAAGGGTAAACTCAGGCATGTGCATAGTTGACTGAGTCGAGCAGACAAACACAGATCAAGAAGTGAAAAAAGAATATTTGTAGGTATTCCTTCTTACTCTGTTAATGAAACAGGGGGACTTGCTTATGAATAATTTATTGTGGCCTGAATAGCATAATGTTTCATTATAATGTAGGTATAAAACGAAAAGCAAACATCGCTGATGGGGAAAATTTGAAATAAAAATGGTTAGTCCTGAGACCATCTAGAAGTCTACAGCATATGTTGCAAGTGGAAGAAATGTTAGATGTTTTTAGCTTGATGACCTTCTGTATTAAAGATCAACGATCCCTAGCTTTTTTGGTCCAGAGATGGGGCCTGACCCACTGACTCATTAGGAGAAATTTCTTGTTGAGGGAAAATTGAAGAGATATAAGGATTGAGTGAGAAAGTGGACATGAAGTGGAGAATCAACCCACTGTTAATGGAAGGTGTTCATCACGGGGGCTGCTATTTCTTTCTATTCACTCTTTAGTTTCTCTGCATGAAAGCTCCAGCCATCAAACGCCCCTCTTCTGGCCTGGTAATGGAAGGAGGGTTCGGTCTAGGACACTGTCCTGAAATACTCCTGAAGTGATGTCATGGGGCTGGAGTGATTCTCCACATTCCTTCTGTGATTGGGTGGCCAGAGCTACTTCAAATGTGGCCTAATGAAAGTTTTATAAAGCTGCAACATGACGTCCTAACTTTTATACTCAATGCCCCAATCAAAGAAGGAAGCAGAGCATATTTTACCACTCAGTCAGTGCTTTTCTTGAATTACCTTAAATTATATCTTCCATCATTTTCTCATTTATTGGGAATGGACTAGTCTGGATTGGATTTTTTCTTCTGCTTTTTCTGATGAACAGGCCATACCTGGGAATGTTTCCACAATATTGAATAGATACCAATGTGGTAACTATGCTGGACCAGCTTATTCTGCGACACAAGTATTTCTTACTACCGCTGGGATGTTGACATACACTTTGGAGTTTCCAATGCTCTTATTCATTCTTTGTTATCATATGGACTACATTGAACTGGCAGAGCACTGGCACTTTTGATGGTGGGAATCTCAGGAGAAAACAATGATGGATCTTCGATTTGGCACTTTTATCTGAATATGGTTTTTCAGCCTTGTTTCCAGCATTCACGTGCTGGGCCTATTGTTGAGCATGATGATCTAAGAGACACACCTTGTTAGCTGTTTATTAATGAATAGATCCGATCAGACTGCAGAGTTTTGATCAGATCGTGAAGATGGTTATCAAAAATTACAGCATGATCTTGATTAGCTGGGCAAACGGGCTGCTGATTGATTAATGGATTTTAATGTGGGTAAATGCGGGGTGGATAAATAAAACAAGCCGGCAGAGGAGGTAGTTGAGAGAGGTACTATAACAACATTCAAAAGACATTAGCCAGGTACATAGATAGGAAAGATTTAGAGGGATATGGGCCAAACGCAGGCAGGTGTGACTAGCTTGGATGGGGCATCTTGATCAGCATGGGCAAGGACCTGTTTCTGTGCTTTATGGTTCTACGATAAGAGCAAGTTAGAACCTATCCTGCATGACTTGACTCACCTCTTGAAACTTAGCCTTTCCACCATCTATAAGACATAATTCAGCATGTTATAGAATACGAAGGTAGACACAAAAAGCTGGAGTAACTCAGCGAGACAGGCAGCATCTCTGGAGAGAAGGAATGGGTGATGTTTCGGGTTGAGACCTTTCTTCAGACTTACACCCCATATAATTCAAAGAATGCAGCTTCAGCATCTCTCATGAAGTGCAACTATTACCTGGAAAAGCAGCCCACTTGATTGGCTACACCTCCACGACCCTAGTCATTTATTCACTCTGCCAGGAGAGCACCATATCTGTCGTGCGTTGTGTGGTAGTCTGTTGTCGGTGTCTGTAGTCTGCAGAATGCACTCCATTGTAAAGTGACAATACCCCAAAAATGTATGATCTCTAGCACCAAGAAAGTGGAAGACAGCAGAGGTTCCCCTCTAAGTTGCTTACAGAACTTCTTTGTCAATCTTTGTGTGTCTTGTTGCTCTGCATGCAGCATCAAAGTCTATGCTAGAAGAACTGCAGTGGTTCAAGAAAGTAGCGCTCCATTGCTTTCTCGAGGACAGTCAGGGATGGACAATGTGCTGCTTTTGTCTGTGATGTCCAGAAAGCTCACTATATTTTTAAAACAGAACCTCTATTCAGTTTAATAAATTTCAGAAGTGTTAATTGTTCGGATGCTTGCCTTCCATGGAGAACAGGACACTTTAGATGTGTAATTGGCCATTTCACTAACTGATAATCAGAGTTCTGAGGTATGTGTATATAGAATGGTGTGCTCTTCCAAATAAAGAGCAGTGTACTTGAAACAGTATTTCATCACACCACCCACCTTCTAAAGTAGGCACCTGCTTTGACTTATGAAGTAGATCAACCATGCAGATAACAGCAATAGTTTCATGTTTCATATTGTCTACATATTGTCCATTCAGGTTATCCACAACAGCTTCAGAAAGAACTTTTAGACCTTATTAAATCACGCATTTAGATGTATGTCTTTTGTTACATTGAATATTGTGGAGGTGTTATTTTGCAATGATTTCTCATCAAAATGCTTGCAAGGCTGGAACCTAATAGGCAAAGCGAATAGTTTTTTGCAGAACGTTGGCATTTCATTGAAAGTGCTGGCAAGTTTGGGTCTTGCATATCTGGAGTCCAGAGATGGAGCATGACCAGGTTGGAATTATGATTATCTCCTGATGGATCCTACTCCAAATTATACTTTGCATTTGGATCTATGAGCCTGCAGATTTGAATGGAGATTTCTACGCTGAAAAGACAGTTCAGTTGAGTGGCAGTTTTAAGTGCTTCTGAATGTCATGGATGTTCAGAGGATTGGAAAAGCTTCACAGCTTGGACAAGGCAACATTGGTGGGGTGGCTTTGCTGTCTTGTCAGATATCCCATCTGTTTTTGTGGGCAGAGCTTGTTTTAACTCTCGCACTATATCTGGTTCTGATTTTACAATGGCAATTGGCAAAAGGGATTTAGACGCTTTCAAGCACGTTCATCCTTACATTAATGTATAAAGCATGTGCAGCAAGTGTGTAAGAAGGAACTGCACATGCTGGTTTAAACCAAAGATAGACACGAAAAGCTGGAGTAACTCAGAGGGACAGACAACATCTCTGGAGAGGAATGGGTGATGTTTTGTGTTGTGACCCTTCTTCAGGCATACACCCCACATAATTCAAAGAATGCAGCTTCAGCAGCTCTCATGAAGTGCAACTATTTTCTGGAAAAGCAGCCTTCAGTTTAAACCTCCAGTTTAAATTCCATTTGGAATATTTTTGGTGGACCAGGAAACCAAGAACCAAGAACCAAGGAATGGATGACGTTTTGGGTCAAGACCCTTCTTCAGACTGGTTAGAGATAAGGGAAACGAGAGAGATAAACGGTGATATGGAGAGATAAAGAAAATGAATGAAAGATATGCAAAAAAGTAACAATGATAAAGGAAACAGGCCATTGTTAGCTGTTTGTAGGGTGAAAATGAGAAGCTAGTGCGATTAACTGTAAATTGGAGGAGCAGCACCTCATATTTCGCTTGGGCAGTTTGCACCCCAGCGGTATGAACATTGACTTCTCTAATTTCAGGTTGTCCCTACTTTCTCCTCCCCTTCTCAGCTCTCCCTCAGCCCACTGGCTCTTCTTCCCGTCCCCCCACCCTCACATCAATCTGCAGAAGGGTTTCGACCCGAAACGTTGCCTATTTCCTTCGCTCCATAGATGCTGCCTCACCCGCTGCGTTTCTCCAGCATTTTTGTCTATCTTCAATTTTCCAGCATCTGCAGTTTCTTCTTAAACAGCTAGTGTGACTTGGGTGGGGGAGGGATAGAGAGAGAGAGAGAGAGAGAGAGAGAGAATGCCGGTGCTACCTGAAGTGAGGTAAATCAATATTCATACCACTGGGCTATAAGCTGTCTGACATAACACTGGGCTGTACTTGGACCATCTCCGCCACCTCCCTTCCCTTCCTTGATTTCACAGTCTCCATCACAGAAAATAGACTAATGATTGACGTCTATTACAAACCCACTGACTCCCACAACTATCTCGACTACATTTCTTCCCAACCTGGTTCCTGCAAAGACTCTATCACTCCAAATTCCTCCGTTTACTCCGCATCTGCACCCAAGGTGTGGTGTTCCATACCAGGACATCCGAGATGTCCTAATTCTTTAGGGAACGGAATTCCCCTCTCCCATCATAGATGCTGCCTTCACTCGTCTCCTCTGTACCCCGCAGCTCTGCTCTTGCTCTTCCTCCCCCTAGTTGCAACAGAGACAGAGTCCCCCTAATCTTTACCTTCCACCCCAACAGCCATCGCATACAACACATAATCCTCTGAAATTTCCGCCACCACCAACGGGATCCCACAACTAGCCACATTTTCCCATCTCCACCCCTTTCCACCTTCCGCAGAGAACGTTCCCTCAACAACTCCCTGGTTAACTCATCCCTTCCCACCCAAATCACCCCCTCCCCAGGTACCTTCCCCAGCAACCACAGAAGATGCAACACCTGTCGCTATACCTCCTCCCTCGACTCTGTCCAGGAACCCAGACAGTTCTTTCAGGTTAGGCACAGGTTCACATGCACCTCCTCCAACCTAATCTACTGTATCCGTTTTTCAAGATGTGGACTCTTATACATCGGCGAGACCAAATGCAGACCGGGCGATCGTTTCGCTGAACACCTTCGCTCAGCCCGCCTGAACCAACTTGATCTCCTGGTTGCTGGACACTTTAATTCTCCTTCCCATTCCTACACAGACTGTTCTGTCCTAGGTCTCCTCCATTGTCAGAGTGAGGCTAAACGCAAATTGGAGGAACAGCATCGCATATTTCGCTTGGGCAGCTTGCAGCCCAGTGGTATGAATATTGATTTCTCTCACTTCAGGTAGCCCCTGCATCCCCTCTCTCTCTATCCCACCCCAACCCAAGTCTCACTAGCTTCTCATTTTCACCCTACAAACAGCTAACAATGTCCTGTTTCCTTTATCATCATAACAGTTTTGCATATCTTTCATTCATTTTTCTTTATCTCTCCACATCACGTCTATATCTCTCGTTTCCCTTATCCCTAACCAGGCTGAAGAATGGTCTCGACCCGAAACGTCGCTCAGCCTTCTCTCCAGAGATGCCGCCTGTCCCGCTGTCTTACTCCAGCTTTTTGTGTCTATCTTAAGTGCAGCAAGTCGCAGGCTGACCTGCCAGCAGTGCTATTTTGAGGGTTACACAAAAAGCTGGAGAAACTCAGCGGGTGCAGCAGCATCTAAGGAGCGAAGGAGATAGGCGACGTTTCGGGTCGAGACCCTTCTTATTTTGAGTCTGCTTTTGAAGCAGTATATTTACTTTCTAACCACAGAAAAATTATGTCTATCGAGGATTGTTTGTGTTTTTGAAGTCTGTCAGTCTTTCTGTTATGATAATTATCATGGTAATATACATGTGACAACATTCCTAAGAGCATAATTGGTAAAATATATTAAAGATAGACACAAAATGCTGAAGTAACTCCGCGGGACAGGCAGCATCTCTGGAGAGAAATGGGTGACGTTTCCGGTCGAGACCTGTTGTCAGACAGATGTCTGGGGACGTGTGCAGACGTGGCATCGAAGGACGAGATGCCGATGCGAAGAAGTGGAAGGCAAAGAATTGAATGGAAACAACGCTGAAAAGCCAAATAACAGAAAGCGTACAATGCCGAGAAGCCAAATAACCGAACGGACGCAACGCCGAAATGCCAAAGACGAAAGCTGGTTCCGAAATTTGTTTCATTTCGCCCAATGCATTTGGAAAAGGTTTTCTCTACAGCTGACCCACTTTTCCAACCTGAAGGAAATCGCTGAGCACATTACAAGCTGGGTTCATTTGGAGGTCCATGGAAGTTGGAAGAATTCTGATTACTGGGAATAAAGACCCAAGGCAGCACAGTGCGGACACTTCCCGTCTTTCGGGCATGTACACTGACACTAACTCACGCCGATTCACACTCACTCACATCATTGAACCTTCAGTGGCCGATTAGGAAAAGGGGAGGTGCAACGAGACCTGGGTGTCATGGTACACCAGTCATTGAAAGTAGGCATGCAGGTACAGCAGGCAGTGAAGAAAGCGAATGGTATGTTAGCATTCATAGCAAAAGGATTTGAGTATAGGAGCAGGGAAGGTCTACTGCAGTTGTACAGGGTCTTAGTGAGACCACACCTGGAGTATTGCGTACAGTTTTGGTCTCTAAATCTGAGGAAAGGCATTCTTGCCATAGAGGGAGTACAGAGAAGGTCCACCAGACTGATTTCTGGGATGTCAGGACTTTCATATGAGGAAAGACTGGATAGACTCGGCTTGTACTCGCTAGAATTTAGAAGATTGAGGGGGGATCTTATAGAAACGTACAAAATTCTTAAGGGGTTGGACAGGCTAGATGCTGGAAGATGTTCCCGATGTTGGGGAAGTCCAGTACAAGGAGTCACAGTTTAAGGATAAGGGGGAAATCTTTTAGGACCGTGATGAGAAAAACATTTTTCATCTCTGGAATTCGCTTCCACAGAAGGTAGTCGAGGCCAGTTCATTGGCTATATTTAAGAGGGAGTTAGATGTGGCCCTTGTGGCTAAAGGGATCAGGGGTTATGGAGAAAAGGCAGGTACGGGATACTGAGTTGGATGATCAGCCATGATCATATTGAATGACGGTCCACGCTCGAAGGGCCGAATGGCCTACTCCTGCACCTATTTTCTATGTTTCTATGAACCGACTCAGGTAGCTAAGATAGTCTTTAAAAAAACAGTAATAATTTTTCGTCTGGTTTCTCGATTCACACCCAAAGGACCACTGGCCTTCAAGATGCACGCTAGTGTATGTATTGTGGTAGTCAAAATATTATTGTTACAGTTGGTGTAAATATCTATGGAACCAATTTGGATTAATATTTTGTTAAATCAACTGAAGGAGAGAAAGGTCAGTGTGGGAATGGGAGGGGAAGTTATAGTGTTGAGCAATGGGGAGATCAGGTAGGTTTAGGGGGACTGAGTGGAGGTGTTCAGCAAAACGATCACCTTTCCCTGGCCAAATATATTTATCTTCATGATCAGTGCAGAAAATCACATCAATTTGAATCACTCCATCAGTTATGTGGGACAGAATTGGAATAGAAATAATGCCCTTCTTGTTGGATGTTCACACCCCCCCTCTCTCCCCGGGCATTGAAAGGTGAAGGTGATGCCTCTTGAGACACAACCCCAAGACACGGTGTCACATTAATCTGCCAAATTCACCAGCCAGGTGCAGTCTAAGTGAAAATGTGATTCATTGATGTTTTTATCTGCTTTTGATTGCACAAAAGATGGCTAGTATACTGCAACAATGCATCTGTAGCATTATTAAAGCAGTTAATCACACCAACATTAATCAAATATTATTAACAATTTCTGATTTGGGAATGGACATTCATACTAATCTGTTAAAGACCACTGTTTGAATCTATTTAACAAAAAAATCTTTTTGATCTTTACAAGTTAAGGGCAAAGCTAGCAGCAGGGCATTGCAAATATCGTCAGGTGATATAGGCGAGCCAGTACAAATCTTACACACAAGATTGTACCTCTGAAAAGGTGGAGTAGTAGAGTGCTTATGTTGCTGGAGTACCTTCCAGAGGCCAATGATCAATTAATTGGATGATCTAGAATTTTACTCTCTGCAATGACATCTCTGGAATAGGTGTTCGGCCCTATTTGGCCATGCCAACTAGACCATGCCCCATCTAAGTTAGTCCCATTTACCCATGTTTGGCCCATATCCCTTTGGACCTTTTCATTTATCTATAAGCAGCTGGTCCTTACCCTTAATAACTTTTCATTTGACCTCTCCACCGCCTAGCGGAGCTGGTCCTTACCCTTAATAACTTTTTGTTTGACTCCTCCCATTTCCTCCAAATACAAGGCGTAGCTATGGGCACCGCCTAGGCCCTAGCTATGCCTGCCTCTTTGTAGGGTACGTCGAACAATCCTTTTTCAAGACGGACCAGGGTCCCATCCCCGACCTCTACCTCCGCTACGTCGACGACTGCATTGGCGCTACTTCCTGCACCCACACACAACTCACTGACTTCATCCATTCGACACTTCCCTATCATTTCTTGACCTCACTATCTCCATCGCAGGTGATAGACTTCTGAACGACATCCACTATAAAACCACTAACTCCCATGGCTATCTAGACTACACTTCTTCCCACCCTGCTTCCTGTAAGGACTCCATCCCCTACTCCCAATTCCTCCGTCTATGCCGCATCTGCTCACAGGATGAGGTGTTCCATGCCGGGGCATCGCAGATGTCCTCATTCTTCAGGGAAAGGGGGTTCCCCTCCCCAACTTTAGATGAGGTACTCACCAGGGTTTCTTCAATACCCCGTAACACTGCTCTCACTTCCCATCCCCCCACTCGTAACAAGGGCAGAGTCCCCCTAGTCATCACCTTCCACCATACCAGCCGTCACATACAACAAATAGTCCTCTGTCATTTTCGCCAGCTCCAACGTGACCCCACCACTCGCCACATCTTACCATCTCCTCCCCTGTCTGCTTTCCACAAAGACCGCTCCCTCCGTAACTCCCTGGTCAATTCGTTCCTTCCCACCCGTACCACCCCCTCCCCGGGCACTTTGCCTTGCAACTGCAAGAAATGCTACACTTGTCGCTTTACCTCCCTCCTTGACTCCATTCATGGACCCAAGCAGTCGTTCCAGGTGCGACAGAGGTTCACCTGCACCTGCTCCAACCTCATCTATTGCATCCCCTGCTCTAGATGTCACTTGATCTACATCGGTGAGACCAAGCGTAGGCTTGGCGATCGCTTCGCCGAACACCTCCGCTCGGTCCACAATAACCAACCTGATCTCCCAGTGGCTCAGCACTTCAACTCTCCCTCCCATTCCAAATCCGACCTTTCTGTCCTGGGCCTCCTCCATGGCCAGAGTGAGGACCGCCGTAAATTGGAGGATCAGCATCTCATATTTCGCTTGGGCAGTTTATACCCCAGCGGCATGAACATTGACCTCCAATTTCAGGTAGCCCTCACTGCCTCCTCCCCTTCGCAGCTCTCCCTCAGCCCTCTGGCTCCTCCTCTTCCTTTCTTCTTCCCTCCCCCCCCCCCCCCCCACCCCTCCACCCATCCTACATCAGTCTGAAGAAGGGTTTCGGCCCGAAACGTTGCCTATTTCCTTCGCTCCATGGATGCTGCCACACCCGTTGAGTTTCTCCAGAACTTTTGTCTACCTTCGATTTTCCAGCATCTGCAGTTCCTTCTTAAACATTTATCTATTGAAATGCATTTTAAATGTTCTTATTCTACCAGCCTCAACTACATCCATGTTCCATATACCTTATGTGTGGAAAAAGTTGCCCCTTAGGTTCCTTTAAATTGTTTATTCTCCTCTAAATCTATGCCCTCTAATTCTTGATTCCCCGACCTTGGGGAAAAAAACCCTCTGTACATTCACCCAATCTATTCCCCTCATAATTTAATTTACCTCTGTAAGATCACCCCTCAGCTCCCTGCATTCCAAGGAATAAACTCCGAGCTTGCCCGACCTCTCCCAATAGCTTAGGCCATCGAGTCCGTGAAACATCCTTGTAAATCTTCTCTGTGGCATCTTTCCTATAGCTGGGTGACCAAAACTGAATAACAATACTCCAAGAAATGGCCTCACCAACATGTGGTACAACAGCAACATAATGTCCCAACTTCTAGACTCAATTCCCTGATTGAAGAAGACCTGTATGCCAGGCTGTATGCCAAAAGCCACCTTCTTAGAGCAGCATGGAAACAAGCCTTCGTCCCATCAAGTCCATGCCGATCACCCATTCATACACTAGTTCTGTGTTATGCCTTGTTTCGTACCATGAAGTCAATTGTGTGTTCAGTTAACTAGCTCTCCCTGGATCCCAATGATTAACCTTCCAAAACAGCTACTATGTGAAATCTTATCTCTGTCCCATTATAGCAGGATTATAAATCTGCTCTTAAGTTTAGCAAATGCCTCCAATAGAATATCTTTAACAAATGACATTGAAACGAGTCTATTTTGACGTTAATGAGGATAGATTATGTAGAAATTAATTAGAAATAGTTTGATGCTTCAAGTTCTATGAACAGATTATAATGCAGTGAGAGAGGTTCATAATTGAGCTCACATTTACTTGAGATTTTAGAGATGTCTGATAAGAGGAAATGAGCATTATTTTCTATAGGGATGATTTTAATAATAGCTATTACCATTAACTTAATCAGTGTAGAATAAAGCTGCTAGCTCCATGACAATGTAGACTGATCATTTGCATTGAAATAAGTAATCAAAATAAAATTCCTTCTTGGTGCTATTTTGGGAAGTCATATTTGTGGTTTTATATAATTAGAATTAATGAGAATAATCTCAAAACCCCTTGTTCATTTTGATTCCTTTCTCATATTAAATATAGCCCATCACCTCTATCACAAATGTGCTTAAAATCTCAATAAATGCGGTAAGTCCATAAATAACTTCCAGATAATCCAGCCGTATTTGACAAATAAAATGCTGGATGTACTGAACCTTTATAGGTCCAACTCTGTTTTGGTGTCCGTTTAAAAAAATCTTCATTTCGAACGCTGAAGCAGCTTCATTTGCACTAATGTTTAGGTGGGAAGATCATTTTGTGTTTATGTTCCTGATTACTAGCTTGTAACCCTTGCTGAAAAGTGCCCATGTGTGTCCATATCGAGATTTAGGGTTGCTGTTGAGGAACGGACTTGGAGGTGTTTCTTCTTTCGCCCACACAGGTAATCAGTTGTCAGAGATCATAGGAGGAATAATAATTTGGGCATGCTGTGTAGCATTACCAGCGCCAATGCAACCACGATGAAAAAAATAGTATCAGAAAATGTACATAGGAAGGATTGCCCTTTCCCTTACACAATTAAATGTTTGTGTTTGATAAATAATCTGATAACCTAAGGGTTGTATCTGCTATATATCCTAACATGTAACGGTTGAAGTGCTGGTTTGCAAACTTTAGTATAGTAATGCACGTTTCTTTGTTAGCGTTCATTATTGAGAGCGTTAGTTTCGTATCTTTCCATACATATTTAAATATATACCAATTAATATTTTTATTTTGCTTTCAAACAAGAGGGGGAGGGGAATTTAGTTTTCTGTTGATTTCTCAATTAATAAATTAAAAATTGTTTGCAGAAAGTCCGGCTCCATCTTCACTTTTAGCAATTGAAACGAGCAGCTCCATTACAGTTAGGAAGAAAATAAGTGCCAATGTATAGATGATAAATAACCAGTTTGTGATGTGCCAAAACAATTAATATTGGTGTTATTCATCATTTATAAGATAAGCATCAAAACTATTTTTAAATAATATATGGATTGCGATGCAGATATTGCTGAACAAACCGGAAGGTTGTTGAAAGTTTTAGGGATACCAAGAAACTTGAATAAATGAATCCAAGGTCTTTTGAAAACCATTATATTGCAGAGCACATTGGTTTTAATCAATAAATATTTTTTATAAATATTGAAGAAATGATTGCGAACTACTGTAACGATACATTTGCCAGTGGGTTATTTTTAAGCAATTTTCTGGACTGTGTTTAAAAGAGTTTCCACATTTGCCAAATTATACAAGAATTATTCCCACTATGTGAAGTATGATCGATGAAGCTGATTAAAATCCACTTAATGCAGTCTTCAAAGGTCAACAACTAATATCCTGTAAAAAATATTTTTCCATCAACTCCCGTCTGCAATTTACCTCCTCTAGCTAATATTTTAATCCACAAATCTGGAAAATGCTAATCTTAGCTTCTTCATTTTCTCCATTGACACTAGCAGATCCATTCCCCAATCATATTAGCACTGTACGTCAACAGGAGACTAAACGCACACACGGCGGCCAGTTTGCAGTGTACCTGGGCTCTGTCTGCACAGGCCAACATGAACTCTCAGTTTCATGCCATTTTAACTCCTCTTGCCATTTTCAAACTGAAATGACTATCCACAGCTTTCTCCACTGTCACAGTTTGGCCCAACGTAAATTAGAAGAACACCACCACATATTCTGCCTGAGCAGTCAACAGCCCAGTGGTATGAACCTTGAATTTTCCAATTTCAGATAACCTTCCCTTCACTCTCTACTTCCAATCGATCTCTGATTCCCACCATATTTTTATTCCCATTTCCAAATCCTCTTTCAGCCTCATCTGTCACCCATTTTTGTTCCCACCCCCATTTCTGGTTCCATCCACCTAACCCACACATTTCACCCACTGGATCCCATACTGCTCCCACTTGGGCACATATGCCCTTCATCTCTCCTTTAATGGTTCCCATTATCACCTTAGATAGACCATGATTCCAGAGTAACTCAGCGGGACAGGCAGCATCTCTCTAATCTGAGGCAGCCGAGACAGGCAGCAGATTCTCCTAATCTGAGGAAAGACATCCTTGCCATAGAGGGAGTGCAGAGAAGGTTCACCAGACTGATTCCTGGGATAGCAGGACTTCCATATGAAGAGACACTGGATAGACTCGGCTTGTACTTGCTGGAATTTAGGAGATTCCTAAGATTTAGGAGATTTAGGAGATTTTAGGAGATTGAGGGGGGATTTTATAGAGACTTACAAAATTCTTAAGGGGTTGGACAGGCTAGATGCAGGAAGATCATTCCCAATGTTGGGGAACTCCAGAACAAGGGGTCACAGTTTAAGGATAAGGGGGAAGTCTTTTAGGACCGAGATGAGAAGATCTTTTTTCACACAGAGAGTGGTGAGTCTGTGGAATTCTCTTCCACAGAAGGTAGTTGAGGCCAGTTCATTGGCTATATTTAAGAGGGAGCTAGATGTGGCCCTTGTGGCTAAAGGGATCGGGGGTATGGAGAGAAGGCAGGTACAGGATACTTAGTTGGATGATAACTATATAACCATATAACAATTACAGCATGGAAACAGGCCATCTCGGCCCTTCAAGTCCGTGCCGAACAACTTTTTTCCCTTAGTCCCACCTGCCTGCACTCATACCATAACTCTCCATACCCTTCTCATCCATATGCCTATCCAATTTATTTTTAAATGATACCAACGAACCTGCTGCCACCACTTCCACTGGAAGCTCATTCCACACCGCTACCACTCTCTGAGTAAAGAAGTTCCCCCTCATGTTACCCCTAAACTTCTGTCCCTTAATTCTAAAGTCATGTCCTCTTGTTTGAATCTTCCCTATTCTCAAAGGGAAAAGCTTGTCCACATCAACTCTGTCTATCCGTCTCATCATTTTAAAGACCTCTATCAAGTCTCCCCTTAACCTTCTGCGCTCCAGAGAATAAAGACCTAACTTATTCAACCTATCTCTGTAACTTAGCTGTTGAAACCCAGGCAACATTCTAGTAAATTTCCTCTGTACCCTCTCTATTTTGTTGACATCCTTCCTTTAATTGGGCGACCAAAAGTGTACACCATACTCCAGATTTGGTCTCACCAATGCCTTGTACAATTTTAACATTACATCCCAGCTTCTATACTCAATGCTCTGATTTATAAAGGCTAGCATACCAAAAGCTTTCTTTACCACCCTATCTATATGAGATTCCACCTTCAAGGAACTATGCACGGTTATTCCCAGATCCCTCTGTTCAACTGTATTCTTCAATTCCCTACCATTTACCATGTACGTCCTATTTTGATTTGTCCTGCCAAGGTGCAGCACCTCACATTTATCAGCATTAAACTCCATCTGCCATCTTTCAGCCCATTTTTCCAACTGGCCTAAATCACTCTGTAGACTTTGGAAATCCTCTTCATTATCCACAACACCCCCTATCTTGGTATCATCTGCATACTTACTAATCCAATTTATCAGCCTTGATCATATCGAAGGGCCGAATGGCCTACTCCTGCACCTATTTTTTATGATTCTATGAATGGGTGACTTTTCGGGTCAAGACCCTTCTTCAGTTTGAATGCTCAAGAATTAATAAAGCTGCAGAAAGCAGTGGGCATTGTCCGGTCCATTGCGCCTGCTGACCTCCCCACCGTCGAAGGCATCCACAGTTTGCATTGCATTAAGCAGCTAAAATCATCAAAGACCGACAACCCCTTGCTCTCTTCTCACTGTTACCCTGGAGAAGATAAGAGCCTGAGAACTGTTCCCTACAATGTTCAAGAACAGCTTCCTCCCATCAGGTTTTTGAAACACCCCAAACAACCATAACCACAACACTAACTCAGCACTGAACCACTATGAACTTTACTCCACTGTGGTTGCTCTACATTCTCTGGCTTTTTCCTGTTACCAGGATGTTTGCGAAGACTAACTGATAATTTATTGTATCTTTATTTGTTATTGTTATTGCATCTAATGTGCCTGTAAAGCTGCAAGTAAGACTTTCATTGTTCCAGTTCATGTCTGATGCATATGACAGATAAACCCGCTTGATAACTCTATCTTGATCCCAGCACTTGCAGCATTCGTGTCACCGCTTATCACCCTCCAGCAGCTGTCTCCACCTTCACCATCCCCCTTCCTAGCTCCCTCTGCCTTTTTTTCCTTGTCTGCTTCCATCTATCAGTTAGATTAAGCTCTTGGGGCGAACGGAATCAAGGGATAAGGGAAAAAAGCAGGAAAGGGGTACTGATTTTGGATGATCAGACATGATCATATTGAATGGCGGTGCTGGCTCGAAGGGCCGAATGGCCTAAAACTGCACCCATTTCCGATGTTTCTATCACCCACCTGCCTCTGTTTCCCAACTCCACTTCCCCCCCCTCTATGTACCCGTCATCCATCACCGATCTTTGGTCAACCTATCACTTACTGGCCCCTGTTTCACTCCTCCCCTTCACCTCCTTAGACAATCAACCTATTCTCTTCATTCTAAGTGTGTAAGAAGGAACTGCAAATGCTGGATAAACCAAAGATAAACACGAAAAGCTGGAGTAACTCAGCGGGACAGGGAGCATCTCTGTGGGAAGGAATGGCTGACGTTTCGGGTCGAGACCCTTCTTCAGACTGGTTAGGGATAAGGGAAACCCCATAGACGCACAGAGACAGAGTTCCCCCTAGTCCTTACCTTCCACCCCATCAGCCTTCGTATACAACGCCTAATCCTCCGAAATCCACATAAACCTCCAACAGGATCCCACTACTGGCCACATTTTCCCATCTCCACTCCTTTCCTCCTTTCGCAGAGACCGTTTCCTGAGCAACTCCATGGTTAACTCATCCCTTCCCACCCAAACCACCCCCTCCCCAGGTACCTTCCCCAGCAACCACAGAAGATGCAACACCTGTCGCTCCACCTGCTTCCTCGACTCTGCTCAGGGACCCCGGCAGTCCTTTCAGGTTAGGCAGAAATTCACTTGCACCTCCTCCAACCTCATCCACTGTATCTGTTGTTCAAGATGTGGACTCTTATACATAGGTGATACCAAACGCAGACTGGGCGATCGTTTCACGGAACACCATCGCTCAGCCCACGTGAACCTACCTGATCTCACGGTTGCTGGAAACTTTAATTCTCCATCCCATTCCTACACAGACCTTTCTGTCCTATGTCTCCTCCATTGTCAGAATAAGGCTAAACACAAATTGGAGGCCAGTTAATTGGCTATATTCAAGAGGGATTTGGATGTGGCTCTTGTGGCTAAAGGGATCAGGGAGTATGGAAAGAAGGCAGGTACGGGATACTGAGTTGGATGATCAGCCATGATCATATTGAATGGCGGTGCAGGCTCGAAGGGCCGAATGGCCTACTCCTGCACCTATTTTCCTATGTTTCTATGTTTCTATGGAGGAACAGCATCGCATATTTCGCTTGGGCAGCATACAGCCCAGTGGTATGAATATTGATTTCTCTCACTTCAGGTAGCCCCGACATGCCCTCACTCTCTATCCATCCCTCACCCAAGTCGCACTAGCTTCTCATGTTCACACTACAAACAGCTTTCCTTTATCATTGTAACTTTTTTGCATATCTTTCATTCATAGTTCTTTATCTCTCCACATCACCGTCTAAATCTCTCGTTTCTCTTATTCCTAAAAAGGCTGAAGAAGGGTCTTGACCCGAAACGTCACCCATCCCTTCTCTCCAGAGATGCTGGCAGTCCCGCTGAGTTACTCCAGGTTTTTGTGTCTCTCTTCACTCTAAGACCTGATGCAGGGTCTCAACCCAAAATGTTGACTCTGTCACTGACATTGAGGGGCTGAGTCCGTCCGTGTGGCTGTCCCTCAAACAATTATATCTGCTCAGGAGGCCTCACGAGTGGTAATGGTTCTACGTTCACAAAAATGTGATAACACCACCAGTGTACAAAAACCAATAATACTATGAACATTTAGACTGAATGGCACCACAAAGGAAAGAGCCATGCACTGTTCTTTTCCTTGTTGTACGCCTGGATATATTTAATTGTAAATAATACATTTTATTTTTCAAATTTAAAAAACCCTTTCCTCACAGATGTCGTTTGACCTGTGGAGTTCCTGCAGCAGTTAGTTTTTTTGCGTCAGATTCCAGCATCCAACAATGTATTTGGTTGACAGGAGGTTTATTGTATTCAGCCAGACTAATCCTGTCAATGCCTTCTCTCTCCCCGCTGCGACCAAACTCTCTGATCTTACACGGCACTTGTAGCCTTGTCAACACTTGGCAAAACTATCTGAACGACAGCTGGGGAATTTACATGATAATCCAGACTCTATGATTCTAAATGTGATTGCTTGTGTGTGCTGATTTTAGGAGATATGGAACTGTTCTTTAGCCTTCCTGAAATTGTAACGATTAATGGGTTTTTGGCTTCAGTTGACCATAATTATCCTTGTCTTGATAAGCACATGCTATAATGTGGTTGCTAACTCTGTTCCAAATCTTGAGTTGTTAATGCATAATTAATTAATTTTGGCAAAAAAGGTGTTACAACCCTGTGACCGAATTCAAAAGAATTTCAAACTACTTTCAGCTGTATTTAATTGAACTTTTACAGCGATTTTTATCAGCCAGATCTGAGCTCATGTTTGTGTATGCATCTATTTTCATGTTGATGAAAGTATAACTGCATTCTCCATTCATTGAAGCTGTAAAAAACGGCAAAAATATCTGAATTTGTTAAAAAAAAAGTATAATGTATTGTTTAAAAAAGTATATATCTGTTTAAAAAAGTATAAAAATTCATTCTGTGCCATATTAAAAATATCTGCACAAATGAAAATAATTTATGAATCATTTCATCAATGAAATACTGGGAAGCACTCCATTTTCTGTTTGTTTCTGAGAAAGTTGGGATCAATTGTAATGGGGTAGTATATTTTCGTGTGACAATTTGCTACACAAAATTTGTCTCCAGCAAGATTTTGCACCATATAGGTCTGATTTAAACCTGAAGCAATTCACCCACAAAAGAACCAACTTTAATAACACTGAAGACAAAAAATGATCAGTTACAGGGTGGGATACATCTTTCTTGCAGTCGTAGACAAAGTGCACGTCTACTCCTACTCTCAATTCCTCCATCTCTACCGCATCCGCTCCCAAGATGAGGCTTTCCACTCTAGTATTTCCGAAATGTCCTCCTTCTGCAGTAAACACGGTTTCCCCCGTGCTGTCATAGATGGATCCCTCACCTGCGTCTCCTCTGTGTCCATAGTTCTGCTCTTGTTATCCTTCCCCCCCAGAAAGAACAAACATTAAGTTCCCCTGGTCCTCACGTTTCACCACACTGGCCTCCGCATCCAACACATCATCCTCTGACATTTCCATCACCTTCAATGTGATCCAATCACCAATCACATTTTTCCATCTCCATCCATTTCCACCTTCTCCAGAGAACGCTCCACCTGCAACTCTTTTGGTTCACTCATCCCTTCCCACCCAAAGAAACCCTTCCTCAGGTACTTTTCCCTGCAACTGCAGGAGATGTAACACCTGTCCCTATACCTCCTTCCTCGTCTCCATCCAGGGATTCCAGTAGTCCTTCCAGTTGAGACGGAGGTCCACAAGCGCATCCACTAACTTCATCTGCTGCAAATGGTGGTTCTGATGTGGCCTCCTGTATATTGGCAAGACCCAAGTGTAGACTAGGTGACTGTTCGCCGAACACTTGTGCTCGTTTCGCCAAGGCCTACTGAATCTCCTGGTTACTAACCATTTTTACTCCCCTTCCCCTGCCCATACTGACCTTTCCGTCCTGGGCCTCCTTCATTGCCAGAGTGAGCTCAATACAATACAATACCGTTTATTGTCATTTAAACCTCATTGAGGTTCAAACGAAATTTAGTTTCTGCAGTCATACAAACAAGAAAAGAACCAAGACACAACACAATTTACACAAACATCCATCACAGTGAAGCTTCTCCTCACTGTGATGGAAGGCAAAGTCTTATCTATCCCCTGCACTCCCCATTCTCCTCCCGATGTCAGAGTCAAAGCCCCCGGCGGGCGATGGTAAGTAAGTCCCGCAGCAGTTAAGGCCGCACGGGGCGATGTAAGTCTCCACTCCGGGTGTTGATGTTGGAGCCCCTGGCGTTCCCGAGCAAGTCCCGCGGCCATTAAAGCCGCGCTGGGCGATGTAAGGCCCCGCTCCAGGTCGTCTTCAACCCCGCAACTCAGGCGGGAGAAGTTGCCGTTGCGGGAGCTCCGAAAAGCGGTGTCCCATCAGGGACCCGCGAGCTCCCAGTGTCACCGTCCACCGGCCTGCAGCTGGATCCTCCGAATCTCCGGGGTCGGTCAGTAGCAGCGCGCCACCACAGCTCCTCCCGTTCCCAACTTGGCCAGCTCCACATTGGTAAGTAGCCTGCAGCTCCACGACTGGAGCCCCAGGTCCGGTTGGAGGCCGCTCCACGGTGCTAGGCCCCAACGACAACGGAGACCCGACTGAGAAAAGGTCGGGTCCTCCGTACAGGGAAAAGATTTTAAACGTTTCCCCCACCCCACCCCCCACCCCCCACACACACACAGCTAAAAAAACCCACTATAGCTACACTCAAAACGAGACAAAAAATAAAAAAGACAGACGGACTGCAGAGGCCACTGCGACGAGAGTCGCGCCACAAGCCGCCCTCCCAGCTCACGCGCAAACTGGAGGAAGAGCACCTCATATTACCTCTCGGGTAGCTTACAACCCAACGGTAGGAACATTGAATTCTCCAATTTTAAATAACCCCCCCTCTCCCTTGTGCCCCACCTGGACATGCACCTACTTCTCCCCTCCCGCTCCACTTACATTCCTTCTCTGGCTTCATAATCCTCACCGCTAATTCTTTTGTCATACACCTGTTTTTTTTAAATCTCCGGCCTTTGTACATCCATCTGCCTATGAAACCCTCTCCCACGCCTCTGTTCATCTATTACCTGCCACACTTTGTCCTGCCCCTACTCTCATCCAGCTTTCTCCCCACCACCACCCCCTACAATCTTCCTGAAGCAGTGTAACAACCCCAAATATCACATATCCATGTTCTCCAGCGATGCTGCCTGATCCGCTCAGTTACTCCAGCACTTTGTGTCTTTTCTTGCTACAAAACAAACTTGGGTGTAATGGGATCCCAATCACCCACCTCCAGGGTGTTGCAGTGGTTAATTGATTGTAAATGCCAGAAAAATCCTGCAAAAGGTACATTAGTGCCTTGTTCATCGAGTTTAGTTTTAGTTTAGTTTAGAGATACAGCACGGAAACAGGCCCTTCGGCCCATTGAGTCTGCACAGACCAGCGATCCCCGCACATTAACACGATCCTACGCGCACTAGGAATAATTTACACTTATACCAAGCCAATTTACTTACATACCGTGTCTGGTGTGTGGCAGGAAATCAAATATCTCGGACAAAACCCACGCAGGTCATGGGGAGAACGTGCAAACTCCTACAGGCAGCACCCGTAGTCGGGATCGAACCCGGGTCTCTGGCCCTGCAAGCGCTGTAAGACAGCAACTCTACTGCTGCGCCATCGTGCCGAATAGATATCTGACAAAAGATGTGGCTCCTAAGCCTTCTCCACCCAGCCTGCTCAATTACACCTCCTCCAGGAACTAGGTCTAATGCTGATTACCCTTCCATTAGATAGCCCTCCCTCATGTCAAAACAGAAAATGCAGGAAATGCTCAGTGGGTCAGGCAGCATATGTGGAGTAAGAAACAGTTGACCCTTTGGTTCAGCAAGTTTTCATTAGAACTGGGAAAGTGATAAAGTTAGCCTGTTTTCTCTTGTAGAAAATGGAGAGGGCTGGAGAGAATGAAGGGAATGTGTGTTTAATGGAAGAAAATCAAGAGAATCGAAATGGCACAAATGCTGTTGGTGTCATCTAAATGTGGCTGTTGAATACTTATTAATTGTTGCTGATTTGTCAGGATCAGTTATAGAAACATAGAAACATAGAAAATAGGTGCAGGAGTAGGCCATTCGGCCCTTCGAGCCTGCACCGCCATTCAATATGATCATGGCTGATCATTCAACTCAGTATCCTGTACCTACCTTCTCTCCATACCCCCTGATCTCTTTAGCCACAAGGGCCACATCTAACTCCCTCTTAAATATAGCCAATGAACTGGCCTCAACTACCTTCTGTGGCAGAGAATTCCAGAGACTCACCACTCTCTGTGTGAAAAATGTTTTCCTCATCTTGGTCCCAAAGCAATTCCCCCTTATCCTTAACCTGTGACCCCTTGTTCTGGACCTCCCCAACATCGGGAACAATCTTCCTGCATCTAGCCTGTCCAACCCCTTAAGAATTTTGTAAGTTTCTATAAGATCCCCCCTCAATCTTCTAAATTCTAGCGAGTACAAGCCGAGTCTATCCAGTCTTTCCTCATATGAAAGTCCTGACATCCCAGGAATCAGTCTGGTGAACCTTCTCTGTACCCCCTCTATGGCAAGAATGTCTTTCCTCAGATTTGGAGACCAAAACTGTACACAATACTCCAGGTGTGGTCTCACCAAAACCCTGTACAACTGCAGTAGATCCTCCCTGCTCCTATACTCAAATCCTTTTGCTATGAATGCTAACATACCATTCGCTTTCTTCACTGCCTGCTCCACCTGCATGCCTACTTTCAATGACTGGTGTACCATGACACCCAGGTCTCGTTGCATCTCCCCTTTTCTTAATCGACCACTATTCAGATAATAGTCTACCCTCCAATTTTTGCCACCAAAGTGGATAACCTCACATTTATCCACATTATACTGCATCTGCCATGCATTTGCCCACTCACCCAGCCTATCCAAATCACCCTGCAGCCTCCTAGCATCCTCTTCACAGCTAACACTGCCCCCCAGCTTTGTGTCATCCGCAAACATCTCCAAGTTTGCAGATGACACGAAACATCTCTGTTGCATTCAATTCCCTCGTCCAAATCGTTAATATATATTGTAAATAGCTGGGGTCCCAGCACTGAGCCTTGTGGTACCCACTAGTCACTGCCTGCCATTCTGAAAAGGACCCGTTTACTCCTACCCTTTGCTTCCTGTCTGCCAGCCAGTTCTCTATCCATATCAATACTGAACCCCCAATACCGTGTGCTTTAAGTTTGTATACTAATCTCTTATGTGGGACCTTGTCGAAAGCCTTCTGAAAGTCCAGATATAACACATCCACTGGTTCTCCCTTATCCACTCTACTAGTTACACCCTCGAAAAATTCTATAAGATTCGTCAGACATGATTTACCTTTCGAAAATCCATGCTGACTTTGTCCAATGATTGTCATGCTCACCTAGGCCAAGCCGAATTATGCCTTTGGATTCTCTTGGTCACTTTTTTCTCCATTGATGCTGCCTGATCTGCTGAATATCTCCATCATTTTCTGGTTTTATTACATAATTCCTACATCTACAGTTCTATGCTTTTGGTCCTTACTCAGGCCGTGAAAAAATTTACAAAGTGTTCAGATTCAAAGTCAGTGTCAAACTCACTTCGAAAATCACCCGATTTATAGTCTCTGCTAATACATGTCACTGCTGGCACTGTGTTTTTCAGTGTGACCTTACAGATGTATTGAAAAGCTTTAGTGTCAAAAAGGGAACCTTTAATTTCTCATCAGAGCGATTTTTGTATTCACTCCACAAGAGGCATTTATCTACTTTTCAGGACTCCCATAAGTCCAGGCTTGCAATGGGGCCTTAAAAACAAAACCCTGGCATCTTTCTGCCTGAAGTTCCCTTCATATGACTTACACAATCAGTGTTCCTAAGCAGCCTCTTTCTTGCTGTGAGGTTTCTGATTGGTATTACGCCTGAAGAATGGTCAAGTGGGTGAAGTATCGTTTAGTTTAGTTTAGTTACAGTGCGGAAACTGGCCCTTTGGCCCACCGAGTCTGCACCGACTGGCGATTCCTGCACATTAACACTATTCTACACACATACTAGGGATAATTTACAATTATACCAACCAATTAACCTACAAACATGTACATCTTTGGAGTGTGGGAGTAAATCGAAGATCTCGGAGAAAACCCATGCGGGAAAACCCACAGAACGTACAAACTCCGTCCAGACAGCACCATAGTCTGAATCAAACCTAGTCCTCGGGAGCTACAAGAGCTGTAAAGGCAACAACTCTACCGCTGCGCCCAAGATGCCAAGGTGTTTTGGGTCTCATCATCTGATAGGAAGCAGCGTTTTGTAATTTAGAAAAAGAATGCACGGAAATTAATTTAATAATTATAGGATTATCAATGCGCCATCAGTTATTCAACTCTGTTCTGCAACTTGTGACTGATTTGCGATTTCCATTTAACAACCCTCATCTGTATCTACGCTCACCCTTTTGAGGTTGAAAAGTTTTTTTTTTTTGCTGAATATACAATATTGCTTATCCCGAACTATGTGGCCCAGTTGCTGAATGGCCTGTGTTTCATTATAAACCATTTGTTATTTTCAGTTCAATAGGAGTGAAGGGAAGTTTCTGTTTTTGTGTTTTTATCCATCAGATGGTTCTACTCCACTGAGCAGTGTTGTTGCTGCCTAGGCTTTGCCGACGTGGAACAGATCTATGAAATAGTGCTTGCCTGGCAGTTTGACATTTCCGAGTCCTATATATGATGGATGCACACAAAACCTTTTCTGTCGAGCTCTGTTCAAGACTAATTTTGGAGCTGTGTGCAATTTCAAAATATGTGCTTTGATCAATTCTAATCATTTACCAGGACGCTTTTTAAAGCATTCATTCACCTTCATTAAAATCAGAGGAATGACAGCTCTAGCTGGTGATGCATGCCCAGCTTAAAATAAATCACAATTCAGCAACTGTGTTTGTTAAGCTGTACTGAAACAAACAAGGTAATCTCAAAACCAAAATATTTCACATGATAGAAGCAGTATTGAAGTATTTGTGCCTGGAATTATTTATATTAATTTAAACTGGCAGCTTTCTTATCTTCCTCGGTGAGTTTAACTGGTGGCGCAGAGAGAAGGCTTCTGTTCTAAGGCATACCATTTGTTACTAAATGCACACTGTGGTATTCCAGAGGGAGCGACCTGCTGCACATCTGCCCAGAAACGAGTACAGCTAGTTATTGTGGAATCATGGGCCATACAATCGTTTTGAAGTGCCATCTTTTCAGTTGGATCCTCAGTTAATCTTCAATACACATTTTAATTTCAGTTTCCCCATTTCCTATACCCAGTGTTTCACACTGAGGAACAATACCATGGATATATTTTACTCATCACCTCGTTTAATTGATAGGCTATGTTTTGCTATTCCACAGTTAACCATCAGGAGAATTCCCCATTATCTGTCTGACCTTTGTTGAGTTTAGTTTAGTTTAGAGATGCAGCATGGAAACAGGCCCTTCAGCCCACCGAATCCGTGCCGACCAGCGATCGATCCCTGCACACTAACGTTACCCTACACACTAGGGGCAATTTACAATTAAACTAAGCCTATTAACCTACAAACCTGCAAGTCTTTGGAGTGTGGGAGGAAACCGGAGATTCCGGAGAAAACCCTCGCAGGTCATGGGGAGAACGTACAAACTACATACAGACAGCACCTGAAGTCAGGATCAAACCCAGGTTTCTGGTGCTGTAAAGGGCCTAACCCACTTGGGCGTCATTTGCACGTCACGCAGATGGCGCGCGAAGATTTTGCACATACCAAAATCCTGGGGCGCCATACGCGATCGCGCGTCACTGCCTACGTCACCATGCACCGTGAACGCATCATGTGCGTGGCACAACGAGCGCGTCATGGGTCGTGACGCATAAATGATGACGCGCAAATTAGGCGCAAATGACGCCGAAGTGAGATAGGCCCTTAAGGCAGCAGCTCAACCTCAACCACTGTGCCAACACAGTGAGTGTTGTTTTAATTGCATACAGAGTAGATGTACTTTACATCTCAAACAATGATGTCCATTGTCTGAATTATCGGGAATTAGTGGGAATTTCAAGGTCTTTAATTCTAGTTTGAGTAAAGAAGATGGCAAAAATCATCTTCCTTGTGATCATGTGACTGGCTGCATGTTCAGCAAATGTTTAGAGCAGAGAGGCGTTTATATCCCTATAGGAGATGTTGAAAATTTACTTTCAGGGAAAAATGACCTGAGTGCGCAGTGGCCATTAGTTCTGTTGTGCAATGCAATAATGTTATGTAATTCAGACTTACCTATTATTAGAATGTGAAATAAAAACAGAAAATACTGGAAAACTCAGCAGGTCAGGCATCATCTGCGGTAAGAAAAACAGTTAACGTTTTACATCGAAGACCCTTCAGCAGAACTGAGAAAGTAAGTTAGTCTTAGTGGTAGGGAAGGCAATGGGTGGAATAAAGGGAATGTCTGTAACAGATTGTAATAATGTTGTCATTGAATGGACAGTTAGCCTCCTTTGTCTGTATAATGTGTTCATTTTAAATGTGTTTTAATTGTTAGCTTTTGCCGAAGCTTTGTCCGAGGAAGCTTCAAATGTTTGCTGTGTGTCTGTGGCACCACACCGTGGAGCATGTTGCCTTCTTAGCTAAGAAAAGCCAAACTCTCAGTCATCCCTGACAGATTATTTCGAAATTCTGAAATACCTAACTGAGGGCAATACATCTGTGACAAAATGCACAATATTAAGACATTGGACCAGAATGACAGCTAGCTCAGTGGCATTGCAATACCTTACGGTTTACTACATCTGACTGATTGTCAACGGGATCACAGGAATCCATGGAATATAATCTAAATTATAGCTCTTCCCACCTAATGTGTTTGTATTTGAACAATGTCACTTGGATATCCCGTCCATCTGCACAAGCGTCCCTGCTTGCAAGAACAATAGCACCAATAGTGACTTTTGTTTTAGCATCATCCAATGACTTGCCTCATGGTCCAAAGAGTTGCATTCATTCTATCCTCCTCCAGTAGAAAGAGCAGATCAATTCCACTGATGGACCACTGCATATTAACTCGTTTGAACTGTATTTCATGTACAAATATTTATGAAGAAAACAAAGATTCAAACATCAGCAAAAATATACTAATTGCTGATGTTATTTTATCAGTTAGGTGGGATTTGCACTTAATAATATTCGTCCCTTTTTCTAAATGGCGCCTCTATTAAGAAGAATTGAAGCTATTTGCATAATAAATAAACCTCTAAAACTCATTTTTCTGTTCAGAATGATTATAAGCCATTAAGGGAGCAATTATATGGTTCAAGTATACAGAGGAATTGTGACACAAGCATTGCCACTATTTTACTTCGGAGTCACGTGAGTGACTACGTGAAGGCCCCGCCAGCACGCATGCGCGACATATCGTCCAACGCATTGCTAAGCGACAGGCGGGAGGAGAGTCGCTCCTCCAGCGGTAAGTTTAAAACTCACTATCCTGAGGTCGTTTTGTGGGCGTTCTGTGTGTTTTTTCTTACAGAACAACACCCATCATGGACAAGTCGAGGACTAAGTCCAAACGGACCGCGACAAGACTGACTGTGGAGGACCGTGGGAACGCGGCAGTCAGCAGTGGCCGACTTCACCAGACCTGCTAGTCGTTCAACCAGCAGCCCCCGACTTGGCACTGCTACAGCCCGTAGGTGCACCTCCGGCTGGCGGTAAAGCTGCCCAAAAGTCGGGCAAGCCCGTAGACTCGGCAGGGTCCTGGCTGGAAGACTCACCACCTGCGGGAAGCGACAGCGGTCGTTTATCCCGCATGGAGTGATTGGTGGAGCAATCGCTCCAACGTGACCTACTCCAGCAAACGGAGTCTGGTCACCATGGGTCTCCTAGGACACCCACGGCAGCACCTTTTACAGGGCTGCCAAATGTCTCTCCCTCCTCGGAGGGGAGCATAAGGAGTCAGTTCTGGACTGACTCTGAACAGGGGGATTTGGCTGAAGAATCGTCCAGCATGCTAGGGGTGCAAGAACAAGAGCTACTCAACATAGTGTCCAAGTTCGCGATGCCTTCACAAAAGGGACTGCCGTTGCAGCTGCAGCTGGCAGCCAGCATAAATTACCTCACCACCACCCAACTTCAGGAACAGGCCATTAACGACACAGCAGCCAAATATTTAGCACCAGAGAACTGTGTCTCCCTCAACGTGCCGCGCTGAATAACCCCATCTGGGGAAACATCAGTCCTGGCATCAGGAACCAGGAAGTAAATATGCACTAAATCCTGAAACTACTGGCCTCTGGAATTATAGCATTTGCCAGGTCAGTGGATGGGAAGGATATGTCGGAGGAGCAACAGGATGCCCTGGCATCTTCTGTAATGTACAGTTCGAGATTAACTGTTTCAGGAAGAGTGTCATCTGACCTGCACTAAACCCCAAGTTTGCGGGGTTGTGCAAAGCCAGCAGCGCACAGCCGCCTACTTTACTGTTCGGGGACAACCTGCCAAAGCAGGTAAAAGACCTTGATGAAGAGGCAAAGGACGTCGACATGATCAAAGTGCCGTCCGCTACCAGGTCCTCGTATCCTCGGCGGCAGCACCCCTGCGCATCCACCAGCAGACCGTTACCACAGCGAAAGAGCAACAGCTGGTGAAAGCTCGAAGGCTGTACAACCAGCACAAAGTTATTTTTTAGGCCATGCCCCAGAATGGCCTTCTTGGAAGATGCGCCAACCCCACACCACAGCGCCTCCACCTCCCAGGAAGCTAGGACGGAAGAAACCAACACAGCACCACCGATAACCATGGAGGTAGGTGGGTCTGGTTGCCTCCGGAACATAGCATGTGCAACCTCTTCACAGATTGGGGGAAGGTTACACTTGTTTAGGAATGCATGGAGTTCTATAACTTCTGATCCTTTAATACTGCAAAGTATTCAGGAATACAAAATTGAATTTGTTCACAAACTCCTCCTTCCGGTTCAGCATGCACCTAGCCGAACGTTTGTGCATTCACAAAAAGAGAAATTGGAAGGTCATGCGGAACTGTTAAGACTACATACAAAAGGAGTAATTGAAAAAACCAAACATGAATCTCTTGAGTTTGTGTCAAACATCTTCACAAAAAACAAAAAAGATGGCGGATGCTGCATCATTATTGATTTGACACAACTGAATACTTTTGTGCAGTACACCCACTTCAAAATGGAAACTTTTGCTACTGCCAAACAACTATTTTTCAAGGGATACTTCATGCCTTGCATCGACTAAAAGATGCATACTATTCAGTACCAATAGAGAAAGATCACTGCAGATATTTGAAATTTATCTGGATGGGGCAGCTCTGGCAGTATAAAGCGCTACCTAATGGATTAACATCAGCCCCCAGACTGTTTACTAAATTATTGAAACCAGCCTTGGCGTTTCTTCGGAAACAAAAACATATTGTCATGGCATATCTGGATGACATCTTAATAGAAACATAGAAACATGGAAATTAGGTGCAGGAGTACGCCATTCGGCCCTTCGAGCCTGCACCGCCATTCAATATGATCATGGCTGATGATCCAACTCAGTATCCTGTACCTGCCTTCTCTCCATACCCTCTGATCCCCTTAGCCACAAGGGCCACATCTAACTCCGTCTTAAATATAGCCAATGAACTGGCCTCAACTACCCTCTGTGGCAGAGAGTTCCAGAGACCCACCACTGGCTGTGTGAAAAAAGTCCTTCTCATCTCGGTCCTAAAGGATTTCCCCCTTATCTTTAAGCTGTGACCCCTTATCCTGGACCTCCCCAACATCAGGAACAATCTTCCTGCATCTAGCCTGTCAAACCCCTTAAGAATTTTGTAAGTTTCTATAAGATCGCCTCTCAATCTCCTAAATTCTAGAGAGTATAAACCGAGTCTATGCAGTCTTTGTTCATAAGACAGTCCTGACATCCCAGGAATCAGTCTGGTGAACCTTCTCTGCACTCCCTCTATGGCAATAATGTCCTTCCTAAGATTTGGAGACCAGAACTGTACGCAATACTCCAGGTGTGGTCTCACCAAGACCCTATACAACTGAAGTAGAACCTCCCTGCTCCTATACTCAAATCCTTTTGCTATGAAAGCTAACATACCATTCGCTTTCTTCATTGCCTGCTGCACCTGCATGCCTACTTTCAATGACTGGTGTACCATGACACCCAGGTCGCGCTGCATCTCCCCTTTTCCTAATCGGCCACCATTTAGATAATAGTCTGTTTTCCTATTTTTGCCACCAAAGTGGATAAGCTCACATTTATCCACATTATACTGCAATATAGGGTATAATTGTGGGGAAAACCCTGGAGTGGGCCAAATTGGCTGTCTCAGCCACCAAGCTATTTCAAAAGTTGGGGTTTATCATCCATTCAGCCAAATCCAAGTTAATGCCTTCTATGCTTATGAACTATTTGGGGTTCACGATTGGCTCTGTTTACATGTCTGTCACTTTGCCGAGGACAAAGCAACAGACTTTGTAGAGGCATGCAACAGCCTTGTTTGTGTCAGTAAACCATCTATTCGGCAAGTAGCATGGGTAATTGGGAAGCTCGTGGCTGCCTTTCCAGATACACAATTTGGACCCTTACATTACCAAAATTGCAGCACTCAAACACCATGCTGGCCACTTTGACAGGCCAATGCAGTTACCAGCCAAAGCAAAATTGGAATTGCAATGATGGATTAACAATGCTCGACATTGCTTTAATCCCATCATAGTCACAAACCCTTCGGTTGTGTTACAAACTGACGCCAGCGCTCACGGCTGGGGAGCAACCAATACCACCTCCAGTTGTGGTGGTAGATGGAATGCACATTAGTTAACTTTACTTCAGACACTGGGTATCAATCATCTAGAGATGTTGGGAGTGTTTCACGGGCTTCGGGCTTACTGTTCAGACATGCACCATTTGCATGTTCACCTACTAATACCACCGTGGTGGCATACATTAATCATATGGGTGGAATTAAGTCGATATCTTGTGATGAATTGGTCAATACAATCTGGCACTGGTGCATAGAAAGAAACATTTGGATATCAGCTACTTACCTTCCGGGTAAGCTCAATACAGTGGCAGACACCAGGTCACGCAAATTCAATTACAACACCGAATGGATGTTGGACCACCAGGTATTTACTGACATTGTAGCTTGGTATGGAACACCAGTTATCGACCTATCGACCTTAAAGCAGTTGGTAAGAGAACTGAAAGATGAAAAGGTGGATGGAAAGCAGATGGAAAAAATGATGAGAGATATGATGGAACAGCTGATGGTGAATACGAACACGGGCAATTTGAAAATTATTGAGTCTGTGCAGTCTGTGCAGGATTCGATCGGCATCGTAAATAAATTAATTGAAGATGTGAGAGTTGAACTATTGGAGAGAATGGATAAAAGGGAAGAAGACACTACTAAGAAGTTTGTTGCAGTGCTTGAGACTGTCTCCTCATATGTGAAAACAATGAAGGAGTGGAGGAAGAGATGGGATGAATGGCCGAGGATATGAAGGAAATGAAGATACAACACGACTTCACTGCAAAACAGCTGGCAAACGTTTTGGAGAAGTGCTTGGATTTGGAAGCTCGTTTGAGACGCTTTCATCTAAGATTAGTAGGAGTACCCGAGGGAGTCGAGGGAGATAACCCTCGGGAGTTCACTGCGGATCTAATTAAAGAAGCTCTCAATCTTACTAACCTTCCGAAAATTGAAGCGGCACATCGAGTCCCGAGATTCAAACAAAAATCTCAAACAGGCTCAGAATACACACGTCAGATTATTGTGAAATTCCGGGACATTTCTGGCGTGGAAGAGGTTATGAGTAACATTAAATATGGAGTGCCACTGAAACACGGGCTGACATATTTCAAAATATTCAGGGATTATCCCTATGAAATTGTGAAGAAACGAAATCAGTTCTCTAAGGCAAAGCAAGCTCTCCAAGGCGTGAATGGAGTCAGATATGGAGTCTACTACTCAGCGAAAATGCGCATTTCTTACAAGGAACAGCAAAAATCGTTTACAAATCCGGAGAACGCATATAAATATGCCTTAACCATCGTGGAAGAGAATTAGTAACTTGAAAAGCTGAACTGTATGGATATTCTTTCTTTTTATTATTTCACCATGAAATGTGTTTAGCAGAAGATGGAACTCTCCGTGTGTTTTGACTCGACGGCTTATCGAGGAATGCTAACTCAAGGGTTCCAAGTGAAGCGGAAAAAGATAAACACTGAATGCAGAGCTTTACAACAGAATGTGAACAGAGCAATCATTGTGGTTTAAGAGTTTAAATGAATAACCTAATGTTATAGAAGTAACACCTTTAACACTTAAAACATAGAACACTAACATAGAAATCGTAATGAATATTAACCAGAATGGTAGTAAGGGGTTGATTTACAAAATAGCATGTATAACTTAATAACTTAATAAGTTTAAACAGATTTATAACCGGGGTGTGAGGGGGAAAGACGGGCTCCTGGCTCAGAACCAGAAGCCTGCCCTAGGTAACCTCTTCAACCAATAGCTGATTATTATTGAGGTAAAACCTGATGCTTAATACTTTGCAGATAAAACTGTTAGATATATCTGGGAATACATATGAAATGGATATATATACTGCAATTGGGTACTATATAGTTGATTTTGAACCGGCACCACTCTAGTATGGATATGTTATGACTAACTGAGGGAGCGGAGCTATTTGTTTGCTAATATCAACAACGGAAGTCGACATAATGTTTTCTCCCACCAACTGGTGGGCCACTTATTACAGTGCCGACAAGCTCGGTCACTGTATTTTCACTTTTACTAATTTTTTCTTATTATCACAATTAATCACATGTGTGTATTTTTTATTCAAGGAGAATCGCAAAAGGAATCCACAAATTGAACTTGGTAGGTTAAATGTTCCCCCAATACTTAAAGACCTGAGGTACGGATGCACCGCAAGATACACAGGTACTAAACCTAGCCAAAATGCAAGACATTAAACAAAATAAACTGGGAGGAATCTCATTTTGCAGTTGGAATATTAGGGGGGCTAACGAACGCATTAAAAGGGGTAAGATTTTAGCTGAGCTGAAAGCATACAACACGGATGTTATCTTTCTCCAAGAAACGCATTTTAAATTTCAAAATCAAGCTAGATTGAGGGCGAACTAGATAGGCCAAACTTTTCATTCGTCATACACGTCAAAATCCAGAGGCACATCTATCATTATTCGCAAAGGCATACCATTTAAACAGAAAAATACCTTAACAGATAAGGATGGGAGATATTTGATAGTTACCGGTGAGATCCATGCCATCCCAATTACATTGGTAAATATATATGTGCCTAACTTTGATAATCCGCATTTTTAAAGTAAAATTCTGAATATAATCGCAGAATATAATTACCAGAATGTTGTAATTGGTGGAGACTTTAACTGTGTTTTAGACCCTTACTAAGACAAATCTAGTCAAAAACAGCAAGGTAATACGAAATCTAAAACTAGTGAACTTTTAAACACATATGTAAAAAATACAAATATAACAGATGTTTGGAGGATTGCAAATCCGACCGGCAAGGACTATTCGTCTATTCATCGGTACACAAGACTTATTCACGTATAGATTATTTCCTGGTAGACACAAAATAATTCCGTATACTCTGAATCCAAAATACCATACAAATACGATTTCAGATCATTCCCCCCTAACTTTTTTTTAAAAATAGAAGGAATGTCTATGAATACATCGTTTTGGAGGTACAACCCCCAAATTTTAAAAGACCCGCAAGGGAGTATATATCTAAGACAGCAAATGGATCTTTTTTTCGAAATAAATGATACACCAGACACGTCACCTACATTATTATGGGATTCTTTCAAAGCTTTTATTAGAGGTGTTATAATCTCATACCAAGCCTTTCAGAATAAAAAAAAATAAGATTGAACAATGGCAGCTAGAGGAACAAATTAGACAATTGGATATAGATAATGCTAAAGACCCGTCCATGGATAAACGTAATAAAATATTAATACTAAAATTTAAATTAAATAAATTACTATCAGAGAAAGTTATAAGATTATTCCAAATCACAAGACAGGAACAGTTTGAATTTGGGAATAAGCCCCATAAACTTCTCGCACACCAGTTAAAAAAATGAGAAAAGGAACATACAATTTCAAAGATTAAATCAGATAGAGGGGAAGTATTATCATTACTGAACAAAATTAATAAAAGATTTGTGCAATTTTATGAGAATTTGTATGCATCCAAAACAACAACGGACACCAACAAAGTTACTGAGTTTTTGGATAATTGCAATCTTCCCAAACTAGAATTGCAGGAACAAGAGGAATTGGGAGCACAAATCTCAAATAAAGAAATAGAAGAAACAATAACCTCATTAAAAAATGGAAAAACACCAGGTCCCGACGGATTCAGTAATGAATTCTATAAAATTTTTACGACATATTTACTCCTCGCCTACAGAAAATGTATACACGTGCTTTTAGAGAACAAATATTACCTGATACACCAGCAGAATCTACGATTACATTAATACTTAAGAAAGACAAAGATGAGGAAGAACCCGGATCTTACAGAGCTATTGCGTTGTTAAACACAGATGAAAAAATATTAGCAAAAATATTAGCAATAAGATTAAGTAAGTACGCCAGTAAATTAATACATCCGGATCAAACGGGGTTTATCCCTAAGAGACAATTATTTAATAATTTGAGACGTCTGATAAAGCATTTATACAATGGGAAAGAGCAGGAATTAAAACTTTGGGAGATTTGTATGAAACGGGAAAACTACTATAATTTAAACAATTACAACTAAAATACAATCTTGGTAACAATCAGTATTTTTAATATTTACAAATATGTGATTATCTGAAAAAACATGCACAAGAAATGCCATCAGACTTACTACATGAAGCAATGAATACAAAGGTGGAATCAGCAAATTTAATTTCATATATATATAATATTATACTAAATGCAGTAATACCAACAACAGAAGGTATCAGAGGAGAGTGGGAAAACAAATTAAGCATACAAATTTCCAATGAAAGGTGGAAAGAGTACTTATTAAATGTTGCATAAATGCTCAATTAATGTAATACACTTTAATACAATTAAAAATTTTACACAGATTATACTACTCAAAAACTAAATTAAATACATTTTCCCCTAACGTCTCACCAATTTGTGATAAATGCCAGTGTCAAGAAGCTACTATAGGTCTATCTCTTAATCCCCTTTCTCTAACTCTTTGACCAAGGGTTTTTTTCCCTCCCCTTTGGCACGCTCTTTCGCTTTCACAACTCTTTTCACCTACTTCACTCTCTTAGTTTCTATTCTTTTTTCTTAAAAGCCGTAACATTATGGGTACAATGATTGTAACAATATATATGTGATGTACACTGATGTATTTACCTCTATTAAATAAAAAAATTTAAAAAAAAAGTTGATAAAACTCTCTGCATTATCCTGCTTGCAGCACTTGGGCCGGAGCCCTACGGATCATTCCCCCAAGTACACATTCAAGTGCTGTTTACTTCTGCTGATTAATTTGATTCGAATCAAATGAAAATGCTAAAAGGAATATATATTGAGAAATGCTTATCAATAGTAGGCAGATTGTGTTTGGTGCACGCAGGCTTTAAAATACTTTGATGAAATACATGACCTTTGCAAAAGAGAGGCGAAAACAGCTGCTGTTTAAAGGGAGCATGCTGCAAGTGGAAAAGCAGGCAGAGAGAAAGCCACACAGGGTTGGGAAGGGATTTTTCCCTCTCTGTAACTGCTGAAAGCCAACTTTTATGATGTTTAGTCACTAATATAGTCAGTCAGTTATACATGCATCCATGAACTGCAGTAGGTAAATAATGGGTAATGTCATTATGACATTAACTGAAGGTTAAATAGTGGCAAGAATACCATGGAGAGCCTCTTCCTTGAAATTGTGCTTTTTTGGCAAGACGAGTCAGTTGAGTAAAGTACAATTCTTTATTTTAAACAGCAACAAAGTGTTTAACTCAACCGCGTTCTGGGTCAGCCAAATAACACAATGCTCTTTTTACACGGGTGGAGCTTGACTAACTGACTATACAAAAACCCGCGAAAACACACCCGCAATCACATGACCACGCCAGCCAATAGTGAGGGTTCGTATTGCCCCAAGCCACCACTAGGTACCACTACACTTTAAGACATTTTACAGTCAGCTGAAGGGGAAGACAGATTTCCTGACTCATTTGCAAAATAATATTTCTGACAAACTTCCAAAAATTGCTTGATTGCCTAAAGAACTAGAATGAACTATTTGCTGGTTTTACAACTTTCCTTTCTTTGCCTGCAAACCTAGCTGGTCAGATGAAATTCTTATGTAAACTGTGGAATTTGTGAGACAACCAATAGGTATTGTAAAATATGTGCCTCTTACATATCTTTGAATGTCAATGTATCCTCTGCCCGTAATACCTCCGGTTGTTCTTTCAAGTCTTTGAAATGGTTTTATGAACTTGACAATAGCATACTGGAAATGTGCATAGCGTGTGCATGTAATATGCACAGCTTCTCTGTGATGCTGAACCCTCTTTAATAGGGTCGATTATTCATCTTTGGTTGGACATAGCAATCAACTTTGGGTGTAAGGTGAGACAGGGACGTAATATAACGAATCCTATTTCTTGACTTCTTAATGTAGGAAATACCAACAAATTTTAAAAAGGACAACTGGCTTTTTGATCTCCCAGTTGCTAAACAGTTTAATTCTCCTTCCCATTCCCATGCAGACCTTTCTGCTTGGGTCTCCTCCATTGTTACAGTGAGGCTAAATGCAAATTGGAGGAACAGCAACTCATATTTTGCTTGGACAGCCCAGTGGTATGAATATTGATTTCTCTAACTGCAGGTAGCCCCGGCAATCTCTTTCCTTCCCCCGAACAATGGCCTGTTTCCTTTATCATTGTTAACCTTTTGCATATCTTTCATTCATTGTTCTTTTACTCTCTACATCATCGTCTTTATCTCTTGTTTCCCTTATACCTAACCAGTCTGAAGAAGGGTCTCGATCCGAAGCGTCACATACTCCTTCTCTCCGGAGATGCTGCCTGGCCCGCTGAGTTACTCCAGCTCTTTGTGACTACCTTTGGTTTAAACCAGCATCTGCAGTTCCTTCCTTCCTACACAGGCTTTTTGTTTCCGGGTCTCAAAATCCACACATGGAAAACGTTAGTGAAAATCAACATTTATCTGATCTGAAGCAAGTCATTGCACCTTGTCTTGAGCATCATGCGTTAAAAAAAACGTCTACCTGGCCGCACGGCATTCTCGTACTTACTGGTCATGCACACAGCTTAACATGAAATCAAGAATCATTTTATGTATACATTGCACAAGAATTTTTACACAAAAATACATGCAGCTACCAAACTGGATGAAAATGAACTATGTTTGTGCGGTCCTAACATGGCTAATTCTGAAAAACCAGTCACTAATGCAAATTTGCTCTTCATGTAATCTGTTCTGCAACAGCAATGGTAACTTAACAGCTTTATTCGCAACATTGCACCATTGATGTTGTAATTTAGGAAAGTTGTATTTTAAGAATGGAAAGAACATTTTAAGCTGACACCAAATAGGTGATGTTCAGAGTTCTTCCTCAGCGGAAAGAGCAATAAAAAATGTCTCCTGATATTTTGCCTGCTGTGACGCAAATTGGAAATAAGATGAATTCTATTCAATTGCATTATTGAAAACAGAAGACACATGAGTCTTAATAATTGCAGGTGTTCTTTACACTGAATAGTTTGGCAGTGCATTGTCTGCAAACAAAATTGAAAGAAGTCGTTTTGAAGAAGAACTACATCCGACTCAAATGTTTGTTTAATATTGTAGGAATAACTTAAAACATAGAAGGGTCCTGCAGTTACTTGTGGGAAGGTGTGGTGGATGAATAGACTAGCACTCAAGGAACCAACCTCTACATGGCAAGAAAGACCAGGTTATTGCTCTTCTGTTTAATCATCCATGTTACAGTCTTGTTGAAAAGTTCAAACCATTTTCACACTAAGTACTGATCTAGAGGGTAATTAATAGCCTGATCTCTCAGTCCTTGATCAAGATGTTTTGGGCATGAATATAGCGTGGGAACGGTGTGCAGAGTGGGAATTACAAATGAGTCCACTACCATTTATCAGTTTATTCAAATTGAGGGCTCTCGGGCCCTTGACAAGGTGGACATGGGTTGAAAATGATTTGGAACTTATTAAAATTCAAAATTTTATTCCATTCTGTTGAGCATTATGACTTTTCTGTAGGACCTTTGAGGGCAATTGATAACTCACTGGATTAGTTATGAGATATTTTCCAGTGTTATGTAAATTTGCTCCAGTAGAGAATCAGTGATACAATTCTTTTTTTAATCCAGAATTGCTAAAGAGACGGTTGGAGAAATTTGATGCCGACTGTACTCTAGTAGTCTGTGCAACTTTGGGCCTGAACTTAAATAATTCATAAATGTAAGTAAAAAAACTGGCTTCAAAACATTTCTGTATATGTAATGGGGTACTGAAGTATGGTATGCTATGGTACTATATTTATTTTGACCATATCATCCTATTTAGTTAAAATACTATTTCAGTTGCATAGAATACATATTCTCAAAAGGATGTTTCACCCACATATTGACACAGTGCAGAATTTCATTCCACCATTTATTGAGACAGCTTTAAATCTCTGATAAATAAGGATGGAATTGAGACACTACCATAGGCAATCTTGCTGTTGGTTCAATTTATGTACCAGATCCACTGTTCATGTGCACCATTTAAAAAAAAAATCAATAGAACGTTAAATAACTCATATTTGCTCTTTAATAAGCAGCTGTATTCATATCAAACTCTGGACCTCTCAAGGTGTTTTACAACTAGCTAAATACTAGTAGAGCCACCAGAATAATGTAGGAAAGGTGGCTACAGATTAGTATGACAGCAAATTAATTATCTGGTAATTAACAAATTATTTAATTTAGTGTGTTAGTTGAGGAATAATCCCGGGACATCAGTGCCACCTCTCTTCCTCTTCAAAATACTGGTGCTGTTTCTTCTTATGTTCACTCACCCCAGAGAGCAAGTGGATCTTCTGTTTGATAATTCATTTGACATCTCATTTCAACAGTCGCATCTCCAACTGCGAAGTGCATTATCAATACTGTATTTAAGGGTCAAGCTAGATTTGTGTGCTCAAATTTCTAGAATAACTCGTCAATTAGTAACATTCTGATCTGGAGACAGGAATAAGTCTTGAATGACACCTGTGCTTCCATAGAGATCTTGTATTCCCTTGTTTTCACCATGATGTACTGATGGGCCCATATCCCAACACAAAGAAACAAGGATGTCTTGCCTTTACATAACATGTTCGAGAGACGCAGGGTATTCCAAAGCACTTTGAGTCAGAGTATAGTTTTTCAAGTGCAGTTCCTATTTTGGGAATTCAGAAATATTTAGAACCTGTGCATATTTGTTGTTATGAAGCAAATAATAATAAAACATTACCCACTATCCTGACATTCTGAAAAACTGTGCAATGTACTGACCAACAATGAGTAAAATAAATGTAACCAGTGTGTGACATGGCTAGAATTTATAAAGTGCTGGTATTTATGATGGCATGATAGATTTAGCTTTCAACATATTGTGCTGATTGTATACCATGTTTTTGAAAAATGGAACATTACGACAAGGTGTAGATAGGGAGGTGTGTGGTACGGAAATGAATTAATTAGAGTCATCACAAATAAGATGCACTAAAGTATAGAGCTGTCCATACATTGTTAAACCACTTCAGTCCTGTTGATGGTTATTCGTACTTTCATAGCTAACTTTAAGCATTATTGATTTCAGCATACAGTTTATATGCTGGAAGCAGTGATGGGACAGCGATTCCTCTTGTTTTGCATATGCCAATTGCAATTGAATGCATTTCATGAAAATGTTGTATTAAGCTAGGCTGGTTGCACAGTTTGATTGTCTTACAACACCTGTCTTGTGCATGGAAGCCTGCCCTTTTCCCATTCAATATTGTATTGATCTTCAAAAGGATGAATAATGAGAGCAAGACTGTTCCTGCAGCCTGCAACGGAGTGGGCTTTGGTTCGTAAACCTCTTAACTGGAAGTGAAATTAGATTTTGTGAAGGTCTCTGTTGGGAAAAATGCGGGGGAGTTGGTGCAGCTGCCGAGAACAAGATCATGCGTTGTCACCTTTCATTTATGAATGAATAAAAATACAAATTGTTCATTTTGAGGCATGATATCATCAGCAGCCTGAAATATCTTATGTTCTTTTCTCGGTCCATCTACAAGTGTTAACCGTACCAACTGGCAGAATGAATGATGTTGCGTTGTCGTGTTTGATGGAGTGACATGGTTAACCTTCCTGATGCTGCTGCAAGTGAAAATGCGTTATGGGTGTGAGTCACCTTTATCAGGCAGGCCCAGGGATCACTGCAGCTGCAATCCTTATTAATGCCTTCTGCTGTGTATACATAATGTGCATCTCTCTGCCTGCAGCTTGAGAGTGCTTTGAACACAGAATGAAAATTCCCTGAGGAGGTGCATGGGCTGAATTGTAAATGAGATTATCATGAGGACATTATCACACTGTATTAAAGGAGTACGCTTTGACTTTTCATTTGATAGTGGGGCAGAGGATTTGGGTACCACCACTTTTGACATGATAACCTCAAAACTGCCAAGTGTACATTATGGCTAGAACCTGATTTTTGTGATCTCTCTTGCATTTCCTTCTTTGCTTCTGCTGTTTTTTTAATAACATATTCAATAATAGTAATATTTTCTGACAGTAATAATGATGAGACCATCAGCATCTACTTATGACAGGCTCTTCTGACATATGCACATTTGAATTAAACATAGAAATCCATATGTTGCTATGAGAGAGAATCTGTTCCTCCACAGAGAGTTATTGGTAATGCTGGTAATAGTCTCAACTTTAGCATGAGTACGGTGGCTTGGACTTCAGACACATCACAACTAATTTTGCATTAAAAAGGTTTGACAGAGTTTAAATACGTTTTTCAGAGCATGTTTGGATAAATTCTGTTGATCAATCGCTTTTGCTCTCAGGAAGTAATTTTACACGTGTTGAGTCTCTGTTCTTTGGGGAAAGTGAATGTTGGAAGTCTAAAACAAAGTAAAAACTGTTTTTAAAAAACTTTTAAGATAACCCTTTTACCTTTCTTCATTATCTATTCTATATTTCCCCACTTGGAGCTTAATTTTGTGTTTTCATCCTAATCCTTCTTTGTCCCATCTGGTTTATTCTTTGTTTGAGGATTCTTCCATCTGTTTGATTAAATAACAACATTTTATGACTGTATCTGCTCATGTATCCCTAAACAGAGCCTTGTGGTGTAAATATCTCATGGGAAATACATACAAACAAGTTGGTGGTAATTCTGGCCAAATGTCAGAAGGGTGAGTGGCGAGAGTCATTCCTTCACCATTTAACAGCATAATATGGCCAAATATAATGAGACGTACCATCCATTTTCCCAAAGTCCCTGGCTGCCTGAACCACATCCATCCTGTTTGTTTAAATTTGCCCTCAGCACAGCTTTCTGCTGGAACCCTGGCTCTCAATACACTGGCGGGGACCAGTGCAGTAGGGGGTCTCTCTCAAAGTAGGCAGCCTGCTTCACTCACAGAGCTGCTTTGAAAGCTAGAGAGGGCTGACACTCACTGCCTCCCAGAGTTACCTCCAGCGCTCTGAATTCATATGTTTATGAACATACAAATTAGGAGCAGGGGTTGGCCACCTGATTCCTCATGGCTGATTTGACTGTAGACTCAAGTCTGCATTCCAGTCCACCCACAGTCCTTTTACACCTTGTTTTCAATTATCTATCGACCTTTGTCTTAAAAAAAGAAACATAATGCTTTCATTGTCCTTTGTGGAAGTGAGTTCCTCAGACTGATGTTCCTATGAGCGAAACAAAATGTAATCTCTGAGTTAAATGACAGATCCCTTATTTTTTTAACTGACCCCATTTCTAGATTCTCCCACAAGAGGAAACATCCCCTTTACATTTACTCTGTCAAGATACCTGCGGGGTTTGTATGTTTCAATCAAGTCCCCTCCACTCTTCTAAACACCATGGATACAAGCCTAACTACATCAATCTCTCCTCATAAGACTATTTTCCTCTCCTATTTACCAGCTCAGTCAACTGCCCGTGAACTGCCTCCAATGCATTAACACACTTCCTTAAAAAAAAACATTACTGTACAGAATACCCCAGATGTGGTGTACCAAGGCCCCATATAAATGAAGCATAATGCCCCTAATTTTCTATTAATTTCCCCAAGTATCAAACAATAACATTCTTTTAGCTTTTCCAATTTCTGGCTTTTTGAGAATCAGGCACTAGAATACCCAGGGTACACAAAAGGCTGGAGAAACTCAGTGGGTGCAGCAGCATCTAAGGAGTGAAGGAGATAGGCGACATTTCGGGTCGAGACCCTTCTTATCAGTCTGAAGAAGGGTCTCGACCCGAAACGTCGCCTATCTCCTTCGCTCCTTCGATGCTGCTGCACCCGCTGAGTTTCTCCAGCCTTTTGTGTACCCTCGATTCTCCAGCATCTGCAGTTCCTTCTTTAACACTAGAATACCCAGTTCACCCGCATATCAGAGCTCTACAGTTTCTGACTTTTTTTTTCCAGACAAAAAAGACAATTTCACGTTTTCCAGCATTACACTCCACTAGCTATATCTTTGCTCACTCAGGCTATCTATACCCCTTTGTAGTCTCCTTATGCTCATAGTCATAGAGAATCATAAGTCATACAAAATGGAAGCAGGTCCTTTGGTCCAACTTGCCCATGCCAACCAAGATGCCCCATGTACACTAGTCCCAGCTACCCACATTTGGCCTATATCCCTTTAAACCTTTCCTATCTATGTGCCTGTCCAAATGTATTTTTAATGTTGTTGTAATACCTGCCCCAACTACCCCTTTGGCACTTCATTCCATATATTCACCACCCTCTGTGTGGATAAAGTTGCACTGCGAGTTCCCATTAAATCTTTCCCTTTACTCCTTAAATAAAAATCCTCTGGCGCTTGATTCCACTGCTCAAGGTAAAATACCCAGTTGGGTCTCCATCACTGCTTCCTGTGGCACACAACACATTGCTTCATGCTAACCTGAAAAAGATCATTTATTCTTCTAGACTATTTACTGTTAGCTATCCAATCTTTTATATGTGCCGGTATGTGACCACTTACACTATGAGCTTTCATTTCCTCATTTTGATGTGGTAGCTCATCAAAAACCTTCTGGAAATCTAGGTATGGAACATCTACCAATTCTCCATCCATAGGACACGTTGTTCTTCAAATAAGTTACACGTTATTTTCTAATGGGAACTTCTTCAAAGAAGTTCCTTGCTGTTCACAACGTTTGAGATCTGTTTGCAAAACAAAATTACCATGAAGGTCGGAGAGAAGCATCAGTCAGAAGCACGAGAGCGATTATTGGCTGAAAGGAGGTGAGTCAGAGGGAACAAAGATTTAAAAAGAGCCCCGAAGGCCCAGGTTCGAGTAATTTACAAATTAGCCCTAAAGTAGTTGATTAGGTAGCAGATAAAAATAAGTGCAGCTGTAGCGGAGCGGCCTCGCTGAGGCAAAGTGCCTTGATGAGTAAAGTGCGTGTCTTTGGCTCGAGAGTCTTCGGCGAGGAGGCTGAGGCGAGGATACTACGCTCAAAGGTGGAGAAGTTGAGAGGTACAACCAATTGGGATTTATGGCAGGCAAGTTGCTGCAGTGTGACCCTTGCAGGATGTAGGAAGTCAGGGGCATTGCTGTTGCCTCTGACAACTACACCTGTGGAAATTGTGGCCAGGTGCAGCTCCTGAAGGACCGTGTTAGGGAACTGGAGAAGCTGGATGATCTCAGGACCATCGGGAAAACGAGAGCTTCCTGGAAAGGATCTACAATTACATTGTTACATCAAGGAAACAAGAAGAGCGAAGGTGAGTGACGATGAGGATGGGAAATAAGCATGGAATGCTGGAGACCCCGGTGGCTGTAACTATTGGAAACAGGCACACCCTCTTGGAAGCTGCCGGAACGGGCGACACTTGCGGTCCGAGCGGCGGACAGGTCTTTCAATAAATTCCTGGCCCTGTGGCTCAACCGGAGAGACCTACGTCAGCTAACTCCGTAGTGGTAGGTGACACAATAGTGAGAGGTACGGACTGGAGATTCTGTGGCAACAGGCGAGACTCGAGGATGGTGTGTTGCCTCCCTAGTACCAGGGTCCAAGACGTCTCAGACCAATCGCTGGGCATCTTCAAGGGGGAAGGGGAGCAGCTGGAAGTGGTTGTGCAAGTCGGCACAAATGATGTTGGGAAGAAGAGGAAGGAGGTTCTGCAATGTGAGTTTAGAGATTTAGGAAGAAGGCTGAATAGCAGGACCTCTAAAGTGGTTATCTCTGGTTTGCGTCCAGTACCTCGTGCTGGTGAGGGCAGGAACAGAGAGATAGGGAATCGGAATGTGGGGCTGAGGAACGGATGCAGGGATTTAGATTTATAGACCACTGGGATATCGTCTGGGGTGGGGATGACCTGTACAAAAGGGATGGGTTGCACCTTAACTGGAGGGGGACCAACATTCTGGCAGGCAGATTTGTTAGTGCTACACAGGTGGGTTTAAGAAGGGATAAGAGAGTAAGGTCAGGTGAAATAGGAACTGGTGTGAGAGAGGAGGTGAATACCGAATTAAAAGTGTTATATATGAATGCACAAAGTATAAGAAATAAACTGGATGAGTTTGGGGTTCAGTTAGAGATTGATAGGTATGATGTTGTAGGAATTACAGAGACATGGCTCCAAGAGGACCAGGGCAGGGAACTGAATATTCAGGCTTATATGTCCTCTCGGAAAGCAAGACAGGTGGGCAGAGGGGGCGGGGTAGCTCTGTTGGTAAGGAATGAAATTCAGTCCTTTGTGAGGGGTGACAGATTCAGAAGATGTAGATTCATTGTGGATAGAACTGAGAAATTGTAAGGGCAAAATGGAGTTATCTACAGGTCCCCAAACAATAGCCTGCAGAAAGGGTGCAAGTTGCTTCAGGATTTAAAATTGTCATGTAACAAAGGTAATGCTACGGTAGTTATCGGAGATTTCAATATGCAGGTAGACTGGGAAAACCAAGAAACAGAGTTTTAGAGTGCCTCCGAGATGGATTCTTAGAGCAGCTTGTACTGGAGCCTACCAGGGAGAAGGCAATTCTGGATTTAGTGTTGTGTAATGAACCAGATTTGATAAGGGAACTCAAGGTAAAGGAACCATTAGGAGGTGGTTAGGTGGAGGAGTGCAAAGGTAAGCTAGTGAAGAATATAAAGGAGGATAGTAAAAGCATCTTTATGTATGTGAAAAGGAAAAGATTAGTTAAGACAAATGTGGGTCCCTTGAAGACTGAAGCAGGTGAATTTATTATGGGAAACAAGGAAATGGCAGACAAGTTAAACCGATACTTTGGTTCTGTCTTCACTAAGGAAGACACAAACAATCTCCCAGATGTACTAGGCGACAGAAGATCTCGGGTGATGGCGGAACTGAAGGAAATTCACATTAGTCAGGAAATGGTGTTGGGTAGACTGATGGGACTGAAGGTTGATAAATCCCACGGCCTGATGGTCTGCATCCAAGGGTACTCAAGGAGGTGACTCTAGAAATTGTGGATGCATTGGTGATCATTTTCCAATTCTGGATCGGTTCATGTGGATTGGAGGGTAGCTAATGTTATCCCACTTTTTAAGAAAGGAGGGAGAGAGGATGCAGATAGACCAGTTAGCCTGACATTGGTGGTGGGGAAGATGCTGGAGTCAATTATTAAAGATGTCAAAGCAGTAACTGAATCGGTCCAAGTCAGCATGGGTTTACACAGGGGAAATCTTGCTTGACTAATCTTTTGGAATTTTTTGAGGATGTAACAAGTAAAATGGATTAGGGAGAGCCAGTGGATGTAGTGTATCTGGACTTTCGGAAAGCCTTTGATACGGTCCCACACAGGAGATTAGTGTGCAAAATTAGAGCACATGGTATTGGGGGTAGGGTATTGACATGGATAGAGAATTGGTTGACAGAAAGGAAACAAAGAGTAGGAATTAACGGGTCCCTTTCAGAAAGGCGGGTAGTGACTAGTGGGGTGCCGCAAGGCTCGATGCCGGGACCGCTGCCATTTACAATATATATTAATGATTTAGATGAAGGAATTAAAAGTAACATTAGCAAATTTGCAGATGACACAAAGCTGGGTGACAGTGTGAACTGTGAAGAGGATGTTATGAGGATGCAGGGTGACTTGGATAGATTCGGTGAGTGGGCAGATGCATGGCAGATGCAGTATAATGTGGATAAATGTGAGGTTATCCATTTTGGTATCAAGAACAGGAGGGCAGAAGGTAAATTATTATCTGAATGGTGTCAGATTAGGAAAAGGGTGTGCAACAAGACCTGGGTGTCCTTGTACATCAGTCACTGAAAGTAAGCATGCAGGTACAGCGGGCAGTGAATAAAGCTAATGGCATGCTGCCCTTCATAATGAAAGAATTTGAGTCTAGGAAGAAAGAAGTCCTTTTGCAGTTGTACAGGGCCCTGTTGAGACCACACCTGGAGTATTGTGTGCAGTTTTGGTCTCCTAATTCGAGGAAGGACATTCTTGCTATTGATGGAGTGCTAAGGTTCACTTCTTAATAAACAGACAACTCACAGAAACGGCTGTGGAAAGCATCTTGTCCGGAAACATTACAATCTGGTTTGAGAATTGCTCTGCCCAGGACAAGAAGGCTCTGCAGAGAGTAGTGTGTTCGGCCGAACGCACTATGGGAACTTCTCTCGCCCCTCTGCAGGAACTATACATCAGGAGGTGCAACTCCAGAGCCAATAAGATAATGGGAGACCCCTTCCACCCCTGCAACGGACTGTTCCAGCTCTTACGGTCAGGCAAACGCCTCCGTTGCCATCCTGTGAGAACGGAGAGGATGAGAAGGAGTTTCTTCCCAGAGGCCATTCGGACTGTAAACTCCTATCTCACCAGATTCAGATTCAGATTCAGATTCAGATTCAGATTCAGATTCAGATTCAGATTACCTTTATTGTCATTCAGACCTTTCGGTCTGAACGAAATTTCGTGCCTGCAGTCATACATATATTAAAAGTAACAAAAAACACACAATAAACACAAATTTAATATCCACCACAGTGAGTTCACCAAACACCTCCTCACTGTGGTGGAAGGCAAAAGTCTTAGAGTCTCTGTCTTCTTCCCGCCTTGTTCTCCCTCTGCGCTGAGGAGATCCAGGCCTCCGATGTTGCCGTCCACCAGGCCCGCGGCCGAGCCTCCGAAGCCGGGCTGCCGCCACCGCCGTCGCCGGAATGCTGGAACACCGCCACAGGGCCCGCCGCCGGGACGCCGGAGCACCGCAGCTCCAAAGCCAGGCCACCGCCGGAACACGCTGGAGCACCACAGTCCCGAAAGCCAGGTCGCCGCTGGAGCACTGCAGCCCCGAAGCCAGGTCGCCGCTGGAGCACCGCAGCCTCGAAGCCAGGTCGCTGCTGGAGGACCGCAGCCCCGAAAGCCACGTTGCCGCTGGAGTTCCGAAGCCGTGCCGCCGCTGCTGGAAGCTGGAAGGTCGCCATATCTCCAAGGCCGCCAGCTCCGCCATTAGGGCCTCAGCACAGACGGAGACGGTGACGGGGGACACAACAAGAAAAGTCGCATCCCCCCCGAAGGGAGAGACTAAAACCCTTTTTCTCCCACCCCCCCCCCCCCCCAACACACATACACAGCCTAATAAACCAAAATAATCACTAAAACAGACACAAGACAAAAATAAAATAAAAAACAGACGGACCGCAGGTGTGCCGCAGCTGCCAGGCAGCGCCGCCACTTCTGGTCTAACCAGGGACTAACTCTACTAACTTACTGTACCACAATACCGCCCACAATATTTAATATTGCACATTGTCAGATTTTAATAAAGGGTAGTTTTGTACAGTTTGGTTTCACCATGTACAGCAGTGTTTACACATAGTCCCCCCCATTTCAGGCCACCATACTATTTGGGACACAGCAATGTAATGTAAATGAAAGTAGTCATGTTTAGTATTTTGTTGCGTATCCTTTGCATGCAATGACTGCTTGAAGTCAGCGATTCATGGACATCACCAGTTGCTGAATGTCTTCTCTGGTGATGCTCTGCCAGGCCTGTATTGCAGCCATCTTTAGCTTATGCTTGTTTGGGGGGCTAGTCCCCTTCAGTTTTCTCTTCAGCATATAAAAGGCATGCTCAATTGTGTTCAGATCGGGTGATTGACTTGGCCACTCAAGAATTGACAATTTGTTAGCTTTGAAAAACTCCTTTGTTGCTTTAGCAGTATGTTTGGGATCTTTGTCTTGCTGTAGAATGAACCGCTGGCCAATGAGTTTTGAGGCATTTATTTGAACGAGCAGATAGGATGTGACTATGCACTTCAGAATTCATTATGCTACTACCATCAGCAGTTGTATCATCAATGAAGATAAGTGAGCCAGTACTTTCAGCAGCCATACATGCCCAGGCCATAACACCCCCATCACCGCATTTCACAGATGAGGTGGTATGCTTTGGATCTGTCCACAAGACCCTTTTGCCATCTGTCCATAAGACCTTTTTCCAGAACCGTGGTTGCTCTTTTAAGTACTTTGTGGCAAACTGTAACCTGGCCATCCTATTTTTGCGGCTAACCGGTGGTTTGCATCTTGCAGGGTAGCCTCTGTATTTCTGTTCATGAATTCTTTGGCGGACAGTAGTTATTAACAAATCCACACCTGACTCCTGAAAAGTGTTTCTGAGCTGTCAGACAGGTGTTTGGGGATTTTTCTTTACTATGGAGAGAATTCTTCTGTCATCAGCTGTGGAGATCTTCCTTGGCCTGCCAGTCCCTTTGCGATTAGTAAGCTTACCAGTGCTCTTTCTTCTTAATAGTGTTCCAAACAGTTGATTTTTGGTAAACCTAAGGTTTGGCTGATGTTTCTAACAGATTTATTGTTGTTTCTCAGTCTCATAATGGTTTATTTGACTTTCATTGGCACAACTTTGTCCTTCATGTTGATAAACAGCAATAAAAGTTTCCAAGGGTGATGGAAATACTGGAGGAAAGACTGGGTGCTGAAAGCTCTCCTATACCTGCATAAAGGAAGCATTTAAACACACTTGAGAAATAACGAATGCCTGTGAAGCCATGTGTCCCAAACATTATGGTGTCCTGAAATGGGGGGGGGGGGGGGGGGGGGAGTCTATGTATAAACACAGCTGTAATTTCTACATGATGAAACCAAAATGTATAAAAAAGGCCTTTAATAAAATCTGACAATGTGCACTTTAACGACGTGATTTTTTTCTTACAAATCTCAAATTGTGGAGTACAGAAGCGAATAAATAAATGATGGGTCCCAAACATTATGGAAGTCATTGTATATTAGCATGGAATCAAAAGATCAATGGCAGTGTACAAACTCATTGGATCTGAGCTGGAATAAGGATGAGAATGAGAATGTGGTTTAGAACATATCAATGGCCATAATATTAATTTAACTACTTGTTGATGATACTTCTAGGTGAAATTAGGTGCTGAATGTAAACGAGATCCCGATGATTTAAGCCTTGGAAACAATTTTGGATTATTCCAGTATTAATAGAAACATAGAAACATAGAAATTAGGTGCAGGAGTAGGCCATTCGGCCCTTCGAGCCTGCACCGCCATTCAATATGATCATGGCTGATCATCCAACTCAGTATCCCGTACCTGCCTTCTCTCCATACCCTCTGATCCCCTTAGCCACAAGGGCCACATCTAACTCCCTCTTAAATATAGCCAATGAACTGGCCTCAACTACCCTCTATGGCAGAGAGTTCCAGAGACCCACCACTCTCTGTGTGAAAAAAGTCCTTCTCATCTCGGTCCTACTGGTTCAGTGTAAACTGCAATCAGTAAATACCAGATTAAAATTGGTCAAAAATCAATACTTTGCAGTCACTTTATACTTGGACTATTGTAAAAGGAAGCCAGCTAAAAAAAAAGAATTTCCCATAATAAAACTGGAAGTTGCAAATTTAAGTTTTAGATGAATCCTTGCGGCTTTTCTGTAACATTATATGTTCATTTTTCATGTTTAGATTATTTTAAACAGTTTAATTTTATACATTATTATTTTCACATCACACAATTGTTTAATAACATTTTTGAAGATAATATATTGCTTTGTATTTTAATCCCACGATCATTTGAGATCTACTACCCATTTAAGATCATTAAGCATTAAATTTTGATTAAAAAATGCTGAGGAAGCATTCTGTTTATGTCTAATCATAGATTTGATTTGAAGGACCAGTTTTCAATTCAATTACAATAAGTATTCCTGGTGACCAACGTCTATTTCCATCAATTACCAATCAGAGTGCTTAAAAACTGCTACATCCTGATAATCGTTTTTGGTGATCGTTAAGCTCTTCATGTAAACTGTCACTATAACTACACAAAATCCCCAGGTAATGACAGAGTTCTGTTCCTGAGTACTGTTCATAACCCGAATAGTCAGGAAGTCAGAAATAAACAAGAACAGTGTGTTGGAGAGGATCACATGAACAGCTGTGAAGGGAGAGTGAGCAGATGCAAGAAGATTGGTTGCCAGCGAACCTCACCAACTCATTGAGCAAGTAATTTTGCTAAGTGCTGGTTGGCTCGACCCAACCATAAATGTTGCAGCTCGTGGGTGGGGGGTAGGAGATCAGGTTGTGGTGAGGCAATATAAGCCTGTAGTCTCCGCATTCTACAAGATGCAAGTTCTAACAGTTTGCAAGATGGCTAAGTATGGCAAGTCTTTGTGTGCTGCTTCCAGAAGAGGATCTACTATCATCCATAACAATCCATACCTGTGCGGCAAAATTCTACTCTAACTCCATTTACAAGTTTGCAGATCATAGCACCATAATGGGCTGAGTTTCAAACAATGATGAGATGGAATACAGGAAGACGGTGGAGAGTTGGGTGACATGCTGTCATGTCAATAAATTTTCAATGAACTTAGTTTGCATCAAACTGTAGAGTGTAGCTGTCGTCCACTATGCAATGATCTATTTTACAATTTGATATAGCTTGTATTTTAATAATGTTAGAGTAACATTTAAAACAAAATATATAAACATTAATGTCCTGATGTATATTAATTGTATTTCAAACTGTTTCTCATTTTCCATCATGTGCATTAATTGGTCTTGTGGAAAGGTCCCCAGCAGCATTTAATGTTAGTGCCTTGCATAACTTTTTTTGCGATGATTGCATACATCAATGTGAATAGAATTATGTTAAAAGTCTACAAGTCTATGCCCTTAATGTTTAATCAAACAGCCTTTTGTTGTTTAAGTTTACATATCATTGCACAACTGAAAGATCTTGCAATGGGAACAAATATATCTGTAAATTAAATGAATTGTGTTAATTTGTAACTTTGGTTATTCTGGAATCATGGAAATTTACATGTAAATGTGAATGAAGCTATTTGGCACATTGAGTCAGTGTCAGTTGAAATAAAGTCACCCAGCTTAATTATACAGTAGCTTCTGACATTAGGTCGATAGCGGACCTTACTTTCCAGGTACACACATGAGAACTACTTAAATATAGCGAAGGGTTCTGTTTCAATATGGTTTCAGGGAGTGAGGTCCAGACCTTTTTCAACCATCTTGGTAGGTAGGTAAATGTCTTTGATCTTCTCTCTAATGTTCAAGTTCAAGTGAATTTATTGTCATGTGTCCCTGATAGGACAATGAAATTCTTGCTTTGCTTGAGCACACAGAACATAGAAGGCATTTACTACAAAACAGATCAGTGTGTCCATATGCCATATATAAATATATACACACATGAATAAATAAACGAATAAAGTGCAAATAACAGATAATGGGTTATTAGTTATCAGAGTTTGGTCCGAGCCAGATTTAATAGCCTGATGGCTGTGGGGAAGTAGCTATTCCTGAACCGGGTCGTTGCAGTCTTCAGGCTCCTATACCTTCTACCTGAAGGTGGCAGGGAGATGAGTGTGTGGCCAGGATGGTGTGGGTCTTTGATGATACTGCCAGCCTTTTTGAGGCAGCGACTGCGGTAAATCCCCTCGATGGAAGGAAGGTCAGAGCCGATGATGGACTGGGCAGTGCTTACTACTTTTTGTAGTCTTTTCCTCTCCAGGGCGCTCAAGTTGCCGAACCAAGCCACAATGCAACCGGTCAGCAAGCTCTCTACTGTGCACATGTAGAAGTTAGAGAGAGTCCTCCTTGACAAACCGACTCTCTGTAATCTTCTCAGGAAGTAGAGGCGCTGGTGAGCTTTCTTGATAATTGCATCAGTGTTCTCGGACCAGGAAAGATCTTCAGAGATGTGCATGCCCAGGAATTTGAAGCTCTTGACCCTTTCAACCATCGACCCGTTGATATAAATGGGACTGTGGATCCCCATCCTACTCCTTCCAAATTCCACAATCAGTTCCTTGGTTTTGCTGGTGTTGAGAGCCAGGTTATTGTGCTGGCACCATATGGACAGTTGCTCGATCTCTCTTCTGTACTCCGACTCATCCCCATCAGTGATACGTCCCACAACAGTGGTGTCGTCAGCGAACTTGATGATGGAGTTCGCACTGTGACCAGCTATGCAGTCATGAGTGTAGAGAGAGTACAGCGGGGGGCTGAGCACGCAGCCTTGAGGTGCTCCCGTGCTGATTGTTATCGAATCTGACACATTTCCACCAATACGAACAGACTGTGGTCTGTGAATGGGGAAGTCGAGGATCCAATTGCAGAGGGATGCGCAGAGACCCAGTTCTGCGAGTTTGGTAGCCAGCTTGGAGGGGATGACAGTATTAAATGCCGAGCATATGTTAAATATTCTCACACAATATAAAAATACAGAATGTAATTTGGTTCCACTGATAAACCAATTTTATTATGGTTAAATAATTGCTGTTTTTAGGAATGTTCCAGTCAACCATTATCAGTTCATAACTTGTTTCATCAATCAAAATTTGAAATAATGATGACAATTATGCAGATGTACAGAGACAAGTATATTTCCAGATTAAAATTTGCTTATCATTCATACAATTTGAATTGAATACTTCCCACCCTTATGATGTACTAAGTTCTGTGCTCAGCAATATTTTAATGTATTTTGATTTTACGTGAGCCATTATGGAGTCTGGCCTGGTGGATTTGTGAATCCTTCAAATGTTCACGCCTCAGTCGGATAATTTATGTTGATTATAACATGGGCTACTGCTTATTGCATAATGCAGAAGCAGTTTTAAGATTCACATGCTACAAGGAAAGGAGCTATATTTAAAATTTGAAATATTTTTTCTCCTATAACACATATTTCAGATTAAAATTCCTGTTCCATTTGCAATGTGCATAACATTTGTGGTAAAGTTGCATTAATAAATTATTATTTTATCATGTGTAAAAGAACGTCAAACTTGTATTTTTTGTTCAAGAAAAGATCTAGGACGTTTTTGCATGAAAACTTTAGACTTCTTTCATAACTTCTTCATCTTATTCCTGATCTCTCAGAATGCAGCCAAGAGATCCTACTTTGAGCCATCATCTTTGACTTTCATTAACTGAATATCATGCAATTAGCTTGTTTTCTCTGTTAGCTTTGCTTCAACACTTTCTTCCTACTGTGCAAATGCCATGCTTTCTCTCCATGATTGCTCACAACCAACTTTTTGAAACCAGGATCTAATGGGCTTGTCCCACTTACCCGACTTTTCAGCGACTGCCGGCACCCGTCAAAGGTCGTTGCTGGTCGCCGAAAATTTTCAACATGTTGAAAATTCAGTGGCGACCAGAAAGATGCTACGACTCTTTGGGCGACTGAGGAGACTACTCGTGACCATGCAGACCCTGGCGACATGACGCCTATATGGTCGTGAGTAGTCGCCCAAAGAGTTCTACCTTGTTCTGGTCGCCGCTGGATTTTCAGCATGTTGAAAATTTTCGGCGACCTGCAACGACCTATGACGGGTGCCGGCAGTCGCCGAAAAAGTCGCGTAAGTGGGACAGGCCCATATGTCACTCAGGCAGCTATCTCTCCAATCCATGGAATCAGAAGTTAACTTGGGGCTGGGCAAAATCAAATCTCTAGCTTTCTATTTTACTGACATTTAAAGAAACTGAAGCTCTGCACAAAGCTGTTATTATAACTTGGAAGGTTGCTTTGAGGGCCTAAGACATGAATATATGTGTTCTTAGCTGGACAGAGTGCTGCGCCAGTGAATTACCCTATAGATTATGGGCAGAATTATGGACATTAAAAAAATAATCACTATTAACTGGCTTCATTTGGACCAGTTGGAAACAGTATATCTGTTCACAATTTATACCCAAAAAGGATGGCTTGTTCCTAGAATTGTTTTCAGCTTTATTAATAGGGACATCTACTCCCCTATCCTGGTGAGCTGGCAGTGAAAAAAAATTCTAAGACATATTTTTAAAGAATAGTCATCAGCGATTGCTGGTCGTAAATTGCCACGAGCTTTCAGTGGAAACAAAGTGGCAGCTGCTGCATTTCCACTGCAATCTTTGCTATTATGTTTTTGAAGAGACTCCAGGAGCTTTTGTAGGAAAACAGCACAGTTTAATTGTGCCAGAATGAACACTGAAAGATTATGATATAAATTCACATTCCCTCACCAATTTAAACCACCGTATATCAAACAAGTGTTTTTTTAAAAATCAAATACAAATTTGTATCTTGGAAGCCAGCTTATCATGGACCACCAATGATGAACATTTAAAATAAACCATTTTCCCTCGATTTATAGGATTCATGATGAAACATAAGAAATTATTTATACATTTGTCCTCCATTAAGTCATGTGTATTCTGTTTATAACATGTTAATTCAAACCTCAGATAGAATTTTAAAATCGCAGGACATGCCATATAATAATGATACATTCTTTTAAACTTATTATACATGGTTTTTATCAATTTCAAATCATTTTATGGAATCTGAAATATATTCCATGAAGTGAATATCATCATCCATGTTATTACCATTGCTGTCAGTAACTCTTCAAAATGTTTGTAAGAGCAAGGAAGGGCATTGGAAAGAAAGCACTAAAGTATAATAGTGTGGTGGGTACACAAAAAGCTGGAGAAACTCAGTGGGCGCAGCAGCATCTAAGGAGCGAAGGAGATAGGCGACGTTTCGTCGCCTATCTCCTTCGCTCCTTAGATGCTGCTGCACCCGCTGAGTTTCTCCAGCATTTTGTGTACCCTCGATTCTCCAGCATCTGCAGTTCCTTCTTTTAACAACATAATAGTGTGGTGATAGGTTGAAGCTTGCCTTCATGACCCTACCATTCCCATGATCTTGCCTTAACTTGCATAAAAATTAATGAAGTACAATTTAATACACCTAGTCAGAGTTCCATTCCAATTCTATAAACATATTGTACGCATTAATAAATAGGAATAACAAAAGTAAGATGAAGTGTTTTTTTAAAGTAAGAGGAAGCACAGCAAAATAACTTCACACTGCATGAGAAATCTTGAATCTATACGTCAAGAGTGTTTAATAGTCATATTTACTGACATCCGAACAATGAAATTCTTACTTGCAGCAGCACAAGAGTCCTGTAAACATGTAAATAGTATATATGAAATAAAATCAATAAAAATTCAATTAATGAATTACTCTAATACTACCGCAAAAAAAAAAACAGAGTCCTTAGTGCAACCAAAGACAGTTCATAGTTGCGATTAGTGTTGTTTAGTGTTTAAGATCCTAAACTGTTGGGAAGAAGTTATTCTTAAATCTGGTGGTCACGGTTTTCAGACTCCTGTACCTTCTTAGAGTCATACAGTGTGGAAACAGGCCCTTCGGCCCAACTTGCCCTCACAGGCCAACAATGTCCCACCTACATTAGTCCCACTTGCCTGCGCTTGGTCCATATCCCTCCAAACCTGTCCTATCCATGTGCCTATCTAACTGTTTCTTAAACAATAGACAATAGACAATAGGTGCAGGAGTAGGCCATTCGGCCCTTCGAGCCGGCACCGCCTTTCAATGTGATCATGGCTGATCATCCACAATCCGTGTGCGGACGTGGCGCCAACGGATGAGAAGCCGAAGCAAAGAAGTGGAAGCCAAATAACCGACTGGAAACGAAGTCGAAATGCCAACTAACCGAAAGGGTGGGACGCCTAAATGCAAACTAACTGAAAGGTTGCGTTGCCTAAAACCGAACTCACCGAATTGCCGCTCTGCCGAAATGCCACCTATCCGAAAGGCGGCGTCGCCTACAAGCCAACGAACTGAATGCCGCACAACAGAAAAGTCCAATAACGGACATGACTTTGCCGGGGGACGGGACTTGTCAGCGATTGGTCCAGACTCCCACGTCCATCACATCACATGAACATTGTCCCACACCTCTGCTCCGCCCGACCCACAGCCTCGTCTCTCCCCTTCTCTCTCTCCTCCTCTCTTTCCCCCTCCCCTCTCTCTCCCCCTCCCCTCTCTCTCCCTTCTCTCTCTCCCCCTTCTCTCTCTCCTCCTCTTTCTCCCCCTCCTCTCTCTCTCCCCCATATCTCTCCCTTCTCTCTCTCCCCTTCTCTCTTTCTCCCCCACTTCTCTCTCTCCTCCGTCTCCACCGGCAGGAGCGTGGGGTTCATTTTCCCACACAAACCATAGGTGACTGGGCAATCTGAACCCAAGCACCAAGTTGTAAGCGGCCGAAGGTGCGCATCCTTCGGGACAGCCCCCACTCTCCCATGGCCACCCTCCGCCTCGTCTCCCCCGTGCGGCCGCATTGTGACGGGCTGTGGAGCGGAGGTGTGGGACAGGCTGGTCCCTCCGCCCACCCAGAGTCACTGACCGCGATGCACCGCCATCGGACCCCAACACCCACACCAGGACGATTCCCCCCCCCCCCCCCCCGACCCCCAGACCCTGACACACACACTGGGTGATTCACCCCCACCCTGGCCGCCGGGATAGATGGCTCGGGGCGTAGTAAATCGCTTTTAAAACATGGGGACACACACACATTCCCTGGCGGGCCGATGACATGTGTGCATGACAACAAACAATTTTATCTCCTCCCACTCCCCCCACCCCCTTGACAACAAGACGCACGTTTTATTTATTAACGTCTGGTTGCTTGCAGAACGCATACAAGCTCCCATGCACAAAACACCAGATAATCTGTAAACTGTTTTAACCGAAGATGGACACAAAAAGCTGGAGTAACTCAGCGCAACAGGCAGCATCTCTGGAGAGAAGGAATGGGTGGTGTTTCGGGTCGAGACTCTTCAGACTCAGTCTTCAGTCTCAGCCTTGCATGGAATAGACACCCAGCCTACTCAATATCTTCCTATAGCTCATACCTTCCTGATGGTAGGCATGAAATGATAGCGTGGTCAGGGTGATGTGTGTCTTTGATGATACAAGCTGCCTTTTTTGAGGCAGCACCTCCTATAAAATCCTTTGATGGACAAGGCAGTATCTACCACTCTGTGATCTTCGTCTGGGCATTTGAACCAAGCCATGTGGCCAGCAATCAATATGTTCTCTACCTTGAATTTAAGTTTAGTTTATTGTCATGCATTTTATCAGGATTGCGAACAGCTCCATCCAAGACTGCAAGAAATTGCAGAGAATTGTGATGGAGCCCAGACCAACCTCCATTTACACTTCACGCTGCCTCGGCAAAGCCACCAGCATAATCAAGGACGAGTTGCCTCCCTGGCCACTCCATCTTCACCCCTCTCCCATCGTGCAAATGGTAAAGAAGTGTGAAAATGCATACGTCCAGATTCAGGGACAGTTTCTTCCCAGCTGTTGTCAGACAACTAAACCACCCTACCAACAACTAAAAAGCAGATCTGAATTACTATCTACCTCATTGGAGATCCCCAGACTTGATCGGACTTTACTGGCTTTATCTTGCACTAAATGTTATTCACGTAATTTCCTTTATCATGTATCTAAATGTATTGATTGTAGTCATGTATTGTCTTTCTGCTGACTGATTAGCACACAACAAAAGTTTACACTTGTAAGAGTGAATTCATCGATATAATGAATCTATATAACCTATTGAATCCAATAACCACAATTACCATCATATTTTAAAGAGAGAATAAGTGCTGCTAGTAGTTAATGTGCTGCTGCATTGTCTTTAAACTTTGGGGATAAAACATGAAATGTGGTAAAAATACATTTTCTTCTCATAACTATTTTGAGTAAGCCTAAGGTAAAGAATGGAAAGAGCTTGTATTCTCATAACTAATCTACATCATGTTATGCCTGTCCTATTTCTCCAACATAGAAACATAGAAATTTGGTGCAGGAATAGGCCATTCGGCCCTTCGAGCCTGCACCGCCATTCAATATGATCATGGCTGATCATCAACTCAGTATCCCGTACCTGCCTTCTCCCCATACCCTCTGATCCCCTTAGCCACAAGGGCCACATCTAACTCCCTCTTAAATATAGCCAATGAACTGGCCTCAACTACCCTCTGTGGCAGAGAGTTCCAGAGACCCACCACTCTCTGTGTGAAAAAAGTCCTCATCTCGTTCCTAAAGGATTTCCCCCTTATCCTTAAGCTGTGACCCCTTGTCCTGGACCTCCCCAACATTGGGAACAATCTTCCTGCATCTAGCCTGTCCAACCCCTTAAGAATTTTGTAAGTTTCTATAAGATCCCCTCTCAATCTCCTAAATTCTAGAGAGTATAAACCGAGTCTATCCAGTCATTCTTCATAAGACAGTCCTGACATCCCAGGAATCAGTCTGGTGAGCCTTCTCTGCACTCCCTCTATGGCAATAATGTCCTTCCTCAGATTTGGAGACCAGAACTGTATGCAATACTCCAGGTGTGGTCTCACCAAGACCCTATACAACTGAAGTAGAACCTCCCTGCTCCTATACTCAAATCAAAACATTTTACTCTTTTGGTTTTTATAATCTTCAGCGTCCACATGCTAATTACAGACTTGTTGTACTGACCATTGACGTGTATTATTTTTTCCTGGATCTCCAAAGCACTGGAATATTTTACCTTCTGCAATTTTTTCCATTCACCAGACATATGAGGCCCCAGTCTGACTTCATCTTCCTGATTTAAGACAAAGTGCTGAAGTAACTCAGCAAGTCAGACAACATCTAACATCTATGGAGAACATGGATAGGTGATGTTTTGGGACAGGGCCCTTCTTCAGACAGAAGGGTAACATCATTGCATGTTTTATGTTCATTTGGTTTAAGGTGTTATGTAAAACACCTATGCCATTATGTTGGAAAGGGTGTAAAAGAGATTCACCAAAATGTTACCTGGGCTTAGGGGCTTGAGATACACTGAGAATTGGATAGATTATGAATTCTTTCTTTGGAGTGTAGACTGCTAAAGGGTGACTTTATTGAGGTGTACAATATCATGAAATGCATGGATAAAGGGAACGCTCAGTATTTGGGCAGGATAATGTCCTTAAGGGATTCTAAAACTAGAGGACATAGGTTTAAGATGAAAGTGGGGAGAAATAATTTAATTGTAACTTTTTTGTTCAGAGGGTGTTCCCTATCTGTAATGAGCTGCCAGAGGAAGCAATAGAAGTGGATGCAATTTTGACTTCTTACAAAACATTTTAACGGATATATGGATAGGAAGGGTTTCAAGAGCTACGCGCCAAATCCAGGCAAAATGGGACTAATCCAATATGCCCTTGGCACGGACAAGGTGGGGATTCTATGACTTTTGAAAGTACAATCTCCTTCAGTATTGTATTAGTGTGTCAGCCAATAGGTGAAGATGAGTGTTATCACTTAATAATAAAAAAAGAGCAAATTTGATCTGCTTTGGGACTTTTATCCCAACACCAGCTAAAAATAATTCTTCAGATGTCATACATTGTCCCTGTCCCAGGTAATTCCTTGTGAAATGTAGCTGCTGTGAATCACCTCCATGTGGCTCTTTTATGCTACAGCCTCTCTTGCTGCCTGGCAGGCGTTTGCTGCAGTGAACTGTTGATTACTTAGCATGGCAAGTCCTCAGTGATGAAGTGAGCAGGGGAGTCAACAGGAAAGGCGAGGTTGGGTTGACTCCAGGGCTCCTGATCAAATTCTACCGCAGCCTGCATTGACATATGTGTGCAGAATAAATGGTGAAAATAAGGGTAATGGAGAGTAAATAAGTAGGCTAGATTTACTTTTAAATTATGAAAATATGTATTTTTAAATCTTACACTAGATTTAGAGTAAAACATTTTTCGGATTTTGTTCAATGACTACAGATTGCAGCAGAACTACAGTCAAAGTTTAATTCCAAATTGTGCGCGAGTCATTTTCTTAAAAGAACATTAAAATATAATTCATTACAATAAATAAAATGTGGGACACATGATTCCACATTAGATACTATTTATGTTCACCCTAACATTTATATAGTTAAAATAAAATCATACATATTTTACGTGGTTATTAACGCACTTTTAAATATATAATGTCCCATGACAAATTGCAAAGCGCATTGGTGTCATTAGTAACGTAGTGACATCATAATTATGGACTGGAACAAGTCAAAGACATTTTTCAACATGAAAGTAAAACAATTGAAAATCTCAATTGATTCATGATTTGTCATAGCACCAGTCTGGGTACTTTCCAATGTAGAATGGTTAACAATCATCACTGGCAGTCCCTTTATAACTGGTTCAGCTTTGTCGAGGCCTGCATATCAACTGGTAGCATGCATTCTCCATCTAGCTCTGGAAATCCATGGAAAGTAAAGAAAATTACAAGACTGATAATATATTATTGATGCGCTTCATGTTTCTTCAAACTGGGGAAGAAGAGAAATCTCACCAGGTTACAAAATATTGTGTTTCGCATAAATTGCAATACGATTACGTTCATTTCTTTACCACTAATCTTTCAAAAGAGGGTTGAAGTGTCATTTTCCCAAATGCCTTTGCTTGTTCTACTTAATTTCAACCTGAATGGTTGTTGGACCTGGGAGTAGACTCATAGAATCGTTGTTTCATATAGTTTAGAAACCTTTTGGCTCAAACTGTCCATGCTGACCAAGATGCCGATCAAGATGCTCATTTAACCATGTTTGATCCATGTCCCTTTCCTATCCATGACCCATCCAAATGTTGTATTAATGCTGTTGTTGTACTTGCCTCAACCACTTCTTCTGGCAGCTCATTCCTTATGGGTACCATCCTTTGTAGAAACATCGGTCCCTCGGGTTCCTATTAAATCATTTCCCACATCTTAAACCTATGCTCTCTACTTTGTGGTTTGAAAACCATGGAAAAAGACTGAGATGAAGAGTAAAAAATCATAAACCATCATCTAAGGGCAGTAACAGTAACTGTAGAGCTGACTGGAAAAATGCTGCTTTGTCGCAGGATGAAGGGATGCATTGAATCGTGTTGCTACAAAATTGTGCAAGGGCAAAATATCATCAGTTTTTAATAAAGCATCTGGAAGGACCAAATCATTTTAGTTGTGCATAATTGTTTAAACTTTAAAACTCTGAGAATTTTACTTAAGCTATTTTTTATTTACTGGTCAATACAAGTGATATATATTCCAGCAGTGATATTGTGTTATCAACTACATTGACTTTTGCTTTTCACAAAATATAATTCTTGAAATTTTGATCTAATGTTCAAAGTGAAATGTCTGTCTTCATGGTTTATAGTCATATTGTCCCACAGTGTAAAAACAACTTGCTCACGCCGACGCTCATGCCCCTTCTACGCTGGTCCCATATGCCTGCAATTGGCTCATAACCCTCTAAACGTATCCTATCTATATACTTATCCAAATGTCTCTTAAATCAACTACATCCTCCTGCAGCTCATTCCATACACCCACCACCCTTTGTATAAAATTGTCACCCCCCCAAATGTCTATTACCTCCCCCCCCCATCTTAAACCTATGTCCTCTTGTTCTCGATTCCCCTACTCTGGGCTAAAGAATTTTAACCGATCTATTCCTCTCGTGATCTCGTAAATCTCTATAAGATCATCCCCTAATCCTCCTGCACTCCAAAGAATAAGGTCCTAGCCTGCTCAACCTCTCTCTATAGCTTGGGCCCTCAAATCCTGGCAACATCCTTGTAAATCCTCTCTGCACCTTTTTCAGCGTGACAACATCTTACCTATAATGTGGTAACAAAATCTGAACACAGTGTGTTAAATGTGGCCTCACCAATGTCTTATACAACTGTAACATGACCTCCCAAATCCTATACTCAATAGTGGCCAATCTGGCCAATGTGCAGAAAGTCTTCTTGACCACCCTATCTACCTCCAATGGCACTTTCAAGGAACTATGTACCTGCACTCCTAGATCCTTCTGACCTCCAACACTCCCAGAGCCCTGCCATTCACTTTGTAGGTCCTGTCCATATTAGACTTTCTAAAATGCGACACCTTACATTTCTCTGTATTAAATTCCATCAATCGTTCCTCACCCCACCTGCCCAACCAATCAAGATCCTGCTGCAATCTTTGACAACAATCTTCACTATCAACGATACCACCCACTTAAGTGTCATTTTCAAACTTGCTAATTGTGCCTTGCACGATCTCATGCAAATCATTGATAGAGGTGACAAACAACAGTGGGCCCAGCACCGAATCCTGAGGCACACCACTAGTCACAGGCCTCCAGTCTGAAAAGCAGCCTTCTACCATTACCCTCTGCTTCCTTCCATGAACCCAATTTTCTATCCAGTCAGCTATCTCTCCTTGGATACCATGCGAGCTAACCTTCCAGGGCAGCCCACCATGCAGAACTTTGTGAAATGCCTTGCAAAGATCCATGTATACAACATCTACTCTGCCCCTATCAACCTTTTTGGTCACATTGTAGTCTTCCATGAGTTCTCTCATATCAACATTAATTTAGTTAACTATTGAGATGTATCTATTTTAGGTATACACCTTGGGTATATGCTTAGTTTTGTGGTTTTCTCTGTTTTCAGGTCAACTGTTCAAATGGATAAACACAGCATTTAAGGTTGCTGTAATTTAACTGCCATAAACTGTTATGGCTTAGTTTGTACCACTATTATCATTTGGACAGAAGGTTGCTGATTTGTGCCCCATTTTTTTGGAGACAAAAAATGTGCTGGTATACCCCTAAAATAAACATACATGTTTTTGAAGTCTAACCCTCACTTTAGGTAGGGTTTAATTAAAGTCAATACTAAAGTAATATAGTTACTTACTTTTAAATGTATTAAAATATTTTGCAGGGAGTTGTTTTGAACTCTTGAGACGTATCTAAGGGTATTTAATGTGATAACTATTTTTAGTAAACCAGAAGATAGACATTAAACAAACATCATCGGGAGAGTTAACTTGTCTTGGGCGACCTAATCCGCGAGTGCAGAAGAGTGCCTTCGACCTTCAAGCTGGAGGGCACTCACCTGGAAAGCCTCGAGTTGGATCGAGCGGCCACGTTGAAACCCCGAGCTGGAGCGACCGAACTGCGAGCTGGACCTACCGAACCAACACACACACACACACACACACACACACACACACACACACACACACACACACACACACACACACACACACACACACACACACACACACAGCAGAGGAGCACGGTCTGCGCGAAGAGGAAGGTAACGTCCTAGGACGTTAAACTCCAATGAGCCAATCAAATGCCCGGTCAGCGAAGGCGATGGCCTATGGGTGCCCATAAGTAAATAGCGACCCCACTCCACTGCACTACGAGTGAAAAAGACCCATGCCGACCAAATTTTACTCGCGGAAACATTTTCAATATGCTGAAAATGTTTCCGCAACCTAGTTGAAGCCGCGAGTAGGCGGGAACCTCCCTCGAGCATGAGGGAGAGTTCCAGCCACCTCATACGACCTCCTAGGACCTCGTGTGGACAATGCTGCGAGTTTGAGTCCAGGGCAAACTCTTCAAAACTCGCAGCTTAGGTCGCTCAAGTGGGACAGCCCCTTTACTCTAGTCAAAAAACAGTGAACTTATTTGTGTGAAGTCAATATTTTCCGGAGATGTCTATCTGAAACCTATCCATCAGTGTGATGTGTGATCCAAAACATTACATTGCAAATACCCCTGATAAGTTTTTCAAAATAATGGAGAACTGCCAGAATTTAGTTTCAGAATCTTGACTGGAAACAAAGACAGCTGAACTGCATTGGTAATGGAGAGCAATTTCTGATCAGCTTGAGCTTAAAGGAATAAAGTAGGCTTTTGTTCAGCTTTTTAAATTGTGGGAATGTAGACATGATGTTTACAGCTCTCAATGGGGATGAGTAATGACAAGAAATTGAAAATCATGGAAAAAGATGAGCCAAGACAAAGACTGAGCACTTATAAGCAGGCTGAAATGATGCTTTATTGTGAGATGAATCACTCTGAAAAAGGTGTAATTGTTGCAACAAAAAAAAAGGCTTTGATCATTTTAAACTGTTTCTGCTCTGGCAGTTCTCCATTATTTTGAAAAGCAGGGTTTTTCAAGTTCTCTTTATGGGTTTTTGGGCCAATTGTATTTGCTGGGCTGGGGAATAGGTTCTGCTGAGCTACTACCTAATACTCTCCCATCTTTCTGCCTGCTTTTATCATTTATTTTCAATCTGTGTTGTCAATGGAACCATTGTTCCATAAATTGTTATGCTTGGACAAAGTGTGAAATGTAGCGTAAGAATTGGGGAAAATATGGTCAAGTTTTAATAATACTTGTAGTTAAAATGCCATTGTGACAAATTGAACAAAAAGTCTAGATTGCTTTTAAAATTATAAATTTTGTGTTTTGTCAGGTGAAAATCGACTAGGCTTCTAAATCAACCTATCAAATATTGAAAAGCAATTCAATCAAGTATTTCTAGTAGGCGCTTGGAGAGTGGAATTCATAAGTAATATTTGTTAACATGGTCTTGGTTTGGAATTGGTGTTGGGGTTTATGTTGAGGAGATATTTGAGAACCTAGCTCCCATAACTTGTAACCCCAACAGTCCTGCTGTTATATGGTTTTTTTTCCATGCTGATTCATGGCTTTCCTAAAGTGCTGTTTCCTTTCTGCAAAACAGAAAGGTGAGGAAATACCATCAGAAATCCTATTATGGCTAACAATAAGTGAAGCAGATTTTATTAGAATAAAACAGTCTCCTAAAATTATAATTTAGTTTTATTTATTATTTTCTGGGGTTGAGTATCTAGCCTTTAACTTAGAAGTTTTCAGAGTTGTGATTCAAATCCGGATGAATCCTCTGCTTCACCATCACTGCATAATGCGATGAAGTAAAGTGTTCAAGCAAAGCGTTACTGAGATTCTGACCTCATAAAAAATAGGTAACCACTCTGCTGCTAATTATTGGAAAAAAATTTAAAAATGTAATATGTCAACTGATTTATTTTGAAATATTTATTTTGAGTCTGAAGTTTACAAAACTGATGTCTGCTGGTGTTAACAAATACAACAAGATTTACAAGAAAAGATGGACAGGATAAGAAAGAATAAAATGGTGCAAGCCAAATGATACAATTGATGCTTAAATCAGTTTGTTACCAGTTCGATTAGGCACCAGAAATTTTTGAAGGTGAACCACATGTGTTCTTGGTTCTTGGTTCTTGGTTACTTGGTCCTCCAAAATATTCCAACTGGATTTTAAACTGGAGGTGGTGAAGGGAGGGGTTTAGCCAGAGAGGGTTATTGGGAAGAAAGTGCTATTTGTATCCTGCGTCTGTTACGTGGGATGTGATATTTAGTTATTAAGTATTGTATGAATTCCACCTGATCGACTGAACAAAATGTCATCAGACTTCATCTTGCATCTCTTTTGCACACAGAGAGTTGTGAGTCTGGAATTCTCTGCCTTGGAGGGCGGTTCATTGGATACTTTCAAGAGAGAGCTAGATAGGGCTCTTAAAGATAGCGAAGTCAGGGGATATGGGGATAAAGCAGGAACGGGGTGTGATTGTTGATGATCAGCCATGATCACATTGAATGATGGTACTGAATGGCCTACTGCTGCACCTATTGTCCATTCGTAAGGTATTAAACCCTTCTCTTGATTGCAGCAAGTGAAACTGTAATCAAATGACTAACAAAAAAAAGTCAAATTTACAGTGCATTCAGAAAGTATTCAGACCCTTCACAAATGTTTCCACATTTTGTTACGTTACAGCCTTATTTTAAAATGGATTAAATTCATTTTTTTATTATCAATCTACACACAGTACCCCATAATAAAAAAGGGAAAACAGTTGTTTAGAAATGTTTTGCAGAATAATTAAAAAGAAATAACTGAAATATCACATTTACATAAGTTTTCAGACCCTTTACTCAGTATTTTGTTGAGGCACCTTTGGCAGCGATTACAGCCTCAAGTCTCCTTGGGTATGACGCTACAAGCTTGGCACACCTGTATTTGGGTAATTTCTCCTATTCTTCTCTGCAGATCCTCTCAAGCTCTGTCAGGTTGGATGGAGAGCGTCGATGCACAGCTATTTTCAGGTCCCTCCAGAGATGTTCGATTGGGTTCAAGTCCAGGCTCTGGCTAGGCCACTCAAGGATATTCACAGTATTGTCACGAAGCCACTCCTGCATTGGCTGTGTACTTAGGGCCCGTTGGAAGGTGAACCTCTGCCCCAATCTGAGGACCTGAATGCTCCGGAGCAGATTTTCATCAAGGATCTCTCTGTACTTTGCTCCGTTCATCTTTCCCTTAATCCTGACTAGTCTCCCAGTTCCTGCCGCTGTAAAACATCCTCACAGCATGATGCTGCCACCACCTGCTTCACCGTAGGTATGGTATTGGCCAGGTGATGAGCTGTACCTGGTTTCTTCCCCAATTGCACAATTTGGACGGGCTGCCAGCTCTATGAAGAGTCCTGGTGGTTTCAAAATTCTTCCATTTAAGAATGACGGAGGCCACTGTGCTCTTCGGTACCTGCAATGTTGCAGAAATTGTTTTATTCCTTTACCCAGATCCATGTCTCGACACAATCCTGTCTCGGAGATCTCCTTCGTCTTCATGGCTTGGTTTTTGCTCTGACATGCACTGTCAACTGTGGGACCTTATATAGACAGGTGTGTGCCTTTCCAAATCATGTACAATCAATTTAATTTACCACTGGTGGACTCCGATCAAGTTGTAGAAACATCTCCAGGATATTCAATGGAAACAGTGTGTGCCTAAGCTCAATTGTGAGAGTCATAGCAAAGGGTCTGAATACTTATGTAAATGTGATATTTCAGTTATTTCTTTTTAATTACTTTTCAAAAATTTCTAAACACCAGTTTTTGCTTCATCATTCTGGGGTATTGGGTTTAGATTGATGATAAAATAAAATGAATTTAATCAATTTTAAAATAAGGCTGTAACGTAACAAATGTGGAAAAAGTGAAGGGGTCTGAATACTTTCTGAATGCACTGTAGGTGATGGTTACCGGCAATATAAGCGTAGAATGCACAAAGTACATGGCAATCTGTCAGAATCTGTAAAGAGGAAAGACCAGCTAATATTTTATCTTGTCAAAGCTCAGTCTGGTACTCTTTGCTACAACATGATTTGCTGCATCTGCCAGATGCAGTTCAGTCCCTACTGCCACTGTCATCATTTGAACCTGATCCATAACAGCGTTGGGCAGCAAACAACAAGACACTAGCTAGATTTTGCATTGCACTGTCGAGTAGAAGGTCACAAACTACAGTGATTGATGGCTTCATAGGTCATCTCCATAATCAAAATCCTGTAGCCTGCCCAAATCCTTCACTAATACAGGTTTATTTTTGTGAATTTTGCTCTTTTAAAAAAAGATGTGCAACTAATTGTAATATTAAGTGTTTTATTAATTTCTTTTCTCCCCTATCCTATTAACGCACACTGCATCTCACGATAAGTACATTTCTGTTACGAGCAAGATTCAAGAGTGTTTATGTGTCACATACATTGGATATAAACTTTAAAATCTTAGTTGTTGCAGCTTTATAGGCACATTAGAGGCAACAATAAATATACAATGATTTTTCAATTATTCTAATAAACTAGACCATGTTTGTACAAAAAACAAAGTGTGTCATGGTTCAGTCGGACTGAGGTGGTTGAGGTAGAGTTGTGGTTTGGATTGTGCAGACTGTTCAAGAACATGATTGTTGTTGAGTACAAACTGTTCTTGAACCTGGAGGTAAATTTTATCCGATTCCTGTACTTTCTTCCCAATGGTAGCAGCAGAAGAGGGTATAATCAAGGTGGTGTGAGTTTTTGATGATATTACCTACCTTCTCGAGGCAGCGCTTCCTGAAGATCCCTTTGCTATGGGAAGCCATTTTCCAGGATGGACTAGGCAGCATCCACATTTTTCTGCATCTTCCTCCATTCTCGAGAGTTTGAATTTTTGAACCAGACTGTGACGCAACCAGTCACTAGGGCCTTCACTTGTAGAACTTTTTTATGGAGCATACAGCGACATGCCAAATCTCCTCAAACGTCTGAGGACATCAGGTAACTTATTTTTATGACAGGCCATCAGAGATCAGTATGCCCAGATGTAGATGTCCAGGAACATGAAGCAATTGTCTCTCTCCAACACCATCCTCTCAATGAAGACAGGTGCATGGTCTATTGACTTTTTCTTCCTGAATTCAAACAAAGTTACAGCTGTGATCATCTCTTGGCAAACTACCCGTTTGCTTTTGATGATGATGATGATTCAGATGGATTCTAGATGAAGGAGAGCGTGTTAGCCATACGTTAGCTTAGTCCTGCATCCACCAGGTGCTGGTGAGGCCACAATTGGAGTATTATGTTCAATTTTGAATATTCTGCTACAGGAACCATGTTGTTAAGCTGGAAAGAGCGGGGAGAAGTTTTACGAGGATGTTGCAAGATTTGAGGGCCTGAGCTGTTGGGAGAGGTTGAGCTAGCTAGGACTGTATTCGTAGTGTAGGAGGATTAGAGGTGATCTTATAGTGATGTATAAGATCATGAGGGGAATAGATAGGGTAGATGCACAGTCTTTTTCCCATAATAGAGGAATCACGAACCAGAGAACATAGGTTTAAGGTTAGAGGGGATAGAGTTAATATGAACCTGAGGGGCACCATTTTCACACTGCTGGAGGAGGTAGTTGAGGCAGAAACTATAACAACATTTAAAATACTTTGGACAGGTACATGGATAGGAAATGTTTAGAGGGATATGGGCCAAATGCAGGCAGCTGGGACTAGTGTGGATGGGACACTTTGGTTGGCATGGGCAAGCTGGGCCAAAGGGCCTGTTTCCATTCTGTATGACTCTATTACATGGACGGGAAGGTTTAGAAGAATATGGGCCAAATGCGGGCAGGTGGGACTTGTATAGATGGGGCATCTTGGTCGGCATGGGCAAGTTGGGCCAAAAGGCTTGTATGACTAACCAAAACTATCTTAGGTAAGCTCTGCATAGAATTTTATGTATTCCCTCTGCTAGACTAGGCTACCACTTAAATTGAAATGACTTTATTATCAATGTCAAATGGACAGTGCAACTTATTTCCTGTGTTCTAGATACTCTAAAAGCATTTAATTCGTTTTAGCAGAAATTTACTTCTAAAAAAAAATGAAATTGCTAAATATTCTTCCAATTTTTGTCAGTTGCATGAGACTTTTGGGTTCAGAGATATTAGGCAGAGTTTACTGTAGAATGCTCCTTTTTTTGCAATAATGATGCATGCCTTTTTAATTTAAAAAATTAAAAGCTAAGCATTTGTAATTTTAAATTCTAGGCATGGAAATCTCATTTACTGAGCCTGGCAATCAGCGTGCTGTATAAATTAGTCTCAAATGTGCCTCCAGAGGATAAATTAATTTTGGACATTGGATGCGTGCTATAATACCAATTATTAAAACAACATTTCTAACTGAGCTTACCATATTATTTAAAAATAAGCAGGTCAAAATGACTTCCTTTACCCTGTCTTTTTAGTGGATGAAAAGTGCTTATCTGGTATAATTGCAGTGCTTCAGAGATTTGGGAAAAGAATGGCAGCAGGTAATCCTGCAAATGTATGCAGCACAAAGTGGCAGACCTGTAAATAGAGATGACAGAATGTGGCCAAAGTGCCCACTGCGGGAGGGATGTGAATAAATAAAAAGATGGCAGATGGACACAGCAAAATGATGCTATATTTAGCAGAGTCATTAGAACTTGAGCAGGTGTGTGGCGGGTGGTCAGTATGAAGTTTACGGTATTGTCCATTTTACAAACTTTTTCTTTCCCTGCATGCATGCATTGCCATGCATCTCTGTACCAGCAAAATGCAAAAACTGATGTAACCTCTTTCTCCGGCCTTGCTGCTCTCTCGCTCTTTCTCGCAACCCCCACAAGCTGCAGTTTTCTCATGTTATGATTGTACTCTTGATACACACACAAAAATTACAACCATTTATGTGAGAGATAATTAGACAGCGTGCTTATAATATCACCGTTAAGCGTTTGTCATGTAGATTTCAAAATTGCCAGCTTGGCAGTATCAGTCTCCAATGCATACAGTTCTACATTTCTGTGTTTGCATTTTGTGTTACAAGATGCTTTCTCTACGATTTTCTTTCAACAGCAGGAATTTGATTGAGTGCTATATAAAATTGATCTCCTTTCAATGGTTTTGCTGTCAGCAATACACACTTTACTGCAATTCAATTTGTGAAAATTCCCCCTTACACAATTCACAAAAGTTTGAGGTACGGAATGAAACTCTCATGTGCAGATGAAGCAACTTCACTTTATGGAAAATAGCGGCATGGCCTGTTTCCTAGGAGCGTAACCTCCCATAATGTGGGCATCGCCTGTACTTGCCATTCACGGACTACGGCAGCTTGTACCATGTTGCTGGGCAAATTGAAAAGGTTTGCTCAAATACATGCAAGGACATTGAACATGGTGTAAGGTGATACGTTAGTTGAAATTAATCCTCATTGCATAAGAAGCTCATTTATTGAAACTAGACCTGTTGTGAGAGAAATCGAGTCCATTGTTTGGAGATAGTTTTCCAAACATTACAAAGAATAATGTCGGATCAACAATAGCAGATTAGATTTTATTCACGTCTGGGTGATTTTTGATTTTGATTTGCTTTGTGATTTTCTTTAGCTATGTTTAAAAATGACACAAATCCTACATGCCATTTTGTCGTTTCCATTAGATAATCCTAATTATGGTTGTAGCTATTTATGAAACTGAATATTTATCGTAAGCACTGTGTTAGCCAACTAGTTGGAACTGTATGACTCACAGCAAGCATTTTGTCAGTTGACTTACTCAGAAAAACATTTGTTTAAAAAGCAGAAGGAAAAAAATAATTTACACCATCTTCTCCCAGCAAACGTCAGAGTTTCTCCAGAAAATTGCAGTATGGGCAGATAGTTACATACAAATCTTACACATAAAATTGAACTCAATCACCCACAGCATTGGATGTTCTCTAAATGCATTAGTAAGGGTACTATCCAATCAACTTCTGTCTATTTGGATGTATTGTTATCATTATATCCAGCATATATAAAAATACTGCAAAGCGATTTATTACAAGTAAGTCTTGTTCTAAAACCAGTATATTAAAGAAATTGTCTGTCAGAATGCGAAGCTTTTGGTGTTTACAACAGAGCTATTGGTATCTCCACACTATAACACTAATTTAATAATTTTGTGCACAACTGATAAGCATTGTATTGCATTAAGCCTCACTGAAATTTATATAAGAAATAAGCAGCAATATTGACACTTGCGGGAACAGGACATGGCACCGTTTTACCATCTCTTAGCATTTTCTTGCATCCTTTGTTTCCAATGTAATTTATGTTCCAACTTATTGGAAGTGTGAGCTGAGAATGGTAAGGCATTCCGGTTTCTGGGATCTCTGTGAATGATGCAATCAGTCCATCTCGTTAATCATATATGTCTGGGAAATAAGCAGAGCAAGATGAGGATAAAGATTTAGCGTCAAATTAATTCGTGAAAGAAAATGAAAAGTATAAAGTCATATGGCTATAAACCCTCTCCTTACAACTCAAACTCTCCAGATCTGGAAACAGCTTTGTAATTTTTTTTTTTTTAACCTTTCCAGTTTATTGACATCCTTCCTACAGCAGGGCATCTAGAACGTATGCAGTACTCCAGATATGTCCTTGCCAATGTCCGTTAAATATTGTTTTAATTTAAGGGAAAAATAAAAAAAACCCTTAAAACTAACTGTGTTTGGTTTATTAATGATCATGTTTAATTGGAAACATTCATGAGTAACTTTAAATATGTATAACCTGAGAGAACTATACTTTTACAGTTGCCATCTTAAATAACAAGCTTTATAAAATTCTGGAGATTCTTCATTTATGGCAGATGGGTGCAAACCTTAGCTTTTCAAACAGGCACAGTTGCCCAGCTGAGTTGTATTTGGGTTTAGTGTTGATGGATATTTGCTCTTTAACTTGACTAGTTGTTACGACCTCAAAAAAGGACCATTATTGGAGAGAATGTCATTAACTGAGCAGTTGCTCCCACTGGAATGCCAAAAATGACTTTTCTTGGGTGGACAAAAATGCTGGAGAAACTCAGCGGGTGAGGAAGCATCTATGGAGCGAAGGAAATAGGCAACGTTTCGGGTCGAGATCCTTCTTCAGACTAATGTGGGGGTGGGGGGGCGGGAAGAAGAAAGGAAGAGGTGGAGACAGTAGGCTGTGGGAGAGCTGGGAAAGGGAGGGGAAAGAAGGAGAAAGCAGGGACTACCTGAAATTGGAGAAGTCAATGTTCATACCGCTGGGGTGTGAACTGCCCAAGAGAAATATGAGGTTCTGCTCCTCCAAATTACGGTGGGGCTCACTCTGGCCATGGAGGAGGCCGAGGACAGAAAGGATGGATTCTGAATGGGAGGGGGAGTTGAAGTGCTGAGCCACTGGGAGATCAGGTTGGTTATTGCGACCTGAGCAGAGGTTTTGGGCGAAGCGATCGCCAAGCCTATGCTTGGTCTCACCGATGTAGAGCAGCGGCTGCAATAGATGAGGTTAGAGGAGGTGCAGGTGAACCTCTGCCTCACCTGGAAAGACTGCTTGGGTCCTTGGATGGAGTCAACGGGGGAGGTTAAGCGACATGTGTAGCATTTCCTGCGGTTGCAAGGGAAAGTGTCAGGAGGGGGTGGTTTGGGTGGGAAGGGACAAATTGACCAGGAAATTATAGAGGGAGTGGTCTCTGCGGAAAGCCGAGATGGGAAGATGTGGGATCCCGTTGGAGGTGGCGAAAATGTCAGAGGATTATTAGTTACAGGTGACGGCTGGTAGGGTGGAAGGTGAGGACAAGGGGGACTCTGCCCTTGTTATGAGTAGGGGGTTGGGGAGTGAGAGCAGATTTATGTGGTATAGAAGAGACCCTGGTGAGAGCCTCATCTATAGTAGAAGATGTCCCCCTACAGACTGAGGACATCTCCGATGCCCTGGTTTGGAACACCTCATCCTGGGTGCAGATGCGGCGTAGATGGAGGAATTGGGAGTTGGGGATGGAGTCCTTACAGGAAGCAGGGTGGAAAGAAGTGTAGTCCAGATAGCCATGAGTGTCAGTGGGTTTATAGTAGATGTTGGTAAGTAGTCTGTCACCTGCGATGGAGAAAGTTAGGTCTAGAAACGGTAAGGAGATGTCGGAAATGGTCCAGGTGTATTTGAGTGCCGGATGGAAGTTAGTGGTGAAATGGATGAAGTCAGTGAATTCTGTATGGGTGCAAGAGGTAGCACCAATGCAGTCTTCGATGTAGCGGAGGTAGAGTTTGGGGATAGGGCCATGGTACGCCTCGAACAAGGGTTTTTCTTGTGTGTTTGCCAAACATTTCCTCCTGAACCAGTGGGTTAACGGTGTGCTGTTGGTGCTTCAACAAGATTATTTTGGTCTTTATATTGAGATATGTGAAAACAGAGGAACCTTTTCATCCTGAGTCCGCAATACGTTTTGATGACCAGAAGGTGCAAGCTTGCGTGATAGTTTATTAGTACAAAACATGTATTATGAATATTATGAACATCTATGTTGTCAAAAGATCCGTACATATGCTGCTTATAGGAATTGTTTATGAATTTAAGCAAGTTGGTTGAAATGAACAACAAATCATAGAAAATAACTGAAGGAAAATCCATTCACATTTTCAGAATATCTCAAAACACTCATGATTCAGAAATTACCCCTTTAGATTGGAAAGTTGCAAATATGGCTCCTTTATTTAATGTGGCTCCATTATTTAAGAAAGGTGAAAGAGAGAAACCAAGAAATGATAGTTCTGTTATTGTACCATTGTGTTTGAGAATGTTATAGGAATCTGCATTTAACGGCTGAGTAACTCAATGCTAACAGTAATTTGAACTGGTTAGAGAAAGCCAGATGGATTTGTAGAGGATGGATCAGGCCTAATGGTTCAAATTGAATTTTTTGAGTGAGTAACAAAAGGCAGGAGACAGGTGAATATCTTTGCTTTCAGTTTATATGGATCTACAAAGGCATTCAATAAGACGTTTTGTCTAAAATTCTGAAAGTGAAGCTTAAGAAAATGAAGAAAAGTTTTTGACTTGGTTAAGAGATTTGTTTGGTGATGGAAGAGGAGTTTGAACAACTGATTAGTATTTCCGAATGACCAATGTTTTGTTTTGCTATTCTCTTCCTTATTATGTATTTGCAGGAGCTCTGTTCTTGGGTTTTTGCAGGCATATGCCCATGTTCCACTTTTTCCTCTATTTCTTCACCTGTCATTATTATTATAAGCCTTTTCTTTCATTCTATGTTCCTCATAAACTATTATAGTTAACCACAATGGATCTCTTTACTGCAGAGACTTTATATCTCAATGGCATGTATATTTGTTGAGAATGATAAACTATTTCCACAGTCGTAGCAGTTAATTAAATGTTCCTAATTCACAGAGCCAGTTTATCGCTCACATCTCCATAAATGCTTTTCTTTAATTTAAGAACTCTAACTTCTGCTTTAAGTTTGTCATTCTTAAACTGAAAGTGAAACGTTATCATTTTTTTCATTCGTCCTCAGAGGATCCTTTACTAGCTCTCTTTTCATGCATAACCAGATCTTGAAGAGCCCGTTCACTGGTTGGATTCACAACATATATTTTTGGGAAACTCTCTGGAATGCTTCCACGAAGTTGATGTCAAACTTGATGTAATGTCCAGCTTTCTGGATTTTGGGGCAGGGCAATGGCACAGCTGGTGGAGCTGCTGCTTCACAGCTCCAGCCACCTGGGTTCGACCCTGTCATTCAGCGCTGCGTGTGTGGAGTTTGCATGTTCTCCCTGTGATCGTATAGGTTTCCTCCCACATGCCACAGATGCGCAGGTATGTAGGTTAATTGGAACTTACCTGTAAATTGCCCCTTGTTTGGGGGGTGAATGGTAGAATCTGGGGGGAGTTGATGGTGACATGGGAAGAATAAAACGAATCAGAGGCAATAATGCAAATTAGTATTTGATGGATGGTACCGTTTCAATGGGCTTAAGGGCCTATGCCTGCAATGTATGACTATATATGTAAAGGAAAGAACTACAGATGTTGGTTTAAAACAAAGATAGACACAAAAAACTGGAGTACTTCAGCGGGACAGGCAGCATCTCTGGCGAGAAGGCATGAGTGACGTTTCCACCCATTCCTTCTCTCCAAAGATGCTGCCCGCCCTGCTGAGTTACTCCAGATTTTTGTGTCTACCTTCTCCATATACATATTGATTTGTCCTGTTGTAATGAAGATTAAATTCCTCCATGCAAAATAGTTAGCACAATTGATGTTAAGTATTATTACTAGGGGTTTGTATATTTAGGTGAATGTGTTTTCAAAGCTTTCATTAAACCTCATTTGCTTTACTAAGTACAGTTCTGCCACATGTTCGATGGAGTTTAAATCAAGAGTGTAGAATAGACTCACCAGAATATTGCCAGGATCCAAATATTAGACAATAAATTGAGCTTATAAGAATTATGTAGGTACATAAAACATCAAATATTAATTTGATTAAAGTTTTAAGATTTTGAAAGGAATAGAGAGAAACCTTAACATATGTTTGATGAATATGAGACATAATAATAAAAATCATGCCAACGTGAGAAAAATGCAGAACTCACTTGGTGAAGAATGATGCAGTGCTTCAATTAATTTTATATCTGAGACTGGTAAGCTAAGTTTAGAGATCATAATAATAATCATACTTTATTAGCCAAGTATGTTTTGCAACATACGAGGAATTTGATTTACCGTCCAGTCATACGAATAAAAAACAACAAACACACAAAATACATTTTAACATGAACATCCACCACAGTGACTCCTCCACATTCCTCACTGTGATGGAAGGTGAAACAAAAGTTCAATCTCTTCCCTTCTTTGTCCTCCCGCGGTCAGGGGCCTCGAACCTTCTGTTGACGAGACGATCTTGACTCCCGCAGCCGGCGGTCGGGCCCTCCGCATCAGGGCGATCAATCTCCCACATCGGGGGGGATCTCAGCTCCACTGCGCCGGGCGATCGGACCCCGGTTTGGGGTTGGTCGAACCTCTTGCTACTTTGGAGCTTCACGACATCAGTCTCTACCCGACACTGCGAGCTCCTCGATATTAGAATCCGCAGGCCACGGTTGGAGCATTGATCCCAGGCAAGGGATTGCAGGCTCCGATGGTAAATCCACGGCCCCTGCGGTGGGGCTCAAAGTCAGTCTCAAGCAAGGCCGCCTGCTCCATGATGTTAGGCCGCAGAGCGACTGGAGATACGATTCGGAAAACAATTGCAACTCCGGCAAGGTAAGAGATTTAAAAAAGTTTCCCCCGACCTGCCCCCACCCCCCACATAAAACAAACCAGAGAACATTAACACATACTTTTTAAAACACACAAAAAATGACAAAAAAGTCAAAAGACAGACAGACGGTTGCGAGGCTGCCATCGCTAACGGCGACACCCAATGTTACAGCATGGAAACAGGCCCCTTTGGCCCACTGAATCTGCACTGACCAGCGATCCCCACACATCAACACTATCCTACACACACTAGGGGCAATTTTACATTTATACCAAGCCAATTAGCCAATAAGCCCTTACGTCTTTGGAATGTGCGAGGAAACCGAAGGTCTTGGAGAAAACCCATGCGGTCACGGGGAGAATGTACGATCTCCATACAAACAACACCCATAGTCGGGATCGAACCCGGGTCTCCGGTGCTGCAAGCGCTGTAAGGCAAACACTCTACTGCTCGCCACCCTAGGGAAGCTAGGGTATAGAAAATATGCAGCACTGGAATGTGGAAGAAGTTTAGATTCAGATCAGTTATAATCTCTTCTAATGGTGGAACAAACTTGAGGAATTGAATTTCAAGGTAAATTTTAATTAAAAACAATGCAACTGTTTCAAAAGCTGAATGGTAAATACATGTAAATTAATACATAATCTTTAATAATACTTGTGAGTTTGGGCGAACATGTGAAGATGATACCACATAGATTGTGCATGCAAGGCAGTATATGAATTCAGAGTCAGGAAACAAATTTAGTGAAGAAACTGCTGATGGTTGTAAGAGTTAATCATATTTAGATTGAAAACTTTATCCATATATCATTCCATAAACCCCACTTGCAAGACCCACAAATGATTTTGTTTTCGAATGCTGCAATGTTCTTCCTTAAGTAGTTATGCGAAGATGAGACATAAGTAGACATTCCTAACGCTGTATTCAACTACTACTCTCAGCTGAAAGGCCAAGCATAATAACTACTCTTAAAATGACTATAAAGTAGACTTCTACCTATCTGCACCACATTAAAAGCCTTTTCATTGAACCATAGACTGCAATCAAAAAGGATAATTTTAATCATGTTCACTTCCAGTGATTATGCAGGACGATCAAATGTTATTAAGGATTGCAGAGAGAATATGAAAGACATACCTTGGATTGATAACTCAATTGAAGAAAATGCTGTATGCAAACCAGACATCAGTGGTAATTGCATAAATTTACACAATCATTAAATAAGTGAAAAACCATAAAGTGTTCTAGAAACAGAAATGTGTTTCATAGCCATTTCTTCAGTAGGTTAAAGCGGAACAAGAGCTGCAGGTTTGTTTCGTTCATAATGAGGCAACATGCAGTGGAAACGTTTTACTTTCCTGTATAGTTTTCATTGTTGTGATTTTTGTTTGCAAATAAATGAAAACTGTGTTTCAGGAAGATAGTAGCTGCAAGTTTAAGGCAGAAATGAGTGTCACCACTTCCAATTGTTTTGCTTCCTGGGCCGCAGAAAAGGGAGTAGTTTTGTTACACAGTGGGCTAGAAATTTAGTATTTTGCTGAGAGCAGTTTAGATATGGAATATCTATCAACAAGCTTCCCCCTACTTGGTCAATAGCAATGAGATGATATAATCAGTGATTAAGGTTGAATTGATTAGGTTAATACCATTGCCATGAGCCACAACATATTTACATGCCACCGAGCCCAGCCTCTGCTCGCTCTGAGTACCGTAGAGGAGGGAGACGGACACGGACAGAGGGCTGGTAAGCGGACCGTTGATGGTAGACAATGCAGGGCCTCGACTGTGGAGAGGACCGCTGGAGACCCCGCAGCAGGCTAGGGCTGAGCAGGGCGAGCTGCGACTGAATCCCACATGCAGGCCTAGCTCGCCCGGAGAGGGAAGGCCACTGAGCCCGGCCCCTGCTCGCCTCGGGGTTGTCTGTGGGAGGAGCCCCCCCAGGGAACGAGGGCTGAAGAGGGCCAGGCATGGAGAGGGATCATTGGATTGCTGGAAGACCAGAATGGAGGTGATGGTTCTAACGGGCTTTGTGGCCAGCTGCCGCTGGGAATGTAAAATGGCACCTCTTGCAAATGGAGTCAGAGGGGTGTTCTGTGCATAGTGTACTAACTGAGTGATTGTGGTTATGCATGAGGATAATCTTGTTGAACTGTAGGGAAAAAAAAATATTTCACTGTGACAATAATGAAACCATTGAACATATGACTGGTGGTGGGGTCATGTTGAAAATGTCGGAAATGCTGAAGAATGATGAAAGGTAAAGACCAGAGGAACTCTATACTTTTTCCCTTATCCGGAGGGAAGGGGAGCAAGAGCAGAACTACAGTTGAACTGATGTTGCTGCAACCTTGTTCTGAGACAGTCCCTCAGAATCCAGGATGCCTTACTTCCATTCCAGTTCATTCACAGGGAGTTGAGGTTGCCTGCGCCTGACTTCTTTTTAATATGGGTAGGTTTTGCATAACAGCTGTTACACGGTATTCACAGAATATGAACTTGATCAAATGGCACTGCTCAGTGTAACTGACTACAAAGTCATTTCAAATGGAAACTGGTAATTGGCTTTAAATTTAACATATGACATGGTTATCGGAAGAAACATTACTTCAAGGGTAATAAGTTCAACCTGAGTTCATTATCAAAGCGCAAAGCAAAAAAATCCGCAAAGTGTAATTTAAATGAACACTTTTTGTCCTAAACTGTACATTTCACATGGCAGAACTTTGCACTCTGCTTATGCCATTTTCATTTGCTACAGCTAGGATTAATAAACGGGTGTACACCAAGTCCTCATCATCTACGAGAGAGAGGGACCTCCAGTGGAAAACGAAAAAAACATGGATGCTACTAAATATCTCTCCTTGTACCCAATATATTATCCCAACCTTGAAGTAAACCCATATATGCCATATATATTCTTAAAGAATATATTTAAAATAATTAATATGCATACTATTAAAAGAATGAATAATTAAGTCTAAATGATTTAAATACGTAAAATACATGATATTAATCTACAGAATACTTCTATTGAATGTATTGATACTTGCATTGAGTGATAGTTTAAATCACAAGATGCATTTATGTGGACAAAGACTGCTCTATTTGAACAGTGTACAGCAGGCAGACACTTGTCTCAAGTGGCCTGAAAACTGATCAACATATTTACAGTACACAATGTACATATAATTTGAAAGATCTGAAAAAAATCAAGATATGGCATAGAGCTGACCTTGCGAGTACATAGATGACAAATCAGTGGATAATGAGGACTGACCCTCAGTGGATATGCTGCAGTGTCCAATGTGTGAGTTGAAGTGGTCAGATTTGTTTTTTTTCTTGCAATGACAGTTGATGAAGGCTTGTTAATAATGGGGCTGTACTCACAGAGCTGGGAAAATCTCCCCTTATGCCTTGTAATGTTCAGATCTCAGGACTGAGGTGTAAAACATATATAGTGCATCTAAAACATTGAAAATCAGATGCAGGAAATCATAAATACAGTCAACAAATGGTGGAGGTATCCAGGACCGCGGAGCAGCAGCAAAGGAAACGTATATTTAATGTTTCAGGTCGATGAAGTTTCATTACGACTGAGAAAAGTAAACATTATATAATGTTGATGAGATGGGGGAGGGCTCGAGAGAAGGAAAAGGGAATGGATGGGAAAGTGTTAAGACCATGAGAAAGCAAATTGGAGGAAATTTTAATAGAGATGAATAAGAATAGAGAAGAAAAATAAACAGGTGTGTGAGATGCAAAACAGCACTCTGGCTGAAATTTTGCTTTAAAATACTACATTGTACATACTCTGCAAGCCTGGCCACTTCTATGGAAAGAGCAGAACAGAGTTAATATTATTACAGTAGTTGATAATCTTGTGTAAAGACTGTCCAGTTCTGGGACAAACTGGAAATTCAATGTAATGTGTTGAGGACAGTTTAGTTGGTTGCCTAGTTGGAAGATCAGGTGCTGTTGGACCCCTTTGAAACAGTGTAACAGGCACAAGACAGAGAGCTCATAGTCAGAGGGGGGGCTGAGAATTTAAGTGACTGGCAACAGATATCCTGAGTTTCCAATTGCCTGTCCCTTTAATTCTCCATTGCAGTTCCAATCTGACAATTCTTTCTTGGGCCTCGTACAGAATTTACCGATTATGTATTCAGTTACCGATTATGTATTCATCCATAGATGGAATATTTATTTTAAAGTAAAGGCAACAAATCCTATTCGGTGGAGTGAAAATAATAAATCAGTCAAGATGCTTAAATTCATTTTATAAAATTTGTTCAAGCTAGCCTTTTGCACCACAGGAGTATACATTCTGTATTTTGGGTAAAGTGAGAGAATATTATTAATTTGCTTTGATGCATTTGTTGTCTCGATTCCTTATCATGTGGGTGTATTAAACTGCTGCCTGGGGAATGGTGGCACAACACACTCCATCCCTTGGTTCTGGAATGGCAGAGAGTCTGACTCTACTGGGAGTCAGCTATCATGCTCTTTTTTCTGTTATTTGGAGTGCATCTCTTCTTGGTGTGCTCTAAAAGAGTGCCATACATATTATTTACTTCTGAATTACTGAGTTTTGGCAACTGTTTGAAACTTAAAAAGGATTAAAACAGGAACACATGTAAATAAAACACAGGGCACTGTTAAAGAGAAAAAATATTAATAGTTTGATATTAATGCACCAAAGTAGGTACAAGAGCATTAATATGTACATGTTCTTGCTACTTTCCCATATGGACAGTATTCCAATGTTGGCAATGCTTGATGGTGCTGTCAGCTACATACGTTATGTGTACGAGACTTGATCATAAGTGTAAACAAAATATACTAAATCCATTTTGCTTCAGTGACCTGGAACTTTTGATGGAGTTAGAAATCCATTTTGTTGACGTGTACCTTTACTGAAGTATGTTCAGTTTTCTTTACGTACAAAGCAAGTGGTGTCAATACTTTAGGTAAATTGGCAATAGCTCAGAGGTAAGTATGTGTTAAACCCATGTCCGTGACTATTTTGTGCTTTCATGTATTCTAAGCAAAACAATAGCTCTCTTGGTGCCACATATGACAACGGAAACTGCCATTGGGTTGGTCAACAATTGCTCATCCATGGCTCATCTGTGGCTTAGTTTGCAATGCAACAGCAGACTGTGTAATCTAAGCATCCAAATAATGTGATCACTTTTCAGTTACTTTAGACTTTAGAGATAGAGTGTGGAAACAGGCCCTTTGGCCCACCGATTCCGCACTGAGTAGCAATTACTCCGGTACACCAGCATTATTCTACACAATAGCGACAATTTACAAATTTCCCAATGCCAATTAATCTACAACCCTGTACATCTTTGGAGTTTGGGAGGAAACCAGAGCACCCGGAGAAGACCCATGCTGTCACAGGGAGGATGTCCAAACTCAGTACAGACAACACCCGCAGTCAGGATTGAACCCGGGTCTATGGCACTGTAAAGGGGCTGTCTCACTTGGGCGACCTAATCCGCGAGTCCAGAAGAGTGCCTTCGCCCTTCAAGCTCGAGGGCACTCGCCTGAAAAGCCTCGAGCTGGATTGACTGTCCGCGTTGAAACCGCGAGCTGGAACGACCGAACCGCGATCCTTGGTCCTGAAAACTCCAATGAGCCAATCAAAATGCCCGGTCAGCGAAGGAGATTGCCTACAGCTGCCCTCGACTGCCTGTAACTAAATAGCAAACCCACTACACTGCACTAAGAGTTAAAAAGACCCATGACGACCAAATTTTACTTGCAGAAAATATTTCAACATGCTGAAAAAATTTCCGCGACCTAGCTGAGGCCACGAGTATTCGGGAACTTCCCTCGAGCATGAAGGAGAGTTCCAGCGACCTCATAGGACCACCTAGGACCACTTGTCAACCATGCTGCGAGTTTGAAGGTCGAAGACACTCTTCTAAACTCGCAGATTAGGTCACCCAAGTGGGACAGCCCTTTAAGGCTGCAACTCTACTATTGCCCCAGTTCTTTCCTATGAACTGTAATTCAGCACACTTTTTTGTGTCCCAGGGTTCTTTTGGCACTTCTGTAATCCTTTCATTCCAAAGTGGATTGGTAAGCATATCCTGGGAAGTTGATGTTCCCTTCAATGCAAAATCTTGAGCTCTGCCACTTCTAACACAGCAATGAAATCAAATGAGATGAACATTAAAAGACGACATTTTCTAATCCTTTTGCAAAGAATAATCACCCTGCTGTTAATTGGTTTTCTAAGGGCTTACTGCACCAATACCCTTCTGATTGTTCTTGTATTTCTGTATGGGTATTTAATAGGCATGGATAACGACTGTACCTCAGGTGCTTAGATTGTACTTTGAAAGAATATAAATAGAGTTTGAATGACAGAAATTCAAATTTCAGGACTAGTTATGGTAAATAATGTGAATATTTTTTCTTTTGAGTATTAGTGCAGCACGAGACTGGTATCATGAGCTAAATTGTCACGTGGACTTTATGAGATAGAGGCAAAAACAGTTAAGTTAGATTTTTCTCCTTTACTGAATATGATAAAATGATAAAATACCATTAGAATAAAGACCCCTTTGTTAGAAAATCATCTCTCAGAGTCAATATGCCAAAATTTTAGATATGGAGTAGAACACCAGTAGTGAATAGTGAACACTTGTATTGGTATGAATTTTTAGGCAATTTATTCTGCATCCAATGATAAGTTACAAAATTCTCTGACATTAATCAATGCCATGCACCAAATAATCCTTATCAATTAAATATATCAGTTAAAACATATCAATGTTGTGCCATGATGCAGTAAACCAAACTTTATTTAGTAATATAATTAACAGTAAATGTTTTTGGTGTAAGTTACTTGTGTCATTTTTTTTTTCCATGTAGATATTGTTTTCTACTGGAGGTTGAGGTATGTGCTGCCCAAGGATATAACTTCACAATGACATTTGCTTGCTGTTGCCATATCACGTGAACACTTGAGTGGAAATGATGCAGATTATCCTTTTGTTTTACATACCATTGTGTGCTCCTTTGTGTTCAACCGGAATGTAGTTTTTAGAAAAGAGTTCAGCTGATAATGAACACACTAGTAGGAGCAGATTCCCTGCCCTGCCTTGACCTGCTAATATGACCGTGGTGGATATGCCGCAGGCCTTAATTCCTCTTCAGTGTCAGCCCCACAGAGTCCTCAATTCCCATATACTTCAAAAACATAACTATTTCCTCTGTAAACATCTCCAGTGATATAGCCTCAACAGGATACCTGACCAATTCATTTAATCTCTTCAGAGTTGGGTCACAAATTCTAATTATAATGCTTTACCTGTGAGTCTATTCTGTAGCACTATTCTCTGTGGGTATGTTCTGTCCAGTGTTTTGTTTGAATCATTGTGTTCATCCTTCTGAAGCTTCCTATATATATATTCCGGTTTGCGTGGTTTTTCTATTTGTGCAAAAAATGGTACACAATAGCGCTCAAATTGTTCGCCACCTTCCCATTCTCCTATGCTGCAAGTGCAACAAGTTTTATTCCGATCTATGGTATATTTTAAAAAGTTATTAATGTTTAAAATTCTTTAAAACTGCGCATGCACAGATTGGTCTCCTCCTGTCAGTCACCGCCACGCAGATTGGTCTCCTCTCCAGGCAGTCACCGCCACGCCCGGGACAGCGACGCTCCTTTCTGCACCATCGCCACAGAGATTGGCCGCATCCGCTGTCTCACCGGCGTTGCATGGCCACAGGCACAGCCGCTGGAGGACGCGGCCCGCAGCGAGGAGAATATTCCAATATTATATCTATATACCTTTAAAACTCTGTGTGTGTGTTTGTGGGTGTATGTCACATTCCATTTTTTTTTTCAGATAAGATTTTTGGCCTTTGATTCCATGGTCCGCCAAAACCACATGCTCAAACTCCGTTATTTTTTCCATTTCGCTAGTGATTTCGCTTGTACATTCACTGATTTACTCCTCATTAACATTTAGGCATTTTTATTCCCTCCCCTCCCCCCCCCCCCCCCCCCCCCCACTCGCTCATTTTAAAATCGAAACGGCATCTCACAAGCTGCTTACGTCACAATCCCACATGCCGACCAATCCCAAGCCGCTTCTCTCTCTTCATTTGGCAGCCCGGCTCCCCCTCCCTCCAATTACGCTCTCGCCTCCCGCAGCTGGACTTGCCCACACGCTCCAAACCCCCCCCCAACTATGCTCGCGCCACGCCTCCCGCAGCTGAACTCGCCCGGGCACTCCCTCCCACCCCCCCCCCAACTATGCCTCGCGCCTCACGCAGCTGGATTCGTCCGCGGCGCCCGGTCAAACACCCTCCCCCCCCCCCCCCCCCCGTTCTCAAAATGCTCTGCCGATTGGGAGGAGAGATAAGGTGTCAGTTACACGAAGCTGGCGCTGCTCGCGAAGCCCCGCCCACCTGCGCGCCCCTCCCGTCCCCTGCGCACTCCAGAGTGTCACAAGCAGGATCTTTGGTTTTAAGCTCACAGCTCAACTCTCACGCCGCCATGTTCTCAGTTCTGGAGTAGAGATAAGGCGACGGGCGGGGTAAGGCCCGATCCTGGCGAGGTGAAGAGGGGATTGAGGGAGGGGGGGATGGGGGAGGTGAGGAGGGAGAGTGTGGGAATAGAGGGAGAGGAGTGGGGGTGAGAGGGAGTGGGGAATAGATGGACTGCCCCCATCCCTCTCCCCCTCCCTCCCCACTCTTCCCCCTCTCTCCCCTACCCCTCTCACCCTCTCTCCCCTACCCCATCTCCTCCTCCCCCCTTCGCTTCCCCCCCCTCAGCCCCCTCTCTCTCCTCCCCCCCTCTCTCTCCCCCCCTCTCTCTCCCCCCCTCTCTCTCCCCCCCTCTCCCCCCCTCTCTCTCCCCCCCCTCTCTCTCCCCCCCTCTCTCTCCCCCCCCTCCCCCCCTCTCTCCCCCCCCCTCTCTCCCCCCCCTCTCTCCCCCCCCCTCTCTCCCCCCCCTCTCTCCCCCCCCCCTCTCTCCCCCCCCCTCTCTCCCGCCCCCTCTCTCCCCCCCCCTCTCCCCCCCCCTCTCCCCCCCCCCTCTCCCCCCCCCCCTCTCTCCCCCCCCTCTCTCTCCCCCCCTCTCTCTCCCCCCCCTCTCTCCCCTCTCCCCCCCCCTCTCTCCCCCCCCTCTCTCCCCCCCCCTCTCTCCCCCCCTCTCTCTCCCCCCCCTCTCTCCCCCCCCCTCTCTCCCCCCCCCTCTCTCCCCCCCCCTCTCTCCCCCCCCCTCTCCCCCCCTCTCTCCCCCCCCCTCTCTCCCCCCCCCCTCTCTCCCCCCCCCTCTCTCCCCCCCCCTCTCTCCCCCCCCCTCTCTCCCCCCCCCCTCTCTCCCCCCCCCTCTCTCCCCCCCCCTCTCTCCCCCCCCCTCTCTCCCCCCTCCCTCCCCCCCCCCTCTCTCCCCCCCCCCTCTCCCCCCCCCCCTCTCCCCCCCCCCCTCTCTCCCCCCCCTCTCCCCCCCCTCTCTCCCCCCCCCCCTCTCTCCCCCCCCTCTCTCCCCCCCCCTCTCTCCCCCCCCCCCTCTCTCCCCCCCCCTCTCTCCCCCCCCCCTCTCTCCCCCCCCCTCTCTCCCCCCCCCCTCTCCCCCCCCCTCTCTCCCCCCCCTCTCTCCCCCCCCCTCTCTCCCCCCCCCTCTCTCCCCCCCCCTCTCTCCCCCCCCCTCTCTCCCCCCCCCCCTCTCTCCCCCCCCCCTCTCTCCCCCCCCCCTCTCTCCCCCCCCCTCTCTCCCCCCCCCTCTCCCCCCCCCCTCTCTCCCCCCCCCCCTCTCTCCCCCCCCCCCTCTCTCCCCCCCCCCTCTCTCCCCCCCCCCTCCCCCCCCCCTTCTTTCACTGCCTCTCTCACTGTCTCTCCCCATTCTCTCTCTGCCCTCACTCTCTACCCCCCTCTCCCTCTCCCTCTCTAGACACCCCTGCGAGTTGGGGGCAATGCATCAGTGGCTAGGGTGGTTATGGGGTAAAAGGATCTAATTAATAATAT